>JASAUF010000676.1:1725000-2925000 GCA_030180095.1 Magnolia changhungtana | reverse complement strand
CATTGAGAACATGACACATCCAAGAGCCAAAAAGAATAATTACTATCCTGTATCTTTTTTTGGTTGAAATAAACATTCTTCTCTTAAACAGTTGAGGAAATCAAACAAACAGCTGGATGATAGGAATATCAAAAAGAAAAAAAAAAAAACTTTGCTTGATTTTCTCGCTTACAGCATGCATACTGAGAGGAGTGTTTGTATCCTTCAATCCTCGAAAGACCCTTGCATGGCCGAGATAAAAGAACAATAGCGAGCACTAAGCAACCTCAATGTCAAGTATATCGTCGAGGAGGGGGATAGCATAGGGGAATCCTATCAAGATGAAAATGTGAGAATTTAAATGCATGTAAAAGATATATCCATATGCATCTCTGTATGAATAGATCAAGATATATATTAGAGTTTCTATGATATATTTAAAAAGAAAATTAGATTTGGAATAATTTGTGAATTGTTTAGTAATTGGGTATTTGGTAATGGTAACAGCTGGTTGTATGACTTTTACGATTCAGGTCGTATGACTCGTTCACTGCATTGCAAACCAACTGTACAAAAGCAGAAGAAATCATTTTTGAACAGCTTGAGAAGTCCTGCTTTGTCTACTTGTCTACTTGTAAGAGTAGGATCTAGAATCCTTTCTCCCCACACATGACAATGTTGCACATGTGAGATCCATGCTGCTCAGTAGGTAGGCCCCACTGTGCATGTGTCATGGCACAAAAACCCTACAATTATCAGGTGAGCCATGAGCCAAACTTATTGGATGTACAGGGGTAAAGATAAATTTTAGCCAAAAGGCCCTAATCACTGACAACTGTTGCAATTGGAGGAGAATAAAATGGAAAACAGTTGTCATTTCACTGATGGTAAATCATTGTTAAAGGGCCTTAAGGAGACACAAAGTGACACCAACACGCAAGCACTACTAAACACACCCTCGAATATGTAGGCCTGTGTGAAATGGAATTACCAAAAAAAAAAAGCTGTTCACAGGTTGAAATGAATAGAAACACAATAACTAAACGCAAAGATCCCGAGTTTAGCTCTAGGAGAAACTAAAAATCTACATATATTCCACACACAAACAAATTAGCGCAGTATGAGACTAAATTTAGAACTGGCAGTGCAGGAATGAGAAAAAGAAAAAAGCAACAACTATTTCAATCTCAAGAAACTCTATTTTCATCTTTAGGACAATCTAGTGTAATAAGAAACCGGATTCTAAGATAAACTACAAGATTCTACTTCTAGGCCGAAAGAAGAAGCATCAAAGTCTATCAATCTCGACTGTTAAAATCAAGATATACAATTTCCAAACATGATTTAAGAGCTCTGCACTGGTTTGAGAGAAATGATTTCAGCAAAGAAGTAGAAAATTCTCATTAAAGATTCGGTACGTTACCGTTTTTGAATTTCCCAACTTATTCAAAAATTTACACTCAAAGCCCTAATTCGTTCAATTCAAGTACAAAAGCATCTAAAACCAGACAAATTGCTGCAAGAAACCTTCGACCATGACAAAACCATAATTTCTCAATGGATCTGAACCAATTATATTTAAGTAAATCAGCTTTTGCTACTTATAAAACTATCCTTTGAACAAGAATGATGGTGGACAACCATCCATTTATGTGGACGACCAAGAATTACTTAATACAACCGTCTTCCAGTTCCATCTACGATAAGATTTTAAAAAAAAAGAAGAAGAAGCAAACAATGTGCATGATATTATTCTTTCATAGTTTCCATTAAGAAAAAAAAATAACATGATATTCATCTTCCACCCATAACTGCCTCTTTAGACTGAAAAATCAATGAAGTCGGCTAGTGAACTGCCTTACTTCAGCCAAAGCACACTATCCATGCTAACAGTACAATCAAGACCACTGATTCAAACCTTGAATAATTCCTAAATGATCTCAGTGATTGCATGTCAGTTTGATTCTTACCGTTCAACTAATTCATGGTGTAAATGAATCAGAATAAGAAACACAATAACTGAGAACATTACAAAATAACAACCATGCATTCCGACTAAACAAGAAATAAAATTTAGGGGGTCAAAATTTACCTGATTAACTATCTGATTTTTGATAAGGGTGTCAAGCTCTTCATCTCCTCGGATCGCAAACTGCAGATGCCTCGGAGTGATACGTTTCACCTTCAGATCCTTGCTCGTGTTCCTGCCGCTCCAAAGACCTCTGCGATCGGATACTCTAAGATGGTCGCGAGTACATAACAAGCGTAGCTCCCACTCTTCCATTGGCTGCAATTCGCGACTTCGGTGACGATGAATACGGCCCATGGGAACCTGCAGATATGAATGAGAAACGCCCATTAAATGGGGAAAACAGAACTTGTGAAATCCAAGTATATGTTGTTTGATATGCTTCTTGGAGAAAACATGCTTGATTTTGGAGCATTGCAATGAAATCTGATTTTTGAGCAAGGCCCACGCTCGAGTGGCACCCATACCACCATAACCACACAGATATGAGGCTTGGAGCCATCCAAACCCGTCCATCGGATGTGTCACCTCATATTACCCCAGTGCCAAAAATCACCTGGATCCAACACTTTAGTGGGCCACTGCATATGGAACAATGTAAGATGGGATGCCCACCCTTGATTCACACAGGGGCCCACCTGGATTTCAAAACAACCTGATTTCAGCTTCAAGTGAAGGGTGTGAATGGCCTGGACTTCATATATACAACACATGTTGGGCCCTCCATGCAAATCAAGACATTCCCTCCCAACTTGTTCCCTGTTGTGTGAACTACGATTCACATATCAGACTGATTTTATGTCCCGGGAGGTCGAGATGCGTCAAGCATATGATGGACGTGTTGGATTTTTTGCAAGCATCACGTGGGCTCCACATCCGCCTGCACCACTGGAGCACACCCCCTCGAGCAATCAGGACAAGAAAAGGGAAACAATAGAACAATTTCCAAGCACAATGAGATGCTTTTCAAGCAACATGACAGAATTTCAAATGTAGATTTTTTAATGTCTTCTGATCTATGATTTAGAAGAGGAATGACTTGAAGAAGCTGAAATGCAACCAACTGCCTAGTTGTGTGGCACTAAACTGCAGTACTTGACTTGGAACATCCATATAAAAGGAGCGGATGTTATTCTAAATTCTTGTAATTCTCCAAGAAGAAGAAGACCAAAAAAAAAAAACTAACTACTGAATGACAAATGAGCACTGGACAATGCAAAGCAAGCACAACCTATGTGAAAGTACATATGAATGCCTTCCAAGCAGGATGCTGGTACAGGATTTCTTCAATTTCTTCTCTGGTCATGTCTCAATCGGTTCCCTCTCATGGGTTTTCTTTTTATTTGGGCAGACTACATCTCACTTCAGTGCAGACCGAAACGAGTACATCAGCAGGACTCAAGCCCAAGACCTCCCCATCAACTGTGCCTATACAAACTAAGCTAACAGACAGTAGACTACCTCACAGAATATTGATCAAGTCATCTTCTTGAAACTAAGAGGAAGTACATGATGGATCGATCCAATCTTTGTGGATTGTTCTTAAGCCCTGTCATTGTCACCGAGGATAGCCGACACTAATGATCCAACTAGCATCCAGACTCTACTGTAATCACGAAAATGACATCTTGATTTAGGGCATATTTTCCCTCATGTATTATGAAATAAACTGTGGTCTCTTGTAGGTGGTCTCTTGGAGCAGGGGAGGAAATAGCTTCGTTGTGTGGGACCCACAAAAGGATATGAAAAGGGTTTTAAGTAATGATTTTAGTCCAAAATAAATTGGGGTTTAATTGGGGTTAAAAAAGCCTATGATACATCTAAATAGGTGCAATTTTTTGTTCATGATACATCTAAACTGGGAACGATAATTTCAACAGTTTAATTTGACTTACTCTATGACATGTATGCAACTTCTAAATGCAACTTCTAAGTAATTTCTAAGAGACTGTGTATCATCCATCACACACTACCAGAGTATCAAAGTCTCCCTGAGAGAGAGAGAGAGAATCCAATTCGAACCAGTTCAAATCCATTAGAATCTGAGAGAATCTAATTCCAAAAATGATGGGATGAAATACAGATTCGATGGGATTAAAACCTCTATGTGGATGGTCTGGAAATTCGGCTGGAGCTGTAACTGTAGGATTTCAAAGAAGCAAGGAGAGAGATAGTTAGAGAATAGAAATTTCTTCTTGAAAGTTTGCTGATATCAGAAGTCAACATAATAACTAGTTACAAGCCACTAGCTAATGGAGTTCATTAGTAAACAAAGCATGAAGCAAAAAAGCATGGCCCACCTTTTTCCAATCTGCAACCCTCATTTCAAGACAACTCTTGGATTCTTTCGCATGTCAAACACATAAATACACATAAATACGATTTGACCTGAAACAGAAAGGATCAACTATTCAGTGATGGTGAACTATAAAAAACAAAGGGATCACAAAACCCATGATGGTGAACTACAAAAAACTCATGAAATGTAATAAAACATAAATATACACATAAAATATCACGCATAAATGAATCTCAGCAAAAAACTACCTATTGATTCTTCAGAACCTTCGACTGAATATCACACATAAATGAATCTCAGCAAAAAAATCAGTTCATGTGTGAAGTAAGCCTCGTAATATTATATTTCCTATAAATTGAATAAAGAGAAACCGAAAGTAATCTAATGTGAACTGAGAAGAAGCACATGACATTTGAGACTAACATGAATACTAGTGCCTCAAATAATGCATTAGGCACATGATAATCCAAAATAAGATGGAAACTAGTACATCAAACAACAAACCTTCTATCTGTGAGTTTATTGCAACCTATGAGAGAGCACCCTAATCTAGTTATGAAGCAGTTTGATAGAATGACTTTTGAACAGAAAGTTGGTGAGATGGACTCCTTGAGAAATGCCACCAGAGAGAAAAATTATAATTCAGCAGGGTGGGTGGCATTCGACGATAACAATGACGAGAACTTCCATCCAAATCTCTTCTAGTTATTTGGGTAGTTGGGAAGAAGTCCAACAAAAAAATCAGACTTTCTTCTTCTTAATGGCTAGGATCTCGGACACAAAGTGATTTTCCAGCTAGGTGGGTCATGTGATCCAGCTATGAATTGAGCACTTGGGAACAAGTCCAACAAAAAATCAAACTTCTTCATAACTAGATTAGGGTGTGTTTGGTTGCAACTTTTTGTTCAAAAGTAATTCTATCACAGATATGGGTTTAAAAAAAAAAAGCATGTTAAATGTTATGGCCCATTCAAAATTCACAAATGAAAACCCATAAACATTAGAAATGAATCTCAATAGACAAAGAACATATCAAGCTTAACCTTCTCCACTACTACAGTTTAGAACAAGAGAAAAATAGGACATGGTAATATGTAACAGTTGAATGTTATGGCCCTGTCATGCCCCAAACAGATGTTGATTTATGACTGTATCGAAATTATCAATGCATAGTAATGTATTACAAATGCCTGATATTACATAAATCAATGATAAATCTCTAATTTCTAAATATATAAACCTAAATTACAACTTAAATCAGCAGGAATGGGATTAAAATTCAACGAAACCTATCGAAATCAAGAGACATAAGTTGGATTCAGATAAGAACAGATTAAGCACCAAAAATCGACCAAAAAAAAAATAAAATTAGAAAAATGAAACCCTTAGTGGAAAAAAATTGGAGAAAAGGGGGGGAAGCTCACCTGATTGAAAGTTAAAACCCTTCTTCTATCCTCAAATAATGCAAACTGCAAATCAGAGTACCTGTTTCAAACGAATAACCAAATTGAGACAAAATCGAAAAGGAAGGCACCATGTATCATCATCTCAAAACAAAAATAAAAAAAGCAAAGCTTCAGACAATTGGATCCGAAAGCAAAACAGATCCATAAAAAATAATCGGATCAAAATCCATCAAAATTTATCAAAATCGAGAGACAAGAGCTGGATTCAAATCAAAACAGATCAAGCACCAAAAATCAAGAAATAAAATAAAATAAACCCTAAGTGGAAAAAATTGGAAAAAAGCTCATCGTCTTTTAAGGATCTAATGATTGGAGAGAGAGAGAGAGAGAGAGAGAGAGAGAGAGAGAGAGAGAGAGAGAGAGAGAGACCGTAGATCTAATGATCCGATGATTTCAAGGGTTCGGAGGATATGGTAGAGCCGGACGTGGATTTTGCAGGCTTCCTTTAGAGATCGAAAGCTCATGGAAGAGATGGAGAGGCGTTTCCTTTGGAGATGGAAATCTTGAAGAAGAGAAGATGGAGAGCTGATGAAAGCGGATTGCGTCCTACAGTTTCCTGGAGCACCACCAGCTATTCAGCAAAGACAGATGAATCGATTGAAATCTCAAACCAGAAACAGAAGGGATTTCAAGGCATAGATAGTGAAATCAAATTCGATTCTGATTTTGAATTTCAGTTTTTTGTAAAATCGTTAAAGAGAAAAGAATCGAACTTAACTGATTTGGATCTAGATCTAAATGATAAGGAGATCTTCGAGCAGCTCTCCTTCTTCTAATAGAGAGAGAGAGAGAGAGAGAGAGAGAGAGAGAGAGTATGAATCGAAAAGGTTCTACCCGATCAAGATGAAAGAGATTCGACCTTCTTCAACAAACATCTTCTCCCCAACCCAGAGAGAGAGAGAGGGCGAGTGCATGGATCGAAGCAGAGAATAGGAAATGACGTTTTAGGGTTTTTTTTTTATAGGTAGGCGAAGGTAGCTTGAGATGGAAGTCGATTGCGTGGTGAGGTCCACCGTGATTTATGTATCTGATCCGCTCCGTCCAGCAGGTTGGACAAACCATGATGATCACTTGATATGAAAATCAAGTTGATCCGCATATATATCTGGCTACTGGCACCAATGGACAGCAACCGATGGAATAACTTAATGTAATGTCCTGACCCACCTAATGATGGGATGGGCTTGATTTTCCTACCAGGTTATTTTCATTGTATGGATCACATTTTCCACGGATATGATATTCTACATATGTGAGATAGTTGGGTAAAAGAACAGGTATGTCATAACAGCCATTGTATCTTATAAATGTCTGGTTGGACCATTGATTGGATGGTTAGGATCATCCCATCATTGTAATTTTTTATCAATAGATCTTAAATAGTTGGTTGAACATACTGGACGGTCCAGATTGAGATCGAATTTATAACATTTACAATACAAATTATTTACATTGTAATACACTGCAAATTAGTTGCATGGTTTCACTCTCCGTGGTTAAGTGTTACCGGGTAACAGCTAAGTAGGTGTTTCCCCTACAGTAGGGTTTACCTTGATAATTTTTTTTGTATATCCATACTGTCCATTCGTTTTTCCCACCCATTTTATTGATTATTTATAAAAATTAAGCATACACAAATCTTATGTGGACCACAAAATAGGAAGCAGTGTTGATTGAACGTTCACCGTTAAAAACTTTCCAAGGCCCACCATAAGTATATCCATAATTTTTTCCAAAATAGCCTCGGTTCCTATGCAACTGAGGCTAAAAAGTAGACTTTTGGCCTCAGTTCCTATGCAACTGAGGGTAAAAGGTAGACTTTTGGTCTCAATTCCTCTGCAACTGAGGCTAAAAAGTAGATTTTTGGCCTCGGTTCCTATGCAACTGAGGCTAAAAGGTAGACTTTTGGCCTCGGTTCCTATGCAACTGAGACTAAAAGGTAGACTTTTGGCCTCAGTTCCTCTGCAATTGAGGCTAAAAAGTAGATTTTTTGCCTCGGTTCCTATGTAACTGAGGTTAAAAAGTAGACTTTTTGCCTCGGTTCCTATGCAACTGAGGCTAAAAGGTAGACTTTTCGCCTCGGTTCCTATGCAATTGAGGTTAAAATGTAGATTTTTCACCTCGGTTCCTGTGCAATTAAGGCTAAAAGGTAGACTTTTTGCCTCGGTTCCTGTGCAACGGAGGCTAAAAGGTAGACTTTTTGCCTCGGTTCCTATGCAACTGAGGCTCAAAGGTAGACTTTTGGCCTCGGTTCCTGGCAACTGAGGCTAAAAGGTAGACTTTTCGCCTCGGTTCCTGGCAACTGAGGCTAAAAGGTAGACTTTTCGCCTCGGTTCCTATGCAACTGAGGCTAAAAGGTAGACTTTTCGCCTTGCCTCGGTTCAACCGAGGCTAAAAGGTAGACTTTTCGCCTCGGTTCCTGTGCAACTGAGGCTAAAAGGTAGACTTTTCGCCTCGGTTCCTATGCAGTTGAGGTTAAAATGTAGATTTTTTACCTCAGTTCCTGTGCAATTAAGGCTAAAAGTAGACTTTTCGCCTCGGTTCCTGTGCAACGGAGGCTAAAAGGTAGACTTTTCGCCTCGGTTCCTATGCAACTGAGGCTCAAAGGTAGACTTTTGGCCTTAGTTCCTGGCAACTGACGCTAAAAGGTAGACTTTTCGCCTCGGTTCCTGGCAACTGAGGCTAAAAGGTAGACTTTTCGCCTCGGTTCCTATGCAACTGAGGCTAAAAGGTAGACTTTTCACCTCGGTTCCTATGCAACTGAGGCTCAAAGGTAGACTTTTGGCCTCGTTTCCTGGCAACTGAGGCTAAAGGTGACTTTCGCCTCGCCTCGGCAACCGAGGCTAAAAGGTAGACTTTCACCCTCGGTTCCTATGCAACGAGGCTAAAGGTAGACTTTTCGCCTCGGTTCTATGCAACCGAGGCTAAAGGTAGACTTTTCGCCTCGGTTCGGCAATTGAGGCTAAAGGTGTGCAGACTTTTCGCCTCGGTTCCTATGCAACCGAGGCTGTGTTGGTAGACTTTTCGCCTCGGTTCTCTGTGCAACCGAGGCTGTGCAGAGACTTTTCGCCTCGCCCCCGGCAACCGAGGCTAAAAGGTAGACTTTTCGCCTCGGTTCCTATGCAACTGAGGCTAAAAGGTAGACTTTTCGCCTCGGTTCCTATGCAACTGAGGCTAAAAGGTAAATTTTTAGCCTCAATTCCTATGCAACTGAGGCTAAAAGGTAGACTTTTTGCCTCGGTTCCTATGCAACTGAGGCTAAAAGGTAGACTTTTCGCCTCGATTCCTATGCAACTGAGGCGAAAGATGAACTTTTAGCCTCAGTTCCTTAGCAACCGAGGCTAAAAGACACATTTAGCCTCCATTTTTTCAACTGAGGCTAAAAAATTGTGGCTAAAGGCCTATTTTCTTGTAGTGATTGCATTATTGATTCTGAGTTTATCTACATCCCTTCAATATCCCTTGATTCCAGGATAGATTATCTGAAATAAAAAATTTGTAATTAATAAAGCTTGTATCTTTAAATCTTGAATCCGACAGCATTTCAACAGCTGTTTTGATCATCTCCTAGGACTTAGGAGGAATGTCTAATTGATCGACTAATCTCTCTTATAAACTTGTCAAAGGAGAAAGCCTGAAATGATGAAGCTTTGGACTTGAATGTTTTCAACAATTTTGGCAGTACTTCGGCCCCATTTAGGGCTGATCACATAGTGACTTGGTTGCATAATCCGCGCAACTGTTTTGTCAGTTGCTCGGTCAGCATAACTTGATGGATACGTTGTGCGATCAGCGCAACTTGGTGTGCGGGTTGCGCAGCTCGCGCAACTGATCCCTCCTGCTCCTCACCTTCAGTCTTCTTTCAGAACTTTGTTTGCTCTTTAAGTGAGAGGGGAAGTGGGTTATTTATAGACCTCCCACACATGTCAACCCTCGATCTTCATGCTATGAAGCCCTCCATACATCAGATCTATCCATTCTGGCTGCGTGGTTCGCACAATAATACATTCAGTTCCGCTACACACGCAACGGAAAAGCTTGTTGTGCTGCTCGCGCAATGATACATTCAGTTCCACTACCCGCGCAACGGAAAAGCTTGTTGTGCAGCTTGCACAACGATACATTCAGTTCCACTACCCACGCAATGGATGGCATCTACTTCTTTTTTGACAAACTGTTTGTGCCACCAGCGCAATTACTACAACATGCTGCGCGATCCGTGCAACAACTTCTTGTTACGCGACCAGCGTAGCCGCCAATACAAAGGACTTAATCCTTTCTCTTTCCTTTACCCCTTGTTTGATTTCTAATCTCCATTCTTCCTTGATGATGAGGATTTTTTATGCTTCAACAGATGCCCCCTTGATCCGTTCTTTGTTTCCCTGGATCGAAGAATTAGGATCAATCTACTGAAATTTTGAAATTTCTGGAACTTCCTTACGGTCGCGCAACGAATACTCGAGTTAGGTACTCGACCCAAATTCCTATAAATAGTCTGCAGCACTTCATTTCTTTACTTTCGCGCTTCTTCAGCCAAACTCCGTTTCTCAGAGTTTTCATCTCTGCGCAACTGAGACTGGTTGTGCGACCCGAGTAATGATTTCATCATCGCGCAAGGACTTAGGTCGTTACGCTGCTGGGGCAACCGCTAACCCATTGCGTGACCCGCGCAACACCTATTTCGCCAATTTTCCAGACTTAGCCAATTTTCTTCATTTCTAGCATGGCTCGAACTAAAAGAACTTTCATTGCCATCAATCCTCCTTCTGAGCAGCCTTCCTACCAAGAGCTGCCAAACACTGAAGTTTATCAAACAACAACTCCTTAAGCAGCTGAATCACCATCCTTGTCACGCCCCGAACTCGGAGACCGGACTCACAAAATTCCCGATCGCCGAATCCGGCGCCGACAGCCTCCGCAGTACCCCATTCTCGGCTCCCGGCACCCATATACCAGGTTTCGATCCTGGGATGCTACAAGGAGGATTTCTGATAATTCATTTGATTCGTAATGAGCATAACCAAGCATAACCCACGAATAATAACCATAAGAACACCATCACAAAATCCACTATGAACAAAAACTTTGAATACAGTGCATAGAAAGGGAAATACAAGGTAGTGCAAATAACAAAAACTCCAAAAGCTCGGCGGCACGCTCCAACTGCGGCGAGACTACAACTGCGTCCTGACGTCACCTGCACGCATCAATCGTGCATAAGCTTATAGAAAGCTTAGAGGGCGGTGTAAGTGTGTGCGAACGTGCTCAGAATGCAATGCCGGAGTAATGCGAAATCATGCTGATGAGTACGAAATGCAACTAGCCGTACCAAGGCTATGCAGTACAATATGTAAGTCAAGCATGTCAATCCTCATCCAACTCTTCATGTCAATACAGTTCTCAGTCTGGATAATCACCGAGGTTCAGTACACTCGAAATGGCACTGTCTTTCTCCAAGCAGCACAGTCCAAGTGAGCGTAAGAAACCTCACTATCCGCCTGGCCAATAGTCAGCCAATACCTATGCGGCACGTCGATAGCGAACCCATTTCCGAGCTGGTCAAACTCAGCCTAGTAATGCCCCCTGCTCTCGGGCGAGTAAGGCCACCACTCCTTTCCAACCGACCACGACACAGTGGGAGACGTGGCCTCATGGTATTCGGCCCTTGTGCGCTCATATATCCACTCGGTCTCGACGTTGGAGTCATCCTCTGGTACCATCGGGTTCAGGGACTCTCACCCAGGGACATCTATGGCGCCCCAATTGCTTAGAACAAGATTTTTCCGGTATCCAACCAGCCACCCACGATATATCTGTGGAGGCTATGGCCCTGATGTCGCTAGGGTAGATCACAATCACACAAATGCAAGTGCATGTATCACACTACCAGTCATGCAATCATCCTGCGTGAAGTACGCACTCATGTAAGGAAACTCCGCCTATCAGGGAGCCCGTAACAGTCTGCCTGAAGGCATATGCTATGATCAGTCACCCCTCATCACAAGCATGCATATGATGCGTATGATCATGAATCATGGGGCAGCACTATACTTATGGTATGATAATGGGCGTTGCTCAAAGTGAAGATGGGCCTAAACGGATTGTGGAGTACAAGTATGGGCCTATCAGTGGACCTTAGGAAGAATGACAATGTGGACATTCAACCAACATTATCTTTACAATGTGGACGTCAAACCAACATTGTTCCCAAGGCATAGTCCGCCATAAAACATCATTACAAACCATAGAGAATCACACATTGCAATGGACCTATATACATCTTATTGGGCCTTGACCCAACGGCCTTAGGTTCATTAAGTGGGCTGCCTCATATGGGCCTTATATAAGTCAAGTGGGCCGCATCAATGGCCTCATGTACATTGCAATGGGTCATACTCCATGGGCCTTTGAAAACATTACAATGAGTCTCGTAACATGGGCCTCATATATATCAGAGTGGGCCTCGACAACGGGCCACCAATACGTCGAATGGGCCTAATCTCATGGGCCTTATATATATACCAAGGTGGGCCTCAACAACGGCCAGAAATACATTAATATGGCTCCATCACATGGGCCTAGGCCCACCATAATATTTATTTGAAATCCAACCTATTCATAAGGTCACTTGGACCTTGGGTAAGGCCCACTGTAATGTTTATTTAAAATCCAACCTATTCATAAGGTCATGGGACCAAAGGGGCCCATCAGAATGTTTATTTGCCATGCAACCCGTTGGTAGGGTCACGTGGGCCTGACCCACGGTAATGTTTACTTGCCAGCCAACCTGTTTATAAGGTCACGTGGACCTGGGGTGGGCATGGGGCCCACCGAAATGTGGCTTACAAATCCAGTCCACCCACTATGTGTGTTCCACCTGAATAAGGGTCCAGATCAAGTTTCAGCCGCTTTCAAAATTCAGGTAGGCCCCACCAAGTAATTTTTTATATGGTTTAGGTATGTCTTCACATGATTTAGATGGTATGGCCCACCTGAGTTCTGTTTACGGCTGATTTTTGGCGACACCCCATAGCTAAAGGGGAGCCATCAAATGCATGGTATTGATGATCGAAACACATCACAGTGGGGTCCACACTGGGCCGTGAGGCCCACAATCCGTCTCGTCCAACAGCCAGCAGGCCGCCGCATCAGCACTGCTTGCAGCAGTTAGCAGCACTGTCACCTTTTCCTCCTTTTTTTTTTTATTCGTGGGGCCCGCATGCGCAAGATCCAAACCGTCCATTGTCTGAGTCCCACGAAAATAACAGCCCACACCAAGTTTCAGGTGGGTCTAAGCTTTTGGTGGGCCCCAGCAATTCTTTTTACTGAGTTTTAATGGAAACACAAGTATTCTTAATCCCACGGCCCGCCAGAAAATCAGATCAGTGTCATTTTTCGGCTCAACGCCTAAAATGGTCTGGAAAATAGATTGGACGGTGTGGATCACATACATATATTAAGGTGGGGCCTGCATGAGTAGCACACCCAAAAAGTAAGAATTTTTTTTTTTTTTAAAGGCGTGGAAGCACACGCCCATGCACGCCACTCCACGTTAGCCACCCTTTCCCGTCCAGCGTCCAGAGACGACGCTGGACGGCTTGGATAAATAGGAACATCAGGTGGGTCCCACATGTACGTGGCCCACCAGTTGGATCAACATGATATTGGTGTTTTCCCTTTAACTGGGTCTGTCCCTGCTATTGGATGGTTTAGCAAGGTGGGCCTATGGATGGCATGGATATAATACATCATTCATGGTAGGCCACATACATCAGGTGGGCCACACATCCTTACGTTACATACGAGAGAGAGAGAGAGAGAGAGAGAGAGAGAGAGAGAGAGAGAGAGAGAGAGAGACGGACGATGATAGAGAGGAGGGTCCCCCCCACTATGGGCCCTCCATAGTCACAACACATACATCAAGTGGGCCCTTGAAAATTGAAATGAAGGATGATCACCCACCTATCTTTCTTCTTCTTGCTCCCTTGGCTTGAAAACTCCTCGCCTACGGTTCTTATGGACGTCGATCGGGTTTTAACGGTGCGGATGATGATCGGACGGTTGAGATGGAAGTTGAGGAGGTGGGCCACACTTAGAAGTTTTGAGAAATTGGGTTGCTTAGAGGAGGTTGGACGTGTGAGAGAGAGGAAATGAGAGAATGAGAGAGAGGAAGAAATAAATTAAAGGAAGAAGGGGTGGAGGGAGTGGTGTTGTAATTAATGATGTATGGTTGGGTTTGAAAATGTGAAAAATGAGGAATGGTGAGGGGAGGGAGAGTTTGACTTGTGGGAAAAGGGAGAGAGGCCACTTGTACTTGTTGTTGGGTGAGGTGGCATGGAGGTAAGGTGGTGTACTTGACTTGATTGATGGGACATCTTGTAGAGATTCCCTCGAGATTCACAACGTGCGGCGTTTCTTCGAACCGAACGCTGACTGGCATCTTCCCACCTAGGTATTGGTTCGGTGCGCGAGTCGCGGCGTTGGAACCGCGGCGACGGCGCGATCGCCAAGGTATGAGTTTCGGATCGAGCCGCCTTCGGTAGGCAGGACTCGGCTTAAGATCGCACGCAACGTCGGATATGAGTCGAGGATTGCCGGAATTCAACCGGAAGGATCGCGAAAACCGACGGAACAGTACGGTCTACGATACGGGTCTTACAATCCTCTCCTGCTCAACCCCCACATAAACGATTCAAGACAACTTCCAGACGTCCTGCTTATATAAAAGAACCAGTACTCCCCACATTTGACTTTACCTTACGCATTAAGACATTATCATCTCCCATCCACAGGGCCATCGCTATGGGCGATCTAAAAATGCCTCTAAGATACAGTCGTGAATATGATTGGGATGAATGGCTGAAGACAACGACGCATTATCAAACGATCAGCCAGAAGCTGCCTGCTAGAGAAGATACCCCTCCTCCTTCTAGACCCAAGAAGCATCGTCGAAATAAAGCCCAGGAGTTTCAAGAGAAGATTAAAGAACACAACAGGAAGAAACTCCACAACTCCTGGGAGTTGATCCGTGTTGTTCAGGGTACCATTCAATTTGACAACCCCTACATATAGGGCATCCTCACGATTCCGATCGGTATTCATTGCCATCACTCCATGCTGGTCTGTGAACCCAGGGATCACCTGACCGCAGAAAGACTGGCCTACAAAGAGTCTTAGTTGTTTAACGAACCAAGATTATTAGAAGGCATCTTGTAGCTGCCGAGACCAAGACAACAAATAGGCGACATTCATTTCATGATTTTCCTTGTCCCCTCCTACGACGTTCATAGTCTGTACCCAACTTGTTATTATGAGACACTTAGGCAACGTTTTAGCCACCGTCACCTCATCTGGAGCCCGGAAGAATTTAGAACGAGAGGTCTTCTAACTCCCCGTAATTATTATCCTGAATGGGCTACCGTAGTTCTGGCGAAACATGCTAAGATGCTATTGAAGATTGACATCTTCCACGCAATTGAAGCGATGTCGCATCACTTCTGCAAGGAAACTTCTATTCTGAAGGCATTCCTTAACTATTGGTGTCCCTCCACCAATTCTTTCCATCTTCCTGAAGGCGAGATGAGCGTCACGCTTTGGGATATTCACAGGATTACTAGTTTGCCAATAACCGGACAATTCTTTGATGAATTTGTCCCTACCAATGAGGAATTTTCTTTCATCTCTTCTCCTGATCATACCCCTTTCATTTCAGAGTCGACCATCGAACTATTCAAAGAAATGTCAAAATTCCCGAACATCCACAAAATTCATCCTATGCAATGGCTGGCCCACTTCATCAGAGCTTTCAAGCAATTTTCCTTTCTTCTCTCTTCTATTGCAGCTGGATATGTAAGTAATCTTGATTTCATTTACTTATCTCTCTTCTCTCTCTCTCTCTCTCTCTTTTTAAGATTCAGCGGCGACCGTTCATGAGAGCTTGAACGTCTTTGGAAAGGCATAAAAGGTCGTGTATAGTATTCCATCTATGGGGAGCTCGCAGCATTCATCGTGTATTGGCTAAGCATAGTGGTCTTCCCAAGTTCTAAATAAGTAGATGCCATTCGTCCTTCATTATTTGTAGTAGCGGGCGTCATGGCTGAGGGACTCAAATTTTCTCTTGCTCCTCCCGTTCTTTGCTGGATCTACAGAGGCTTTGGAGAGATTGCATGTCATGTAAAAAGCCCTTCTGTCGGTTCCGCTTCAACTTACATGCCATGGCATTATTTTCTTGGCTGGCTTGGTGTATACTTCCCCTGGACTTTCGAAGTACTAGAAAAAGCTTACGTCCACCCTTCCTAGGTCCCTCTCTACTTTTTTCAAAAGAGATCCATGACGAAGAGATCTTATGACTGGATAAAAGATGTCATTTCCTCTGATGCCAAGATAAACTACTTCCACTTCGGCCTGCCTCGTTACGCCGTAGATACGGAGAAAGCAAACATGGAATCACTCTCTTCAGTAGAAAGGGGGATTTTTTATATCGATTAGATCATGCAGTCTCCCGCTGAGAGAAGGGACCGAGTTCTGGCGAGAACCGTATTATCCTAACCATTTTTCTCCTCAGTTCAGCTTTGTTCAGGCAGTGCCAGAAGACTGTGGGTTAGTCACTCGGAGAATGCGGAGCTACGACACTGGCCCATTTAATTGGGCAATGATTTGGAAGCAATTATTGGGCCAGGCTAATTCTTCCTTCATCATTCCAGGCTGCGATCGTACCCCGAGGGCATCGTACAACCATATGAGATGGTGGGTGCACCAGTCATACTTGGTTAGAAAAAGTATGCCAGTGTCTAGGCCCGTATGGCTTCCACCTCCTAGGCTTAAGGGTCGCATTATTGAAACGGGAGTCAGTTTCATTGCAAAATCCAGTCATGCCCCCTCTGTTGGTCATCACCGTGTCATGATCTCTATGGATGAACCCATTCAAGAGATAAAACCCAATAATATTCTCTAAGGATGGACAACATATGGTGATACTCTTGAATTTGAACAATTTCCTCCCCATCGTCCACAAAGCGAAGAAGTTATAGAAGAGGCTTTCCCTCAGCCAGAAAATATTTTCAATCCCCAAGATCAGCCTTCTTCTTTTACTCGTCGTCAGCAACAGCTAGTTTCTTCTCCTATATCCAGGACTACACTCCCTCAACAGCAACCAACTTCCTCTCCAATGACAAGGTCTCGAACACGCGCTCAAGCTTCCCCACAAGGAGAGACCACTGCTACTGCTTCTCCAGTTTTGGCTATCGCAAATACTCAACCGGAGCATCACTAGTCTCTCTCTTCTAAAGGAAAGAAAGTTGTCATTGAAGAATCGAGCACAGAAGATACCGTTGGTGAAAATTCAACTTCTTCATCTGGGCATACCACTTTTGATGAAAGTGAGATAGAAGGAGAGAATCAAGAGAATGATTATGAGGAGGGAGAAGTGAATATCAGTGGTGAAGATGATATAATCATGGCAGATGTTCCCGCTGATGAGGGACATGTCCTTCCAACTTCTGAGGTCGTTTCTACAAAAACTTCTCCTGTAGTAGTGGAAGAAGAAGAACCCCTAGACTATAGGGAATACGAATATTCACCACATAAGAAAGTCTTGCTATCATTGTTTACTTTTATTCTTTCCTTCTTTCTTGTCTTACACATTTTATTTCAGGTGATCATGCTGTAAATATGGAGGCAGATAGTGCTTCTCCTTTGGATTTGCCCCCTGTTGCAACAGTAACATCACCAAGATTCTCAATACCTCTGCGAGCGGTGGCACGAGAGATTGCTTTTCCAGTGGAGCCAATTGAGTTGCCCGCTCCCACCACGGTTACTTCAAGTACTGAACGTACAATGGCTTTTTCGGTGGAGCCAACTATTTTACCCACTTCCACTACTGTTGCCTCGAGCACTGAGGATAGGGCTCCATCTTTCGCTGAGATGGTAGAACCCAATCCTTCTCTTGCTAGGGAGACGCAACTACTATTTCGGTACCAGTGGAAGGTATATCTTTTCCAAGTTTTTACACTTTTCATATTGCCTGCACATATGATTTTATTATAACTTTACATTTCTTATTATTTTTAATAGGGAATGTACCTCAGAGTGGCACATCAAGTTCTGGCTCTGTTGGGACCTCGTCAAACGTGCTATCCTTTGAGAAGGTTTCTGCATACAAATTAGCATTGATCAGAAACTCCATATTGGCTATTGTTGAAATATTTAAGGATCCTGATCAATGGTTCGATTTGACCATCGCTTTAGATGTCTTAGATAGTGTTGCTCGGATGGCCAAAGTTGATGTTTCTTTTATGCGGAATGCTCTTCTAAGATTCTATAATTCGATGGCTGCCTTGTCATCAGCTGAAACTGTGACTATTCCACTCGAAATTTTGGAATACAAGAAGCAGCTTGCATATTCCAAGGAGAAAATTTCTCAAATTGCTCTCATTATCTCTCGCCATGATCAAGAATAATTATCTTTGTGAGAGCAATTGAAGACCTTTACTAATGACCAAACAGTAATCTAGGATCACATCACTCTTCTAAAGCAAGAAATTGCACAACTGGAGAAGCAAAGTTCAGAAGTGGGTTTGAACATTGAAAGAGTGCAAGAGAAGATAGAGTGGGGCCTTCATTCTGTAGACTCTGAAAAGTCTGAATTGGCGAAGAATGAAGAACTAATTGCCTCTTTGGAAGAAAAGTTAGCTGGCATCCCAGATCCTACAAGAATGATTTCCAAAGCCAGACTAGAACATGCGGCTGCTCAAATTGATTTTCAAGAAAATTTGCAACAATACTTAGCAGCGCTAGGCATTACAGGGGAACTATAAGATGTATAACTTTGATATCTTCCATTTGCTTTACTATTGTAAATATTTTCAAAGTTTCAAGTAATACAAGTATCTCATGATATTTTGATAATGGTGATCTTGTTTTATTTACACAATATTTTGATTAATGCTTTATGATTAATGTATTATGCTTTCTGCATTATGCTTTTATTTGATCCTCTTATGATTTGTTAGTAAGGAATTTCCTAAATGATCTTTGTCTTAGTTGGCAGTACTAAATTTCAATTTAGTTAGTCACACACAGTTTAATCTCTTGAGTAGTAGAGCACACAATTTTTAGACTCTTGAGTAGTGGAGTCGGGTCTTACATGATGGTCTCTGTAACTCTTAGGAGTTTACCGAACTTCTCATTGCCTAGGGAGTTTACAAACCGTGATTAATCAGAGGGGCCCAGTGAAGCTACCGGGGCCGTGAACTCGGTTGGATTTATACACAGGGTTGGCCGCAGTAACTCTCTAGAGTTCATGGGGCTCACAAGGCTACCTTTAGGGTACTAAATCTAGGGCCTCCAGTCCATCAATGAATAGGTTTAAGCCATTCCTCATGAGTTAGTACTGGAATCAAGCCAAAGACCTGGGGGGTCTTATGCATGGTTGTCCTATCTATGAAGATGGTCCAAAAAGCTCACACTGCGGCCCGTGTTTTCTTCATCTGCAAGGTCGAGCCCATTCATAGGAGGGCATTTTCCTTCGTTCCCCATGACGCTGCCGAAAAGCTATACAGACGGCATTGGTCTCACGCGTGACTAGCCGTTGAGAACTTTTTAGCCTTTTAGGTTTTTAATCACTGGCTCCATCAGCTGCCCACATAGGTATGCATATGATGGTCTTCACGGGCTTTTAAGGCCACTAGCTTCTAGCTCATTGCTGTTCGAATGACGAAAATGATAGGTCTTATACGTAGTTGGCCCTTTTAGGGCTTGGCTAGACTGCCTTAAAATGTCTTAAAAGACAATAGTAGATGTTATCATTATTACTGCGAGAATGATAGGCATTTCTGACTATGATTGATATGTCACCACTTTTGCTAATATCTTCAAGGGTATCCATCTGTGTTGTTCATAATATATCAGCTTGTTTTATTCATAATATATCAGCTTGGTGACGACACCAATTTCAATAGAATTTTGCAGAGCTCATTTGATGATGACAATGTTCACTTTTCTTTTCGCAATGCATATTGATGTATAGTCTTGATATGCTCATGAATTTCTTCTTTATTCATTCATTTGACAGTACATAGCCGTGATCTTGTTTACTCTTGTCCCCTTTTGATATGAAATTATTATGCTGATAATATTCTGAATCAAAATCAGTAGCGTCTTCAAGGGCGGTATCTTTTGATAAAGCGAGCATTGACTGGTATACTAATACCTTGTCCATCTTGATCAATGACTTTGTATGCGCCATTGGATTATACTTCTTTTATGATATACAGCCCATCCCATTCAGGTTCAAATTTGCCCCCAGTTCGACAGTGACCACTATGAGTCTTTTTAACATCAGCACCATATCCCCTTTTTTGAAAGAGCGATATTTGACATGTTTGTCAAAGGCGGCCGATATCCTTACCTGATACGATTGCAATCGCTGTTGGGCAGCTAGGCGTGTTTCATCAAGCAGATCCAGCTCTTTCAGCCTTATGTTTACATTTTCATCGTATGTTATGGACTGGTGCATCACCACTCTGAGTGATGGTACTTGTATTTCAATCGAGATTATTACTTCTACACCATAGACTAGCTAATATGGTGTCGTTCTTGTTGCTGTTCGATGAGTAGTTTTGTATGCCCATAAAACTTCTTATAATCTTTCATCCCAATTATGCTTGTTCCCTGTCACTGTCTTCTTCAGTATTTTTACTATCATTTTATTAAACGCCTCTGCTAATCCATTGGCCTGTGGATAGTAAGGTGTTGAAAATGAATGATGAATACCAAATTTCTTACATAGCTTTTCCATGCCTTTATTTTTAAAGGGAGTGCCATTATCTATAACAATCTTCTTCGGAATACCATGGCGGTATATTATCGCGTGCTGGATGAAATTAACCACATCTTTTTCCTTAACATTACGTAAAGCAACTGCTTCTGTTCACTTGGAGAAATAATTTGTTGCTGCCAATATATATTATTTTTCTTTGGACAAAGGCAGATTTATAGGGCCAATGACGTTAAGTCCCCAAGCTGAAAAGGGCCAAGAGGTGACTGACTGATGCAGGTCTTCTGGAGGAACGTGTATAACATCTCCATGAATCTGGCATTCGTGCCACTGCTTCACATAATCTATCGCATCTTTGAACATAGTGGGCCAATAATACCCCATTCGATGTATTCTATGGAATAGATTTCGGCCAGCCTGATGTGCCCCATATTCCCCAGAGTGTGCTTCTTGCAATGTCTAGCTCGCTTCTTATTTATCTAAACAATGTAGTAGCATTTCATTGTAAGATTTTCTGTACAATACTTCGCTACACATGAGGAATCTGCTTAACCGTTGTTTAATTTGCTGTTTGTGCGTTGGATCTTCTGGTAGGATATTATATTTAAGATAGTCGGTGAATGGTTGACGCTAATCATCAGTTGTTACCTCCAAACACGATACAGGAAGTGTCCTTGCAGTTTCAGTGATGACCTCTGAAGACGGCAAAAATCTTCTTTCTTCTATAGTTACTTGTAGAGGGCTTGATTCGGGCTGGATAGAGCCGCTGCCAGGCTGGCCAAGGTGTCTGCTTTTACATTTTTGGACCGCGGTATATGCTTGATTTCTACATGACAAAACTGTTCTAGCAACTGCTATGCTTTCCTACAGTATGACAAAAATTCTTGCTTTCTTACCTCGAATTCAGTTGTCAATTGATTTATAACTAATTTAGAATGCCCGAAGATATGTAGCGTTTTTATTCCCATTTCTTGAGCCATTTTCGTTCCAATAATGAGGGCCTTGTACTCAGCCTCATTGTTCATGCATGTAGCACCCAACATGAAGGAGTATGGTAACAATTCACCTCGAGGAGTAATGAATATTTCTCATGCCCCCACTCCTAATGTTCAAGCAGCATTGTCAAAATACATCTGTCGGGGCTTTGCGACTCAGCCAACATGACGTGTTCATCCGGAAAGTCATCACTGATGGTTTCGCATTCTGCTACAGGGTGTGCTGCAAGGAAGTTCGCCACTACTTGTCCTTTTATTGCTTTCGTCGGTTTGTATGAAATAGTGTATTCTGAAAGTAATAGCATCCATTTGGCCAATCTTCCAGACAACATTGGCCTCGTCATAAAAATTTTTAGCGGATCTACTCTTGAGATCAAAGTTATGTCATGAGAGAGACAATAATGTCTATGTTTTTGTACTGCGAATATCAACGCTAGACACTCTTTCTCGATCAGAGAATAATTGCATTATGCACCCATCAGCATTTGGCTTAGATAGTAAAGAGAAGCTTCTTTCTCAGCTTCATTTACCTGAGCCAACAAAACACCTAAAGAATTCTCGGCTGTAGATATATATAAAATAAGCGGCTTCCCTTTTATTGGAGCTGTTAGTGCCGGCGGCTGCTTCAACAATTCCTTTATCGAATCAAATACGTTCGGACAGGCTTGATCCCATACAAACTCTTTATCTTTCTTCATCAAATGAGAGAATGGCTGACACCTCCCTGCCAAATTTGAAATGAAACGACGAATGTACGCCAGCTTTCCTTGCAAAATCTTCAATTCCTTTAGTGTTGTCGGTGGCGGCATATTTTAAATGGCTTTAACTTTTCTGGGATCAATCTCAATACCCCTATACCAGACAACAAAACCGAGAAATTTACCCGACAACACTCCAAATGCACATTTAGCTAGATTCATTTTTAACTGTTTCTTTCTGAGCCAATGGAACACCGATGCCAAATGTTCACGATGCTCCTTATGATCTCCTGACCTGACCACCAAGTCATCGATGTAACACTCGACATGCTTATGTATCATGTCTTGGAAGATATTCTGCATCGCCCTCTGATTGTTGCTCCGGCATTTTTAAGACTGAACGGCATAACCTTATAGCAATAAATTCTAAGCCATATTCTGAATCCCGTTGCTTCTTCATCTTCAGGTGCCATTCTAATCTAATTATACCCTGCGTAGCCATCCATGAAGAACATGATAGCATACTGAGTTGTACTATCAATCAGCAGTTCTGTTATGGGGAGAGGAAAATCATCTTTTGGGCAGGCCTCGTTCAGATCCCTGAAGTCGACTCACACTCTGACTTGTCCATTCTTCTTCTTTATAGGGACGATGTTTGATATCCACTTGGAGTATTTGACCTCCCTGATAAATCCAACCTTTATCAACTTGTTAACCTCCTCTTCTATCAGAGGGACTAGATTCGGATGAAATTGCCTTTGCGCTTGTTTAATCGGCCTCTTCTCTTTAGAAATGTTTAATCGGTGCAGCGCTATTGAAGGTTCTAAGCCTGGCATCTCTGCACACGTCCAAGCGAAGACATCTTTATTTTCTTCAAGAAGGCAAATATATTCTTCAGCCTCCTGCTTAGGAAGACCGGTGCCGATGAATGTATTCCTTAGCTCTTCCTCTGTTCCCAGATTTATCTACCGCAAACTATCTATCGTTGGCTATCGCCCATCTTCTAACTACTTTGGAGTCGTTTCAGGATGCTTAATTGTCTTAGAATCCTCTTCCAATAGTTGTGCGGCTGTAACCATATTCACTGACAACCCTACCCCCAGTCCTTGATTTTTTTCCACTTTTCTTGGCCGACCCCAATAGGAATCTGAATCCCTCTCCCCTGATTCAAGCCGGTGGGTTCTTCGTGATTAAAACCCATGCTTCTTATATTCTCTTACTTGTCGGACTGTACTTTTCAAGATCTTGTGATATCAGCCTTCCACAGTACACATTACTCTTGGCAACTTCTTCTGTCTTTACTTCTTCTGAAGCATGGAATTCTATTGGGTTCGGGTATTTTGGGCTAGCCTTAACCTGGAATCTTCCTGGAGCAGCCGAAAATGGCTTCTGCCTTTCAGCACACGGCAATGACACTGTATAATTAGACTGCAAGATCCTCAACTATTTAGGTGACAACAGCGTTAATGGCGGCTGCACGAGTTGTCGCAAAACTTCAGCACAAAATAAAACTTTTGCTTTGATTCTGCGGTCCTTGATGATTCTGCCTTTTCATGAATGTCCTCTAGGACTTTGCTTTCATCATTATTTTCCTCTTTTTCAGTGAACCCTTTATAATAATTGACGTCTACGAAGAAGGACTCAGCCTCTGTATAAGGCTTCGCATCAGCCATTACTTTATATTGCAATCCGCCTTTACAATATTTGAAGCATTGATGCAGAGTAGAGGGTACGATGTTGTACTGATGTATCTATGGCCTTCCTAAGAGGAGATTGTACGTCGTCACAGCTCTTATAATGTAGCACACAACATCAGTAGTTAGTTCACCTATTTCTAGTGTCACTTTAATTTTGCTAAGTGCGCGTTGCCCATCTTAATTAAAGCCCTGTATCATCATTCCATTAGGGCGTAAATCAGAACGATGATAGCCCAGTTTACTCAACATTAATAGTGGTAAGAGGTTCATTGCCGACCCATTATCTATCATAAGTTGCTTAACTTTCTTCCCACATATATAGCCTTCCATCATTAGCTGTCTATTATGCTTTGTCTCGCAAACCAAATCATCATTAGAAAAGGAAACGACCGGCCAGCAATTTTCTACCTCATCATGCCTTTTGCATTCTATTTCTGCCAATAATGTCTCTCTGATATCATGATTAGACAATACTCTGACCAAACTCTGCCGGAACTCCTCTGACAACTTAGGCGCATCATAGACACTTAACCGAGCCGGTATACCCTTTACAGCCATCCTGCTAGGCATTCTCCTTGCTATCTAACGATGAAACGCCGGCATCTTACGGGTCATCAATTCCAAAGCATGGGCCTTGGTGGCTAGGTCATGGAAAGTTCTGACGTCGGTGCTGGTGAGTCCAAACGCGATCCCTATTTCCAAAGAGTTTAGACACATTTTAACTTACTCCTTTTCCGCGGGCAGCTGTCTGCATGAGGCTCCCAATGTCTTCCATCTGTCGATAAAATTTTCTACTGGTTCCCCTTCTCTCTGCCGTACGGAAGCCAATTCTGTAATACTAACCTCACGCTCCGAAGAGAGGAAGTTTGACATGAACGCATCTTGCATTTGCTCCCAAGTATGTATTGATCCTGGAACCAAGCTAGAATACCATCGAAATGCTTTGTGTGTGAGTGATGACCCGAATAATCGCAACCAATACTGCGATATCGTAGAGAAATTCCCCATGCTAGTGATGAAGTGCATTAGGTGTTCTTCTGGCGATCCTTCTCCATTAAACTTCTAAAAATCTGGATGTTTGAAGTTAGCTGGGAATGGGACATCTTCCACCTCTCGTGGATATGGTGTTCGATATCTGAAGTGGCCAGTATTTTCACGCTCTCTCTCTCTATTCTGACAGCTTCCTCAACAGCTTATCTTACTTCGTCCTGTGTTATAGTTCTTGCTGTTGGAATAGACCCAAGTAATCTTGCCCCCTGTGGTTGTGAGCCTTCAGGCTGATTTTCTGGTCCATTCGTTGTGCCCATCATTGGAGGAGCTACTATCTAAGTTACGTTATGTGCAAGAGTTGCTAAGGCCTCACGAAGGTTTCTGCACTCTTCCATTAGTGCTTTTTGTGCTTCTACCATCACGTTCATGCTCCTTTGTATTCGACATACTTTCTTGGTTTGTCCCAGCCATGTGCACTGCAGCTTCTCCACTTTTCAACGAAGCTGTAGCTGGGGTGGGACGAGAGTATGTCGATGTGATGGGGCTTACGAAAAGAGGAGAGGATGGGGTTTCATTTGACCTCCCTATACTTCCAGTGCTATTAATCGATTGAGGTGATATAGGCTTGGGTAAGCTTGTCTGGGGCAATACGGACATTGGTGAACTTGACATTAATGCTTTACCCTTCTGCTCTTTCGTCCATCTAACTCTTGGGGCGACCAAAGCTGGGAAATCGCGTGATACCAACTGTGGAATTGTTTGCTCAGGATAGATTTCAGGAGGAGCGAGTTCGGGATGCTTTCTAGCTGCATTACGTGTTATTGCCCCCCTAGCTTTTGGTGAAGGCGAATTTATCCTGGTGCTTCTTGCATTTCATGCTCTCATCTTGCGAGGCATTACGACAGTCTAGCCCTTATCTTCTTCTAGTGGTTGAGGTGAAGCAGATACAACCCCAACAGTCACTCGAATCGTGTTATCTTTACCTGTAGGAATTCGAGTCATAAACTCTAGGGGTTGGTTTGGTGCGTACTCTATCATGCATGAACCTTGTTGGGGTGAAACGAAAGTTCACTGTTCTTGCAGGTGTTGCCATTAACTGTGACTTGTAGTTGAATTCAGAAACCTTCAATTACAAAAACGTAATTATAATTAGTATTTGAAAAGTAAATAATCTATCTTAGAGATGAAGGGGGGATGTTCCCACTGAGAGTCGCCATTTTGGCGTCGAAAGACACCAAACTACAATGAAAATTCTATAACACTCTCGATATCGTTATTAAAATAAAAATAAAATTCCCCAGTAGAGTCGCCATTTTGTTTCGAACAAGAAACACATGCATCTGATTTGGGGAATTATTTTATTCCAATGTAACAAAGAGAATACATAGAACAATCATTGCATTATTGATTATGAGTTTATCTACATCCCTTCAATATCCCTTGATTCCAGGATAGATTATCTGAATAAATAATTTGTAATTAACAAAGCTTGTATGTTTAAATCTTGAATCCAACAGCATTTCGACAGCTGTTTTGATCTTCTCCTAGGACTTAGGAGGAATGTCGAATTGATCGACTAATCTCTCTTCTGAACTTGTTAAAGAAGAAATCCTGAAATGATGAAGCTTTGGACTTGAATGTTTTAAGCAATTTCGGCAGTACTTCGGCCCCATTTAGGGCTGATCACATAGTGACCTGGTTACCCGACCCACGCAACTGTTTTGTCAGTTGCGCGGTCAGCACAACTTGATGGATGGGTTGCGCGATCAGCACTGTAAGCCCTGTACCTTAGACCGTACCATTCCATAGACTTCCGCGGTCTTCCCTGTCAAATTTTGGCAACCTTCGACCCTTAACTGGTAGTTGCGCATGACCCTGATTTACACGCCGTCAACTCGAGACTGGTGCCCTTGCGACCGCACCGTCGCCACGGTTCCGATGCCGCGACTCACGCGCCGAGGCATACTCTGACCAGGAGATGTGAGCCAGCGTTCGGTGCGAGGAAAACGCCGCGTGTACGAATTCTGAGAGAATCTCTACAAAAGGTCACATCAATTATCCATTAATCAATCCCATCATGTCAAGTACACATTACCTCACACCCTTTCCTAAGCAACCCCCAAAGTTAAAAAGTTTCTTACACCACCCATACCTCTCTTACAACATTTACCACAAAAGTGAAAAAGTTCTTACACCCATCACTCACCACATCCATCATTCCATCACCCATCACTATCTCTCTCTCTTTACAACTCTCTTTCTCATTTTTTTTCAAACCATTCCCAAGCAATCAAGAACTCCACACGTCCAAGCCCTCCCATGGAGAGAAAAATGCATATGTGAGGCCCACCTTTCCATCCCAAGATCTCCCATCTCAACCATCCAAACCTCATCTCTCCCGTTGAAATTGAAGCTAAGGAGCTAAGAAAGCCGAGGAAGCAAGAAGATCAAAGGGTGGGTGCTTTAATAGAGTAGCTTTCATTTTTTTTAGATGGGCCAAGTGAGGCCAACTGATCAATGGTTTGGATCTCACTTGGGACCCTAAGATGTGGCCGATGGCCCACTAAGATCATCATGATCATTCCATGATGGGGCCATTCTCCATGGACCCCATCATGATATTTATTTTTCTTCTATACCTAGGGTCATCTAGACCGTCTATTTTATTGGAGAAGGGATCTCCACCGTTGGATTTTTGATTTAATGGGCCCATGTGTAATGGGACCCACTTGATGTATGATTGGTTGCAAGGGAGGGCCCATAGTGTCGGGGTCCCTCCATCACACGTGTCCCACTCTCTATCTCTCTCCCTCCCTCTCTATTTCCTTTTTCTTATATGATCATGATATGGTTGTGTGGCCCACTTGGATGGACCCCACCCTGAGGCATGTGTTTTATCCAAACTATCTTCAAGTGGAGCCCACTTCAAATGTGTTGTACCCACACCATCCCTCATTTGGTGGCCCACCTAAGTGGGGCCCACCTCAATGCATGCGTTATGGCCAACCGTCCAGCGTCCCAAGGACGCTGGACGTGAACAGGGAAAACACAAATATTAGCTTGTTTCTAAGCCTATGGGGTGGCCCACTCATATCGGCCGCCTTGATGTATGTATTCAATCCACACCGTCCATTCCTTTCCCAAGCTCATTTTAGGCGTTGAGCTAAAAATGAGACCAAACCGACTTTCTGGTGGGCCATGGCACGATAAACAGTGTGGCTACCATTGAAATACTCTCCGATGTTTCTATACACCGTAATATGCTCAATATTGGGTTTGTTTGGCTTGTATTGAGCCATGGGGACCATTGGGTGGGGTGGATTCACTTACTGCGGGCCCCACACGAGGAAAACTGCTGGAATATTGAATTTTCAAAAAAAAATAGTAAGAAGGGCAGCAGCGCCTTTTGCTGCCGCTGACAACGGCTAGAGGGCACAGACGTTGCCTATGCTAGCTGACGGGCGGATGAGCAGCAGCAACCCACGGCTCCAGCCGTGGGCCCCACCACAATGTATATTTGTCATCCAAATCGTCCATGAGGTGGGACCCTCCTTGAAGTGGGCCCCCTCCAAATATCAGGCCGATCCAACGCTCAGGTGGCCCACATCATAGGAAACAGTGTTGATTAAAGGCCTGCCATTGAAACTCTTTTTTGGGGCCACAGAAGTTTCGGATCAAGCTGAAATTTGTTTTTACCCTTCATCTAGGTCTACGTGACCTTATGAACGGGTTGGATGGGAAGTAAACATTATGGTGGGCCCCATGTGGGACCCACATGATTTATGTGTTTTGTTCCCACCGTCCAGGGGACGGTGGACGTGTGTTGTGTGCGTGTGTGAGTGCATGTGTGTGTGTACGCGTGTGTGCGTGTACGTGTGTGTGGGTCTGTGCATGTGTGTATATATGTATATATATATTGTTGTAAATATATTATATATATATATATACTATGTATTATATAAAATACATGATGGTGGGCTTTCATGGGCCCCACCATGATGCATGTGTTGCATCCAATCTGTCCAACCATTGGAAATCTCATTTTTTGGGTATGAGCTAAAGAATAAATTAGATCAAGTGGATCCCACTTTAATATATGTATGAGGCCCATCTTAGTTTATTTATGGCCCATGTTATGCGGCCCATTTGTTGTACCTAAGGCCCATGGGTCGAGGCCCAATTGGATGTACACAAGTCCATTAAGATGTATGATTCTACCATAGTTTGTGTAATGATGTTATAACAGTCGTGCCTTGGGAGCAATGATGGTTTGACGTCCACATTGCAAGAATAATGTTAGTTAAACGTCCGTATTATAATTCTCCCTAGGGCCCATTGTTAGGCCATACTTGTAAACCGTCTAGGCCCATCTTCGTTATGAACAACATTCATCACCATATAACATGTTTAGTATAGTTCCATGATTTATGATCATACGTATCATATGTATGCTTGATATGAGTGACTGATCATAGCATATGCTTGATATGAGTGACTGATCATAGCATAGGCCCACATGAGCGCACGATATGCGTAGGATTGCTGCATGACTGGATAGTGTGATTCATGCATTTTACATTGTGTGACATGGGTACCGTACGCCCTAGCGACATCAGGGTCGTAGCCTCCACAGGTGTATCGTGGTTGGCAGGATTGGATACCAAAAATCTTGTTCTACATGGGGTGCTATAGATATCCCTGGGTGAAAGTCCCTAAACCCTTTTGGTACCAAGAAGTTGCCCCAACATCTAGACCGAGTGAGTGCAGGAGCGCCGAGTGCTGATTACCAGACGGTTGCGCTTTCTACTGTGTCGTGGTCGGTTGGAAGGGGGTGCGGCCTTACTCGCCCGAGTGGAGGGGGCAAATCTAGGCTGAGTTTAACCAGCTCGAGGAATGGGTCCGCTATCGACAAGCCAAGCCCGATATTGGCACGCGGGTAGTGAGGTCTTTTCTACTTACCTTATTGCGCGCGATGGGGCGAAATCTAGTTTAGAGTATACTAGACCCCGGTGATATTCCAGATTTGAGCTGTATTGATATGTGGATATAGATGAGGATTTGCATGCTTGAGTTGCATCTCGCATCGCATGGCCTTGGTATAGCCGACATCATTCATGCCTTGCATCGCATAGCCTTGGTACAACTAACGGTATTCATGGATTCACCAGCATGTTCCACATTACTCTGATACTGCATATCTGCATTACTACCTTGCGCACACACTTTCACCACCCTCTAAGCTTTCTATAAGCTTATGCACAACTGTTGCGTGTAGGTGACATTGGGTCGCAGCAGCGCTGAGGCAGGAGTACAAAGCTGATCATCTTGGAGCTTTTTATCTATCATCATTGTATTTCCCTTTATGCTCATTGTACTTATAAAGTTTTTAATCATAGTGAAAATGTGATGGAGTTTTTGGTTGTTGTTTATGGGTTATGCCTTTGGTTATGCTTATTACGAATTAAATTGATGTTAAAAATCCTCCTTGTAGCATCCCAGGATCGGAACCTGGTGTATGGGCGCTGGGAGCCGAGAATGGGGTTCTACGGAGGCTGTCGGCGCCGGATTCGGTGATCGAAAATTTTGTGAGCCCGGTTTCTGAGTTTGGGGCGTGACAAGTGCAACTTGGTGCGCGGGTTGCGCGGCTCACGCAACTAATCCCTCCTTCTGCTCATCACCTTCAGTCTTCTTTCAGAACTCTATTTGCTCTTCAAGTGAGAGGGGAAGTGGGGTATTTATAGACCTCCCACACATGTCAACCCTCAATCTTCGTGCTATGAGGCCCTTCATACATCAGATCTGTCCATTCTGGCTGCGCGGTTCGCACAACGATACATTCAGTTGCACTACCCGTGCAATGGAAAAGCTTGTTGCGCGGCTCGCACAACGATACATTTAGTTCTGCTACCCGCACAACGGAAAAGCTTGTTGCGCAGCTCACACAACGATACATTCAGTTCCGCTACTGGCGCAACGGATGGCATCTACATCTTTTTTGACAAACTGTTTGTGCCACCCGCACAACTACTACAACATGCGGCGTAATCCGCATAACAACTTCTTGTTATGCGACTCGTGTAACTGCCAATACAAAGGACTTAATCCTTTCTCTTTCCTTTACCCCTTGTTTGATTTCTAATCTCCATTCTTCCTTGATGATGATGATTTTTTATGCTTCAATAGTACCTATTAGATTTTACAGTTGAGTTTGAATTATTAATCCATGATTAGAAGTTTTTAACATTGATTGAGTCATGATTTCACATGTTACATCTAGCTTACACATGAAGGTTTCAGTTAGATATTAATTATTAACCTGGTAATCACTAAGCATGGAAGGAACCAACCTAGGGAAGTTGTCCATCATGTTCATTGAAAAAAAAAAAAAAGAATACCCCACTAAAAAATAGTTGTGTTCGAAAACGACTACGTATTAAAGATCTTTAAAAAGGTTGACATAATGTGAAGCCATCGATGGAAAAATCAAAAGTTGAAAGAATAAAAAGACTAAATTGTAAGGCAAGTTTCAGTTTAGGTTAGGTTATCCAGGAATGCTCTATTTGATTATCAATGTTATCATGAAAATTGACGATTGGACTCCTAATGATGATAAGTTGAGGTTACACTATACACACATGGAACTAAATGTTTAGAATTGTTCTAATCGATGGATTAATACTTTGAACTTGACTATGAAGTTTACTGTGCACTTGAGTTTAGGAGAAAGTAATGCCCAACATTCATGAATCTTAGAATTGTAGTATCTGGATTGTTTTTCAAATATCACTTGAGTTTATAAAATTTGTCCCGTGATTTTTAAAATATTTTTCACATACTTTGCTCGGGACTAGCAAAATGCTGGTTGGGGATTGTGTTGAGGATCAAATATTACATATTAGACTCCAATTATTACCTAATTTTACGTACATGACAATGTTTACCGTTCTATTTTAATCACATTTTTGTTGCAAGGTGAATTTAAGAGTTTGGACTGAAAAGAGTGCTAAAAGCATGAATTTGATGCTCTAGAATCACCAAGGCAAGGGACGGATCTTAGGGGACCGAGATTGAAGAATTCACACGCCAAAGATTCGAGAAAACCTAGTGATTAATGATAAAGAGGCCTGAAAATTGTCCTGAATGCAAAATCACAGGGTTCTCACCATCCGTTTGGCTTGAAACTCTATTTCTGGCCTGAGGACCTTAAATTAACCGTACACGTCGAAATTCAGCCCTCAGATCCTTGTTGAAGTGGCCCAATGGATAGATCAGCCCATAAATCACTGATCTAGAGCCCACCTGGTATTTGGATATGCTTCAATTTTGGTCTTAACCCCTTAAATCAGATGCTAAAACGGATGAACGGAGTGGATTTATCAAAACATCAAGGTGGGACCCACTTTATGTGAGTGGGAGTGCACACCGGTTGTGCACTCGCAACGCACCATATGCAAGGTCGGGTCAAACTGCGTTTGACTCGACAAAACCCGAGCGATCTCTCTCCTTTCACATAGTGGGCGGACGGGCGTCCGCTGTGATTCGTTCTGGCCCACCTCGTTCGTTCGGATGGATGATCCGAACCGTCCATTCGAACCAGACGATGGGGCTGACCAAACCCATGGTGTCCAAGTACTGGCATGCACGTACACACACGAAAATCAAGTTCAAACGCAGGATGGACAGCAGTGAGAAAAATCCTGTGGGCCACACCGAAACCAATCTAAAACCATTCATTCCTGACTGAAATTTCGCCACGAGTCTAATGGATGGGGTGGATTTCTCTGAAAACATCACTGTGGGGCCCACCGAACACCTCAGCGCAGGTACGTGCGTAAGAAGACGTCCGGACGCACCCGGCCACGGTGGGCCATTGTGTGATCACAATCACAGTCGGATCTGTGATCCGGACCGTCCAAAAGATGTAGAGGGTGGTCTTGAACCCCACTATGAAGTCAGATTCCAAGTTTGCAAGGATCACTGTCCCAAAATCTCATCCAAACGCGGGTTGTTCTTTATGTTTCCCTGTGCAAGAGAGAGCTATGAAAGTGGAGTCGGTTCTCCACTCCAGCTGACCTAATCTTGCAACACTTATAAAAGAGAGGGAGAGAAGGAACGTGAGGGGATCATCGAGGGCAGCCATGGAGGCGAGGATGTGAGGCAGAGAGAGAGAGAGAGAGAGAGAGAGAGAGAGAGAGAGAGAGAGAGAGAGAGAGAGAGAGAGAGAGAGAGAGAGAGAGAGAGAGAGAGAGAGCGTGGAGCAGATGCTGTTTGCTGTTTAGAGGGTTTTTTTTTTCTCATCTTCCTTTACTTAGTTTTTTTTATGTTTTATTAAGAGTCTTTAGTTGATCATGTCTATGATTGGCTAAACCTCTTAGCTAGGGCTAAGAGGTGAAGCTTGTAACGTGATTGAGATGTTTGCTTTGTCTTGATTCATGTCTTATTGAAATCTCTTGGATTCTAGTTTGACTATGAAGGAATATTTTTAGATTTTTAATGGTTTGTTGTGACTCAAATTACAATAGATCTGCGATAGCTTGAGATATCTTCTTTTCATGTATTGAGATTGTGAAATTAGGCAATCTCGTTGTTCACCATCGTCTCATGGGCATGGTTAGGTGATGGAATCCTCCTAATCTTCTCAATTCTCTTATGATTGGCTGTGGGTTTGGTAAATCATTGTTGTTTGCCTTGTCTCCTGGGCATAGTTTGGTGACGGAATCACTTCCAAAACCTCACCACTCTTATCTATTGATGATTGGATCTATGAGAAGTTTAGAGATTTGACAAATCTCTTCTTACCAATTGGATAAGATAGGACTCCGATTCCGGTTGTGTCCTTGAATCATGCAATATAGGTTCCCAATTGCTACAAGTGGATCCTTGGCATTCTAGTTTCCCACCTTTGAATTTTACAAGTTTTAGTTAAATAGTTTACAATTACTCCCTTAAATTCTTCAGATTTAGATTGCGTCTTCTTCTAGTTCTAGTTCTAGTTACTTTCAGATTACGTACAAGGTTCAGTCCCTGTGGATTTGATATTGGTCTTACCGAGATTATTACTATATCACGACCCTATATTTGGGGTGGTGAACACTCTTTTGCGGGGCCTACCTGAGGCTACCGCTGGAATAAGGTCAGTATGATATTGTTCCGAAGGTGATTCCTTAGGCTTCTCATCCGGTGTGGGGATTGGTGTAAGGTAGACGGAAACACGATAAGCGATAGCTTCACTGTGTTGCTTTCCTCACCTCTTGCGAGCCACTAAGTACCTATAATTTATTGGAGAATAAGAGAATACACTGGGGGCGCCAGTTAAGGTCGGGGACCCTTCAATGCATAAGTCAGGTGTATGTACTCATAGTAGGTGTAATAGAATTTGTATATTTGTGTATACCTTTACCTATGACAGGGAGTGTATTTATAGGCTTTCTAGGAGATCTGCGTATCTGAGTTGATTTGAGGGGCCCATATTGGAGTTGGACTCTAATTTCAAGAATATCTCCGACTTTACTTTGATCAACATGGTTTTCGGCAGATATCTCTCGGGAAGTAATCCACCCATATATGGAGAGGATTCTTCTTTCTATTCAAAGGCCGAGTTCGGTATCCAAGGTCGAGGTTAGTACCCGAGGCCAAGATTGGAATCCAAGGCCGACCTCCGAGGCCAAGATCTATGGTCGAAGATTGTCTTCGAAGCTGACGGTCGAGGTCAGTACCCGAGGTACCTGAGGTAGAGGTCATCTTTTGAGGTTGGCAAACAAGGTTGACCTCCAAAGTCATTGGTTAGCACCTGAGGCCGGGTCGATACTCCGCCCATATTTGGGGTTTCCAATGATCCCCTGTTTGATTATCGGTCGTCGGGTTAGTTCGATTTTACCTATAAACAAATATCAATCGTAACATTCGGGCAAAAGTTGCGTGTGTTTCCTCACCAACCACCAACTCAAATGAATCTATCGTTCTTTCTAATATAAGTTCAATCACACCAAGAAACGCAAACGAGAGAGAGAGAGAGAGAGAGAGAGAGAGAGAGAGAGCAAATATGACATTGAAATGCCCTTAAAACAGAAGAATTTCAAAAGAATAAAATAAAATACTCTGTCAATCTCATTAATACTCAGATGACAAAGGCAATCAATCTACACAGACCCCAAAAAAAATGGTGCGTTTGGTTGCACCATATATCATGGAATCATGAGATTTCACGAAATATGGTGCAACCAAACACGCAAGAAGAAGGGCAGATCTTCCATCACTCTCTTTCCTTTTGTATTTTTAACCCTTCATTGAAAAGAAGAAGAACAAGCTCCAACGGATCCACACCAATGGCCTCGCTGGTGCAACTCCTTCTAACGTCAGTGGTTGCAACCATGTTGCCGTTACCGTTACCGTCGTTGACACTGCCATTACCGTCTGTTGGTGGTGGCCTGTAATACATCCTAGCCGTCTGTGGACAGTGGGAGTGGAAGCGGCCCACCATCCTCAGGACTAGATTCAACAGCTGTATGCATTTGTTCATCTCTCTCTCTCTCTCTCTCTCTCTCTCTCTCTCTCTCTCTCTCTCTCTCTCTCTCTCTCTCATTTTTATAGTTTTCTTCTCTCTCGACAAGTCAACATCGGCGTCAAATGTTTCTGGAGGTCTGACCGGATCATCTCCCGCGTTCGTTTTCCTCCGTCGCGTCTAACCATCAAGAGAATGTCGCAGACTACTCGGTCCCACATGCTTAGTTTTACAATGATCAGATCCATCGACCTTTCGTAATATCTGATTCACGCCTCAAGAAAAGAAATCTGAATTGGATGGATGGCAGGGATATGAAAATTTCAATTGCTCTCATTCAACTCTAAAAGTCATAGGTAAAGATTATCATTGAAGCGTGACTATAGGAGAATAGCTTTTATGGCAATAGAGGAATTATGGAAGGGTTCCAATAAGCCGACCATCTCAGCGTGTAGGGCCATGAGTGGCGCTGGATCCTCAGTCGTGACGGAGGCAAAACGGACTCTCATCTAGCCGCGCTTGGATCGGCCCTAACGTCGCCTGAGTCGTTTTGGTTGAAATACAGGCCGGCTCGAAGTTTCTAACGGTCAAAAATCTTTTTCTTCGTTCTTTAATTTCTTTCTCCTAACCGAGCATGTCCATTGGCCAGGATTGACCTAAAAGGAGATGCATATGGAGCCGAATTTCCGAGCCTCTAATAAATATAATAATTAAAAAGCTACGTGGGTCCACTGTCATTCTGAAATCTATTACGTCCGTCCCATTGCGCCAGCTCATTATGGGACGCGGATTTCCTGCGAAAGCCTTTCACAGGAAGTTCCTGCGCTGGGAAATTAAGGGGGGGCCCACTGTGATGTTTGTGAGAAATCCTATCCGTCCATCCGTTTTGTAAGTTCATTTTAAGACAAGTTACCAAAAATGAACCGTATCCAAAGCTCAAGTGAGCCAAGAACGTGATAATTAAATATCCACAGTTGAAATATTTGTGGGGCCACATAAGTTTTGATTCATGCTAATATTTTTGTTTTTTCATCCCAATAGGAATGACGTTATTAACGGTATGGATGGCATCTGAATATCACTGTTGAACCCAGGAAGGTTTCAATGGTATGGGAGACCCAGGCCATCCATCGATCCAAGCCATTGGTCCGAAGTAGAGATCACCACCAACTTCTCTGGACTAAAAATCTGGCCCACCCGAATGGTTAGTGTATGAGAAAAATGGATGGTTAAAATTATATTCAAAATATACATGTGACACGTCTAGCCAGAGCACTGACCCGATATTAATCTTGGGCCAGGGCATATTCTAGGTGGGTTCCAACTGATGAGCTGCCCTGACCCCACAACATGAGTCCTGCGATTTGCCAGTTTTTCCAGCCGCGGGTTTGTCAACATCAAACTCCTGTAAGTTTGGACGCGGTTTGGCGAGTGACGCTCCCATTATCCAGGTGCTCTGTGGACCCCCTTTTATCCATGCCGTCCAACCATTTTTACAGATCATTTTAGTGCTTGATTAGGTAGATCTAAATCTCAGGTGGACCATACCATGAGAAAATAGTAGTGATTGAATGTCCACTATTAAAAACCTCTTAGGGCAACTGTAATGTTTATTTGACATCCAACCTGTTGATTAGGTCATACACACCTGGATGATGAGAAAAAATAAATATCAGCTTAGATGGAAAACTTTCGTGGACTGAAGAGGTTTTTAATGGTGGGCATCTAATCAATACTGTGTGGTCCACTTAAGATTTGGATCTACCTCATTTTTGGGTTCATACTATAAAATTATCTATAAAAATGGATGAACCGTATGGATGAAACACATACATCATGGTGAGGCCCGCGGAGCACCGACCACCATGGTCACTAGCCAATCCTTTCCCCGGGAACTTGTGATACCTCGTCATGCAAGGGCCCGTTTGGACGGTGGGATTGAAAGGGATTCGAATGTAACCGGGTGGATTGCATAGATACCAATGATATTAATGGCTGGTCAGGGGATTGTCTCCAATCCCACTGTTTTTCATGATCCAGCGTTCAATAGAGGTGTCAGTTTGGACAGTCAGGGTAACCCAGGATAGCGTGTACGTCTCCTGTTTGGCCGGGCATGGGATTGTATGCAATCCCATGCATTCCAACCAATGTCGTGTTTGGGAAGTGGCTATGGCTAAGATACGGATTGGCCCCACCATGATGAAAGTGTTTTCTCCATTCCGTTCATCCATTTTTAAAGATCATTTTAGGGCTTGATCAGAAAAATGAAAGGAATATATATCTCAGGTGGACCACACCACAGGAAAACAATATTGATTGGATATCCACCATTAAAATCCTCCTAAGGCCCAATGTACTGTTTATTTGACATCCAATCCGTTGATTAGGTCATACGACCTAGATGAAGGGTAAAAACAAATATCAGCTTGATCCAAAACTTTTATGGCTCCCAAAAAATTTTAATGATTGAAATTCATTCAATACTGTTTCTTGTAATGTGGTCCACTTGATATTGGGATATAACTCATTTTTTGTCTAATATCATAAAATGATATAGAAAACTAGATGGACGGCATGGATGAAACACAAACATCATGGTGAGGCCTACAGAGCACCGAACATCAGCCATTCGCTGGTTGCAGGGGGAGTAGCCAATCTGTTTTCGGTACTGGGTAGCGTACTGGACGCGGATTTCCTGCGAAAGCCTTTTCGCAGGGAGTTCCTGCACAAAGATGATGGGTGGGGCCTACCACCATGTTTGTAAAAAATATACTCAGTTCATCCGTTTGGAGAGCTCATTTTAGGACAATCCACCAAAAATGAGATAGATCCAAAACTCAAGTGGGCCACATCAGAGGAAACAGTGAAGATTCATTGAGAACCGTTGAAATATTTTTATGACCATAAAAGCTTTTTTTTCATGTTAATTTTTTGTATTTTCATTTCATCTATGTGGTAATGACCTTATAAACGATTTGGATGATATATAAACATCAAGGTGGATCTCAGGAAAGCTTCAACGGTAGGTATTTCTTTTCCCAAATTTCCCTTTGGTGTGGCCCAATTGAGTTTTGGATCCACCTCATTTTTGGTGGATTGTCCTAAAATGAGCTCTCCAAATGGATGTACGGAGTATATTTCCTACAAACATAGTAGTGGGCTCCACCCATCATCTTTGCACAGGAACTTCCTGCCAAAGGCTTTCGCAGGAAATCTGCGTCTAGCGTACTGGCTCAAGACACGATCCACCTCCAGACTCGCCAATCCGAAGGGATTACCTAATCCCACATAGAATCCCTCGCAACAAGCTGCGATCTTATCCTCTAGCATATCCCAAACACGTCGTCTGTCGTACGGGTGAGATTTTACTCCGCAATCCATCCTAAGCCATCCGTTACCGTTCGAATCCACCCGTCCAAACGGGTCCCAAAGGGACAGCCTGCCACCACCCACGTCCTAGGTGACCGAATGTGAAAGGTTTTGGTTGACCCATGCTATAGTGGTAGACTCGTAAGAGTTTCAAAACGAAGTCGTTGGGGTTCAAACCACGGTGAAAAACCACCGTGGTGCGAGTGTACATGTTAAAATTACAAAAGTTAAAAAATGGAAAAAGAATAAAGAAAAGGAAAAAAAATCATTGTCTAGGTAGAGACCAACATGTTGAAATTCTTGGTTTTTGAAAAAAAAAAAATCAAAATTCAAAAATTTTAGGATGCGGCGAAACACTTTTAGGAAATTTTAAATTAAAAAGTGTGGTGTGTGCTTTTGTTCCACATCGAAAATGAAAAGAAGAAAATTATGGTTTATATATGAGGGTGTGTGTAGTATTCTTATTTGAATCTTTCAAGATTGATATGATCGGATTGCGTGTTCCAGTACGCAGCGTTGGAACACATCCATGCACGTGCTCTTGCTCGGGTTCGGGCACGGGTAAGGGCGTGGGAAGTATGGCTGTATTGGTGCTAGTTGACATACTTTTCACTTCACATGTGCACATCATGTCGCAGAGTGGTCACTTCCTCGCAACCTTACGCGAGACGGTGCGATCGCGGTGTGAGTGGTCTAGTATGAGCTTAGGTGCGATGGGTCTGAAATTAGCTGGAGTTTTATAGGCGACTAAGAATAGTCAAATTATTAATCTAAAACAGTCAACCATTTTTTTAAATGGCTATCAACCTTGAAAGCCATAACAGTTCAAAAACGGACAGACTATGATGATCCAATGGTTAGATCTTTCGATCAGATGACCGAAAATGGTTCAAATTAATTATTAACAACCAGAAACGTTTTACAAACGTTCTGAACCATTGATGGCCATCCAGCAACGGTACACTCCCTGGTGCCAATATTATAAACTAGACCATTTCTGTCCAAATTCCATCAACTCAAACACATCTCTCCACATCCATCAGATCCTCTAGATAGCATCTTCATCTTAGAATATTGTAAACACATCCACTGTTGGATTCTGCTAGAAGATCTACCATGTTTAGAGGTGTACACGAGTCGATCTGAGTTGAGCTTGGCGCAGCTCGACTCGGCTCGGCCACTAGCTGAACCCAGCTCGAACTTGGCTCAGCTCGGTCCTTGAGCCTGACTAGCCAACTCGACTCAGTTCAGTCAGCATCTCGAGCCGAAATTGAACCCGTGCGACATTTCACAAACACATGGAGTGAATTTTCAAAAAATAGATGGACGGCATGGATGAAACACATACATCATGGTGGGGCCCACACTAGCCATTAGCTGGTGTCAGGGGGAGTAGCCAATCCTTTTCCAGAATATGGATGGTATCTTTGTACGGATGCATGGCGGATTCCGTAGTGAACCCTCTAGTACCCACTTGGGTACTGGTTGGTGCTGGAAAAAGGTGTACAGACTGCATGATGTAACTATTATATTCATTTCATCGATCCATTTTGATTAGCTCATTTTAGGGCTTATGACAGCTCATTTTTAAGGCATTAGCTAAAAAAGAGGTGAATTCAAATCTCAGGTGGAACCACACCATAGGAAACAGTGGTGATTGAATGCCACCATTCAAAACTTCTTGGCTCTACAAGTTTTGGATCAAGTTGATATTTGTGTTTTTACTTAATCAATAGATTAGACAGCAATTCAACATTACAATGGCCCTAGAAAATTTTTAATAATGGGTGTTCAATCACCAATGTATCTTGCATGGTGGTTCACCTGAGGTTTGAATATGCATCATTTTTGGACTAATGCCCTAAAATGAACCGTCAAAATGGATGTACGGAGGGGATGAAACACATACATTATGGTGGTATGGGAGGGGTCACCACGGAATCTGGGTTCTAGATGCATACACTTAGGCTGTCAATGAGCCAAGTTGGCCCCACATGATTTGGGCCTGGCCCACCTCAGGTTGGGCTTGGGCCAGACTAACCCAAGGGCCAAGTTTCGGCTTAAACCTGGAGCCCATTTATGAAGTGGGTCGGGCTTGGACTTGAAGTGTCCAAAAGCTCGTCATATCCCTGCCCTGCACGCAACATTTGCAAAATCTTTAAAATTTCAACAAAAAGTTTTTCTCAGAGAGTTTTGATCTTTCCCCAGTTCCTTTCGATAATTAAATATGATAACTAGCTCAAAATCATACTAAACACATCCCTCAAAACCATAGCTACACAAATACATCCCTTGAAATCACAGCTATAAAAGAGCTCTCTCTCTCTCTCTCTCTCTCTCTCTCTCTCTCTCTCTCTCTCCCTCTCTCTCTATACCCCGAAGCATGTGAACATCTCTCTTCTCATCTCTATGCATGCACACCACCCTCAATCCACACATGGGCCATGCAAGCCCAACTCGAGAAGATGAGGAAGAAGAACCCTCTCAGTGATGGAACCGCAGTTTCATGGCAGGTAGAGCTATACAAAAGCCAAGTTGAGCTGAGTTTTAACCAAGTTTGGTTTGGCTTGTTTATGTGACGCCCCCTTGTTTGAGCTTTACACAAGCCAAGCTTTGGGCATAACCCTGTTTGAACTTGGTTTGGTCCAAATTATACGAGCTTGAGCTTGGTTTGGTTTGGTCCAAATATTTCAGTCAAGCCGAGCTAAGCCGAGCCATTGTGTGACCAAATATGTAGGTTAGATAAACATTACGGTAGGCCCAAAAAAGTTTTTAATGGTGGTCATTCAATCACTACTATGTGCCTCTTGTGTGGTCCACCATAGACTCAAATTTGTCTCATTTTTGTGATCATTCTAAAAAAATGATTTCGTAAAGTGAATAGACAAAGTGGATAATATATATATATATATATATATATATATATATATATATATATATATATCAAAGTGTGGCCCGCACAACTTTTCCATCACCTACCAAATGAATCCAAGTCTGCTTGAAGGACTTCCGTCTGATTTTTTCTATGGGGCCCACCTAAATGTGTGTGTGTGTGTGTGTATATCCATGTTGCCCATCCATTTTTCTAGATCGTTTTAGAACATGGGCCCAAAAAATGAGGCACTTCCAAATCTCGCGTGGGCCATACCACAGGAAATACTGATCATTGAAGGATCACCATTAAGGGTGTACACAGGTCGGGCCGAGTCGAATTGGCCTCAGCCCGTCCAGGCCCGCTCAACAGCCACACAAGGCCCGAACCTGACCGGGCCTGGTCACCGGGCCAACATCTCCAGCCCGAACCGGGCCTGGCGTGAGTTCGGGCCGAGTTCAGGCCAGTTTCGAACCTTCGAGTTCGGGCCAGTTTCGAACCTTACAGCAAGTTCATGGGAAGGGCTTTGACATGTAATCCGCGTCCCATTACAAGGCCCTCGATCAACGGTTTAGATAGTTGAACTATAGACTCCACAAAAAATCTAACTAATCAGAACATTTACATACAGGGCGATACTGGTATCAGCGGTTTACATACAGAGCAATCCAAATCATGGTTTAAAGCAAGTCTAAAACTCGTCCAAGAATGCATAATGAGTGTATTCGCACCGGCCAATATAGACCAAAACAGGACGATACTGGTATCAGCGGTGGCGAACAATGCATTACACAACACACCCTCACATAGCCCATTACTTCTTTTTTCAACCATGGGTAAAGTGCACGAGTGAGAATGGTTTTTCTTTCTTCTTTTTCATTCTCCCCGGAGTGGAACCCACTCAATAGCCCTTTTGGACGCACTTCCCAAAAGAGAGGATTTCAAGCCTGCTTTTTTGGTTATTTTAGCACCTATTTTATAGAGCCAGAGAGGAGGTAGGGTTTGCAAAGGGCATCCAAACGAGCCCCTCAAGGCCCCAAAAGCATTATTTGGTGGGTGCGTCCAAACAGGCCCTTGAGGTCTACTACAGTTCAGATTAAATTGTAGATGCAGACACTACTCGAGTGAGAAAATGGGCAGTTAGAAAAACAGAAAAATGTGCTGGAATGCAGTTACATACTGTGGAAAATGTTTGTCTTCCCAGAACCAGTGAAGATAGACACTGGACTGTGGTCGGACGAGAGAGAGAGAGAGAGAGAGAGAGAGAGAGAGAGAGAGAGAGAGAGAGAGAGAGAGAGAGAGAGAGAGAGAGAGAGAGAGAGAGAGAGAGAGAGAGAGAGAGAGAGAGAGAGGTGAGAGCGTGAGGGGGCGTCAGACTGTGGTTGGATAGCATCCGCCTGCTGGTCGGACGAGAGAGAGAGAGAGAGATTAGAGACGAGAAAGAGAGAGATTACAAAGATTTGGTGGTGGGATTGGGCCGTCGGGCAGGGAGAAAGTAGTAGGGTTTGGTGGGGTCGGGCGCTGTTGCTGGGGTCGGGTGATCTCAAAAGGGGAAAGTGGAAAGGGACGGCCGGACGGGTAGGGTTAGGTTATTTGAGAATACACACACACACACACACACACACACAGACACACAGACACACACACACTCAGCGGGTCGAGTTTCGGATCGAGTCGGGCCGAACTGGGGCCTGTCCGAACTCGGCCTGAACTCAGTTTCGGGCTTTCAAAATTGGCCTGCCCTAACCCGAACTCAGTTCCGGGTCGGGCCGAGTCGGGCTTTTTCGGGCCAAGTTGAGCGAGCTAACCGAGCTAGCCTGGTTTGTGTACACCCCTAATCACCATTACTACTTTCCTAGGGTTTATCGTAATGTTTATTCACTATCCTAACTGCTGATAATGTCACATAGACGTTGATAAAGATGATCATTGACCAAGAAATACTTTGTGTAGGCTACAAAAGTTTGGATCAAGTTGATATTGACACTATGATGATTTCAATGGTGGTCGTTCAATGATCAATGTTTTATGTGATATAGCCCACCTGATATTTAGATTTACTTCAATTTTTGGCTTATGCCGGGCCCCACAATGGGAAAGCAATATTGATCGGAAACTTTTGTCCCCTAACAAGTCTGGATATTGTGTTGTGGTCCATTGGAGGTTTGGATCTTCCTTATTTTTTGTCTCGTACCATACAATGAGCTAGAAAATTTGATGGATAATTGGATAAAACACATATCATGGTGGGGGCCATGAAGCTTTGACACTAGATATGTAGCCGGTGTTGAGGTCGCCATCCAATTTGAATCCCACTTTAGTGCACTGTGTAAACTTTGTTGGCCCACCATAATGTATATGTATTATCCATGCCATCCATTCGTTTTTACATATCATCTTAGGATACAAAGTTGAATCATATCAAAAATTCAAGTGCACCAAATCACATGAAATAATGTGCATTCATGTATATTATGTATTATGTATTATCCACGTCATCCTATGTATATGTATTATCCACATTGTTCATCCATTTTTACATGTCATTTTAGAACATGATCTCAAAATTGAATTATATCCAAGCTCAAGTAGTGGATCACACCACAGGAAACGGTGTATATATAATGAATGAGCCAAATAAAGCATAATCAAACCTAGGTAAATCAAGTCGATCTTCGAGTGGAGTTAACCTCAGCTTAAGAAAAAAAAAAAAAACGTAATACTCTTAAACTTCCATCCGAACCAATCCAAGCCGAGCCTTTTCAAACCAATTGGAGCCGAGCGTTCGAGCTGGCTCGGTCAAGTTCTAATGGCAGCTATGTAAATCAGATTCCATTATGATGCTACGTGGGTCCCACCATTATGTATGTACTCTATCTACGCCGTCCATCCATTATGGATCATTAATATAGGATATTCTCCCAAAAATTAAGCATATCCAAAGCTCAAGTTGACCATGCCCCAAGAAAATAGTTGTGATTAAATGCTCACAACTAAAAACTTCCTAAGAGTACAGTACTTATGTTTATTTTCTATCTAACCTGTTGACCAGGTCACATGGACTTGGATGACAGGAAAACAAGAATATAAGCTTGACCCAAAATTTTTGCTAGCTTTCAAGAAGTTTTTAATGGTAGGCATTCAATCACTATTATTTTCTTGAAGTGTGGTCCACTTGAGATTTAGATCTGCCTCATTTTTTGGATCAAGCCCCAAGATAAACTAGAAGAATGGATGGACGGCGTGGATAAAACACCTGCATAGTGGAGGCCACATAGCACCGTTAGTAATAACTTTCTATATTGACGGCCTAAGATGCAATTATATCATTTTCCTATAAATCGTGTGGATAAAACATATATGCATCATGGTGGGGCCACATAGCACTGTCAGTATTAACTCTCTATTTTGACGGAGTCAGATGCAATTATATCAATTTTCTGGTGATGGTCTCCTGATCCGAACCGTTCATATTCTGGTTGATCTCTATATTAGTAATCATAAAAGTTACGATTAATAGACGATTCTGGCAATCACGATATGCAGATGAATGTAGAATATTGAAAGAAACATTTTCAATGACACACATTTCACTGCAAATATCAAAGGTTAGATGTGCTTTTTAAGTGCGATCAGTGCCATATAGCTTACTGATGGTAGTAGGATCAATAACGACGGTTCAAATCATCAGATCGTATCTGCATGTGGCCCTGACAAGGGGCATATGTTGGTCATCTTGTGCCACAACGTAGGCCAAACAAGTTTTTATTGGACGCCGACTCGATGGCATTTTTTTTCTTCTTTACGCAGGCACTCATATCAATGGGTCAGGAACTTCCGTGTGATGATGGGAAGCTAGGTGGGACCCACAGTGACATTTTTAGGAAATCCACATTATTCATCTTTTTTTCCGGAACAAGTTAGGAGATGGGTATAAAAATGATGCAATTCCAAAACTCTAAGTGGGCCTTACCACAGGTAAAAAAATGGATAGGTAAATGCCCACCGTTGAAACTTCCCTGGGTCTACGGTGATCCATCCATGCCACTTATAAGGTCATTCCTACTGGGATAAACTGAAAATACAAAAATTAGCCTGATCTAAAACTTCTGTGGCCTCAGTAATGTTTCAACAATGGAGATTCAATCATCTGTCATGCAGCCCACTTGAGTTCTGGATTTGCCTCATTTTTGGGCCCATGTCTCAACAGCATCTGGCAAAACAGATGGACGGGGTGGATTTCTCAAAAACATCACAATGGGCCACACTTAGCTGCAATCCTAATCCATTTTTAACTTTTTAATAAAATAATACATGAAAAAGATGCTGTGGCTTCCCAGGCCATCTGGGACTCAGTCTGGACTGGCCTTTAGTAAGAATCCGGGCTGGGCTCGGGCTGAACTACTTTCGCCCTTGTTGGCCCAAGTTGGGTTTGGGTGTTGATTGAAAAGCTGGCCCGTTGACACCCTACGCAAGTGTTTATATGTGGGGCCCATATCTCGAATTCTCTGTAAATGGGAATTATAAGTGTCTTGATGAAACAATCCTAACCCTTCAATTTGAATCACCCATTGCATTGATTGGAATCTCAATGACACAAACCAAAAGGGTTGGTCGGTCCTGCCGGAGTCCATCCAACTATGATGTTCAATCAGCGGTAGACATGCAATGGGCTGCAATTGACACTAATCAGATGATCCCAGCCACACAATCCATGGAGGTTGTATTGTGGATGTCAACTATATATTGCTTCTTTTCACTTTAACTATCCATTTCCCTCCACTTATTGAATGGCTCAGATTTCAGCACTTGGCTCAACTTAGAAGGTCGAAAGAACACCAAACCAGACGGCAATATTCGCCCCAATTTTCTTCTAGCCATCCTACAGATAGCACATAGAAACTCTTCATCTAGCTCGCCTTGTAATGGTGGGCACACCCCAAAATTACACCTTTCGTCAAATCCTAACCGTCTGATTGATGGGTTATGACAAATATAAAATGATCTTTTGACAACAGAAAAAATCCCAAATTCGGTGACCGTCCGTCATTTGGGCAATGATCACATTGGTTCGAGCATATTACCATGCTTACTGAGCTACGTGGGTCTCGCTGTGATATGTTAGTGCCATCCAGCCTGTCCGTTAGATCTCCCTCTCCTCCAAATGACCTAGATCACAAAATCCAGTCTGATCTATAAGTCAGGTGGGCCACACCAAAGGTAACAGCCGTGGAAAGGTTTAACGTATTGTGTGCAGTCGAGCTCATGGGAACTTCCCAAGAGGTAGAGCTGTGTGGGCTCCACCGTGATGCGTGTCGAACATCTACACCATCAGTCAGATGCACCATTCCATGGTGGGCCTAGTTCTTAAAAATAAAGTCAATCCGTGACTTTTGTGGGCCACACCACATACAGAAGTTGAGGGCTACCCTCCATTAAAACATTCATAATCATTTTTTGGGCCCACCGAAGTGTGGTTCACAAATCCAGACCATTCATTATGTACGTCCCATTTGGGTGGGTCAGACCAAGTTTCAGACGCATCCAAATTTCAGGTGGGCCCCACCAAGTGCTTTTGTATATTTTAGGCATGTCTTCACATGATTTTAGATGGTATGACCCACCTGAGTTCTGTATATGGCTGATTTTTGGGATATCCCATAATTGAAAGGGGACCCATCAAATGCACGGTGTTAATGTTCGACACACGTCACGGTGTGGCCCACATAGAATATGAATATATATACACACACACTTATCAGGTGTAGCTCATCAGGATGAAGGGACGCGCAGAAACTCACGTGCGATTACACCAAACCTAACATCATCAGTTATATGGCTAAGAAGCTACCCTATTTCGGTTGGATCCAAAATGAATGAAGCGTCCAATTTCGATATTTACGACCAAGAGGTACTGGATTCTCTTTCGGATAGGCCCTGAAAGGAGAAGGAAGGTTGGAATGCCAACAGCTGACTTACCCAGAGCCTCCAGTAGCACAGCCGAGACAACGATGGGTTCTCTGCCCCTGCGTGGATGGAGCGACAGAAGTCTTGAGATTAATCCAGGCCCCACTATACAGCTATGAGATTTTCGCTTTGATCCCCACATACTTCTCGGTTGAAATTACCATTTCTGTCTTATAACTTAGCTCCTTGCAGCTGATATGATTGGTAGAAGGAAATCCTGTAAGATCAGGAAGGCATCTCTAGTGGAGAGATGCCAAATGACCAAAGAAAACAATAACAAGCAGCTGAGAGTCTGGCAAATATGAGAGGCTATACCTTACGTATGTATTGGCCTAAGAGAGTGCAGGCAAATTAACGCAATTAGCCAAGCTTGATTAATGACTAGCTAGAAATATATTCTAGATTGTAAGAAATCGTTCTAATATAATCAGTCATGTTTGTTAAATAATTGACCGAGTGTGTAGTTGACTAAATAGATGATTTTTTTTGGGTTAATTTTTTTTAAAAAATTTTGTTAGCTTGTTAGTACACCCCACTATGAGTTGACACTTCACTGTTAGCCAACCCCACTAGGGATTGATACCAAGAACGAGGTATCTTTCACTCAATCCACCACTTGACCTATGGGACTGAATAGATGATTGATCAGTCCTCGATCGATCATGATCACGATTTGAACCGAACCTATATCGATTCTGGCACATCTGCACAGCAGCGCATGCATCTCCCGTGACATGAAATCGCATAAGAAGATGCGCGTGTAAACATGCCACCGTGTAAAGTGATGGATTGCATGTACATAAATCATTACAAGTTTGCATGTACCCTTAAGTAGAAAATTTTCAAAAAAATAAATAAATACTCTGTCAATCTCATTAATACTCAGATTACAAAGGCAATCAATCTAAAAAACAAAAAATGGTGCGCTTAGTTGCACCAAATACAATGGAACCATGAGATTTCACGAAATATGGTGCAACCAAACACAGAAGAATGGCAGACGTGGCAAAATCCACGTTGTGCATCCAAAGAAAAATGACGCTGTTCTCATCTTCCATCACTCTCTTTCCTTTTGTATTTTTAACCCTTTATTGAAAAGAAGAAAGAACAAGCTCCAACGTATCCACGCCAATGGCTTCGCTGGTGCAACTCCCTTTAACCTCAGCGGCTGCAACCATGCTGCCGTTACCCTTACTGTCGTTGACACTGCCATTACCGTCAATTGAGGGTGGTTTGTAATACATCCTAGCCGTCTGTGGGCAGTGGGAGTGGAAGCGGGCCACCATTCTCAGGCCTACATCCAACAGCTGTACGTACCTGTTCATCTCTCCCTCTCTCTCTCTCTCTCTCTCTCTCTCTCATTTTTATAGTTTTCTTCTTTCTCCAGAAGTCAACATTGGCAAGTCAACATTGGCGACAAATCTTCTGGAAGGTCTGACTGGATCATCTAACAAGATTATTTTCCTCCGTCGCGACTAATAATGTAGATTATGTCGCAGACCTCTGGGTCCCACATGGGAAGTTTTCCAATGATCGGATCGGTCCATATTATGGATTATGTGATCTAGGTTCAACAGGAAATGAATTAAAGTGGATGGATGACAAGAAAATCTAAATTATAATTTCTCTCATTCAACTCAAAAAATTGAACGTAAGGATTATGGTTGAAGCGTGACTATGGGAAAATAGCTTTTATGACAGTAGAAGAAATATGGAAGGGTTCAAATAAGCTGACCATCTCAGCTTGTAGGGTCCATGGGTGGCGCTGGATCCTCAGTCCCGACGGAGGCAAAACGGACTGCCATCTAGCCGCGCTCGGACTCGGCTCCAACGTCGATTGGGTCAACTCATTTGGTTGACATAAGGGCCTGGTCGAAGTATCTAACGGTTAAAGATAAAAAATCCTTAACGGACCGTTGCCCATTGGCCAGGATTGTCCTACCAAGGAGATGTATATGGAGCCGAGTTTCCTACGCCATTTACAAGGAGCCTTTGAATAAAAATGCTCTGTATTGTCATTCTAAATCTACTACGTCCATTTATTTCGGACAGCTCCGTATGACGTGAAAGTAAAAATTCTATCGGGTATGAAACTAAAGTGGGATTGGATGCCCACCCAACACTGGAATTTTGTGGGCTTATAAAATTCTGCATGATGCTGATGGTTAGTTTTTCCCTCCATCCGGTGGGTAATGCTGACCCTCCCTAGTACATGGGGCAGGTGCGGTGGGGCCCACCGTGATTTATGTGTTTTATATCCACGCTGTACATCGGTTTTGCACACTCATTTTAGGGCATGAGTCCCAAAGTGAAGCAGATCTAAAGCTCAAGGGGACCACACCACAGGAAACAGTGAGGATGATGACACCCACCGTTGAAATTAACCTTCCTAGGACCCACTGTGATGTTTATTTTCCATCGAATATGTTGACAAGGTTACAAAGATCTGGATGAAGTGATAGACACAAATATCAGCTTGATCCGAAGCTTGTGTGGCCCGGAGAAGTTTTTAATGGTGGGCATTCGATCAGCTCTATTTCTTATGGTGTGGTCCACTTGAACCAGGTAATCCCCTCGAGTCACCTCACCAGATCCTGGTGCGTATATGAAGGTTTAAATGGTGGGCATTTCCATCCGTACACCACTTCTTTCTGAGGTGCTGCCCACTTGAGTTTTGGATCTACTTTGTATTTAGCTCCACATGTTAAGTTGATATGGCCACACTGATGAATGGAGTGGATGTACAAGCATTGCGGTGAACCCATAGTTTTTGTTATAAAGTAGAACATCTGCTGCGATAAACGGTTTGGATCACCAAACCATGGGCTCCACTTGGATAAACAGAAGTCTTTGATACATAAGGTGGTAGTTAGCCTTTGCCGGCCTAGGTTGAGCCCCTACTTAGCAAAACTCTAGTTTAAACTCCTTAATTTAGGAAAAATAAATGTGTATGTTAAACATTTGGCAGTCCATATATTTCAGAAGACGGGTAAAAAATGCTTCTCTTTTAGTAAACCCACTTAAATACAAATTTTTTTTTTTTTTTTTCTATAAAACACTTGATATTTCAGAAAACAGAGAAAAAAAAAAAAAAAAAAAAACACACAAACAAACAAACAAACATTGGATGCAATAAAAAAATAATCTCCTATTTATTAAATTAAGTGGATGGTGAAATTTTTAAATAGAGAGGATTAATTAATATCAGGATTGCTTGAGAAGAAAATATCTAAGAGGCATAATGTTGAGATATGGAGCCACATCTGGGGACGTCTTTGACTAGTTGTAGAAATTGTTCGATTGGTCGTAGGGTCCTGCTCGACCGGTCGTGGACCGGCTCGACTCAAAGTTCAGGGAGTCCTGTTTTTCATATCCCGTTCCTTCAACTAGTCGTAGGAATTGTTCGACCAGTCGTAGCTTCAACTAGTCATAGATCTCCTTCGACTAGTCGTAGGTTACGCAGATTCTTTCCGAATCTGATGCGGACTGCGGATTTTAGTGTCGCCTTTCGCAAGGATGCAGAAGGGAAGTTGCCTAAACTATATATAGGTGTTCTTAGAGATTTTCTAAATATTGGGGAAATAATTCTAAGGTATGGGCAAAAGGGTTTTCTATGATCTTCCAAGGGAGAGGTTAGTATATTGCCTTGTAATCTTTGTCCTTCATAATGGAAATTTGCATCCATGGTTTTTTATCCTAGATTGGGGTTTTTCCACATATATTTTGTCTAGTGGTTTGTTTTGGATTGCTTTGATCTGTTTCTAGTTTATATTTCTTCATGTTTATCGTTTGTGGGTGAGGCCTGAGATTGGATCTAGGCTCACTGCGTTGTTGGCGTGCTGCGCAACAACTAGTATCAGAGCTATTGGTTTAGTTCTATTGGGAGCGATGGCAGAAGAAGGGAAAACTAAAATTGAGAAGTTTGATGGTTCAAACTTTGCCTTCTGGAAGATACAGATGGAGGATTATCTGTATTAGAAGGACCTCTATGTTCCTCTAGGAGGAAAAAAGAAGAAACCAGAAAAGATGACAGATGAGGAATGGTTTTCACGGGATAGGAAGGCTTTAGGAACGATCCGACTCTCTTTGTCTAAGAGCGTCGTCTTCAATATATCCAAGGTGAAAACTATAAAAAAAAATAATAAAAGTCCTAGCCACCAAGTATGAAAAGCCCTCTGCGTCCAACAAGGTTCATCTTATGAAACAACTATTTAACATGAAGATGTCAGATGGTGGGAGCGTGGCTGAACATCTAAACGAGTTCAATATAGTCACGAGCCAGTTGGAATCCGTTAGCATTGTTTTTGAGGATGAGGTCAGGGCATTGTTGATCTTATCCAGTTTACCAGACAGTTGGGATGGTTTGGTGATTGCTGTGAGCAATTCTTCAGGGTCGACAAAACTAAAATTTGATGATATGGCCAGTTTAATTCTCAGTGAAGAATTTAGAAGAAAGACATCAGGAGTTTCAGGGAATTCAGGGAATGCTCTAAACGTTGAAGGAAGAGGAAGATCGCTGAACAAAGGAGGTAATAAACATGGGCGTTCTAAGTCGAGGAAGAAGTCAAAGGGACCGAAAGACAAAGACGGGTGTTGGCATTGCGGCAAGAAGGGACACATGAAACGTGATTGTAGGGTGCTTAAGAAATAAGAATGAAGCTCTCAAGGCGGGAATGATTCATTGAATCTATTTGAGGAGAGTGACACAGAGGCGTTGATCTTGTCTCTTGATGTGAGGAATGAGTCTTGGGTTATAGACTCGGGTGCTTCGTTTCATGCCACTTTGTGTAAGGAAGTTTTGCGTGATTATGTGTCAGGTGACTTTGGGAGAGTCTACCTGGGTGATGATGAACTGTGCAGTATTGTTGGAAATGAGGACGTTCATGTGAATCAGAAAGACAGAACGGTCTTGAAATTGAAGGATGTCAGACATGTACCGAGCTTGAAATATAACTTGATCTCTGTGGGGCAGTTGACCGATACCGGTTATGTGATGACATTCACCGGTGATTCCTGGAAGATCACAAAAGGTCCTTAGTGATATCTCGAAGCAAAAAGGAAAGTACTTTGTACGTGACTTCAGGATCGTATAGTTCACTCGCAGTCGCATCAACTGGAGTGAATGGGCAGTTATGGCATCAGAGGTTGGGACATATGAGTGAGAAAGGGATGAAAGTGCCATTGTCAAAAGGAAAGCTACCAGGGCTGAAGTCTATTGACTTGGAATTCTGCGAGGACTGCGTGTATGACAAGCAGAAGAGGGTAAGCTTCAAGAAGATGGGACACGCTCCAAAGACGCATCTGTTGGAGCTTGTACACACTGATGTGTGGGGACCAGCACAGGTATTATCTCTTGGTGTCTCACGTTATTTTGTTACTTTTATTGATGATATTAGTAGAAAACTGTGGGTCTATTTCTTAAAGTATAAATCTGATGTATTTGATGTATTTAAGAAGTGGAAAGTTATGGTAGAAAATGAGACAGGTAAAACAGTAAAATGTCTAAGATCTAATAATGGGGGAGAGTACTGTGATAAGAGGTTTGAGGAATATTGTGCAGTAAATGAAATCAAACATCAAAAAATGATTCCAGGGACACCGCAACAGAATGGTGTGACTGAGTGCATTAACAGGACCATCCTTGAGCGCGCTAGGAGCATGAGGTTATATGCATGGTTGCCCAAGACTTTTTGGGCAGATGCTGTGAATACTGCCCCATATCTCATCAATAGAAGTCCCTCAGCACCATTAGATGGTGGGCTACCAGATGAAACGTGGACTAGGAAAGAAGTGAACCTTGTACATCTTAAAGTGTTCAGTTGCACTTCATATGTTCATATTGATGGAGAGCAAAGAAACAAGCTGGATGCGAAGTCCAGGAGGTACACGTTTATAGGATACCGGCAGCATGATTTTGGCTACATATTTTGGGATGCAGAAAACAGAAAAATCATCAGAAGCAAGGACGTAGTCTTCAATGAAAAAGTGATGCATAAGGACGGTGTGCAAAAACTAAGGCCAAAGAAAATGGATTCGTAGAGTTTGAAGAGTTACCGGACATGAGTGTTACAGCGCCACAGGATGATCATGCACAGGAGCATTATGAGGCAAAGCCACAGACATCGGTTATGAGGAGGTCTACTCGAGAGAGGAGGCCCACGGTCCGATACTCACCCTCCTTACATCATCTACTACTGACAGATAATGGTGAGCCAGAGTGTTTTGAAGAGGCATTATATTCAGATATGCGGGTTAAGTGGGAGCAGGCCATGGATGATGAGATGGACTCTCTTGAGTCTAATTGTACATGGGAGCTAGTCACTCTACCCAAGGGTAAGAAAGCTCTTCATAACAAGTGGGTTTACAGACTGAAGGAGGAGCACGATTGTTCGAAACGGTACAAGGCTAGATTGGTTGTGAAAGGGTTTCAACAAAAGGCAGGTATTGATTTCATTGAAATATTCTCACCTATGGTGAAAATGTCTAAGATTTGCATGGTCTTGAGTATAGTGGCTTCAAAGGACTTACATCTAGAGCAGTTAGATGTTAAGACAACCTTTCTTCATGAGAATCTTGAAGAAGAGATATATATACATCAGCCAACAGGATACGTGGCACCAGGTAATGAGAACAAGGTGTGCAGACTGAAGAAGAATCTATATGGCCTGAAGTAGGCCCCGAGGCAGTGGTACAAGAAGTTCGACAGCTTCATGTTGGGAAACGGTTTTAGGAGATATCATGCAGACCACTGTTATTACTTGAAGAAGTTTGATACATCGTACATCATCCTTCTTCTGTACGTTGATGATATGCTTGTAGCCGGTTCAAGCATGAAGGACATCTCAGATCTCAAAAGGCAACTGTCTAGAGAATTTGCCATGAAGGATTTCGGAGCTGCAAAACAAATCCTAGGCATGAGGATAAAGCGTGACAGAGAAAACAAGAAATTGGTTTTGTCACAGGCTGAGTACATAGCTAAGGTACTTGATCGATTCAATATGGAAGGTGCTAAGCCGGTTAGCACTCCATTAGCCAACCACTTCAAGCTATCTAAAGAGCAAGGTGCAAAGACGCAGGAGGAACAAGACTACATAGCTAAAGTTCCATTCACGTCAGCCATTGTAGTCTCATGTATGCTATGATGAGCACGAGACCAGACATTGCTCAAGCAGTGAGAGTTGTTAGCAGGTTCATGAACAACCCCAGGAAGGAACATTGTGAAGCTGTGAAGTGGATCCTTAGATACTTGGTAAGTACTAAGGATGTAGGGCTGTGCTATGGTGGATCGGAAATCAAGCTACAAGGCAACGTGGATTAAGATTTGGCAGGAGATATCGACAACAGAAGAAGCACTACAAGTTATGTCTTTACTCTGGGTAGTGCTGCAGTCAGTTGGGTCTCTCAGTTATAGAAGATAGTGTTTATCAGTACGATGGAAACAGAATATGTTGCGGCTACAGAAGCATGCTAGGAGATGGTGTGAATGCAAGGTTTCATGGAAGAGTTAGATAAGAAGCAAGAAGATTGCAAGCTGTACAGTGACAGTTAGAGTGCAATATACTTGGCTAAGAATTTAGCCTTTCATTTAAGGACTAAGCATATTGCCATCAGATATCACTTCATATGTTCATTACTAGAAGATGGATTGATTGCTCTGGAGAAGATTCATACAAGTGAGAATCCTGCGGATATGTTGACCAAAGCGGTCACACGGGAGAAGCTGAAGCTCTGTTCAGCTTTGATTGGTCTTCAGGCTTGAAGACTGGGAGATGGTCCACTCCGGATGAAGAAGACGAATGTTTATGGTGATGTGTCTCCAAGTGGGAGATTGTTGAGATATAGAGCCATATCTGGGGCCGCTTTCGACTAGTCGTAGAAATTGTTCAACTGGTCGTAGGGGCCTGCTCAACCGGTCGTGGACCGGCTCGACTCAAAGTCCAGCGAGTCCTATTTTTCATATCTTGGTCCTTCGACTAGTCATAGGAATTGTTCGACCAGTCGTAGCTTCGACTAGTCGTAAATCTCCTTCGACTAGTCGTAAGTTACGCAGATTCTTTCCGAATCTGATGCGGATTGCGGATTTTGGTGTCGCCTTTCGCAAGGGTGCAGAAGGGAAGTTGCCTAAACTATATATAGGTGTTCCTAGGGCTTTTCTAAGTAGATTGGAATATTGGGGAAATAATTCTAAGGTGTGGGCAAAAGGGTTTTCTATGTTCTTCCAAGGGAGAGGTTAGTATATTACCTTGTAATCTTTATTCTTCATAGTGGAAGTTTGCATCCGTGATTTTTTACCCTAGATTGGGGTTTTTCCACGTATATCTTGTCTTTTGGTTTGTTTTGGATTGCTTTGATCTGTTTCTAGTTTATATTTCTTCCTGTTTATCTTTTGTGGGTGAGGCATGAGATTGGATCTAGGCTCACTGCGATGTTGGCGTGCTGCACAACACATAAAACACCATTAGTTTTAACCTTGTTCACATGGTTTGCCAAGGTGTGCCAACCCGTGACCCGGTCAAGTCAACCAGGTGCGTTCAAGGAACTAGTCAATGGGTTGGGAAAACCAGGCCTATATACTCTGGTGAGATGAGACCCGGGCTTAGTTTCCTTATACCCACAAGACTAGTTTGGCAAATCAAACGGGTTATTGCGTTAGTTTGGATTGTTTTTGCAAGGACTCTTTTTTTTAAAAAAAAATTTCTAGTTTTCAAAATTTTTTTTAAATTTTTTTAAAAACTTTTCAAAATAAGAAGAAGGAGAAAGTCCCCATCTTGTTATATCATCTTTCTTCTTCTAGTTGTTCTTTATTTATTTATTTCTTTCTTTTTCTTCTTTTATATGAAGATTATACCCTATTAGGCTATGGAGCAGAGATGTGCTATTCATCCAGCCTATTGGGGGTTGTAAGGGGTATCGCCCCCTTGCTTGGGGTCAGGGGTGTAACTCCCAACTTGGAGGGTAATTTCATAATTTCACACAATGTTTGATGTAAAACCTAAGGTAATATATATATTATGTCATAAGAAAGAGGCCTATCATTATACCGAGAGTTTCTTATTTGTATTTTGACATTGAGCATAGTGGATTAGTGTGAATCCATAGACATACCAAAGGGAACTACGTAAATCTACGTGTAGTAGTGGTTTACATATTTATTATGTTTTTTTTTTTTTTATTTTAATTTTTTAATTTCTATATTGTTATATGTGGTCAAGAATAGATCACTTCTTCCAAAGTATCCATCTTTTGATTTTTAAAATTCTTTTATACTTAAAAAAAAAAATTAAAATAAGAAGATTTACCCATGTGATTTCATGCACATCTTTCAATTGCATATATTTTTTGGATTTTTTTTTTCAAAATAATAATAAGAAAAAGAATAAAGAAAGAACCCATATTCTGATTCCATTTTTTGTTAATTATTCCAAAATGAAAAGATAAAATATCTTTGGATTTCATATTTATTTCCTTATTTTTTGTTTTTTAAATGAGAAGATTTATTATCTTCTTATTTCATATTTTTTATCAGCTTGGTTGACATCAGGTCTAACCTAGACTCGGTGACCGATCGAGTCCTGAGTTGGGTCTTGGCCGGGGAAAATATATCAATATAGAGAAGGCATTGAGTCCAACCAATGGGACTATAAGTCATGACATATAACTTTCAACCTCAATGCGTGTAAGGCATCCAATTCATCTAATATGTTTGACCCATCAGAAGGATTACCTTTTGTAAAAATCAAATATATTCACTTATAGGCTATCATTGTATTTTTCTATTTATGGACGGCTTTGTTATAACATACTCGATGAGTAGATATGGCCAAATTTTACACTAAGGGGCATTTGTATACTATTAAATAAATAGTATTTTTAACCTTAGTAAGTTACTTTTCTTAAGTTAGGTTATTAAATTTAAATAAGTAGTTTTTTCAGAAAAAATTAACTTATTTTTATAAGTTATTTTTCATTGTTTTTCAACTTCTAAAAGTAACTTAGTTCCTTTATTTTCTTGGGTTTCTTAGGAAATTACTCAGGGGAATATGCTCTTTATGGCCATGAACTCCTTGTAAGTTCATGAGATTGGAAAATCATCTAATGAATGGGTAGATGATCTAGTGGGCCCCACATAATGATGGCTCATATCGAGGTGGCCCCAAATGATGGATGATCCACATCAAAGGTCTGCCCCTAATAATGCCCACATTCAAGGCGAGCCCCGCATGACGGGCAACCCACATTGAATGTGAGACCCACATCAAAGGTGGGCTCCATGTGATGGGCAATTAATAATGATGGACCCCACATAATGGACAATCCACATCAAAGGTCAGCCTAATGATGAGTGGCTATCTTCAAGGTGGGTCTTGCATGATGGAAGGTCCACATCAAAGGTGGGCTCCATATGATGGGCTGTGGATATTGAAGATGGGCTCCACATGATGGACAATAATATTGATGGTGGGCCCTTGTAACGTCTCGAAAAAATCCGTACAAAGACTCGAGTACCACCTCAGGCAAAAATCACTCAGGACCAAATCCTTTAGAAATTAGACGAAATTAACTAAGTGTTAAACTAGATTAGCTATAAAATTAGCTTGAACCACTTTAAATATGAACTGTAAGACCCAAAACTTGTAGAATCATTAACGCTACATTACCCTGAAACCTAGGACCAATCTCTAAACCCAGTTGCTTTCGAGAGCACCTTAAAACTTCATATCGGACCTAGACCACGGGTCGAAAGTCCAATTACCACTAAACTATACGCTTATGACAGCCTTACTGGGATTGACAACCATCTCGGAAATCAAGTTCAGATCATACCCAGAAACGTACAACTTTAGCCTGGAGTGAAGTGTGTGAGAAATGCGAATATCTTTGGAAATTGAACTCAGATTTGAGTTATTTGAGTCGTTCACTTGCAGGCCAAGTCTAAGGATTCTGACTGTCAGAATCTAACCTAATTTCATCCTCTGATCAGGGAAAATTTCCAACACATGGCATGTACTTGTGGCCCTGATCGAGTGACGATCACCGTTGAACTGAAACTGGTCCTCCGCGGTCGATCTGTAAATCCGATCAGACCAAAAACTTAACTTGACCTAAATCCAATGCCAAGGAGCTTAAGTTCGACCGCACGCAGAAAATGGGCCAGTAGAAGTGCTCCGTTGGACTGAAATAGCCACCTCTTGGCTATAACCTAAGTATACCATGGCCTTGGGGCCATTCCCATCAGTTCTGGGCCTATATAAGGGCCTTAAACCCTCTCTCTCTCTCTCTCTCATTCCATATGAACTTGGGAAACCCTAAGAGATAGAAGAGAGAAATGAGAAGAAGAAAGTGAGGAGAAGTTAGAGAGAGAGTGAGTGATAGTCGCAGGGATTTATTCCTGTCGCTCCACGTGCTTAATCACCGTTATCGTATCGCTATTCCGGTGATTCTGACTCCGTACTTGGGTAAGAAAACCTAACCCTAATCTATTTTAGGGTTTTAAATAGTGTAAGTAATGAAATAGCTAACCTATTTCATGCTATAGGTGGGCGTCGTGCCATAGATGAAGACTTAACATACAAACTGAGTTCGATACTTGTTTATCGGCGAAAGGTGCAGACTATAAATGTTTAGGTTATGATGTTCAAGGCTTTCAATGTCAGTAATGATTTATGACTAACTTGATTGCTATCACATATGCTTAGATACAATGTCTCCCGTATAATACACACATATATATATGAACTATGTTAAAATATATGCATTCCATGTGTTTGTTGAAATGTTTGTATGAGTATGGAATTATGATTTGTGCTTGCCATGATTTATGTTTGAGAATACATGATGGTTATATGTGTGGCAACTCCAATGTGGAAGGATTTGCTACGATATGCGTTTTAACAAATTTATTACATGTATGTAATAGGTGTAGTCTAAGTGTTTGGTAAATTGCCTGAATGAGAAAATGTTTGATGTGATGTACCTAATGAGGGTGTTGAGATAGAATTCTCAATCTCCTTATACATAGTTAGAGTTTTCTTTATGTAACCTATCTTACTACTATGTGATTTACTGTTGAAATGCCTATGTATGCTAAATGTACACTACGTGTTCGTTGAAATGCTCCAATGAGATGTATATTTAATTTTAGTTGTCACATGCTATCTTTGGCTATTACATGCGTATGCAATTGCTTGGAGTGTGTTTGGGGCTACGATGTAGTCCAGGCGATCGGTAATGATTTTCGAGTTAGTGGTTGAAGTTGTTTCACCACACAAGACGTGTTCAATGAATCCGAGCCGTACTTTAGTTATCGACAGTGGTTAGGCCACACGGAGTGCTTAAGTACTTCATGTCGATCAACTCGATGTACGCTCATACCAGTCAAGCTTGTCAAGTAACCCGATTGACCCGATGTATGTTCACCATGTATGGACGCTACTGTTTACATCTAAAATACTAACTTACTAGTGCAAAATCCGTCTAACCTTGGTACCTCGATCCACTAAGACTCATGAGCCGAACATGGTGGTATGGGACACTGTTATCGAGCTATCGGCCTACGTCTTGGTGATGAGCTCACCCGTAGTAACCAGTGAGCAACCTAAGCTCATGATTCGAATACGATGGTATGGGACACTGTATTCAAGCTGTCGGCTTACAACTAGGTGACGAGCCATTCGTAGTGACCTCGAGCATACTTTGAGACTGTGCTGAGGTGATGAGCCTTTCCGTAGCAACTAGAGTATAAGCTAGGCCTGCATTGAGATGACGAGCCCTTTGTAGCGACCTGGAATCGCAACATCGTATGAGACTAGCGAGGACTGACGACCCTAGAATAGATCATTGTTTGGAAAATGATATAAGGGAGGTACCTTAGCTTCCCAATCATGCTGTATGAAAAGGTTTATACTCATGCACCACATTGTATGTGCCTTTGGCGTTGGTGTTGAGCATAGAGGAAGGGGTGCATGTTGCGACCGTAAGAGGAAGATCGCAGAGGGAGTGCAGGCAAGGGCATGCATCATTAATACATTTCATGTTTACATTAACCAGAGTACTTATGGATGTTTGGTTGTATTACTTTATCATTACTGCTTGATTAAATTGATAATATATTAACCTTTGCCTTATAGCTCTACTGAGTTGATCACTCACTCCCACGTTCTGGGACGGTGTTTTAAACACCAACCAGACTCTGTCTTAGATACAGATTCTAGCGCGATGTATGAGGCCGAGCTAGACTTCTACGACGATGAGGAGGAGTTCTCATACATGCAGTTATCAAGTGGGTTTACATAGACCACTCTAATCGACAGGTTTACAGGGATATATGATTAGTTGGACATTCATATTTTGTCATTTTGTATTTTTGGAACAGATATGTATTTATTTAGCTTAGTAATGCCATCATACTTGGGAGGTTGGGAAACACATCTATGTACTTTATATATTTATCACAGTCTTCTGCTTGCGAAATTTAACTGTCTCTGGAGTATGATATGTTGTTTGGTATAATCTCATTCATGTTTAAGGCACTAATACAGACAACATTTAACCATCATTATCTATGTTGCATAAGTGATGTGCTAGGACTCGGGAGTTGGGCTCCTGCTCGACCCCTGAATTTCAGGGCGTTATAAGTTGGTATCAAAGTATAATTTGGATTAAACTAGACCTGAGTTATAGTCACACGATGTACGCTGACGTAGTTTGACTTAGGAGGGGGGTGAGAAAATGTAGAAATGATCATAGGATTCCCAGTTTTACCGCCAGGTGAAACTGACCATCGAAATTGGTGCCCGTATGCTTCCGTGATCATGCGTAGGGACCCCAGATCTTTTTTAGACCGTCAATCGATAGGTATAGACCAAATTTCTACCCATTCCACATCCAAACAACCCAAAAAATGTGAAAATACGTGAAATGGGACCCAAAACAACTCAAACGGAGTCGGGGGCCCAAACGACGTAAATCGTGGGGAACCAAAGTGGACCCCGCACCCCTACGGCACCCCGAGGACTATCCTGTGCTGTGTGCAGGATAAGGGTGCACCCCCACCGGGTTCTGACAACTAGTCATATATGTAGTTGTCTTTTAGTATGCCTTGTTGTTGGTTTCTTTTGTTTCTATGTATGGTCTTACTAGGTTTGGTTGTATGGTAGAGTAGGTTGTGTGCTATAGTATTTAAAGTTGTTTAGATTAAGTCACATGCATCTTCTGTCATGATCCATGTAAGCCATCTCATTTGTTGTGACAATTTTGGTTAAATGAAATGCATGAAGTTCTTTTGTTATGGGATATGTAAACCACTTGAGTAATTGGGTGCTATTATACTAAATCTCATGGGTTGCACCTTATGTTGTATATAGGGAATGCCACCTAAGAGCATGTGGAGCATAGCACGTCTCTCACTAGGCGAATCGTTTGACGGGGCACCTCTCCTAAGCGATAACCACACGAACCCCAGCTTGGGTCTGATTCACGAGACTATGCCAAATTCTCAGCCGGCCACTGGCCCCACTGCTGGGCCGATGCTTATGACACCGCCTATGGCACCACCTATAGTACCACCTATTACACCATCGATTTCTAAGCAGAACCGTGCGTCTACCTCGACGCCTCACTTACCACAGTCCGCTCCACCTCCTGATAGGTTGGAGCAGATGATGCTGTTGATGCAGCAACAGCAGATACAACAACAACAACAGCAGTAATTTCTGACTACCATCACAGGAGTCTTTACCCAGAGTATGGGTGTGGCTCCACCGGCATCACCTGTGCACCCTACGGGGAACACGAGTACTAGCGGCCTCCTACTTTCACAGGTACTCACAGACCCCAGGAGGCCGAGTATTGGCTTGACCGTATCTCTAAGATGCTAAAGCCGCTGCACTGCACTAAGGCAGATTAGGTGGAATTGGTTACCTTTATGTTCGAGAAGGAGGCCTGCCTTTGGTGGGATAGTGTCCTTCGGACTATTGCCATTGGATACGTATGGATGTGGGCAGCTTTCAAGACTCGCTTACATGACAAGTATTATCCCCTCACTTATTGACATGAGAAGGAAAGTGAGTTTCTTCGCCTCTGACAGGGAGGGATGATAATGGCTAAGTATGAGAACAAGTTCACGGAGCTGGCCAGGTATGCTCCGTTGATATTGGCTAATGAGCTGATGCATATACGACAATTTTATGAGGGTCTGCGACCCGAGTTACGCTCGAAGATGTGTTGCACTAGCATACCCAGTTATCCTGCACTCATGGGCCTATCTCTGCGAGCTGAGCGGGATGGGGATAGGTTATCCTGCACTCGTGGGCCTATAGTTCCTAGGCCACGACCTGAGTTGTTGAGCAGGCCGTTCCTTGGCAAGGGGCCTTGTGCAGACTCGCCTTCCAGGCTCGCGGCTCCACCAGCCCCTATAAGGCGACCAGACTTATGGTGCACTTACTGCAGGAGGGCGGGTCATGCAGATACCTACTGTTTCACCAAAATGAGGGACAACGGCTTCTCGCCGCCTCAGAGGATCAACCGTCAGCTTCCTTAGGCCATTACAGCTCTACCTCTACGGTCAGCACCAGCTCATCCATCTTTCCAGCCGCCCGCGCCTCACTTCAGGCCGCCTCAACGGCTTATGGTACCGCAGCCGAACCGTCCGCAACAGGCTCGAGTACACATGCTTATAGCTGAAGCGCCTGAGACATCAGTTACAGCCCCGATGGCTTTCAAAGTCACGACACATGTTTAATGTATTCCAGTTTTCTTATTGGTGGTACCGGGTTCCCCATCTCTATAGTATCATGCGCAGCAGTTAAGCGACTAGGGTTGGAAGCTAGTCCTATGATTGGGATGAGACTCCGTACGCCCACGAGGACCTTCTCAGACTCCATCAAGATGTGTAAGGGTTGCTTGATAGACCTAGGGAGCAGAACAATACTCGTCGACCTGATGGTTGCCCCGCTATGTCATTATGATGTGATCCTTGGAATGGATTGGCTTACCAAGATGAAGGCAAAGATCGATTGTGATACTCGACTGGTGACTGCCCATGGACCGGAGGGCACGACCTTTACATTTTCAGTGCAGGTCAGTTGGTACTACCGCATCAGTTACTACGCTAGCTTACTAGAGCATGCTGATGGGCCGACATTGGGGAACACGCCAGTAATCCAGGATTTTACGGACGTGTTCAGGATGATACCGAGATTACCTCCTCGGTGCAAGATCGATTTTACTATCGACTTTGTGCCTGGTGCGACACCCATTTCATTGCCTACGTATCACATGTATCCATGTGAGATGGAGGAATTGAGGAGACAGATTGATGACCTGTTAGATTCAAGTTTTATACAACCAAGTGTATCTCCTTAGGGAGCAACCGTGTTGTTTGTGAAGAAGAAAGATGGATCTCTATGACTGTGCATCGATTATCGCAGCCTGAACTAAGTGACAGTGAAGAACAAGTATCCCTTGCCCAGGATAGATGATCTGTTTGATCAATTGAAGGGGGCACAATATTTCTCGAAGATCGACTTACAGTCGGGGTATCACTAGTTGGACGTCAGGGATGAGGACGTGCAGAAGACAGCGTTCAGAACCAGCTTTGGGCACTACAAGTTCCTTGTGATGTCATTTGGACTCACAAACACACCGGCCGTGTTCATGGACTTGATGAACAAGGTGTTTCGGCCATTTCTATTTCAATTCATCATCATGTTTATAAATGACATCCTGATATACTCCAAGAGTCGGGAAGATCACGAAGAGCACCTGCGAGCAGTCTTGGATACTCTCAAGAAGAACCAGTTGTTTGCACAGTACAAGAAGTACGACTTCTGGAAAGAAAAAGTTAAGTTCCTTGGACATGTAGTGTCTAAGGAATGGATAGCTGTGGACCTTGCTAAGGTAGCCACAGTTTAGGACTGGAAATAGCTAGCCTGGTTCGGTTACCGAAGTAAGGAGTTTTCTTGGCCTGACAGGTTATTATTGACGATTCGTTCCAGATTTTTCCAAGATAGTCAGACCATTGTCTCAGCTGACTCGGAAAGATCTCAAGTTCACCTGGAATGAGGAGGCAGAGGCAGCTTTTCATGAGCTGAAAGACAAGTTGACGTCCGCCCATGTGTTAATATTGCCAGAGTAAGGGGTCAAGTATATGATATACACTGACGCCTCTTGTATTGGTTTGGGCTGTGTCCTTATGTAGAAGGACAAGGTGATCGCTTACACATCACGACAGCTGAGGAAACACGAGAAAAACTACCCTGCACATGACCTCGAGTTAGCGACTGTCATATTTGCACTGAAGCTCTGGAGACATTACCTCTACGGAGAGGAGTTCGAGCTCTTTTGCGACCATAAGAGCCTTAGGAACATATTCACACAGAGGGCCTTGAATATGAGACAGCGACGATGGATGAAAACCTTGAAAGATTTCAAGTTCGAGGTCTCCTATCATCCTGGCAAGGTTAACCTTATGGCAGATGCATTGAACCGCAAGAAGGTGATAACATATGCTGCTCCACTGATGATAGCAGAGTGAGACATGGTAGAGTTTGTGCGAGACTTTGAGCAGAGACTTACAGTCGAGGAGCCGTTCGAGAGCATCGTACATATACGTGTGCATCCACTGATTGATGACTGAATCATAGTGGCTCAACGAGAAGATGAAGGGTTGTTAGAGTTGAGGAAACGAGCTAGTGATGATGCAGACTCTGAGTAGAGAGTTGGTAAGGATGGGGGCTTCGTTATCGTGGCCGCCTATGCATGTCAAACTTCATAACTTAAGAAAGGAGGTTCTCGAAGCCACTCACAATTCGAGGATGGCAATGCATCTTGGCAGTACGAAGATGTATTGAGATATGAAGAGGTCATACTGGTTGGACAACATGAAGGCCCACATAGTAGAGTACTTATCACATTGTCTCACATGCTAGTAGGTCAAGGCCAAACATCGCCGACCTCCTGGCTGCTTCAGCCCATGCCCATAGCTGAATGGAAGTGGGATTTCATCTCATGGCTACCAAAGACGAGGAAGGGACATGATTCCATTTTGGCGATTGTGGACCGATTGACGAAATCGGCCCATTTCCTCCCTATTAGAGTTTCGAATTCGGTAGACGATTTGGCCAGGTTGTACATCAAGGAGATTGTGCGTTTACATGGAGTTCTTATGGAGATCGTGTCGGACCAAGACACGCAATTCACATTTATCTTATGGACTTGTATCTGGGAAGCAATGGGTGTGAAATTGAAGTTCAGTACCGCGTTCCGCCCATAGACTGACGGGCAGACGGAACGGGTGAATTAGGTGTTGAAAGATATGCTGCGAGATTGTGTACTAGATTTTAAAGACAATTGGGATGATTGTCTTCCTTATGCAGAGTTTACCTATAACAACATGTTCCAAGCGAGTATTAGCATGGCTCCTTACGAGGCCTTGTACGGGCGTCCGTGTAGAGCACTGTATTGTTGGGCAGAGGTTGGCAAGAGGAGCTTGATTGGCCCAGAGTTAGTTCAGGCGACCTCAGAGAAGATCGACATTATCAGGCGTCGACTTGTGGCAGCACAGAGCAGACAGAAGAGCTACGCCGATACGAGGCGGCGACAGTTAGAGTTCGAGATCGGGGACCACGTGTTTTTAAAAGTTTTCCCCATGAAGGGAGTCCTTCGGTTTGGAAAGAAGGGGAAGCTCAGGCCGAGATTTATTGGTCCATTCCAAATCTAGACCGGGTGGGCATGGTCGCCTACCGCCTTACTTTGCCCACACCACTCGTAGGCGTGCACAACGTATTTCATATATCTATACTGAAGAAATACGTTCCTGATCCTTCCCACATTATTAAAAGGGAGCAAGTGTAGTTGAGTGAGGATGCTACTTATATACTGTGACCGACGCGTGGTATAGATAAGAAGGAACAAGTGCTGCGCAGTAAAGTAATTCCACTTGTGAAGGTTCTGTGGATACATCACACTGAGGAAGAGGCTACTCGGGAAACAAAAGCCGAGATTCGCAAGAACTACCCTCAGATTCTCGAGGAGTACGAAAAGGTACTAATTTCGAGGATAAAATTTTTCTTTAAGGGGGGTAGATTATAACGTCCCGAAAAAATCCGTACAAAGACCCGAGTACCACCTCAACCAGAAATCACTCAGGACCAAATCCTTTAGAAATTAGAAGAAATTTACTAAATGTTAAACTAGATTAGCTATGAAATTGTTTGAACCAGTTTAAATATAAACTGTAAGACCCAAAACTTGCAGAATCATTAACACTACATTACCCTGAAACCTAGGACCAATCTCTAAACCCGGTTGCTCTCGGGAGCACCTTAAAACTTCGTATCGGACCTAGACCGCGCTTCGAAAGTCCGATTATCGTGAAACTATACACTTATGACCACCTTACTGGGCTTGACAACCATCTCGGAAATCGTACCCAGAAACGCACAACTTTAGCCTGGAGTGAAGTGTGTGAGAAACGCGAATATCTTTGGAAATTGAATTCAGATTTGAGTGATTTGAGTCGTTCACTTGCAGGACAAATCTAATGATTCTGACCTTCAGAATCTGACTCAATTTCACCCTCGGATTAGGGAAAATTTTCAACACATGACAGTGTACTTGTGGCCCTGATCGAGTAATGATGACCGTTGAACTGAAACTGGTCCTCCGCGGTTGATCTGTAAATTCGATCGGACTGAAAACTTAACTCGACCTAAATCCAATGCCAGGAAGCTTAAGTCCGATCGCACACAGAAAAGAGGCCACTAGAAGTGCTCCGTTAGACTGAAACAACCACCTCTTGGCTATAACCTAAGTATACCATAGCCCTGGGGCCATTCCCATCAGTTACGGGCCTATATAAGGGCCTTAAACCCTCTCTCTCTCTCTCTCATTCCATACCAATTTGGGAAACCCTAAGAGAGAGAAGAGAGAAAGGAGAAGAAGAAAGTGAGGAGAAGTGAGAGAGAGTGAGTGATAGTCGTAGGGATTTATTTCTGCTGCTCCACGTGCTTAACCACCGTTATCGTATCGCTATTCCGGCGATTGTGACTCCGTACTTGGGTAAGAAAACCTAACCCTAATCTGTTTTAGGGTTTCAAATAGTGTAAGTAATGAAATAGCTAACCTATTTCATGCTATAGGTGGCCATCGTGCCCTAGATGAAGACTTAATGTACAAACTGAGTTCGATACTTGTTTATCGGCAAAAGGTGCGGACTATAAATATTTAAGTTATGGTTTTCAATGATTTCAAAATCAGTAATGATTTATGACTGACTTGATTGCTATCACATATGCTTAGATACGTTGTTTCCCATATAATACACACACACACACACACACACACATATATATATATATATATATATATATGAATGTTGTTGAAATATATGCATTCCATGTGTTTGTTGAAATGTTTGTATGAGTATGGAATTATGATTGGTGCTTGCCATGATTTATGTTTGAGAATAAATGATGGTTATAAGTGTGACAACTCCTATGTGGAAGGATTTGCTACGATATGCATTTTAACAAATTTATTACATGCATGTAATAGGTGTAGTCTAAGTGTTTGGTAAATTGAAAGTGCCCTGGTTTGTCAAGTTACGTGAGTGTTGAGTCAGATTATCTACAGAGCCTGATAGGAGATCAATTTAAGCGTCTGCCTCAACCAGATGTGTACAAGCTCGCCACAGGTAAATTTAAAGCCTCACATCCCATGTCCTAAAATACCAGGTGAATAAAACCCTTAAAAATAAGTTAGAAAATCATAGGATTTTAAGGTGAGAAAACTTTTTCAAAATAAAAAAATCTCTAAGTTTTTCTTGCCTTGTCGATTTTATCGAAACACCCTCAATATGATCGACCTGCGTTGTCGAGTCCTCGATGCTTCATCGATACCATTGGAAAGAGGACCAAATATGTCTAGCAACCTTACAACATATCTGGATGAATTATTGATGTGTCGATACACCTATCGATATCATCGATACTCGAATCTCGAGCTTTTCGAAAGTGGCTCGATAAGATCGACAGGCAGATTTTTGGCGCCCCTATTTTTTAAAGAAAATTTCAAATTCCTTCGATATATCGATGTGCCTTCCGATATGATCTGAAATCAAATATCGATAAGATCGGAAGTCCATCGATGATATCGACCGTGGGCGTGCATTTCTTCCATCAGATATTTCAGGTTATTTTTAACTTTGATTGGGGGTCATTCGAGGAAATTGATATTCATATGTCGATAATATCGAGGCCGAGTCGATTGCATCGAAACTTAACACAAACTGTCCAGCAAGCTTATTGGTAAATCTATTAGATTTATCGATGCATCGACTCTGCCTTCGATATCAACGATATACAAATTCTAATGACATCGACTGACCCTCGATCATATCCTAAAAACCTGAAATATTTCATGTCAAGTCTCTCTCATTTTTCAAGTGTCGATGGATCGATCCTACATTGATGGAATCAGAGTTCAAAATCTGATGACATTGACAGTGGTTTCGATTCATCGACCAACTAGCAAAAGGTTTCAAAAGCGTATGACTTTGAGTTTGAGTCATCGAGCAGACCATTGATGCTATCGAGAGTATAACCTCGATGATATCAAACCTGCTCAATGATATCGAACTCAAGCATAAATGTGACCGTTTTATATCCGTTGGAACCTTTTGCCTATATATAGAGGACTTGTCTATTATTGCTGGGAGAGAAAGCAGAGAGAGCTTTTGAGTGTTTAACCTTATATCATATACCCAAAGTCATTTCTCTCAGGGAAGTTCATCCTCCAATCCACCCTTACCATTGATATTCAATAGAGTGGATTGGGGAATGAACTTTCGCATTCAAGGATCCTCCAACTACTACTTTAATGGCAAATCATTAAGCTAGGATGCCTTCAATGCCTAGATGATTGGAACTACTCTATCTTCCTTATAGGAAAACCTTTAGAGAGTAGGATTCCATCATAACCTTGACCCAACTCGTCACCATATATCGGTTCATCTTTTATGTTGCGGATCATGGGAGCAGAAGACTCTTCGTCAACAAGGAGGAGGAGATCTTCGGCATTGTGCTGAACGGGACTCAACAACTTATTTGTAAGTATCTAGAGTCCAAGAGGACACTTGTGATCATTCCTTTGTAGGATTGGGTCTTAAGTGGTTCTCATCCTTTGAAGTCCTCGAGAAGGCCTTTGGTAGGAGTATACGTGGTGGGTGCATTGTGTGGACCCTTGCTCTATGGAGAACATAAACATCTGGTTAGGAGTGAACCAGTAAAACTCTGGGTTTGAGGTAAACCGTGCAAAACCTCGAGTTTGAGGTGAACCGTGTAGAAACCTCCAGTAGGGTCTTATGGAAGATCCTTGGCCAGTGTGCCTAAAAGTGGGTGCGTTGTATTGACCCTTGCTCGTGAGAGCATAAACAGTCAGCCTCAGTGTAGGTTGTAAAGGTTGAAGGTGAACCTGATTTAAAACCTTAGGTTTGAGGTGAACCACTGTGAAACCTCCTTAGTGAAATCTGGTACACTCAAGGGTTGAGTGCAGTTACCGGGAGTGGAGTAGACAAGTAGTCAAACCACTATAAAGATGACTGTGTTTGTGATTGCTCTTCTTCTGTGTGTGTGCTTTATGTTAATGCATTCATATTTATATCTCTGATCACACCCCACACACATACACAGTCACATCCATCATAAACTAAGTTATATATTGCTATCTCTTGAATAGTTTGTGATTGGATACTCTACCAGGCTTGGAAGCCAGTAGAGTTACATTTGAGTAATCCTGATATATTGCAAATTAATAGGATTAGTGAAATAGGATTTCTAAGTAAAGCTGTAAAAACTTTAAAAAGTCATATTCACCCCCCTCTAAGACATATTGGTATATTCCTTCTTTAATTAGTGCGGTGTTCACCGCTGTCACGTCCTAAACTCGAATATCGGATTCACAGGAATCCCGATCGTTGAATCCAGTGCCGACAGCCTCCATAGTACCCCGTTCTCGGCTCCTAGCATCCATACGTCAGATTCCGATCCTGGGACCCTACAAGGATGATTTTTTTTTTATGCATTTAACTCGCAATAAGCATAACCACAAGATTATCCAATTCACAAAGGCAACATCATCATCATCATATATCCACTAATATAATCATTTGAGTACAATGCTGAAAGGGAAATACATATATCTAAAGCTTCAGAAGACGGCTGCATGCTCCAAGCTGACGCTGCTGCAACCTAACATTACCTGCACGCATTTATCGTGAATAAGCTTATAGAAAGCTTAGAAGGTGGTGTAAGTGTGTGCACAAGGTAAGTACCAAGTAAGCAATATCAGAGTAATCAGAGTAAGCGGAAATACCAACAAGCCCATAAATCATAAAGTATCAGAAATAAGCAGAAATACTGACAAGAGCATGAATTATCCGAGTAAACAGAAATATTGACAAGAACATAAATCATACAATAACAGAGTAAACGAAAATACGGACAAGTTCATGAGTCAGTTAATATCAGAATATGCAATGTAAAACAGCTATGCAAATGAGGAGTCATAAAGGGCCAAATATCAGATGCTGAGGATGCGATGTAGTATGCAATTCTTGATGGGTTCACGAATAGCGTCAGCCGTATCTAGACCATATGAATGTAGAAACACAGTAACCCAAAATGCCATATGCCGTGGATGTAATGCAATATGCGGTGCGAATGGAATGACCATGCTGGAGTATGAAGTCAGGATGATAGTACGTAGTATCGCAAGCTATGGGGTCCATCACAAGGGCCTTCTATCCAAACCAGTCCTATACCTAAATTTAGATAGTCATACTCAATGTGGTAAACTCTTGATCTCAGGTTTGTCGTGCGCCCAACCGAAATCATGGCCATGCGAAGGTACACGTAACAAATAGTTGTGCACCACCAGCCCGAGTGGATAGTGAATGAATGAATGAATGAGTATATAATTTCTGCTCAATAAGTCCACATATCAGTACGGTTCATCTCTAGGATCATCACCAGGGTTTAGTACACTCCAAATGACACTGTCTCTCTCCTAGCAGCACAGTCCAAGTGAGCATAAGAAACCTCACTATCCGCCTGGTCAATAGTCTGCCAATACCTATCCGGCACGTCAATAGCGAACCCATTTACGAGCTAGTCAAACTCAGCCTAGTATTGCCCCTTAACCTCAAGCGAGTAAGGCCACACACCTTTCCAACCGACCACGACATAGTGGGAGATGCGGCCTCCTGGTATTCGGCTCTCGTGCGCTCATATATCCACTCGGTCTCGACGTTGAAGTCATCTCCTGGCCACGGAGGTTTAGAAATTTTCACCCAGGGACATCTATGGCGCCCGTATGCTAGAACCCAAACATTTTCGGTGTCCCGTCTGGCCATCCACGATATGCTGTGGAGGCTACCACCCTGATGTCGTTAGGGCGTATAACACAATGAAAGATGCATGAATCACACAATCCAGTCATGCATCAATCCTACACATACCGTGCGCTCATGTGAGATAACCTCCGCCTATCAGGGAGTCTCATAACAACATGCTTAATAACATATGCAATGATCAACCATGTCTCATAACTAACATGCAAATGATGCGTATGGGCATGTATCATGATGCTATGCGGTCACATACTCATAATCGGTATCAATAACCGGCATCGACAATCGACCCAACAATGTGGACATTTAACAAACATTGCCCCCGAGGAATGGACCTCATAGATCCTAACATATAATTGGCCCACGGCCTCACAAAAAAGTCTAATATACAACACAATGGGCCTTACTCAAGGGCCACATATACACAACAGGTGGGCCCTGCTCACGGGCCTCATACATATCATGATAGGCCTTACTCATAGGCCACGAATACCTCACAATGGGCTCCATTTCCTAGCCCTCAAATGCATCACAATGGGCCTCATCACATAGGCCTTAAACACGGGCTGAATACACATCACAACAGGCCTTAAATACAGGCCACATTTACATCACATTGGACCCCGACAATCAAAAATTTGGAATCGGCCACGACAAATCAGATCGGTAATCGACCTCGATCGATAATTGGCAATTGGCCACGACAATCAGAATCGGTAAGCGGCCTCGATAGATAATCGACAAACACTGTGAAAAATGGAAAAAAAGGACAGATTTAGAGACGGTTCTGGACCGTCTTTAAAATTGCTTAGTTTAAAGACGCTTTAGAGACGGCCGTAAACCGTCACTAAAATTTTAGACGACCCCTAACCGTCCTTAATATTGTCTTAAAATTTTGAACGTCCATAAATCATTTAAGACGGCTGTTGACCATCTTATATGGGTCATCTGAGACGGTCATTGGCCGTCCGCATTAGAGACGGTCCTTGACCATTTTATATGCGGTCATCTGAGACGGTCATTGGCCGTCTGCATTAGAGACGGTCATTGGCTGTCTTTTACTTGCAATCTGAGACTGTCAAAGACCGTCTCTATTAGAGACAGTCCTTAGCCATCTTGCAGCCCTGTCAAACACCGTCTTTAGCAGAAAGACCGTTTCTATTAGAGACGGTCAAGGACCGTCTCTATTAGAGACGGCCCTAGACCGTCTCTACTAGAGACTGTTAAGGACCGTCTCTATTAGAGATGGTCCTAAACCGTCTTATAGCCCTGTAAAAAACCGTCTTTGTTAGAGACTGTTAAGGACCGTCTTTATTAGAGACTGTCAAAGACCGTCTCTATTAGAGACGGTCCTAAACCGTCTCTAATGCTCAATTAAGTCACTCGAAAAAATATGAATTTCGAAAAGAAAAAAAAAAGAGTTAAGAAGCTTAGAAAAATAATTAACAATGTTTAAGAAAATTTTAAATTTTGAAAAAAAAAAAAACTGTTAATAATTTTGAAAAAAAAATCGATAAAAAAATGATATTTTGAAAAAGAAAAATTTAAAAATTAAACAAAATTGTGAAAATTTTGACAAATTGAAAAAAAATATATATATTTTTAAAAAGAAAACTAGATTTTGTATTTTGACAAGAAAAATTGAAAAGTTATATAAAACAAAAGTGAGATTAAAAAATGATATTTTAAAAAAGAAAATTTAAAAAATTAAACAAAATTGTGAAAAAATTAACAAATTGTAAAAAAAAATATATTTAAAAAAAAAAAAAAGAAAACTAGACTTTGTATTTTGACAAGAAAAATTGAAAAGTTATATATAACAAAAGTGAGATTAAAAAATGATATTTTAAAAAAGAAAATTAAAAAAAATTAAACAAAATTGTGAAAAAATTGACAAATTGTAAAAAAATATATATTTTAAAAAAGAAAACTAGATTTTGTATTTTGACAAGAAAGATTAAAAAGTTATATAACAAAAGTGAGATTTAAAAAATGATATTTTGAAAAAGAAAATTTTAAAAATTAAACAAAATTGTGAAGAAATTGACAAAATGTAAAAAAAAATATATTTTAAAAAAGAAAACTAAATTTTGTATTTTGACAAGAAAAATTAAAAAGTTATATAACAAAAGTGAGATTTAAAAAATGATATTTTGAAAAAGAAAATTTAAAAAATTAAACAAAATTGTGAAAAAATTGACAAATTGTAAATATATATATATATATATATATATATATATATATATATATATATATATATATATATATATATAAAAGAAAACTAAATTTTGTATTTTGACAAGAAAAATTGAAAAGTTAGATAACAAAAGTGAGATTTTGATGATATGTTGTATATCCTTCTTTGCTCTATGTTTCTCCAACCCATTTTTGGACCGGGTAATAATGTAAAAATGTTTTAATTTTTTAAAAATTTTGTCGGGAAAAATGTGTGTGTGTGTGTGTGTGTGTGTGTGTGTGTGTGTGTGTGTGTGTGTGTGTAGTTTTTATATCATATGAATGGAAATTTTTATATATATAATTAAAAGGTAATATTTAAATGATTTGTAATATCACATGAAAAAGAATATTGAAAAGTTTAGAAATTTTAACTGTGTTTAAGATAAATTTTGAGAACAAAATAATGCTTTTGAAGAAAAAAATCGGCATTTTGAAATTTTTGAGAAAAAATTAAAATATGAGAAAATTTTTGAGATTTTGAAAATAAAAATTCAAAATTTGTATTTTAAATATTTTTAAAATATTATATAATAAAAATGATATTTAGTTAAAAGAGTAAAAATATATATATTTTTTGAAAAAAAAATGTTAAATTTATTTGTGAAAAATAAAATTACTAAATTATTAGGCACATCCACTAATTGAACTTTTAATCGTTTTTGGACAATCTAATCAGTTTAAATTGAAGAGTAAATAACTTCAGATGTTTAAATCAAATTTCACTGAAATTATTGATCAATCTTGTGTGCCCAATATCTTTCTCATATGTAGCCTAATTGAGGCGAGTAATTAGTCAAATTGAGAGTATTGATCAGTAAAATAGAGTGAATGGACCAGACATGTAAAGTGGGCCAAATATTCTGGTTAAAATTGTGACCCAACTTACTGACCTCGTGAGAACCTAAGAATTGATGTTAGTAAGTTTTGTGGGCCCCATCATGATGTGTGTCGAACATCAACACCGTGGATTTGATGTGTCCCCTTTAGGTTATTAGATATCTCAAAAATCATCGGTAAACAAAACTCAAGTGGGCCATACCATTTAAAACTATGTGAAGACATCCTAAAAATATAAAAGCACTTGGTGGGGCCCACATGAGTTTTGGATGCGGTTGAAACTTCGTCTGACCCCTCATCCAAGTGGGACACACATAATAGTGGGTTGGATATGTGAATCACATTTAGGCAGGCCCAGTATATGATTATGAATGTTTTAAGGAAACCTTTCTCAACTGTACTTTTTATTGAAGGCCCAAGAGGACCACACCACATGAAAACAATAGTGATTGGATATCCATCATTAAAACCCTCCTAAGGCCCACTGTACTTTTTATTTGAAATCCAATTTGTTGATTAGGTCAATAGGCCCAGATGAAGGGAAAAAAATATCAGATTGATCCAAAACTTTATATGGCCCCCTGTCGAGGGTCAAATATTGCATATTAAACTCCAGTTATTACTTGTTTTTACAAACATGATACTGTTTAATGCTCTATTTAATCGTGTTTGTGATGCAAGGTGTATTCACAAGCGTAGGACTGAAAAGGATGCTTAAAGCATGGATTTAACACACTGATGACACCAAAGGCAAGGGACAGACCCCAGGGGACCAAGATCGAAGGATTTACACGTTAGTTATCCTAGGAAATCAAGTCGTTCACGTTAAAGAGGCGTGAAAGTCATCCAGTACATAAGATCATAAGGTTCCCACCATCAATTTGGCTCGAAACTATATATATGGCCTGAGAACATCAACACCATGCATTTGATGTGTCCCCTTTAATCCAAAAATCAGTCATATACGAAACTCAGGTGGGCCATAGCATCTAAAACTATGTGAAGACATCCCTAAAACATATAAAAGCATTTGGTGGAGCCCACATGAGTTTTGGATGTGTATGAAACTTGGTCTGACTCCTCATCCAAGTGGGACACACATAATGAATGGGCTGGATCTATGAAGCACATCTAGGTGGGTCCAATAAATGATTATGAATGTTTTAATGGGAGGGTAACCCTCTCAACTATAGTATGTGGCGTGGCCCACCCAAGTCATGGATTGACTTTATTTTTAAGCTCGTGGCCTACCATGGAATGGTGCATCTGACTGACGGGGCAGAGCCAAAGTTCAAGTGGACCCACCATAGAAAAGAGTGGGATAGTGAATAAATGAATAAATCATAGTGGGCCCTACAGGATTTACTCAATACGCTTAGGGTACCGAGTTACTCTATACGCAATCCGCTTCCATCCATAAGCGTACGTGGTTTGGCTAGTTACGCTGCCACTAGCCAGGTTGCTAGTATTCAGTGCAATGTGGACCCCACCATGATGTATGTGTTTTATTCACGCTGTCCATCCATTTTAAAAGATAATTTTATGTCTTAATCCCGAAAATGAGATAGATCTAAATCTCAGGTGGACCACACCATGGAATTTTTTTGATTGAATGTCCACTAGTTAAAAACCTCCTAGGGCCCACTGTAATGGTTATTTGACATCTAACCTATTGATTAGGTATAAAAAATTGGATGAAGTGAAAAAATATATATCAGCTTGATCCAAAACTTTTGTGAGCCCTATCATGATGTTTATGTTTAATCCATGTCGTCTATCTATTTTTAAAGATCATCTTACAGTATGAGACAAAAAATGAGATATATCCAAATCTTAAGTGGACCATTACAATGGGCGGAGTGGATAAGAAATAATAAAAAATAAAATTTTATCGTTAATATGTTATGTAGTCCGCTTACAGCTTCGATCTAATTCCTTTTTTGGATCAATTGTTAAAATAATCCATAAAAATGAATGGATGGAGTGGATAAATAACATACATCATGGTGGGGAGCTCCACAAGACTTAAAAACTAAGCTTAAAAGGGGAACAGATTGGCTACTCCCCCTGCCACCAGCCCCGTGGCTGGTGGTCGGTGCTCTGTGGTCCCCACCATGATGTATGTTCTTTCTCCATTCCGTTCATCCATTTTTAAAGATCATTTTAGGGCTTGACCACAAAAATGAGAGGAATATAAATCTCAGGTGGACCACACCACAGGAAAACAATATTGATTGGATATCCATAATTAAACTCCTCTCAAGGCCCACCATACTATTTATTTGTCATCCAATCTGTTGATTAGGTCACACAGACCCAGATGAAGGGTAAAAACAAATTTCAGCTTGATCTAAAACTTTTATGGCCTCAAAAAAGTTTTAATGGCCAAAATTCATTAAACACCGTTTCCTGTAATGTGGTCCACTTGAGATTGGAATATAACTCATTTTTGGTCTAATACCATAAAATGATCTAGAAAATAAGATGGATGGCATGGATGAAATACAAACATCATGGTGGACCCACAGAGTACCGAACACCATCACCCAAATCTCTTTCCGCTTAAAAGTACCACGCGCGCCCGCCCCTCCCAAAACCCCAAATCCTTCCAGTCTCTATCTTGCGTGCCCGTCCCTCCCAGAACCCAACCCTTTCTCTCTCTCTCTCTCTCTCTCTCGCCCGCCCCTCCCTAAAAACCCAAACCCTCTCTCTCTCTCTCTCGCGCGCGCGTGCGCCCAATAGGCCTCCACCGCCGTTGATGAATGAGCGGTCAGTCATTGACTGACCGTCTCCATCAAACATGGTGCTGATCATGATGGCTGACGGCGTTGCTGAAGGCAAAGGACATCAGTGGTGGTCTGAAAACCACGTATGCCACCAAAGACTGCGCCAGAGACTCTCTCCTTGCGACGATAATGGCTGCCGCAGAGAGAGGTGAAGGTGCTGGTTGTGATGGAGATGAAGTGTAAGGCCAGGATCTTGGAGATGAAGAGACATAGAAGACCAACAGAGATGCCGGCTATGGCCTCCATGGCTATCTCCCAGAAATATAGGTAAGGGTATATAAAATCCCCAATTATCAGATTCCAATTTGAGCTCTGGAAACTGGATCTTGTAATCCCTAATCATGTGATTTAATCCCTAATCCATGAACGAATATAGGGGATTAAGGATATGAAATCTTAATTGTAACTAGATTAGGGATCTGGGTGCTGAAATCCCTAACATAATCTGGAATTGGGGATGGGGAGTAAAATCCCTAATTACTGTATTTGGGATTTGGGATTCGAAATCCCTAATTGCTGTATTTGGGATTTGGGATTCAAAATCCCTAATTGTTGTATTTGGGATTAAAATCCCTAATTTTCTCAATTTGGGGATTCAAAACTGAAAGGGCCCTACTGAGTTTACTCAGTACAATAAGGGCCTGTTTGGCCGGGCAGATTGGATGGTATTAGAGTGGATTGCATGGATTTGAAGGTAATGCTAGCTGCGTCAGTGGATTGGTGCAAGATCTATGGGATTGCTATATCCATATAGTATTATTCATATTTACTCTTTAAGGAAATGCATCCAAGATGATATAAATGCGTGAGGCAATTATCATACCATGGAGCATTGTCTGAGATGTACTTATTGTCTTCAACGCCATACACATGTTGCATTTTTCCTGTATACATGTAAACCCCTTAATTCATCAAAGTTGATCATCTTATGAACAGGAGATGTGAAAGATCTTCCAGGCCTTGGACAAATGTATCATGTTTCTGCAATTTGAATAGGTATCAGCTGGGCATCAGCAGATATGTGCTTTTATACCAATTTCGAGACTCTAAATGCAAGGCTATATTGCCTACAGCCCATGCTGTGGGAAACTGAAAGTTTGGACTGCTAGGTGTCTTGCCTTATAATTCATGCTAGGAAAATTCTATTGTTTCTGAGGGACTTCTTAAACTCCATTTTTGAATGCACATCCTCTTGTTGACTAAGAGGATTCTTGATTACAGTTTGGTCCCTGCACCAGTAGATGTTCATTGGGAAGTTGGTTCCAAAGCAGTTCTGCATCCAAGCAGGGGTGACTAGAATTATGGTGGTTGTTGGCCAAATGTTACCCCTAAGATCAGACAGGAAATCCTCAATTTTCTTTTTTCTCTGTCTTCTTTCTACATCTTGAGTCTGATCTAATTCCTGCTTTGTTACCGGCTTCTTTCTCAAAATCTGTTTTAACAAAAAAAAGTTATCAGTAAAAAACTAAAGCAGTTTGATAAATTTCTTTTTTTCCCCCACCCATTTTATCATTTATATGATTCTAGAATCTAGGATTCCAAATCATCAAAAAACAATTCCAAATCATAAAAATAAAATAAAATAAATCCCGGATTCCAGATTGCTGATTCTAGTCAAATGTAACGACAAGCAGAAAATTGTAGCTAAGGTTCCATGTAAGGCTTGAATGTCTCACACATACTACCACATTGGCATACAAATAGGCATGTAGTTGAGAACCCTTTTATACTCATGAGAATGGCCTGGGTCACGGACACATGAATAAGCATGTTGATGAGCAGCCTACCATTGCAGTCTTCCTACGATACTATGATGTATGTGTGTCATCTTCGTCATTTATCCATTTTGCAAAACTGGTGGAACTGGTGGAGGATTACATTTATATTGCATTTTGTGAATTGTCATCGAAGGGTCCTGAGGTTTGAGAAAATTTTAAGAAAGAATGATGTTTGGGCTAAGCATTGTCTTTTGCTTGAACGAGGAAAAAAATGTCATCCCTTTCATGAGAAAAGAAAATGTATGAAAGCCCACAAAAGAGAGAAGAAAATGTATGAAAGCCCACAAAAGAAAAAAAACTAATTGACAGATTTTTCTCCTGTTTTCAGACTTTTATGCCTCTTAGGCGGGTATCTACTTGTTGGAACAGTTTATCGGTATTTTTTCCTCGGAGTTCATGGTATAGAAGTATGTTTCTTCTTATTATTATGTTCTTTTTCTTAGTAATCTGTATTTCTTTGTCTTGTTGTCTTGCTGACTTGGCCAGTTCACAATTGCAATTTTTTATCGAACTCTGCATCTCACTATTTACATCATCTCCATTTTTTGTTCATGTTTGGTCTTTTCATTGTTTTATTTCTCTGCTGATTTTGGAAATCCGTTATCTACTTCTACATTTCCTTTTTTGTAGTTTATATATTTTGATGCTATATACTGCTACAAGATGGATTTCTAAGTCTGGTTACTACAAAGATGGGAAGAAATGAAAAAGCGATTTGTAAGTAATGATTGCTGGCATTGCTCACCCTCCTTTCTCTTCCATGATTGGTTGGCCATTGTACTTGGAAATGGAAACGGATGGTTGGGAGCATTTCCATTTCCTTATAAAATCTGATGTAATTGCATCAAATGATGATGCCAAATCTGTTTGATGGAAATGGATCTAAAGCCGTTGATTTCAAAATTATAACCATTGGAAGAATTAGCCATTGAATGAAAAAGAAGAAACAATTGTGTGTGGAGTAGAAGTGCTGGAAAAAAAGTGCAGCATTTTGATAATTTTAAAGATAAGTCATCAATTATATTTTCTTAGGGGCTATGTTTCCTTAAAATAAAAATAGAGAAAAATCTGGCTATTCTAAAAACCTTGGAAGTCTCTCACCCAGATTTCTGTCCTATAATGTTTTTTTTAATTATTTTTTTAATAACAGATTTTGGAGCAATGATTTTTTTTTTTTTTTAACAAAGTCATGTTGAAGACAATAAAGGGGAACACATTTTGGTTTCTCTTTATTTTCTAGAAATGGTGTTTCTTGATAAACACCATTTTCCTATTTAAAAAAATCTACAAATTCAAACAGACCCTTAATGATTCTCTAGCCATCCACGGGATTTTAAATGTAAAAAATCAGGCTAGTGGCGATTCCTTTTGTTTTTTGTTTTTCTTCTTTTTATTGCACCTTATATCTTCGAGTGGGCGGTGCTCATTTGTTTCATAAGTGTAATAGGGTTTTAAAGTCCTCATATGATGGTAAATTGAGTGAGTGTTTTAGGCTTAAAAAGTTAGGTCTAGAGGCTTAAAAAGTTAGGTCAAGTGGACCTACCATAGAAAAGAGTGGGATATTGACACCCACTATTGAAACCTTCTTAGGGCCCACCGCAATGTTTATTTGAGATCCAACCTATTTATAAGTTAATACAGACATGGATGCAATTGAAAATTGGTCTGACCCCTCATCCAAGTGGGACACACGTAATGAGTGGGTTGGATATGTGAATCACATTTAGGCATACCCAATATATGATTAGGCATTCCTTATAAACCGTTTGGATGGAATATAAACATCAAGGTGTAGCCTAGGAAGGTTTTGATAGTAGGTATTCCTTTCCCCACTATTTGGATGGAATATAAACATCAAGGTGTAGCCTAGGAAGGTTTTGATAGTAGGTATTCCTTTCCCCACTATTTGGATGGAATATAAACATCAAGGTGTAGCTTAGCGGATTGAGTAAACTCTGTGGGCCCCACTGTCATTTATGCATTGTATCCACTATGTCCATCTGTTTTATCACATGATTTTAGGGCTTTATACAAAAAATGGAATATATACAAATCTCAATTGGACCACACCACCGGAAACAGTGTGAATTGAACATCTACCATTGAAAAATTCTTGGGGGCAACCGACGTTTTAGATCAAGCTGATATTTGTTTTTTCCGTTCATCCATGTCTGTCTGATCTCACGAACAGGTTGGATGACAAATAAACATCACTTGGGGCCTTAAAAAGTTTTCAACGGTGGAAATTAGTACTTCCACTTTTTCTTGTGGTATGATCCACTCGAGCTTTGTATATGCATCAATTTTGGGTTTAACCCCTAAAATGATCTAGAAAAATGAATGGACGGCATGGATAAACCACATGCGTTCTCGGCGTGGACAACAACAAATCTTCTCTTTTGAATTGTAACAGATTATATTGGTTGCATTTTTCTCTGTCATACAGGTTGTGGCTATCAAAGATTTGGTTAGGGAGACTACGATGGTGAACTAGCAGCTGCAACAAATATGAGAGTTATAAAGGTGAAAAGAAACATTAGGCGGTCGGTCAGATAAGATGCATGATTTTCCTTTCCAACTGTTAGTCATAGATTGACAGTACTTGTTTCAATTTTCTTGGATGGATGATGAATGTATTTGGGAATGTAAATGAAAATAAAAAATTTATAATATATATATATATATATGTTATCAATGGAGGATACCTTGTTTAGGGGGACATGAAATTCTTGTAGCTTATGGTATGGTGCCCCAACATTGGTTGTATGTTACTAGTATGTAGTAGATAATGTTAGGTTCAATAGTAGATAATACTAGAGAATCCCGGATGTGCGTCGGAGCTATCCGGATGAGCGGGGGTCCCTGGAAGGTGGGAACCGCTGTTATGACCATGATGAAGCTATCCATTTCCTATGGATGACATTGGAGGGGCCTGGCCATTTAGACAGACCATGTTTATGTATTTGCTCGAAATTAATGGAGCAGACCCGGATGTGCGTCGGAGCTATTCGGATGAGCGGGGTCCCTGGAAGGTGGGAACTGCTGTTATGACCATAATGAAGCTGTCCATTTCCTATGGACGACATTGGAGGGGCCTGACCATTTGGACAGGCCGTGTTTGTTTTATATCTGTATTTACAAGGACCACACCCTTAACCTAAACCACACCCTAAACCTAAACCTAAACCTAAACCTATAACCTAAACCTAAACATAAACTTGTAACCTATAACTTAAATCACCTATAACCTACACTTACAACCTATACTTAAACCTAAACCTAAACTCAAATCCCTAAACCTTAACCTATAACCTAACCCAAACCTATACTTACAACCTAAACCTATTCTCAAATCCCGAAGCCTATAACCTAAACCTAACCTTTCCCTAAACCTATAACTTACACTTATTTCCTAAACCTAAATCTATAACCTAAACCCAACCTAAACCTAAACTTATAACACTGAACTTATTCTCAAATCCCAAAATCTATAACCTAAACCTAAACCTTAACCTAAACCTATAACCTTAACATTAACCTATAACCTATAACCAAAACCAAAACCTATAACCTAAACCAAAACCAAAACCTATAACCCAAACCCGAACCCATTCTCAAATCCCAAAACCTATAACCTAAACCTAAACCTAAACCTTAACCTATAACCAAAACCAAAACTAAAACTTATAACCTAAACCCGAACCCGAACCCGAACCCGAATTCCTAAACCTTAACCTAAACATATAACTTATAACCTATAACTTAAGCCTATACCTAAACCTAAAACCTTACTTATAACCTAAAACTATTCTCAAATCCTTAAACCTTAACTATAACCTAACTTAAACCTATACTTATAACCTAAAACTATTCCCAAATCCCAAAACCTATAACCATAACCTAACCTAACCTATCCTAAACCTATAACCTAAACTCAATTCCCTAAACCTAAACCTATACTTATAACCTAAACCTAAACACAAGCTAAACATGAACCCGAGGGCAATTCCTAAACCTTAACCTAAACATATAACCTATAACCTATAACCTAAGCCTATACCTAAACCCTAAACCTAAAGCTAAACCTAATCCTATAACATAAACCTAAACTCAAATCCCTAAACCTTAACCTAAACTTATAAGTTATAACCTTAACCTAAACCTATTCTCAAATCCCAAAACCAATAACCTAAACCTAAACCTAAACCTTAACCTAAATCTAAACCTTAACCTCTAACCTAAACCTTAACCTAAACCTATAACCTAAACTCAATTCCCTAAACCTTAACCTATAACCTAACCTTAACTTAAACCTAAACCTATAACCTTAACCTAAACATAAAACTTAAACCTAAACCTACACTTATAACTTAAACCTATTCTCAAATCCCAAAACCTATAACCCAAACCTAAACCTAAACCAAAACCTATAACCTATAACTTAAACCAAAACTTATAACCTAAACCCGAACCCATTCTCAAATCCCTAAACCTATAACCTTAACCTAAACATAAAACCTAAACCTAAACCTATACTTATAACCTAAACCTATTGTTATAACTTAAACCTATTATCAAATCCCAAAACCTATAACCTATAACCTAAACCAAAACCTATAACCTAAACCCGAACCCATTCTCAAATCCCAAAACCTATAACCTAAACCAAAACTAAAACCTATAACCCAAACCCAAACCCGAACACAATTCCTAAACCTTAACCTAAACATATAACCAATAACTTATAACTTAAGCCTATACCCAAACCTAAAACCTTACTTATAACCTAAAACTATTCTCAAATCCTTAAACCTTAACCTATAACCTAACCTAAACCTATACTTATAACCTAAAACTATTCCCAAATCCCAAAACATATAGCCTAAACTTGAAAACCCAAACCCGAATCCGAACCCGATTTCCTAAACCTATACCTTAACCTATTCTCAATTCCCTAAACCTATAGCTTATAACCTAAACCTAAACCTAAACCTTAACCTAAACCTATAACCTTAACCTAAACCAAAACCTATGACCTAAAACTTAAATGTATTCTCAAATCTCTAAACCTAAACCTACACCTAATCCTAATCTCAACTCCTCCCTAAACCTAAACCTAAACTTGAAAACCCAAACCTAAAACTGATCCCGAACCCGAACCCAATTTCTAAACCTAAACCTTAACCTATTCTCAAATCCCTAAACCTAAACCTACACCTAATCCTAATCTAAACTCCCTAACCTAAACCTAAACCTAAACTTGAAAACCCAAAACTAAACCCGATCCTGAACCCGAACCCAATTCCCTAAACCTAAACCTCAACCTATTCTCAACTCCCTAAACCTATAGCTTATAACCTAAACATAAACCTAAACCTTAACCTAAACATATAACCTTAACCTAAACCAAAACCTATAACCTAAAACCTAAATGTATTCTCAAATCTCTAAACCTAAACCTACACCTAATCCTAATCTCAACTCCCACCCTAAACCTAAACCTAAACTTGAAAACCCAAACCTAAAACCCGATCCGAACACGAACCCGATTTCCTAAACCTAAACCTTAACCTATTTTCAAATCCTTAAACCTTAACCTACACCTAATCCTAATCTAAACTCCCTAACCTAAACCTAAACCTAAACTTGAAAACCCAAACCTAAACCCGATCCCGAACTCGAACCCGGTTTCTTAAACCTAAACCTTAACCAATTCTCAAATCCCTAAACGTAAACCTAGACCTAATCCTAATCTAAACTCCCTAACCTAAACCTAAACCTAAACTTGAAAACCCAAACCTAAACCCAATCCCGAACCCAAACCCGAATTCTTAAACCTAAACCTCAACCTATTTTCAAATCCCTAAACCTAAACCTACACCTAATCCTAATCTCAACTCCCTAACCTAAACCTAAACCTAAACTTGAAAATCCAAACCTAAACCCGATCCCGAACCCGAACCCGATTTCCTAAACCTAAACCTTAACCTATTCTCAATTCCCTAAACCTATAGCTTATAACCTAAACCTAAACCTTAACCTTAACCTAAACCTAAACCTGAACCTATAACCTAAACCTAAAACCTAAATATATTCTCAAATCCCTTAACCTACACCTACACCTAATCCTAATCTCAACTCTCTAACCTAAACCTAAACCTAAACTTGAAAACCCAAACCTAAACCCAATCCCGAAACCAAACCCAATTTCCTAAACCTAAACCTTAACCTTAACCTATTCTCAATTCCCTAAACCTATAGCTTATAACCTAAACCTAAACCTAAACCTAAACCTAAACATATAACCTTAACCTAAACCAAAACCTATGACCTAAAACCTAAATGTATTCTTAAATCTCTAAACCTAAACCTACACCTAATCCTAATCTCAACTCCTCCCTAAACCTAAACCTAAACTTGAAAACCCAAACCTAAAACCCGATCCCGAACTCGAACCCGATTTCTGAATCTAAACCTTGACCTATTCTCAAATCCCTAAACCTAAACCTGCACCTAATCCTAATCTAAACTCCCTAACCTAAACCTAAACCTAAACTTGAAAACCCAAACCTAAACCCGATCCCGAACCCGAACCCAATTCCCTAAACCTAAACCTTAACCTATTCTCAATTCCTTAAACCTATAGCTTATAACCTAAACCTAAACCTATAACCTTAACCTAAACCAAAACCTATGACCTAAAACCTAAATGTATTCTCAAATCTCTAAACTTAAACCTACACCTAATCCTAATCTCAACTCCTCCCTAAACCTAAACCTAAACTTGAAAACCCAAACCTAAAACCCAATCCAGAACCCGAACTCGATTTCCTAAACCTAAACCTTAACCCATTCTCAAATCCCTAAACTTAAACCTACGACTAATCCTAATCTAAACTCTCTAACCTAAACCTAAACCTAAACTTGAAAACCCAAACCTAAACCCGATCACGAACCCGAACCCGGTTTCTTAAACCTAAACCTTAACCTATTCTCAAATCCCTAAACCTAAACCTACACCTAATCCTAATCTAAACTTCCTAACCTAAACCTAAACCTAAACTTGAAAACCCAATCCCGAACCAGAACCTGAATTCTCAAACGTTTCAAATCCCTAAACCTAAACCTACACCTAATCCTAATCTCAACTCCCTAACCTAAACCTAAACCTAAACTTGAAAACCCAAACCTAAACCCGATCCCGAACCCGAACCCGATTTCCTAAATCTAAACCTTAACCTATTCTCAATTCCCTAAACCTATAGCTTATAACCTATACCTAAACCTTAACCTTAACTTAAACCTAAACCTGAACTTATAACCTAAACCTAAAACCTAAATATATTCTCAAATCCCTTAACCTACACCTACACCTAATCCTAATCTCAACTCTCTAACCTAAACCTAAACCTAAACTTGAAAACCCAAACCTAAACCCGATCCCGAACCCAAACCTGATTTCCTAAACCTAAACCTTAACCTATTCTCACTTCCCTAAACCTATAGCTTATAACCTAAACTTAAACCTTAACCTAAACCTAGACCTAAACCTAAACCTTAACCTATTCTCAAATTCCTAAACCTATACCTACACCTAATCCTAATCTAAACTCCCTAACCTAAACCTAAACCTAAACTTGAAAACCCAAAGCTAAACCCAATCCCGAACCCGAACCCGATTTCCTAAACCTAAACCTTAACCTATTCTCAAATCCCTAAACCTAAATGTAACGCCCCGGATTTTTACCAACCTGGGATTAGACGTCCTTAGGCAATGGATCAATCCTAATACAGGTTTAACTTCTTAAACGCTCAATTAAAGCCTCAAATCTCTTTTCAAACCATTTTCTTCACAAATCCCACCCTTCATTACCTTGTGCTTTCAATTTCTCAAAGCACCTTCCCCCTAGACACTATCTTAAACTAGCTAAGTAGTATAACTTGGATCACTTTAGATACAAACTGCAAAGGACTAAATACTACCTCAGACGGAAATCACTTAGGATTAAATCCTTTAGAAATTTGACAAAGTTAACTAAGTGCTAAACTAGATTAGCCATGAAATCTATTTGAATCACTTTAAATACGATCTGCAAGACCCAAAACTTGTAGAATCATTGACGCTAGGTTACCCAAAAATCTAGGATCAAACTCATTACCCGGCTGCTCTCGGGAGCATCTCAAAATTCCGTATCTGATCTGGACCGCACATCGGGAGTCCGAACAATACGAAGTTAAGGACTTAGGACCGCCTCGCTGGGCTTGACTATCATCTCAAAATCGGTCCAAATAGATGTCCCACGGCCATTCGCTTGAGTCCTGGAGCGAGGAGTGTGAAAAACACTATTCCCTTTACAAAATAAATATCCGGAATAGTGATCTGCACCATTCGCTTGCAGCATCGGTATAAGCAACCAGACCGTCATCGAATCGGACTAAATTACACCCTCGGATTAAGAAAAATTTCAGGAACATTTACATGTGCTTGGAATTTTGGATCGTGGCCCACTGACCGTTGAACTGAAAGTGGTTCGCCACGTGCGATCTGGGAATCCGGTCGAGTCGAAAACGTAATCCCACATAGATCCATGTGTGGTGAGCTTAATTCTGACGTTTGGCTCAAGGAGGGCCACCAGAACCTCTCTTTTTGAAATTTGGAAAAGTGACGAAATACCTATATTAGCAAGTAACCCTTGAACCTGAGTCTATTTTGGGAAGGTTTTAGGCTATAAAAGGACCTTAAACCCTCTCCCATTCCAGCCATACGAATTTGGATTTGAGAGAGGGAAAAGAGAGAGAAAGTGAGGGAGATGTGGGAGGAACTCCCTGCCGTACTTCCCTGCCGCTCCACGGGCTGCACCGCCTCCTTCCAGACGCTTTCCCGGCGATACCGACTCCGTTTTAAGGTAATAAACCCTAACCCTAGACCTATTTTGAGATGTATAGGATACAGGTTATGAAATAGCTAACTGTTTGTTCTTTAGGCTCGCTAAACTCCCGTATACGGAAGCTTAGCGAACCTATCGACTCAGTTTATCTTCTACGACACAAGGTGCGGACTTTAGGTGTATAGGTTATGGTTTTCAACGCTTTCAATGTCAGATAATGATAGATTCATGATCTGCATGCAATTGCACATGTACAAAGTGCTTTCCGTTTTCAGTTTCGATTAGAATTGTAGAATTTGGAATTTCACATACTCTAGGTATTCGTATAAAATACCGTATACGTATTTTTTATGGAAATGTGTTTGACATGTTTATTTGTCGTATGGATATATGACGTATGGATAAAATACTTATTTGGCGAAAGGATTCGCCTAAATACATGTTTACTAATAAACACTATGTATGTAGAAATACGGTATTGTAAGAAGTACCGTATACATGTATATTTTAGTGATGTGTTTGTCATGATTAATTGTCATATAAATATATTATGTGCGTATAAAACATTTGCTTGGCGAAGGGAATCGCCGTAATACATGTTTGCTTGTATACACTATGTATGTTGAAAATGCGTATTCTAGAAAATACTGTATACGTATAAATATTGGGAGATGAATTTATCATGATTATTTGCTGTAGTAATATATTATACATGGATAAAATACCCACTTGGCTAAGGGATAGCCCTAATACATGTTTTGCTAACATACACCATGTATGTTGTATTAGTGTATTCTAAGTGTTTGTGAAAATGACTGAATGAGTATAGAATCCTCATTCGTGCTCGCCATGACTAATTGTCATGGATTCATGATTGTTGTATTGGCGATACCCTTTTGACGAAAGGATTTGCCCTAAATCACGCCACGGCCGATAGACACCATATATGCTAAAATGTGTGGCCCAAGTGTTTGTGGAAATGACTGAATGAATATGGAACTTGGATTCCTGCTTGCCATGACTATCCGTCGTGGGTGTACACGTGTTATGATTGGGGCAACTCCCTAGTGAAAGGATTTGGCCTAATGCCTATGTGATCGACATATGTCATGTATGTTGATGCATGTTTGTTTAAGTGTTTCTTGAAATGTCTGAATGAGTAGTAGTTAGCAAATTGTAATGTATAAGGGTGTTGAGATGTGATTCTCAACCTCTTTTAACTATGTGTATGATCTCCTTGGATTGTTGTGTGATTAGGAATTGAACATGTATAAACTCATGCTTGTGTTGTGATTCATAACATGCTCAACTGCTTTATGATTATAACTATGTAATACATATGTTTAAATTTATATTTACATTGTATGATCTGTCATGGGTGATGGGGGAGCGGAGCAACGAGTGCGTGCAACAGCCCTGGCAGCCCTAAATGGAAAATACCATACCTTGATTGTATGAGTGGAATCTTGATCCATTACTGCTTTATCTATCTGCAAGTTATCATGTTTGGGGCTATGATTATAGTCCAGACAATCGGTACCAAAATTGAATTCGTGGCTGCGATTCATTTGCCACGTGAGATGTGTTCGACGAACCCGAGTCGTACTTCGGTTGGCGATAGTGGTTGGCCACACGAAGTGCTTATGCACTTCGTGTCGTTCAACTTGTTGTGCGCTCGAGTTAGCCGAGCTCATCAAGTAACCCGATCTGTCTTATGTATGTTCACCATGTTTGGTTACTACTGCCTGAACCTAGGGTACCAAACTTACCAGTGAAATCCCTTTTAACCATGGTACCTCGATCCGCTAAGACTCATGAGCCGGGCATGGTGGTATGGGACACCGTGGTCGAGCTGTCGGCCTACACTGGGGCCACGTGCCTCCCCGTAGTGACCAATGAGCAACCAGACTCGTGAGCCAATTATGGTGGTATGGGACACTATATTCGAGCTGTCGATACTTACGGCGAGAGCCGAGTACGGTGAGACCTGTACTCGTGGCCGACGGAGACGAGAGTCCTCTGTAGTATCTTCGAGTATACTCCAAGGTCTGTGATTAGCGACGAGTCTTTCACAGCAACTGGAGTATGAGTTGAGCCGAGTACGGTGAGACCTGTATTCGAGCTGACGGCTAGTGATTGAGCCGAGTACGGTGAGACCTGTACTCGAGCTGACGGTCAGCAATTGAGCCGCATACGGTGAGATCTGTATCCGTGCTGACGGGTGACGAGCCCTTTGTGATGCCTTCGCTACGCCTCTCAAACCAAAATATCGTATGAGATTAACTAGGATTGACGACCCTAGAATGGATCATGTTTGGGAATGATACAAGGGAGGTACCTTAGTTTCCCAATACTGCTGTTTGAAATGGACTAATAATAACTCGGTAATCATGATCATCATCGCACCGCATGTGCTTAGTAGATGTGGCGCACTGAGGGAGTTAAGCATTCGCAAACGTAAGATGATGTCGCATGAGGGTGGTTTGGCAAGGGCATACAGCATCATGTCATTTCATTCTTGCACTTAATAAGAGTAGTTAGAATTGTTTGATTTGTACTGCTTTATCATTACTGCTTGATTGGATTGATAACATGTTAACCTATGCTTTACTGTTCCACTGAGTTGATCACTCACTCCCACGTTACGGGACGGTGTTGTACACACCAACCAGATTTGTTAAATTTCAGATGATGGCGATGCTTATGAAGCAGAGCCGGACTACTTCCATGGTGATGAGGAGGAGTTCTCCTATCATGTAACTCTCTGACGGGTCTCTGAAGACCTGGTACTGCATTGACGGGGCTATGGTACTTGGGATAGAAGATATTACACTTACACATTTGGTATATTTTAGAACTGTACTTGTAATCATTTAACCTAGTAATGTTATCACACTCTGGAGACTCATCACAGTTTATATATTTTATCTATCTATCATCGTCTTCCGCTTGCAATTTAACTGTCTCTGGAGTATGATATGCTGTTTTGGCTTAATCTCACTCATGTTCAATGCACGAATACAGTCAACATTCAATCATCATTTATTTTGTTGCATAAGTGATGTTCTGGAACTCGGGAGTTGAGTTTATGCTCGACCCCCGATTTTCAGGGCGTTACACTAAACCTACACCTAATCCTAATCTAAACACCCTAACCTAAACCTAAACCTAAACTTGAAAACCCAAACCTAAACCCGATCCCGAACCCGAACCCGGTTTCCTAAACCTAAACCTAAACCTAAACTTGAAAACCCAAACCTAAACCCGATCCTGAACCCGAACCCAATTCCCTAAACCTAAACCTTAACCTATTCTCAATTCCCTAAACCTATAGCTTATAACATAAACCTAAACCTATAACCTTAACCTAAACCAAAACCTATGACCTAAAACCTAAATGTATTCTCAAATCTCTAAACCTAAACCTACACCTAATCCTAATCTCAACTCCCTCCTAAACCTAAACCTAAACTTGAAAACCCAAACTTAAAACCCGATCCCGAACCCGAACCCGATTTCCTAAACCTAAACCTTAACCTATTCTCAAATCCCTAAACCTAAACCTACACCTAATCCTAATCTAAACTCCCTAACCTAAACTTGAAAACCCAAACCTATACCCGATCCCGAACCCGAACCCGGTTTCCTAAACCTTAACCTATTTTCAAATTCCTAAACCTAAACCTACACCTAATCCTAATCTCAACTCCCTAACCTAAACCTAAACCTAAACTTGAAAACCCAAACCTAAACCGGATCCAGAACCCGAACCCGATTTCCTAAACCTAAACCTTAACCTATTCTCACTCCTAAACATATAGCTTATAACCTAAACCTAAACCTTAACCTTAACCTAAACCTAAACCCGAACCTATAACCTAAACCTAAAACCTAAATATATTCTCAAATCCCTTAACCTACACCTACACCTAATCCTAATCTCAACTCTCTAACCTAAACCTAAACCTAAACTTGAAAACCCAAACCTAAACCCGATCCCGAACCCAAACCCGATTTCCTAAACCTAAACCTTATTCTCAATTCCCTAAACCTATAGTTTATAAACTAAACCTAAACCTTAACCTATTCTCAAATTCCTAAACCTACACCTACACCTAATCCTAATCTAAACTCTCTAACCTAAACCTAAACCTAAACTTGAAAACTCAAAGCTAAACCCGATCCCGAACCCGAACTCGATTTCCTAAACCTAAACCTTAACCTATTCTCAAATCCCTAAACCTAAACCTACACCTAATCCTAATCTAAACTCCCTAACCTAAACCTAAACCTAAACTTGAAAACCTAAACCTAAACCCAATCCCGAACCCGAACCCGAACCCGAATTCCTAAACCTAAACCTTAACCTACTTTCAAATACCTAAACCTAAACCTACACCTAATCCTAATCTCAACTCCCTAACCTAAACTTGAAAACCCAAACCTAAACCCGATCCCGAACCCGATTTCCTAAACTCGAACCTTAACCTATTCTCAATTCCCTAAACCTATAGCTTATAACCTAAACCTAAACCTTAACCTTAACCTAAACCTAAACCTAAACTCGAACCTATAACCTACATATATTCTCAAATCCCTAAACCTACACCTACAACTAATCCTAATCTCAACTCCTAACCTAAAACCTAAACCTAAACTTGAAAACCTAAACCTAATTCCGATCTCGAACCCGAACCCGATTTCCTAAACCTAAACCTTAACCTATTCTCAATTCCCTAAACCTATAGCTTATAACCTAAACCTTAACCTATTCTCAAATTCCTAAACCTACACCTACACCTAATCCTAATCTAAACTCCCTAACCTAAACCTAAACCTAAACTTGAAAACCCAAACCTAAACCCGATCCCGAACCCGAACCCGATTTCCTAAACCTAAACCTTAACCTATTCTCAAATCCCTAAACCTCAACCTAATCCTAATTTAAACTCCCTAATCTAAATCTAAACCTAAACCTAAACTTGAAAACCCAAACCTAAACCCAATCCCGAACCCGAACCCGAATTCTTAAACCTAAACCTTAACCCATTCTCAAATCCCTAAACCTACACCTACACCTAATCCTAATCTCAACTCCCTAACCTAAACCTAAACCTAAACTTGAAAACCCAAACCTAAACCTGATCCCAAACCCGAACCCGATTTCCTAAACCTAAACCTTAACCTATTATGAATTCCCTAAACCTATAGCTTATACGTGGATAAATGTAATGTGAATAAGATTATTTGTGTTTGGATGGATGTAGTTTATGTTTGGATGGATTTATGTAGTTCGGGTTTAGATGGATGTGAATGTGATGAAATGCCGATAAGATTTTTTTTTACTTATGAAGTTAAACTTATATGTATTATGCGTGGATGAATGTAATGTGGATAAGATTGTGTGTTTGAATGGATTTACGTAGTTCGGGTTTAGATGGATGTGAATGTGAATGTGATGAAATATATTGTATAACAGGTGTATATCAGGAAGATTGTGTGTTTGGATGGATTTACGTAGTTTGGGTTTAGATGGATGTGAATGTGATGAAATATATTGTTTAACAGGTGTAATCAGGAAGATTGTGTGAGTTTGGGTTTAGATGGATGTGAATGTGAATGTGAATGTGATGAATATATTGTATAACAGGTGTATATCAGGATGTGAATATGAATGTGAATGTGATGAAATAAATTGTATAACAGGTGTATATCAGGATGTGAATGTGATGAAATATATTGTATAACGTGTGTATATCGGAAGATTGTGTGTTTGGATGGATTTACGTAGTTTGGGTTTAGATGGATGTGAATGTGATGAAATATATTGTTTAACAAGTGTAATCAGGAAGATTGTGTGAGTTTGGGTTTAGATGGATGTGAATGTGAATGTGAATGCGATGAATATATTGTATAACAGGTGTATATCAGGATGTGAATATGAATGTGAATGTGATGAAATAAATTGTATAACAGGTGTATATCAGGATGTGAATGTGATGAAATATATTGTATAACAGGTGTATATCAGGAAGATTGTGTGTTTGGATGGATTTACGTAGTTTGGGTTTAGATGGATGTGAATGTGATGAAATATATTGTTTAACAGGTGTATATCAGGAAGATTGTGTGAGTTTGGGTTTAGATGGATGTGAATGTGAATGTGATGAATATATTGTATAACAGGTGTATATCAGGATGTGAATGTGATGAAATATATTGTATAACAGGTGTATATCAGGATGTAAATGTGATGAAATATATTGTATAACAGGTGTATATCAGGAAGAAGATTGTAACAGGTCAAATTTGAAATATCCTTTAAGGGTGATAAGAGACGGCTCATAGCATTCCTTTTAAAGGACGGTCCATGACCGTCCTTTTAAAGGACGGTCTATAACCGTCCTTTGAAGGCTCATACGAGACGGTCCATGACAGTCCTTTTTAAGGATGGTCCATGACCGTCTGTTTAAAGGATGGTCTATAGCCGTCCTTTGAAGGATACTACGAGACGGTCGATAACAGTCCTTTTAAAGGACGGTCTATCGCCGTCCTTTGAAGGCCCATAAGAGACGGTTCATGACAGTCTTTTTTAAGGGCGGTTCATGACAGTCCTTTTAAAGGACGGTCCATGACCGTCCTTGTTGGGCTCATAAGAGAGCCTATGACAGTCCATTTTAAGGACGGTCTATGACCGTCCTTTTTTAGGACGGTCCATGGCCGTCTTTTTTTTCGTCAATAAGAATGACGGTTTTCAACCGTCCTTTAAGTAATAGGACACGTTAAAATTTGACTGCCTATGCGATGGTCCATGACCGTCCTTTTTGGTCATTTGAGACGGTTTTAGACCGTCCTTTTTTCGCTGTTTTGGCGTAGTGAATTGGCCATGACAATTTAAAATCGGTAATCGGCCTCGATCGATAATCGATAATCGACCTAGATAATCGGTACTGATAATCAGCATCGGTAATCAGTATTGACGATAAGCATCGATAATCGGCCACGACAACCAACATATGTAGACAAGGCGAGGTCCATAGATGGACAACCAATCAACTATAATGTAAAGATCGGCTTTCGACCGTGGTTATATCAAATCTGATAGCACGGAGCCATCCGTCTATGGCGAATGGGGCCCACTTATTTGGGTTAACCCATGAAGAGAATGGGCCTAACAAGGCCTAAGGGAAGGTCACAATGAGGACATTTAACCGTCATTGTCCATCAATGTGGACATTCAACCAACATTGCTCCCAAGGAGAGGCCAAACATATAGTGGGCCCATGACCTCATACAAGGGTTTGATGTACATCACAATGGGCCGAATACATGGCCCTAATATACATCACCATGAGCCACAACCCATGGTCCCCCGATACATCATAATGGGCAACGACCCATAGACCTCAATATACATCAAGCGCACTGCATTAATGGGTCTCATATACATGACAGGTGCGCCTTGCACATGGGCCTCAAACATACAACATGTGGGCCCTACACATGGGTCTTGAATACATCAAATGGGTCACGTACTTGAGCCATGAATATGTCAAGTGCCTACACATCATGGGCCTAGTGAATATCACAATGGGTCTTGCCCATAGGCCACAAATACAACTTATTGGGCCTCTTAAATACAATGAGTGGGCCGCACAAGTGGACGGTATGGGTGAAACACGCACAGCATGGTGGGCCTGTATAGTGTAGGCGGGCCCACCACACGCAGGAAGTGGGCCCTATGCCATCAAGACGGGTAGATAGTGCGGATATAAAATACATACATCGAGGTGAGTCCCACCATTCAGCGGCTAGATGGTGTGGATATACAATATACTTATCATGGTTGGATCACACATTGAAATGGGCCTTATGTACATCCCATTGGGCCCCGACCCATGGGCCTTGCTTACATCACAATGGCCTCACTACATGGGCCTTACATATGTCAAAGTGGGCCTCAACAATGGGCCACAAATACATAAAGATGGGCCTAATCACGTGGGCCTCATTTATATCCAGGTGGGCATCAACATCGGGTCTCATATATCACACTGGGTCGAATCAATTGGCCAATCGAATGGGCCGCGCCAATCATCCATCAATAGAGATCATTATAGAGCATTAAATAAATAAATAAAATGAATCATATCCAAAGATCATCTGGACCATACTACAACTAACAATAGTGATACTAACTTCCCACTTTCAACTTCCAGTGGGCCCACCACAACATTTAATTTACATCCAGACTATCCCCATGGTCACGAGGACCTAGGTAGACAAATATCATATCGATCCAAGACTTTTATAACCCAAAAGGGGTTTCAAAGGTAGGCATTCACTCCACTATTTTCTGTAGTGTGGTCCACCTGACAATTTGGTTCTGTCTCATTTTTAGTCTTAAGCCTTAAGATGATCATTCATAATGGTAGGACAACTTAATTGGATGCAACACATGCATCATGGTGGACTCCCATGTGGGTCCACTATAACATTTATTTTCCATCCGATCCTGGGCCCACTGAAATGCTTATTTGCCACCGAACCTGTTGGTAAGACCACGTAAGTAAGAGTTCCACTATAATATTTATTTTACATCCAACCTATTGATAAGGCCATGTGACAAGGGGCCCACCAAATGTTTATTTTACATCCCACCTGTTGATAACATCACACAGACTTGGATGGAAAGAAAAAAACAATTTCATATTGATCCAAACTTCTGTTATCCCCAAAGGGGGGTTTCAACGGTTGATGTTCAATCCCACATTATTTCCTCTGATGTGGTCACCTGATCACTAGCTGGATGGAGTGGATAGAAGACGTACATCATGGTGGGGCCACCGTCCACTGCCGTGGACGGACGGCGTGAGTGAAACACTTGCATCACAGTGGGTGTCACCACTCACAGTTGTGGACAGTGTGGTAAGCCACACATACCACAGAGGGTCCCATGTAGGGCCCATCAAAATGTTTATTTGCAATCCAACTCGTCCATTATGTGTGTCCCACAAAATTAAGGGTCCAAACCAATTTTAGGTGGGTCCAAGCTTCATGTGAACCCCAGAAATCATTTCTGAGTGGTTTACCATACCTTCATATAAATGGTGGCGATGTGGGCCATCTGAGAACTATTCATGGCTGATTTTTGAAACCGACGCCTCAACGAAGAGGTCCCAACAAATGGATAGTAGGGATTTAGAACACACATCACGGTGGGGTCCGCAACTAGGGCCAATGGGGACCACCCCTTTTTACGTGTACGTCATGACAGCAAGGTGCTTGCCGCCTTTTTGTCATATGTATATTTTTTTTGTTATCCTATGTGGGACCCACATTAACCAGATCTACCCCGTCTATTGTATGTGTCACACAAAATTAAGGGTCCAAACCAAATTTCAGGTGGGTCCAAGCTTCATGTGGACCCCAGCAATTATTTTCCTATGTTTTAATGGCAAACACCACTGTTTCCTATGGTAAGGCCCACTTGATTATCGGATCACCTTCAGTTTTCGGCTCAACGCCTAAAATGTTCTGAGAAGGAGGGGGAACGGCTTGGATTATATAAATACATCAGGGTGGGGCCTGCATGTGGGGTCCACCTCAAAATTTCCCTTTAACTGACGTCAGTACATACCCATGTCAGTTCACACTACACCGTTAGTAGCCCCACAACGTCCAGTGTCCCTTGAACGCTGGACAGTTAGGTGCACATGCATCAGGGTGGGTCTTTCAACACAGGTATCATGGTGGGTCCCACATGGACGTGGCCCACCATGGATATACATATACGTACATTATATTATTATAATATATTGTATATGATGATGGGTTTCTCCCAAAATGCGGTGGGCCGAACCATTTGATGGATGGATAGAGTAGATTTTACACAATTGGTGGGGCCCACTACATTTTAGGGAAAGATAGAGAGAGAGAGAGAGAGAGAGAGAGAGAGAGAGAGAGAGAGAGAGAGAGAGAGAGAGATGGTGAGATAAGTGGGGACCCCACCACTATGGGCCCCTTATCATATACATCAAAATGGGTCCCACCATCTAGTGAGCCCTAAAAAATGAGATTTAATGGCAGATCACCCACATATCAGTCTTCTCCTTGTTTCCTTAGCTTCCCATGCTCCTTGCCAACACGTTTGACGGTGTAGATGATGAATGGAAGGTGGGGATGAGAGATGAGAGAGTGGGCCACTCTTGTTGCTTGGGAGAAGATGAGCTTGGACATGTGGAGCTCTTTTGCTTTGGAGATTTTTTTGAGAAAAATGAGGGAGAGAGAGAGAATGATGGGAGATATGGATGGAAGGGATGGGTGGAGTGCTTGTAATAAATGTAGATGGGTTGAGTTGAAAAAAACGGGTAAAGGAGGGATGGTGAGTGGAGAGGGAGAGTTGACTTGTGAAAAGGAGGAATGGGGTGGTTGTACTTGGGTAAGGGTGTATTAATTAAGTGATTGATGGGACATCTCGTAGAGATTCCCTCAAGACTCGCAACGTGCGGCAATTCTTCGGAATGAATGCAGACCGACATTTTCCAGCCTAAGTATCGGTTTGATATGTGAGTCGCGGTGTTAGAACCGCGGCGATGGCGCGATCGCCAAGGTATAGGTTTCGGTTCGAGCTGACTCGGCATGCAAGTCTCGGCTTAGGGTCGCTCGCAAACGTCGGATACGGGTCAAGGATTGTCGAAATTCGACCAGTATGATCACGTGCGCCTACGGAACGGTACGGACTAGGGCATGGGTCTAACAACTCTCCCCACCAAATAAAAATTTCATCCTCGAAATTTACGAAACAGACAAGGGAAGAGGAAACACCATCAAGTATATATGTCAAGGCACAATCAATCTACAAAATTATGAACATAATGCTCTCTAATCACAACCTCGCCTTCCCAAGTTGCATCATCAACACTATGGTGACCCTACTAATCTTCGGATCCCAGATAAAAAATAATCGAAACTGGAGTACTACGCAGCCTCATAATCTTAACGGTAGGGAGCTATGTCAGAAAATCTCTAAGTTATTCGACCTCGGGGATCTAACCATTCTATGCTCTCAACAATCACAGAGTGCAGGGTAGCTATTAGCAGATATGTGATGTTATCCTCAGGTATTCCCAAGTTATGCTCTGATACCAACTTTTGTCACGCCCCAAACCTGGAAATCGGATTCACAGGAATCCCGATCGTCGAATCTGGTGCCGATAGCCTCCGTAGTACCCCGTTCTCGGCTCCTAGCATCCATACGCCAGATTCTGATCCTGGGACCCTACAAGGAGGATTTTTTTTTTATGCATTTAACTCGCAATAAGCATAACCACAAGATTACCCAATTCACAAAGGCAACATCATCATCATCACATATCCACTAATATAATCATTTGAGTACAATGTTGAAAGGGAAATACATATATCTAAAGCTCCAGAAGATGGCTGCATGCTCCAAGCTCGATGCTGCTGCAACCTAACATTACCTGCACGCATCTATCGTGCATAAGCTTATAAAAAGCTTAGAGGGTGGTGTACGTGTGTGCATAAGGTAAGTGCCAAGTAAGCAATATCAGAGTAATCAGAGTAAGCAGAAATACTAACAAGCCCATAAATCATACAGTATCAGAAATAAGCAGAAATACTACAAGAGCATGAATTATCCGAGTAAATAGAAATATTGACAAGATCATAAATCATACAATAACAGAGTAAACGAAAATACGGACAAGTCCATGAGTCAGTTAATATCAGAATATGCAATGTAAAACAGCTATGCAAATGAGGAGTCATAAAGGGCCAAATATCTGATGCCGAGGATGCGATGCAGTATGCAATTCCTGATGGGTTCACGAATAGCGTCAGCCATATCTAGACCATATAAATGTAGAAATAAAGTAACCCAAAATGTCATATGCTGTGGATGTAATGTAATATACGATGCGAATGGAATGACTATGCTGGAGTGTGAAGTCAGGATGATAGTACATAGTATCGCAGGCTATGGGGTCCATCACAAGGGCCTTCTATCCAAACCAGTCCCATACCTAAATTTGGATAGTCAGACTCAATGTGGTAAACTCCTGATCTAAGATTAGTCACGTGCCCAACCGAAATCATGGCCATGCAAAGGTACATGTAACAAATAGTTGTGCACCACCAGCCCGAGTGGATAGTGAATGAATGAATAAATGAGTATGCAACTCCTTCTCAATAAGTCCACATATCAGTACGGTTCATCTCTGGGATCATCACCAGGGTTTAGTACACTCCAAATGACACTGTCTCTCTCCCAGCAGCACAGTCCAAGTGAGCGTAAGAAACCTCACTATCTGCCTGGCCAATAGTCTGCCAATACCTATCCGGCATGTTGATAGCGGACCCATTCACTAGCTGGTCAAACTTAGCCTAGTATTGCTCCCTACCCTCGGGTGAGTAAGGCCACACCTCTTTCCAACCGACCACGATACAGTGGAAGACGCGGCCTCCTGGTATTCAGCCCTCGTGCGCTCATATATCCACTCAGTCTCGACGTTGGAGTCATCTCATGGCCATGGAGGTTTAGAGATTTTCACCCAAGGACATCTATGGCGCCCGTATGCTAGAACCTAAACATTTTCGGTGTCCTGTCTGGCCATCCATGATATGCCTGTGGAGGCTACGACCTTGATGTCGCTAGGGCGTATAACACATAATGAAGATGCATGAGTCACACAATCCAGTCATGCATCAATCTTGCACATACCGTGCGCTCATGTGAGATAACCTCCTCCTATCAGGGAGTCTCATAAAAACATGCTCAATGACATATGCAATGATCAATCACGTCTCATAACAAACATGCAGATGATGCGTATGGGCATGTATCATGATGCTATGCTGTCACATACTCATAATCGGTATCAATAACCGGCATCGACAATCGACCTCGACAATGTGGACATTTGACCAACATTGCCCCCGAGGAATGGCCCTCATAGATCCTAACATATAATTGGCCCAAGGCCTCACATAAAAGCCTAATATACAATACAATGGGCCTTACCCAAGGGCCACATATACACAACAGGTGGGCCCTGCTCATGGGCCTCATACATATCACGATAGGCCTTGCTCATAGGCCACGAATACCTCACAATGAGCTCCATCTCCTGGCCCTCAAATGCATCACAATGGGCCTCATCAAGTAGGCCTTAAACACGGGCTGAATACACATCACAACGGGCCTTAAATACAGGCCACATTTACATCACATTAGACCCCGACAATCAAAAATTAGGAATCGGCCACGACAAATCAGATCGGTAATCAGCCTCGATCGATAATCGGTAATTGGACACGACAATCAGAATCGGTAAGCGGCCTCGATAGATAATCGGCAATTGGCCACGACAATTTAGAATCGGTAATCGGCCTCGATCGATAATCGATAATCGGCCTAGATAATCGGTACTGATAATCAGTATTGATAATCAGTACTGACGATAAGCATCGATAATCGGCCACGACAACCAGCATATGTAGAAAAGGCGAGGTCCATAGATGGACAACCAATCAACCATAATGTAAAGATCGGCTTTCGACCGTGGTTATATCAAATCTGATAGCACGGAGTCATCCGTCTATGGCGAATGGGGCCCACTTATTTGGGTTAACACACGAAGAGAATGGGCCTAACAAGGCTTAAGGGAAGGTCACAATGAGGACATTTAACCATTATTGTCCATCAATGTGGACATTTAACCAACATTACTCCCAAGGAGAGGCCCACATAGGGCCAAACATATAGTAGGCCCACGACCTCATACAAAGGTTTAATGTACATCAGAATGGGCCGAATACATGGGCCTAATATACATCACCATGAGCCACGACCCATGGTCCCCCGATACATCATAATGGGCTACGACCCATAGACCTCAATATACATCAAGTGCACTGCATTAATGGGTCTTATATACATGACAGGTGGGCCCTGCACATGGGCCTCAGACATACAACATATGGGCCCTACACATGGGTCTTGAATACATCAAATGGGTCACGTACCTGAGCCTCGAATATGTCAAGTGGTTACACATCATGGGCCTAGTACATATCATAATGGGTCTTGCCCATTGGCCACAAATACAACTTATTGGGCCTCTTAAATACAATGAGTGGGCCGCACAAGTGGACGGTATGGGTGAAACACGCATAGCATGGTGGGCCTGTATAGTGTAGGCGGGCCCACCACACGCAGGAAGTGGGCCCTGTGCCATTAAGACGGGTAGATAGTGCAGATATAAAATACATACATCGAGGTGAGTCCTACCATTCAGCGGCTAGATGGTGCGGATATACAATACACTTATCATGGTTGGATCACACATTGAAATGGGCCTTATGTACATCCCATTGGGCCCCGACCCATGGGCCTTGCTTACATCACAATGGCCTCACTACACGGGCCTTACATATGTTAAAGTGGGCCTCAAAAATAGGCCACAAATGCATAAAGATGTGCCTAATCATGTGGGCCTCATTTATATCTAGGTGGGCATCAACATCTGGTCTCATATATCACACTGGGCCGAATCAATTGGCCGATCGAATGGACCGCGCCAATCATCCATCAATAGAGATCATTATAGACCATTAAATAAATAAATAAATAAAATGAATCATATCCAAAGATCATCTAGACCATACTACAACTAACAGTGGTGATACTAACTTCCCACTTTCAACTTCCAGTGGGCCCACCACAACATTTAATTTACATCCAGACTATCCGCATGGTCATGAAGACCTAGGTAGACAAATATCATATCGATCCAAGACTTTTATAACCCAAAAGGGGTTTCAAAGGTAGGCATTCACTCCACTATTTTTTGTAGTGTGGTCCACCTGACAATTTGGTTCTGTCTCATTTTTAGTCTCAAGCCTTAAGACGATCATTCATAATGGTAGGACAACTTAATTGGATGCAACACATGCATCATGGTGGACTCCCATGTGGGCCCACTATAACATTTATTTTCCATCCAATCTTGGGCCCACTGAAATGCTTATTTGCCACCGAACCTGTTGGTAAGACCACATGAGCAAGGGCTCCACTATAATGTTTATTTTACCTCCAACCTGTTGATAAGGCCATGTGCCGAGGGTCCCACCAAAATGTTTATTTTACATCCCACCTGTTGATAACGTCACACAGACCTGGATGGAAAGAAAAAAACAATTTCATATTGATCCAAACTTCTGTTATCCCCAAAGGGGGGTTTCAACGGTTGACGTTCAATCTCACATTATTTCCTGTGATGTGGTCACCTGATCACTAGCTGGATGGAGTGGATAGAAGACGTACATCATGGTGGGGCCACCGTCCACTGCCGTGGACGGACGGCGTGAGTGAAACATTTGCATCACAGTGGGTGTCACCACTCACTGTTGTGGACGGTGTGGTAAGCCGCACATATCATAGAGGGTCCCATGTAGGGCCCATCAAAATGTTTATTTACAATCCAACCCGTCCATTATGTGTGTCCCACAAAATTAAGGGTCCAAACCTAATTTTAGGTGGGTACAAGCTTCATGTGGACCCCAGAAATCATTTCTGAGTGGTTTAACATACCTTCATATAAACGGTGACGATGTGGGCCATCTGAGAACTATTTATGGCTGATTTTTGGAACCGACGCCTCAACGAAGGGGTCCCAACAAATGGACGGTAAGGATTTAGAACACACATCATGGTGGGGTCCGCAACTAGGGCCAATGGGGACCACCCCTTTTTACGTGTACGTCATGACAGCAAGGTACTTGCCGCCTTTTTGTCATATGTATATTTTTTTTGGTTATCGTATGTAGGACCCACATTAACCAGATCTACCCCATCCATTATATGTGTCCCACAAAATTAAGGGTCCAAACCAAATTTCAGGTGGGTCCAAGCTTCATGTGGACCCCAGCAATTATTTCCTAAGTTTTAACGGCAAACACCACTATTTTCTATGGTAAGGCCCACTCGATTATCAGATCACCTTTAGTTTTCGGCTCAATATCTAAAATGTTCTGAGAAGGAGGGGGAACGGCTTGGATTATATAAATACATCAGGGTGGGGCCTGCATGTGGGGTCCATCTCAAAATTTCCCTTTAACTGACGTTAGTACATACCCATGTCAGTTCACACTACACCGTTAGCAGCCCCACAACGTCCAGCATCCCTTGAACACTGGACGGTTGGGTGCACATGCATCAGGGTGGGTCTTTCAACATAGGTATCATGGTGGGTCCCACATGGATGTGGCCCACCATGGATATACATATACGTACATTATATTATTATAATATGTTGTATATGATGATGGGTTTCTCCCAAAATGCGATGGGCCGCACCTTTTGATGGATGGATAGAGTAGATTTTACACAATTGGTGGGGCCCACTACATTTTAGGGAAAGATAAAGAGAGAGAGAGAGAGAGAGAGAGAGAGAGAGAGAGAGAGAGAGACGTGGTGAGATAAGTGGGGACCCCACCACTATGGGCCCCTTATCATATACATCAAAATGGGTCCCACCATCTAGTGGGCCCTAAAAAATGAGATTTAATGGCGGATCACCCACCTATCAGTCTTCTCCTTGTTTCCTTAGCCTCCTATGCTCCTTGCCAACACGTTTGACAGTGTAGATGATGAATGGAAGGTGGGGATGAGAGATGAGAGAGTGGGCTACTCTTGTTGCTTGGGAGAAGATGAGCTTGGACGTGTGGAGCTCTTTTGCTTGGGAGATTTTTTTGAGAAAAATGAGGGAGAGAGAGAGAGAGAGAGAGAGAGAGAGAGAGAATGATGGGAGATATGGATGGAAGGGATGGGTGGAGTGCTTGTAATAAATGGAGATGGGTTGAGTTGAAAAAAATGGGTAAAGGAGGGATGGTGAGTGAAGAGAGAGAGTTGACTTGTGAAAAGGAGGAATGGGGTGGTTATACTTGGGTAAGGGTGTATTAATTAAGTGATTGATGGGACATCTCATAGAGATTCCCTCGAGACTTGCAATGCGCGGCGATTCTTCGGATTGAACGCAGACCAACATTTTCCAGCCTAGGTATCGGTTTGATATGTGAGTCATGGCGTTAAAACCGCGGCGATGGCGCGATCGCCAAGGTATAGGTTTTGGTTCAAGCCGACTTCAGCATGCAGGTCTTGGTTTAGGGTCGCGCGTAAATGTCGGATACGGGTCGAGGATTGCCGGAATTCGACCAGTATGATCGCGTAAGCCTACGGAACGGTACGGACTAGGGCATGGGTCTTACAACTGCCATTTCAATTGGTATCAAAGAATGTCTCTCTTTAAGGGCTTCACCGCTAGAGAGTGATCTTAACTGAAGTTGGGAATATGGCCAAAGGAGAGGGCTCATCAGTCACTAGACCTCCAGTATTTGATGGCTCAAATTATGCGTACTGGAAGGCTAGGATGCACTACTTTTTGAGATCTTTAGACCATGATGTTTGGGATATAGTTAAAAGTGGATATGTGCCACCTACTGAATAAATTGTACTTGATAGTGTCACAACCATCACAAAACCCAAATTCAAAGAAAAGTGGACAGTATTCGACAAAGAAAGGCAAACATCTGAAGCCAAGGCTATGAATGCTATCTACTATGCCGTGTCCCAGGATATATTCAATCAGATAAGTACGTGTGGGACATCCAAAGAAGCATGAGATCTATTGAAAATAACCCATGTAGGCATAAGCACTGTGAAGAGGTCCAAACTACAACTTCTGACTTCATAGTTTGAAGGTCTTAGAATGGAAGAGCATGAGACGTTTATGGAGTTCTTCACCAAGTTGAATATTATTTGCAACTCCATGGGTGGATTGGGAGAGAAATTTCCAGTACCAAAAATTTGTAGGAAAATTCTAAGATCCCCACTGGAACGATTTAATCTCAAGGTTACAACAATTGAGGAGTATAAGAACATTGATGAGATGAAAGTAGAAGAACTGGTAGGTTCCCTACAAACTTTTGAACTACACTTTAAACAAATCCCTAAATCCAAAACAACTATCCTGAAAACTTCTAAGAAAACACAACATGAGGATAGTGAGAGTGAAATGAAAATGAAGATGAGGAAGTGGCCTTGCTGGCACAACGATTCAGGAAGTTCTTTCAGAAAAATCATGACCTGCCTTCTAGAGGAAGAAAGGTGAACAACAAACCTTCTGTAGGCAAATTTGGTAGAAGAACCAAAGAACCACAATGCTATGCCTGTCAGGAGTATGGACACCTATCAACCAAATGCCCAAATAGAAAAACTAAGGGCGAGGCAATGGCCGCCACATGGGATGATACTGAGGAATCAAATTCAGAATCTAGTGACTCAGAAAGCGATGGAGATCAGAAATCATTGAAAATACTCATGGTCTCCACTACTTCAACCATTCCCACTGAATTTGAGAACGAGAAAGAACAACAAGCCACTGAATCATTTTCATCTGACAATGAAGAAACTAGAAAAGAAGAAGAAATTGAAAAGGATAAACTGCAAGATGCTTATAATCAACTTTATATTCATTGCATCAACATTCTTAAAAGACTTGGAATATCTGAGAATAAGAAACAATTGCTGCAAAAAGATTTGGACACAACTGTAGAAATCGATACACATCTAATCAATGAGTTACAGCAACGTCACTCAGATAATGATAGACTTGAAAGAATTAACACCTTCCTCAAATCTGAGACCGAGAAACTAAATAAACAGGTTGATCAATTAAAAGACAAAAATTTGCTCCTTCAAAATAAAAATCATACACTCCTGTTTAATCTAGAAGAGTCCAGAAAAATTGCCAAGCAAAACTGTAAGTTTTCCCAGAGTGATGAGAAGTTAGAAAAACTTTTAGGTATGGGAAAATCTGGAGGTAACAAAAATGACTTGGGACATGAGAAAGTCAAAGCTAAAACTGGGAATAGAACAGAAATGCTTGAAAATTTTAATGCCTCCAGTAGCAACACAAAGACTAATCAAGTAGTTGAATCAGATAAGAAAATCAAATCTACTACAAGTAAGAACCCTGTCACAAAGTGGATAATTAAAGAAAAGAAGATTTGTCCTGCTACTCACTCAAATCACTTAACAGGCAATGACACTAAGTGGTACCTTAACAGTGGTTGCTCAAGACATGTAACAGGTGACATGTCCCTTCTTTCAAAATATAAGAATCTTCATAATGGGATAGTCACCTACGGAGATGGAACCACTGTTAAAGTAATTGGACAGGGAATCATAAAAGGAATTTAGTTACTTGAAAATAAAAATGCTTTTTGCATAAAAGGTCTGACACATAATCTCCTAAGCATATCTCAATCTGTGATAATGGGCATATGGTTAAATTTAACAAACAAGAGTGCGAATCCTAGACCAATCAGGAAAATCAGTAATGAAGGGTCATCGCACAAGTAACCACTGCTACACTATCAGAGGCATAGAAAGGACTAATATCTAAAAGTACTGAGTAGAGAAAAACAAGTCCAGATCTGGCATCTAGATCTGGATGTCTGGTAAAATGATGCATTTTTTTGCTGAGCTCTAAATGATATATCTGAGGTTCCTCACCTCAATTTTTTTTTGTATATAAACATCTTGATGTTTATAATTTTGACTTGTACAAATCTTGTACAAAATTTTGTTGTATATATGTCAGATTCAAAGATGATCCATACTATACATATCTGTCTATTGATATTTGGGTTAATGAAAAATACTCATCTTTGATATGACTATCGATAAGTCAAGTGCATTCTCGATTAAATCGATCAACTATCGATATCATCGACATCCCTTCAGAATGAGGAAAGTTACAAGATCGAGACTACTATCGAAGCTTTTGCCGATAACGTCGAATGAGGATCATCGATATAATCGAAAGCAAGTTCGATTAAATCGAAGTCTGCCACCCGATAAAAGGCGGTCGAGTGGAAAAATCTTATTTTTCTGGAAAAAGCTTTCTTCTTTCGTTTCTACTCGAATCCTCGATCAGAAGACCATTAGTGGGTCCCAGAAGCTTCTAAAAAATGGGTATTATCCTTCCATTCCTTCCATTCCAAGGTCTATCTTACTTTTGGTCAAGTACTTTCTAAAGAATTTTGTTCCCTTTAAATCCCTCTTATTGCCCATCCTTACCTTTACCTTTCTCGTACACCGCAAAATCATGAACAAAGGGAAAGGTAAGTTTCTTCACTCATTACAATCAAAGAACATGCAATCAGAATCCAGTGGGTGTTAACCTATTCCAATAGAAGGACGTCCATTCACCATTGTCGAATGTCTAGTACTCAATAGTGCTATTGAATCTTTCGGAGTGGACTTACTTTTAGAAGTAATAGGTTGGCAGAACATCCTCAATCTTGGAGGATCGTATCAACTAGGGGTGATTCAAGAATTCTTCAATCACTGTCATGTCACTAGTAATGATCCCCCTAGCATTCAGGTCGAACTTGCACATTATTCAAAGATCATCACTCCGATCACCCTGGCTCATCTTCTAGATCTTGATGTCACTCGGATTCCAGTAACTAATAGGAATCTCAATGGTCTAGGTGTATGGGGAGAAATTACTCGTGCATTATGTCAAGGCACTACCGTTCCATGAAATGATGACAATTTGCTTCATATCAACTATCTTGGACCCACTTTCAAAATTCTTCATAACATTTTTGGATCTAATGTATATCCCTGTGATGTCGAAAGAAATCATCTATCTCCATTTATGATCAATGTGCTGTATGATATACATCATGAAAATCAAGTGTGCCTGCCGACTCTTCTCCTCAAGCAAATCATCCATGTAATCCAAGGCAATTATCGGGCGAAACTGTGCTTTCCCGTACTCATATGCAAATTAGCACATCATGTGGGGCTTCCTGCCACATCTGATGCTGCGTATCCTAAAGCATGGTTTGACAGTGATGTAGCCCAGGAAGCCCAACAACTGTGTCTCTCTTCGTCTCCCCCCAGGCTTCGCTTTTCCATGCCAATGGGTGTCCAACATGCTTAACCATCGACTCAGCCTACACATGGAGGGTCCAATCGCAAGCCGATGGTCAGCCCAGAGTCAATCACGAACCGTCAGACTCATCATTTAGAACGACACCTTTTGAATGGGATGACAGGGATGGAGGAACGGTTGTACAATTGTGAAAGGCTCCTCACTACAATCGAAGAGAAGGTCAACATCCTCCAGCACACTACTCAAAAAATGGTGGACTTGCTTACACAGAGAAATCCTCGTGAACATTGAGCTCATCTCGAGGAGTACAACTGCGGATGGATTACCAATCATGTCTATTTTGCCCTGACTAAAAACCTTACTGCAATATCTTTAGGTAGATTTTTTTTGGATATTTTTATGACGTTTTGATTGGGATAACTGTTAATTTGCTGCCAATCTTGAGTAGTTTCTTTTGGATAGTTTGAAATTTTTGGGTCCATTTTGGAAATGGTTGAGTATACTTCTTATCTTTACTGCGATGATTTTGTTCTGAGTTCTCCTGATTTATCAAGTTTCTGATATGGTATGCAAGTATTATTCTTTACTGATTATTATATTTGCTATATCACTGTTTTATCTGATCTACTATGCATCCATACATTCTGAAATTGATGTCTACTTAAAACTACGTTAACTATTATATATCAATTGATCTGCCTCTGCCTATTCGGTTCTCCCAAGTAATTCACTATTTAGTCAATATCACTTGATATATCTTTGTCAATGACTGATAAAAAGGGGGAGAACATTTGTAAAAACATTTGCAAACACCCTGACAGAAAATTATGTATCTGCTTGAATGGTTGTGCAGGTGTTTAAGGAGAGCAGCTGCAACAAGCAAGGGGAGTTGGAGTTTACAAGTCAGGGGAAGCAGTTACTGGTTGTGTACATGGGCTAAAAATTATAAAATTGTGTAAAAGCATGTATACACAATTTAGGGTGTGTTTGTCTAGAGTATTCTAGGGTGTTTTGGGTTTTTGTCACGTAATTGACAAAAGGGGAGATTGAAAGTGCCCTGGTTTGTCAAGTTACGTGAGTGTTGAGTTAGATTGTCTATAGAGCTTGATTGGAAGAGTAATTCAAGGTCTGCCTCAACCGGATGTGTGTAAGCTCGCCACAGGTAAATTTAAAGCCTCACATCCCATGTCCCAAAACACCAGGTGAATAAAACTCTTAAAAATAAGTTAGAAAATCATAGGGTTTTAAGGTGAGAAAACTTTTTCAAAATAGGAAAATCTCTAAGTTTTTCTTGCCTTGTCGATTTTATCAAAACACTCTCGATATGATCGACCTGCACTGTCGAGTCCTTGATGCTTCATCGATACCATCGGAAAGAGGACCAAATATGTCCAGCAACCTCACAACATATCTGGACGAATTATCGATGTATCGATACACCTATTGATATCATCGATATCAAATCTCGAGCTCATCGAAAGTGGCTCGGTAAGATCGACAAGTAGATTTTCGGCACCCCTGTTTTTTAAAGAAAAATTGAAATTCCTTCGATATATCGATGCGCCTTCCGATATGATCTGAAATCAAATATCGATAAGATCGAAAGTCCATCCATGATATCGACCGTGGGCGCACATTTCTTCCAGCAGATATTTCAGGTTGTTTTTAACTTTGATCGGGGGCCATTCGAGGAAATCGATATTCATATGTCGATAATATCGAGGCCAAGTCGATTGCATCAAAACTAGACACAAACTGTCCAGCGAGCTTACTGGTAAATCTATTAGATTTATCGATGCATCGATACTGCCTTCAATATCATCGATATACAAATTTCGATGACATCGGCTAACCCTCGATCATATCCTAAAAACCTGAAATATTTCATGTTAAGTCTCTCTCATTTTTCAAGTGTCGATGGATCGATCCTACTATCGATGGAATCGGAGTTCGAAATTCGATGACATCGACAGTGGTTTCGATTCATCGACCAACTGGCAAAAGGTTTCAAAAGCATATGATTTTGAGTTTGAGTATCGAGCAGACCATCGATGCTATCCAGAGTATATGCTCGATGATATCAAACCTGCCAATGATATCGAACTCAGTCATAAATGTGACCGTTTTATATCCATTGGAACCTTTTTCCTATATATAGAGGACTTGTCTATTGTTGCTGGGAGAGAAAGTAGAGAGAGCTTTTGAGTGTTTAACCTTATATCATATACCCAAAGCCCTCTCTCTCAGGGAAGTTCATCCTACAATCCACCCTTACCATTGATATTCAATAGAGTGGATTGGGTAATGAACTTCCGCATTCAAGGATCCTCCAGCTACTACTTTAATGGCAAATCATTAAGTTGGGATGCCTTGAATGCCCAGATGATTGGAACTACTCTATCTTCCTTATAGGAAAACCTTTAGAGAGTAGGATTCCATCATAACCTTGACCCAACCCGTCACCATATATCGGTTCATCTTTTGTGTTACGGATCAAGGGAGCAGAAGAATCTTCGTCAACAAGGAGGAGGAGATCTTCGGCATTGTACTAAACGGGACCTATCAACTTATTCATAAGTATCTAGAGTCCAAGAGGACACTTGTGATAATTCCTTTGTAGGATTAGATCTTAAGTGGTTCTCACCCTTTGAAGGCCTCCGGCGGGAGTGTACGTAGTGGGTGCATTGTGTGGACCCTTGCTCTGTGGAGAGTATAAACATCTAGTTAGGAGTGAACCAGTAAACTCTGGGTTTGAGGTAAACCGTGCAAAACCTCGGGTTTGAAGTGAACCTTGTAGAAACCTCCAATAGGGTCTTATGGAAGATCCTTGGCCAGTGTGCATAAAAGTGGGTGCGTTGTGTTGACCCTTGCTCGCGAGATCATAAACAGTCAACCTCAGTGTAGGTTGTAAAGGTTGAAGGTGAACCTGATTTAAAACCTTAGGTTTGAGGTGAACTACTGTGAAACCTCCTTAATGAAATTCGGTACACTCAAGGGTTGAGTGCGGTTACCGGGAGTGGAGTAGACAAGTAGTTGAACCACTATAAAAATGACTGTGTTTGTGATTGCTCTTCTTCTGTGTGTGTGATTTATGTTAATGCATTCATATTTTTATCTCTGATCACACCTGTCACACCCCAAACCCAGAAATCGGATTCACAGGAATCCAAATCGCCGAATTCGGTGCCGACAGCCTCCGTAGTACCCCATTCTCGGCTCCTAGCGTCCATACGCCAGATTCCAATCCTGGGATCCTACAAGGAGGATCTTTTTTGTACATTTAACTCGCAATAAGCATAACCACAAGATTACCCATTTCACAAAGGCAACATCATCATCACATATCTACTAATATAATCATTTGAGTACAATGCTGAAAGGGAAATACATAAATTGAAAATCAAGCTCCAGAAGACCGCTGTATGCTCCAAGCTCAACAATGCTGCAACCTAACATCACCTGCACGCATCTATCGTGCATAAGCTTATAGAAAGCTTAGAGGGTGGTGTAAGTGTGTGCACAAGGTAAGTGCCAAGTAAGCAATATCAGAGTAATCAGAGTTAGCGGGAATACTAGCAAGCCCATCATACAATATCAGAAATAAGCAGAAATACTGACAATAACATGAATTATCCGAGTAAACAACACTATTAACAAGGTCATAACTCATACGATAACAGAGTAAGCAAAAATACAGACAAGTCCATGAGTCAATCAATATCAGAATACGCATTATAAAACATCTATGTAAATGAGGAGTCATAAAGAGCCAAACATCAAATGTCAAGGATGAGATGCAGTACGCAATTCCTAATGAGTGCGCGAATACCGTCAGTCATATGTAGACCGTATAAACGCATAAACATAGTAACCCGAAATGCCATATGCAGTAGATGTAATGCGCTGTGCGGTGCGAATGAAATGATTATGCTGGAGTGTGAAGTCGGGATGATAGTACGTAGTATCGCAGGCTATGGGGTCCATCACAAGGGCCTTCTATCCAAACCAGTCCCATACCTAAATTTGGATAGTCAAACTCAATGTGGTAAACTCCTGATCTCAGGTTAGTCGCGCGCCCAACCGAAATCCTAGCCATGCGAAGGTACACGTAACAAATAGTTACACACCACCAGCCCGAGTGAATAGTGAATGAATGAATGAATAAGTATGCAACTCCTGCTCAATAAGTCCACATATCAGTACGGTTCATCTCTGGGATCATCACCAGGGTCTATTACACTCTAGCCAGCTTGCCGCCCCTATCCAAGCGCACAACTGGGTAAGTGAAGAGACCTCACTATCCGCCTGCCAATATCGGGCCCGGCTCGTCGATAACGGACCCATTCCTCAAGCTGGTCAAACTCAACCTAGATATTGCCCCCTCACTCAGGCGGGTAAGGTCACACCCCCTTCCAACTGACCACGACACAGTGGAAGACGCGGCCTCCTGGTATTCGGCCCTCGTGCGCTCATATATCTACTCGGTCTCGACGTTGGAGTCATCTCCTGGCCACGGAGGTTTAGGGATTTTCACCCAGGGACATCTATGGTGCCCGTATGCTAGAACCAAACATTTTCGGTGTCCTATCTGGCCATCCACGATATGCCTGTGGAGGCTACGACCCTGATGTTGCTAGGGCCTACAGTAATCATAATACAAGATGCATGAGTCATACAATCCAGTCATGCATCAATCCTGCGCATGCTGTGCGCTCATGTGAGATAAACTCCGCCTATCAGGGAGTCTCATATTAACATGCTCAATGACATATGCAATGGTCAACCACATCTCATAACAAACATGCAGATGATGCGTATGAGCATGTATCATGATGCTATGCTATCACATATTCATAATCGGTATCAATAACCGGCATCAACAATCTGCCTCGATCGGTAATCGGTCAATTAGCCATAACAAGCAGAATCGACAATCGGCCACGTCAATCGATAATCGGCCACGATCGATAATCGGTCACGATAATCAGCCTCGATCGATAATCGGTCAATCGGCCACGATCGGTAATCGGTCACGATAATCGGCCTCGATCGGTAATCGGTTAACTGGCCACGTCAAACAGAATCAGCAATCAGCCTATACAATCGGTCGAACAAGGCCTAAGGAAAGGTCACAATGTGGACATTTAACCATCATAATCATCGCCCATCAATGTGGACATTTAACCAACATTACTTCCAAGCAGTCACCCACATAGAGCTAAACATAAAGTGGGCCCATGGCTTCACACAAAGGCCTAATATACATCACATGGGCAGCACCTGTGGGCCTCATATACATCAAGTGGACCACGTCCATGGGCCGCACCAATGGGCTTCATAAATATCAACTGGGCTAAATCAATGGGCTGCACTAATGGGCCTAATACATATCACAACGGCCTTGTCCATAGGCCACGAATACATCATAATGGGCCTTGTATACATCACATTGGACCTCACTTATGGGCCCCACATACATCATAATGGGCCTCTCCATCTGGGCCTCACATACATCATAATGGACCACATCCAAAAAGAGCCATAAATACCCAACAGGTGGGCCCTGCACATGGGCCTCATACATCATAATGGGCCGCTAATACATCACAATGGTGGGCCCCACCCGCCCAGTAAATGGACGGAAAATGGGATATAAAACACATATGTCAAGGTGGGCCCACGTGGTTGGATGGTGTGGCTAAAACAATTACATCATGGTGCATCCCACACCACCCATCCAGATGGATGCGTGGATTATAATGAATAAATCAAGGTGGGCTCCACCATCCTGATCAAGTGGACGGTATGGATAAAACATATACATAATGTTGGCGCCACAAAGACCTTGTCCAAATCAGTGGATGGTGCAGATAAATCATATAGCAAGGTGGATCCCATCCCACACATCCTGTCAAAGGAATGGATAGCCGGATTAACACAAACGTCATGGTAGCCCACAGAGTATGCTGACGTCAATCAACAATGGGGCCCACCATCCAAAATGAATGGAAGGTGTGGAATAAAACACATTCATTACTATTACAGTGGGGTCCACACCACCGTCTAGGGATAGATGGTCGGGGTGGATATTCAATACATACACTAAGGTGACCAAGTTATACGGCTGGATGAAACATATATATCACATGGCTCCACACGTGTGGGACCCACACTAAATGAATGGACGGTGGGACATAACATATTCCCCATTATTAGGCCCACTGACGTTAACACAGCAGCTATATTAGATGGTGTTTACGTACACCAACCAATTCTTTTCACACGTGGGTCCCATGTGGGGCCCACCATAACGTTTATTATAACGTTTATTGTCCATCCAATTCACTCATAAGGTCATAAGGGCCTGATTAAAGAGGAAAAACCAATTTCATATCTACCCAAAACTCCTGAGACCCAAAACAATGTTTCAATGGTAAATGTTCAATCTACTACAACTTTTGGTGGTGTGGATCATCTGAGCCCCATGTAGAGCTGATTTTTGGGAAATCCTAGTTCCCAAAGGGAGCCCATCAAATGCACGGCATAGATGCTCCATGTGCATCACGGTGGGGCCTGAGGTGGGGCCCACTCTCCCTTCCTGTTTGAAGCAGCAAGGACGCTGCTTGCTACAGCGTCCTCTGGACGCTGGCAGCAGCAGCGTCATATACATATAATTTATTTATTTATTTTACTAATTTTGTTTTCCTAAGAAATTTCATAGGTGGGACCCATATCAGGAGGATCTACTCCATCAGTTGGGTCCCAAGGCTTGTGACGGGTGTAACAAGTCTAATATTGGGCATATTTCGACACACAGGAATATCACAGCGGGCCTGAATAATTTTCACTACTGAAATGATGTTTTATATGGCGTGGCCTACTAGAGTTTTAGATTGGTTCCATTTTTCGGCTCAACGCCTAAAATGAGATAGGAAATGGGATGGACAGTGGAGATGTGATATACATCTAGGTGGGGTCCCACTTCAAAAAAAAATGGATGGACGGTGTCGAATAACATGTACATCAGTCAAATCCACGTGACCTTGGTAATGTAAATACAGCAGCAACATAACTACCGTAAACACTCCAGCCAATCGACTTCATCTCACCGTCCACGGATGGACGGTGAGTATAAAATAAATAAATCAGGGTGGGTCCACATCAGCGTGGCCCACCAAAGTTTTGTAGTATCAAGTTCATATTCGTATTTTCCCACCATCCAGACCTGCTGGATGGTGAGGATCAGGCACATATATCATGGTGGAGCCTCATGTCCGTCAGTTGGACGGTGTGGGTGGCATAGATATAAAGCATACATCAGGTGGGCCCATGACTTGTACGACGTGGATCAAGTGGGCCACACCATCACAAGAGAGAGAGATATATCGGTTGGTGGAGGGACCCCGCCACTATGGGCCCCTCATAAAAATCATACATCAAGATGGGTTCCACAAGTGGGCCATCAAGATAAAATAAAATAAAATAAAAATCAACGGATGATCACCCACCTTTGATTTTCTTGGACTCCTTCCATCAACACGTTCTATTGCCCCAAAGAATACATTTCAATGGTTAAGATTGCTTTTAGAGGGTGGGATTGGGTGTAGGAAGGTGGGCCACACCAAGAGTCTCCATGGAAGCCATGGACGTTGGATCACTCCTTAGATTGCTTGGAGTGGAGTGAGAAAATGAGAGAGAGGATGGGTTGTTGTAAGGGAGATGGGATGGAGGGTATGGTTTCTTTTGACTTTTGGTAAGAAGGGAATTGTTAGGTATGGGTGTTGTTGACTTGGTGAAGAGAGAAGTATGGGTGAGTGATGGCTTGTGATGGGATGTACTTGACTCATGATTGATGTGATGGATAAGACATGTCATAGAGATTCTCTTAGGCTTTGCAATGCGCGGCGTTTTTCCTCGAACTGAACGCGGGCCCACATCTCCTGGCCTGGGTATCGCCTCGGCGCGCGAGACGGCCATTGGAACCGCGGCGATGGCGCGGTCGCCAAGGTATAGGTTTCGGGTCGAGTCGACTTTGGCATGCAAGTCTTGTCTTAGGATCGTGCGCAACGTTGGCTTTGGGTTGAGGATTGCCGAAATTCGACCGAAAGGATCGCGGAAGCTTTCGGAACAGTACGGACTAGGATACGGGTCTTACAACACCTCACACACATACACAGTCACATCCATCATAAACTAAGTCATATATTGCTATCTCTTGAATAGTTTGTGATTGGATCCTCTACCAGGCTTGAAAGCCAGTAGAGTTACATTTGAGTAATCCTGATATATTGCATATTTATAGGATTAGTGAAATAAGATTTCTAAGTAAAGTTCTAAAAATTTTAAAAAGTCCTATTCACTCCCTCTAGGACATATTGGTATAATCCTTCTTCAATTAATGCGGTCTTCACCGCCATTTCATAAATTGCCTGAATGAGAAAATGTTTGATGTGATGTACCTAATGAGGGTGTTGAGATAGGATTCTCAATCCCCTTTTACATAGTTAGAGTTTCCTTTATATAACCTATCTTACTACTATGTGATTTACTGTTGAATGCCTATGTATACTAAATGTACACTATGTGTTCGTTGAAATGCTCAAATGAGATGTAAATTTGATTTTAGTTGTCACATACTATCTTTAGCTACTACATGCGTATACAATTGCTTGGAGTGTGTTTGGGGTTACGACGTAGTCCAGGTGATCGTTAATGATTTTTGAGTTAGTGGCTGAGGTTGTTTCGCCACATAGGACGTGTTCAATAAATCCGAGACGTACTTTGATTATCGACAGCGGTTAGGCCACATGGAGTACTTAAGCACTTCATGTCAATCAACTCGATGTACGCTCGTACCAATTGAGCTTGTCAAGTAACCCGATTGACCCGATGTATGTTCACCATGTATGGATGCTACTATTTGAATCTAAGGTACCGACTTACCAATGCAAAACCCGTCTAACCTTGGTACCTCAATCCGCTAAGACTCATGAGCGAGACATGGTGGTATGGGATACTGTGGTTGAGCTGTCGGCCTACGCCGGGGTGACGAGCCCACCCGTAATGACCAGTGAGCAACCTAAGCTCGTGAGTCGAATACGATATTATGAGACACTGTATTCAAGCTGTCGGCCTACGAATAGGTGACGAGCCATTCGTAGTGACCTCGAGCATACTCTGAGACTGCGCTGAGGCGATGAGCCTTTCCATAGCAACTAGAGTATAAGTTAGACATGCATTGAGGTGATGAGCCCTTTGTAGCGACTTGGAATGGCAACATCGTATGAGACTAGCGAGGACTGATGACGCTAGAATGGATCATTGTTTGGGAAATGATATAAGTGAGGTACCTTAGCTTCCCAATCCTGCTGTATGAAAAGGTTTAATAAGAACTTGATAATCACACTCATACACCGCATTGCATGTGCCTTTGGCGTTGGTGTTGATCACAGAGGAAGGGGTGCATGCCACGACCGTAGGAGGGAGATCGCAGAGGGAGTGCAGGCGAAGGCATGCATCATTAATACATATCATGTTTGCATTAACCAGAGTACTTAGGGATGTTTGGTTGTATTGCTTTATCATTACTGCTTGATTGAATTGATAACATGATAACCTTTGCCTTATAGCTCCACTGAGTTGATCACTCACTCCCACGTTCTAGGACGGTGTTTTAAACACTAACCAGACTTTGTCTTTGATGCAGATTCTGGCGCGACGTATGAGGCCGAGCTAGACTTTTACGACGATGAGGAGGAGTTCTTATACATGCAGTTATCAGGCGGGTTTACGTAGACCACTCTGATCGACGGGTTTACAAGGATATATGATTAGTTAGACATTCACATTTTGTCATTTTGTATTTTTAGAACATATATGTCTTCATTCAGATCAGTAATGCCATCATATTCGGGAGGTTGGGAAACACATATCTATGTACTTTATATATCTATCATAGTCTTCCGCTTGTGAAACTTAACTGTCTCTGGAGTATGATATGTTGTTTGGTATAATCTCATTAATGTTTAAGACACTAATACAAACAACATTTAACCATCGTTATCTATGTTGCATAAGTGATGTGCTGGGACTCGGGAGTTGGGCTCCTGCTCGAGCCCCGAATTTCAGGGCGTTACAGCCCCACATGATGGATGACTAAAAACAAAGGTGGGCCCTATCTAATGATCTGTGCACATTAAAAGTCGACCCTTAATGATGAATGGCCCACAATCAAGATGGGCCTTGCATGATGGATGACCCACATCAAAGGTGGGGCCCACAAAATGAACGATCCACATTAAAGGTTGGCTCCATGTTGTGGATGGTGGATGTATGGGGGATCAAATAGACTTTCAGGATAATTACTTATAATATTAGAAACCAAATATGCTTTTCTATTTTTTGGATGATAAGTATATTGTAAGGGGGGATCAAATAGACTTTCGGGATAATTACTTACCAAATATACTTATCTGCTGAATAAGTAGAAACCTTAAAAAGCTACTTATAGTATAAGTAGCTAGCTTATATATGGTATAAGTAGCTTATCTAAAGTAACTTATGATCCAAAAGCTCCCTAGGTTATCGTTGTTTTGGAGCTAATCTACTAGAAAGGTTGGATTTTGGATCCATTTAATCAGTTGAAAGTTGTTTGCCAAATCCAACTAGTTAGATGAGCCCATCCTTGTCCTCTTTGGACAGAATGGTGGGCCTGGATGTTCACACCCCAAGTATAGGGTTGTGATGTAGTAATAAACTCGGTGAGACTAAGGTTGGAGACCAAGGGACTGAACCTATATGTAATCTGAAATTAAGCGGAACTAGAACTAGACTAAGATGAAATCTAAATTGAATGAAATTGAGGGAATAATGGTGCAATATTTATCTAAAACTTAGAGAAATCAGAGGTAGGAAACTAGGGATTCAGAGGATCCACTTGTAGAGATCAGGGAGATCTTTATGCTTGATTCAAGAACTCAACTGGACTTAGAGTCCCATCTTCATCCAGTTGGAGGGTGTAACCATGAATATCAAATATGAAATTCCTTTGATCTAGTTTTCAAGAGATGAAAGGTATAAGAATTAAAATGGATTCCATCACCAAACCATGCCCAGGAGATAAAGTAAACAACGAAATTAAACTGATTGGTAACCAATCAACAAGATATATGAAGGTTAGGAAGGGTTCCGTCATCCAACCATGCTCAGGAAACAATGGTGAACAACAAGGCTTCCTGACGTCATAATCAAAATAAGTAAAGGAACATGCTCAAAGCTATCGTATACTCATTGTAATTTCAGTCACAACAACTATTAAAAACTGAAAACATTCCCCATAATTAAACTAAATTCAAGATCAGTTCAGTCTAAACAAAAGGCTCAAATAAAAAGTCTCCTCATCATGCTACAAGCTTCACCTCTTAGCCCTAGCTAAGAGGTTTAGCCCATCATAGACATGGTGAGGCTAAAAATCTTAAAAAGCATCAAAACAGAAATAATCTAAAAGAGAAGAAAGAAAAGACTCCTGAGATGGTCGGTCCACGCTCCACGATCTCTCTCCTTTGCTCCCACATCCCAAAGATGGCCTCCACGGCTGCACTGATAGTGGATCCCCCCTTTCATGCCCTTCTCTCTCTTTTCATAACCACAAAGAAGTCAGTTTCCGTCATCCAACCATATTCAGGAGACGATGGTGAACAATAGGGCTTCCTGATGTCATAATCAAAATAAGTAAAGGAACATGCTCAAAGCTATTGTATACCCATTGTAATTTCAGTCACAACAGACCATTAAAAACTGAAAACATTCCCCATAATTAAACTAAATTCAAGATCAGTTCAGTCTAAACAAAAGGCTCAAACAAAAAGTCTCCTCATCATGCTACAAGCTTCACCTCTTAGCCCTAGCTAAGAGGTTTAGCCCATCATAGACATGGTGAGGCTAAAAATCTTAAAAAGCATCAAAACAGAAATAATCTAAAAGGGAAGAAAGAAAAGACTCTTGAGATGGTCGGCCCACGCTCCACGATCTCTCTCCTTTGCTCTCACGTCCTAAAGATGGCCACCACGGTTGCACTGAAAGTGGATCCCCCCTTCCATGCCCTTCTCTTTCTTTCCATAACCACAAAGAAGTCGGTTTCCGTCATCCAACCATGCTCAGGAGACGATGGTGAACAACAGGGCTTCCTGACGTCATAATTAAAATAAGTAAAGGAACATGCTCAAAGCTATCGTATACCCATTGTAATTTCAGTCACAACAGACCATTAAAAACTGAAAACATTCTCCATAATTAAACTAAATTCAAGATCAATTCAGTCTAAACAAAAGGCTCAAACAAAAAGTCTACTCATCATGTTACAAGCTTCACCTCTTAGCCTTAGCTAAGAGGTTTAGCCCATCATAGATATGGTGAGGCTAAAAATCTTAAAAAGCATCAAAACAGAAATAATCTAAAAGGGAAGAAAGAAAAGACTCTTGAGATGGTTGGCCCACGCTCCACGATCTCTCTCCTTTGCTCCCACGTCCCAAAGATGGCCTCCACGGCTGCACTAATGGTGGATCCCCCCTTCCATGCCCTTTTCTCTCTTTTCATAACCACAAAGAAGTCAGTTTCCATCATCCAACCATACTCAGGAGACGATGGTGAACAATATGGCTTCTTGATGTCATAATCAAAATAAGTAAAGGAACATGCTCAAAGCTATCGTATACCCATTGTAATTTCAGTCACAACAGACCATTAAAAACTGAAAACATTCCCCATAATTAAACTAAATTCAAGATCAGTTCAGTCTAAACAAAAGGCTCAAACAAAAAGTCTCCTCATCATGCTACAAGCTTCACCTCTTAGCCTTAACTAAGAGGTTTAGCCCATCATAGACATGGTGAGGCTAAAAATCTTAAAAAGCATCAAAACAGAAATAATTTAAAAGGAAAGAAAGAAAAGACTCTTGAGATGGTCAACCCACGCTCCACAATCTCTCTCATTTGCTCCCACGTCCCAAAGATGGCCTCCACGGCTGCACTGATGGTGGATCCCCCCTTCCATGCCCTTCTCTCTCTTTTCATAACCACAAAGAAGTCGGTGGGAGAGCTTTTACGCAGCTACAGCGTGGGCAGTGAAGAAAAACGCAAACTAGTTATGTTTGGATGAGAGTTTTTGACGGTACACGGCCAAGAAACATATTTTGTCTCCATAGTTGGGGTAAAGACCCCCTGCCCGATCTTTTGGACAGTTTAGATCATCCAACCGACCATCATCTAGGCTGTACAATGCCCCACTGCGGCCGAATTTCACGGACGTGGGCTTCTTGCGAATTTTCTTGCGCTAACATACTTGGTGGGCCACACAATGATGTTTTATGGAAAATTCACCCAGCTCATTGGACTCCTGGCGAAATTTCAGTTGGAAAAGAGTAGTTTTGGTCGAGTTTAAGCGATTTGTTTTTTTTTTTTTAAAAAAAAAAAAAAAAAAAAAACAAACAAACAAACTTGAGTACTCCAAAACTTAGAGGCAGGTATATGTAAATCAGATTCCTTGACGATGCTTTGTGGGTCCCACCATTATGTATGTGCTCTATCTATGCTATCCATCCATTATATGGATCTTTAATTTGGGGTATTATCCCAAATATTAAGCATATCCAAATCTCAGGTTGACCATGCTACGAGAAAATGATGGTGATTAAATGCTCCTGACTAAAAACCTCCTGGTCCACTGTGATGTTTATTTTCCATCCAACCTCTAGATTAAGTCACAAGTACTTGAATGAGAGGAAAACACAAATATAAGCTTGACCCAAAACTTTTGCTGACTTTCAAGAAGTTTTTAATGGTGGGTGTTCAATCACAATTATTTTTCTGCAGTGTGGTCCACTTAATATTTAGATCTGCGTCATTTTTGGGCTCAAGCCCCAAGATGAATTAGAAGAATGGATGGGCGGCATGGATAAAACACATGCATCATGGTGGGGGCACATAGCACCGTCGGTAGTAACTTTCTATATTGATGGCGTATGATGCATTTATATCATTTTCGTATAAATCGTGTTGCTGCGTTGGTGTCCACATGTTGTGATGGTCTCCTGATCCGAACCGTTCATATCTGACTGATCACTACGCCAAATTGGTTAATTTGCGACGTATTTTTGCGACGGACCTAGTCCGTCGCTAAAATCTTTTGGTTTAACGACGGATTTAATCCATCGCTAACCCAAAAAGTCCGTCGCTGATACCACTTCTGTAAAAAATCCGTAGTATGAACGTCGCTGAATTTAGCGACGGACCAAAATCCGTCGCTAAAATCTGATTTACGACGTATTTGCGACGGATTTTGATCCGTCGTTAATAGGCGACGGATGAAATCCGTCGGAAAATCTGATTTTCTGTCAGCTACATTCCCGCCCAAACCACCAAATGGCGTGCTTTTCATTTGATTTTGCGACGGATCATGGTCCGTCGTAAAATGACTTTTGCGACGGATCAGGGTCCGTCGTAAAAGGGTTTTTGCCTTAACATTATTTTTTTTTTCATTTTTTTAAGAATATGGTGGAAAATTAAGTTTTTTTGTAGTCTAATAGTTGTTTTTTAATAGAATTTCAGTGGTTTAATTGTACATATTTATATCTAAGATTTTTTTTTAACAATTGATTGAATGCAAAAAGAAAATTTATTCTGTTTTTATATCAAATGAGTGGAATTTTTTTAAATTTTTAATTTAAAATTATTATTTAAATGATTTGTAATATCACATGAAAAAGTGCATTGAGAAGTTTAAAAAATTTAACAATGTTTGAGAAAAAATTAGATTTTGAAAAAATAAAAATAGTGATTTAACAAAAATCTATTTTGTAGGAAAAAAAGAATTTTAAATAAAGTTAATAAATTTGAAAAAAAAAAAGCCATTTGATTTTGAGAAAAAATAATATCCTGAAAAAGAAAATTAAAAATATTTTTAAAAATGTGAAAATTTTCACAATGTGGGCCCCACCATAATATTTTATAACACTGAGATTTTAAAAAAATATATATATCATTTTAAAAAAGAAAATTGAAAAGTTGAAAACAAAATGATGCTTTTAAAGAAAAAAATCAGCATTTTGGAATTTTTGGAAAAAAAATTAAAATTTGGAAATTTTTTGAGATTTTGAAGATAAAAATTCTGAACTTGTATTTTAATTTTTTTGAAATATTTTATAATAAAAATGATATTTTTTTTAAAAGTTTTCAAAGAAAAATTAAGAGTAAAAAAATAAACATTTTGAAAAAAAAAATGTTATTTTTAAATAGAAATTGAAATTTATCTGTGAAATAAAAAATATTTGTTAATAAATTATTAGGTACATCCACTAATTGAACCTTTAAACGTTTAAATCAAATTTCAGTCAAATTGTTGATCAATCTTGTATGCCCAATATCTTCCTCATATGTAGCTTGATCGATGTGAGTAACTAGTCAAATTGTGGGTATTGATCAGTAAAGTAGAGTGAATGGACCGGACATATAAAATGGGCCAAATTTTTTGGTCAAAATTATGACCCAACTTATTAACATCGTGAGAACCTAAGAATTGATGTTAGTAAGTTTTGTGGACTCCATCATGATGTTTGTCGAACATCAACACCATGCATTTGATGTGTCCCCTTTAGGTTATGAGATATCTAAAAAATCATCCGTATACGAAACTCAGGTGGGCCATACCATCTAAAATCATGTGAAGACATACTAAAAAATATAAAAGCACTTGGTGGGGCCCACATGAGTTTTGGATGCGGCTAAAACTTGGTCTGACCCCTCATCCAAGTGGGACACATAATGAGTGGGTTGGATATGTGAATCACATTTAGGCAGGCCCAATATATGATTATAAATGTTTCATGGAAACCCCTCTCTACTATATTTAGGTGAGTTACTCATTACCCTTACCAGAGTAAACTCTGTGGGGTCCACCGTTATTTATTTATTTTATCCACTTCGTTCATCCATGTTAACAAATAATTTGAGGTCTAAAGAACAAAAAGGAAGCATATCCAAAGCTCAAAAGTGGACCAAACCACGGGAAATAGTGGGATTGAACCTCTGCCATTGAAAAATTCTTGGAGGCCATAGAAGTTTTGGATCAAGCTGATGTTGTGTTTTATCTTCATTCATATATTTTTGATATTATGAACAGGTTGGATGGCAAATAAATATTATCGTGGACCCAAGGAAGGTATCAACGTGGAAATCATTATTCCACACTATTCCATGTGGCATGGTCTACTTGAGTTTTGGATTTACTGAAAATTTGGAATCAATCCACATCGTTCATTCATTTTTCGAGATCATTTTAGAGAATTATCCAAAAAATGAATCATATCCAAAGATTAAATGGACCACGTTACAAATAAGGGGAACGGATTGGCTACTCCCCTTGGCACCCGCCAATGGCTGGTGGTCGGTGCTCTGTGGGCCCCACCATGATGTATGTGTTTCATCCATGCCGTTCATCTATTTTTAAAGATCATCTTACGACATGAGACCAAAAACGAGGTATATCCCAAGCTGAAATGGACCATATTACAGGAAACAGTGTTGAATGAGCGTCAACCATTAAAAATGTTTCAGGAGCCATAAAAAGTTTTCGATCCAGATGATTTTTATTTTTCCCCTTCATCTATGCCTATATGACCTAATAATCAGATTGGATGTCAAATAAACAGTACATTGGGCCTTAGGAGGATTTTAATGGTGGATATCCAATCACTATTGTTTTCCTGTGGTGTGGTCCACCTGAGACTTATATACCTCTATTTTTTGGGATCAAGCCCTAAAATTATCTGTAAAAATGGATGAATGGAATGGATGAAATACATAGCTCATGGTGGGGCCCACATAGCACCGACCATCAGCCATTGGCTGGTGGCTAGGGGAGTAGCAAATCCGTTTCCTACCATAATGCGTAAGTTTCCTGTGTTAGTTTTGCACCATTTGAAAGATGGTGGTGATTCATCCTCGTCACATGTGGCACCAAAGTGCAGTTATCCATGCCATCCGAATTGCTTCTCCCATTGTTGATGGAGCATGCAAAACTTACAAGACAATCCTAACTATCCAATTAATGTCTATGAAATGGATGGTTACAACAAAAATTGTGAGCGGTCCAAATTCGAAATGAAAATTCAGATAGCTAATTTTATTTTCTCGTTGCATATTTTCTCTTATGATACACTCACAGGTGGGTCAATAATTTGGACAACCTGGATTACAGTATAACTTTGTCATATATACGGTTCAAGGGTCACCACCATTTAGGTCCAAAACTAACACGAAACTAGCCTGACTTACGGCTTTTCTCTAATCCTGCACGCACGCACAAGGCAGGCCCTCAATGTGCTATGTGCCAACGTGGCACACGTGCAGGACATCTAAGCTGTCTATCAACTGTTTAGGTGGGCCATGTTATTATATCAAATGAACAGCCTAAAAAAGACCGTGAGTGAGAGAGACGGCATTAATAGAGGGGCCCTGTTGGAATTGTCATCTCTCAACCGTCCATGATCTGTTGGACCAATACGTCCAACCAATAATGTTTTTTGATTGTGTGGTCCAACCCAAATTTATTTCAATCTAGTTTTTGGAGATATTATACAAAATGAATTCGTTAAATGGATGGACGGCGTGGATGAAACAAATCTATCATGGTGGGGCCCATAGAGCGATGCCAGGTCCAAAGGTCAACTTACCGTCTTGAATCCAAGTTTTGCAGTGTGAGTCTTGTATTTTATGTAAAATAGTGGTGACTCGTCTATAACAATAGTGGCTAAGATACAGAGTTATCCAGACCATCCAAATAATCAGTATACTTGTAAATAGTAAATATTTATAATTTTATTATGTTAAAAATCTTAACCATCCAGAAAATGGTCCCATGTATGTACGATCGTTAATAGAGCTTGTGTTATAACTTATGGTAAACTCATAATATACGGATTTGAAAATTTTATTTTTAAAATAAGAGGAAAACCATCCCACGCCCGCTCCTCTTTCCCACTCTTCCTCTTTTCCCTTTCGTTCATCTTCCTTCGAGAATCCTTCCAGATTTCTCTAATGCGTCAGATTCTCACAAGCAGAAGAATCAGCAGGAGCCGATTCATTGGCATATGAGGTCCGTTTTGCTTTTTTATGAATCTCTCTCTCTCGATCTCTCTCTCTCTCTCTCTCTGATATGTTAGGAGGAAATGTCCAATGCTTTGGTGTTTTTCTTCCGGCCAAAGAATGTGTAAGATGGCGCCACCTTTTGTTGCTCCAAAGATCCGGTGTGCCCAGGTTGGATGGTGTTCTTCAAAAACACCGCAGACGATTCGGGTTGTTGGGGATAATCATGAATGGTTTGAAAATGCAAAAGAGGCCGGATTGGATCATCCTATCAGTGTGATTTTTGATGGACGGTTCAGGTTGATCGGTTGATCTGATGGAAAGTGGGCGAGGGCAAAAGAGCCCAATGGGTGGAAGGAGTGACGAGTACTTTGGTGGGCCCATTCTTTCCTACCGCCCATTCTTTCCTCCTCAATGGTCGACAGAGATCTTTGAGAACTAATTACACCATGGACGTGGTTTGGCTATCGACGCCCGGGGAGTTGGTTGGCTACTTGGTGGCCGCTCTGTTGGCCCCACCATCATGTATGTCTTTTATCCACACCGTCCATCCAATTTTCCATATTATTTCTAGGGCTTGATGCAAAAAATGTGGCAGATGTAAATCTCAGGTGGACCACACTGCAGGAGAACAGGCCCCACCATCATGTAAAATCATTTTATGTCATTTTCTTTCATTGATCTTGGTTTATAAAAATGTTTTAAGAGATTTTTGAGTGATTTCTTGAAAATGGTTATCATGGTTTTTTGTGATTTAATCATTATATTTAAGTTGATTAAGAGTATCTTAGATCCATGACATTAATATGCCTTTTTAAAAACATTTTTATTTTTCAAATTGTTTTTTTAATAGATTGTACTATAGTTTTCATTTTTTTCCTTGTCTTCAATCCTTGTATGCTGTCAAATTCATGTTTCCAATCAATAGTACCAGCTAGAAATCCATGAGAAGAGCATATCAATATTGATGAGTCTATATGCGGCTAGGAGAGAAAAACATATTGATATTAATGGTTGTATGCGATTGCTAAGTACCCTTGCCTTTGAACTTTGAATTTTGTCAAACTAGTGGCAGTGAAGGGAAATTTGTCTACTCTCTTTTTGTCCTGGAGAGTATGTGGTGCCAAACACAAATGACTCTGTTAGTTATGGAGCACTCAATGTCCGCAAATGTGGTCCATGTGTGCAAATCTAGACCATTCATTTGTTGGGCCCAACCATGGATAGGGATACCCTTAAAATCACACTCATCTTGTGATGATAGCCACTGATTGAATGAATTGTAGCTAGGATCATAGGGTATTGTGATTTGTGGCATATAACCCATCCATTGTAGGGACCAAAAGATGAACAGTCTAGATCCTGTACACGTTGCCCACTGCCAAGTGCACAGATTCAGCGCTTAGTAACTAAGATATCTGCTTTTTATCTTGGGTGGTTCCCCATTTCTGTATATTGGAAGTATGGGCATGTTCTTTTTTTTTTTTTGTTTTGTTTTTTAAAATTTTTATAATAGAGTTCAGTCGATTTTCTTCTTTAGTAGAAAAATATAGCTTCCTTTGGGCAGGGTGGGGGTAAGTTGGAAAAGGATTAGGTGCATTTGAGAAATCTTGTGAAGGAAAGGGAATTTGGCAGGTGGATGTTTGCTTCTTGTTATTATTTTGAAGGATTAAATACTATAGCAATAACCCTTTTTTTTTTTTTTTTTTTTCTTTTTCTTTCTTCTTGATGGTAGCAGGTTTCTAAAAGGTCCTTTCTTTTCCTTTCTTGCCTTTCATGCCATGGTATTTTATTTGGAATTTTTGTAGGTAGTTTTAGTAATGAGTAATGACATTCTTGTATTAGAAAGTAGCACCTTTTGTTCTTTGTTTTACTTTATTTTCGTGTGAGTTTTTGAAAATTTTCGGATGCTTGTCTGCGTTGAGGGGTATGTGTCCCTTTATTTCGATACTTTTCATAATAGTAATACATTCCTCTTTGGAGGCTTCTTGATTCTATATTTATTTAATTTCATGTTTATTTACTGCTAAATTTGTAAGAGCTTCGTTGTCTCTGCTTCAGATTTGAAACTCCTATAGTGTTATTTCAGAAAATTGTTGAGATTCTCTTTTTCTTTGTTTTGATGGGTTTTTTGTTTTCCTCTTGTTTTTCCATTCAAAATCTAGGAAAAGATGGAGAAATTCCATTATATATATATATATATATATATATATATATATATATATATATAGTTTGGGAACTTTTCGTTATATATATATATTATGAAACTCCTTTTGGAGCCTTTTGGCTAAAAGTGGAAACATTGACTTCTTGCTTCTAGCACATAACAAAATTGATTTTTCTCATATTTGTTTTAATATATGGTGTGGTGTGCTTGCATTTCTTGACCAGGGAGTTTTGTATGGTTCAGTTGGTTTCTTTTGTGGGATTATAGGCCAAGGTATTGCGAATCTGGTGATGACAGCCAAACGATAATACTTCTTTATTTAAACATCCTATATTAGTTTCCGGATAGTTGTGACAAGGGTATCTTATACAGTGAATTCTGCACTGCTCATTTCTATGTGAATTAGTTGCCATGTATGATTCAACTGGCATCTTTATGCTATCTAGATTCCATTGTTTGCCGACTTTCTACATTAAGTAGTATTATTTGAAAGCTAGTTGGAAAGTGTTGCAGCCAGCTAATAGGAAAGATCCACTCAAATGTAGGCACCTCCAAGCTAAGCTTAACACAAGAATTACAACTAAAGTTGAAAAGAAAATCTGGACGGTTCATGAATTACAAGAATTGGATCATCTAATCATGAATGGTTTGAAAATGCAAAAGAGGCCGGATTGGATCATCCTATCAGTGTGATTTTTGATGGACGGTTCAGGTTGATCGGTTGATCTGTTGGAAAGTGGGCGAGGGCAAAAGAGCCCAATGGGTGGAAGGAGTGACGGAGTACTTTGGTGGGCCCAACTTGGCATGTGTGCTACTCACCTAGTCAATGTCTCCTCATACTTATCACCTTATCATTGCTCTAATATACATTAATCTGTCTTCTTGTGTGTGTGTGTGTGTATATATATATATATATATATATATATATATATATATATATATTTTTTGAAGACACAGGGTGTCCCCACCTCTTTTTTGAAGTGAGACTAATCTGTCTTCTTGTATTTTTCAATATTATATGCGAATCACTACGGAGGCTCACCCACGAGGCTTGTTTTCCTTCATACCTTACGCCACGTGGTGATTTAGGCTGTTCGTCTAGAAGGTTTGATTGTAGATGAGCTACAACTACAAGGAAAAATTCTCCTTTCAAAGGTGATCTGGAAGCAATGACCAGTTTTCCTACACAAATATATCGGTGATTGAGATCTAATTACGGCTTTCAATCCGCCGGGCCTGAACCAAGAAAAATCAAAATTTTGAATGGGCCTAGCCAAACAAGCCCTGCCTTACCAGTTCAAAATCGGGCGAAGCCAAACCCAGCCCATCGACAACCCCTATTCTAATTAAGGAGATTTCTCCATGTAGGACGTCCACAGTGGGACTGGATCACCAAATGGAGGGCCAGAAGGGGTGAGACTCCCAAAAAACCTCATTATCTGAATACTATTTATGTTATTTCTAGGTTCATATATTGTATAGTTAAACTTTTGTCTGTAATGCTTTAGGAATTGAACCACTTAGATAAGTATAGTGCTTTGCTAGATCCTCCCGCACCTCTACATTCGTCAGATGTGCCAACTGTGTCGGACATACAAGCCATGCATCAGGATTCTCCACTTTGTAAAAGATGTGGTCCATAAGCTGGCTTTCTACCGATAAGGTGCACTTTGTACATTTACTAAAACGAGGGGCGGGGAAAATTTGCCCACACTCGGCATTTGATGTACTCATGTGGCTGCATGATAGTTGACTTGGATTTTTTAGTCGGGTCACCTACACAAGGCGGGGGCACGATGCATGGTTTGGATGTCCCGCACGTGTTAGGTTGGCACATGTGTCCGCGTGTGGAGGTGCTGTAAACATATTTTGTTGAGGAATGCCGCACTCCACGGCAAATATCAAGGAACCAACACACAGCAGAAATCACGTGAGGTTTCCTAAGGAGAGAGTCAGCAGATTGTTTCAATATGGTATTAGAGCAATATTGATCCTTGAGAGGAAAAAATTTCTGTTTGAGGATAATTCTCCTCAGTTCCTCTGTTTTTGAATACCACAAAACGGAGGTTGTATTTCTCACATCTTCTCACATCAACGTTACTGTCAAACGTTGAGTGTGGGTTTTATTCTTCAAACGTTGAGTGGGGGTGTTGAAGTAATAAAGTCCCTTGATATACATTGATACACCACACTCTGACAGCTTAAGCTTTTGGAGTAAATGGTTGTTTGACATATTTGTTAGTTCATTATCATATAAGTATAACCATACGTATCCCTGATGTGTCAGCTTGTGGTAAAATGATGTAGGTGAAGCAGTGTATGTGGATGACATGCCTTCTCCTCAGGATTGCCTTCATGGTGCATTCATTTGTAGCACAAAGCCTTTGGCACGTGTGAAGGGTATTGAATTCAATTCTACATCAGCTTCTAAAAGAATCATGACAGTTATTTCTGTTAAAGACATACCGAGAGGAGGGAAGAACATAGGGTCCTTGAGTATTTTTGGTAGAGAACCTCTATTTGCGATGATGTTACTCGATTCGGCACGGTCAATGACTTGGTTTCGTGGTAACTCTCTCTCTCTCTCTCTCTCTCTCTCTCTCTCTCTCTCTCAATTGATTTTAGACATATGCAATGTTTACTGGTGAGGGAATTGTCTTGAATCCTACTCTCATGAAAGATGCCAATTTGTATGTGAGATCTGGACCATTCATCTAGTCGGCCCCAGTTTCTATGTGCCATGGGCCCAATTATTATTATTATTATTATTATTTTTAATTATTGAATTGGTAACTAAAATTTTATTGCACAGCAAAAACTACACATGCAGAAACAAGTTTCCATGGACCATAATCCGGCTGGTTTAAGATTCGTAAGTATGAAGAAATGGCCGCTAAAAGAATTTGACAAACAGTCCACATTCAATGTGTGCGATATGGCCCATCGATGAACAAATTTCACCCGGATCTAGCACACATGTACAACATTAGAACACATGGAAAACTATGATTCGAATCCCACTCAGACCAATGGTCATGTAAGCTGTAGCGAGAACTTTGAATTTAGTGACCGTTTCTTGAATTAGATAAGCATATTTCTTTTCTGTGATCTTGGATGTTTTATATGTATGAATCTGAGTGTTTATTTATTTCCTTTGTTTTATTCCATGGTTCAAGTTTCTGAAATGGTTAATGGTTAGATTGCGAGAACACGTAAATATGCCAACATGGTGCTAATCAAGTCTGTGGTTGATTACGATATGGAGAATTTAGAACCACCCATTTTGACAGTAGAAGAGGCTGTTGAAAGATCCAGCTTTTTTGAGGTCCCTTCTTTCCTTAGCCCAACACCAATTGGTGATTTCTCAAAAGGAATGGCTGAAGCCGATCACAAGATCCTCTCATCCAAGGTACTTCTCAAATGCGTTTTTCTTTTTTAAATTTCTTCGCTATCATGGGTTGAAATCTATCGCCAGCTTATCTTTTAAAATAAAATAAATCTATCTCTGGCTTGATAACAGTCCATGTATGCTAGACTTTCCATGGGCCAAGTCAGATCAATGATCTAGATCTACAAACCATGGCCCCACATATACCATATCATTTGCTGGGTTCAGTATGCAACTCTTAAAGTGAACTTTTTCAGCAGGCAATCAAGTTCAGGGATGCATTTATACAAACTCTTTTTTATTATAAAAGCAACAACTATGCTGTATGAAGATCTGTTACCAAAGACTGACTAGCATGCAATGATATTGTTCAGATTGAACTTGGGTCTCAATACTATTTCTAAAAGCTTTTCCTCTTCTTATACGTGACAGAAGGTACACATATTTCTATTATGATTTGTTTTGATTTTTTCTTTCCTTATGCGTAAAATTTTCTGATTTAAATATTAAGAACTACGTAGTGGCTTGATCCCAATCTTCCAACATTGGGTGTAGGCAGCTGTTCATACTAGACCGTATCGGTGCAGCCACAATTTTTTATTTTTTTTCCCCTTCTCGTAGTGTGGATGCATTTTCATCAGGATTACTTGGCAATAAGAGTGAGGTGGATGTAAGTTCTCGAAACCTTTAATTAATCTTGAATCATTTATATCTTTATCGCTTCATTTATATCTGTCGTCGGTGGTCAACTTGTGCTTCCACAAAATTGGACACATGCCATGATGGTTTGTGATCTGAATTTTTGTGAGGAAACTCGTTTGGATGATCATGGTCTGCTACAACGGTTGAGGCCACATGCACGCACATGTTGAAGGTGATACTTTTGTCCTTCTGTATTATATGTATGCAACTGATGCTTGATGTGGAAATTTGGCCCTTTTGAACCTTTTGAACCTTCCCTAATTGCATAAGTGGCTGAACCAGCTCTGTATGTTACACATAATTTGTCATCCACAAGTTTCTATAAATGAAGATAAGAGGATTGATCTTAACAGTATGGTCGTCATGCACATAGACAGAAAATGTTTGCAATGAATGTTTATGAGTACTAAGTGGCCTATTAATGAAAACAATGTCTCCGTCCATAATACGCGCGCCTATTTATGATTTGACTAACTTTCAAATATGTATGTCCTTTTGAACCTTCCCTAATTGCATAAGTGGTTGAACCATCTCTGTATGTTACACATAATTTGTCATCCACTAGTTTCTGTAAATGAAGATCAGAGGATTGATCTTAACAGTATGGTCGTCATGTACATAGACAGAAAATGCTTGCAATGAATGTTTATGAGTACTAGGTGGCCTATTAATGAAAACAATGTCTCCGTCCATAATACGCCTGTTTATGATTTGACCAAATTGCTGATTTCAAAGAAATCATGTTAGGAAACAATTTATGCTTAGCAGCAACACTCGTAGAAGGAAAGAGGTCTTAACTATTCTCTACTTCTGCCACTGATTGATTTTATTTATTTATTTATTTATTTTTATTTTTTTACCGCAAACTTTTAGAATCTCATCATGCATAGCTGATTGAAGTGACTTGTGTTGTTTTATTTTGAAAGAATAAGAGGAGAAATCGAGTAAGAATTGTAATGCAGAAGTGAACTTGGGTTTTGACTAGGATGTTCAATCGAAAACCAACTGTTACGAGGGGAAACTCTTGGATTATTTATTTTTGGTTCTGCATGGAAAATATGAATAATATCTAGGTGCTGCCACTCGGCGTCACTTTATATTGCTTTTGCTTTCGGTTTGTTTGCATTTTCATTTTTAATAAAATTTTGTAGTCTTTCAAAAAAAAAAAGAAAAGAAAAGAAAAAGATGCAATTTTTTTTTTTCCTTTTGAAAGAGGTATCAAGAAAAAGGTGCATTTGTTTTATAAATGACAAACATATTTAAAAACAAAGGAAGACACAACCCTGGGACAGGCAAGACATTTCCAATGATGACCGACCCTCTTGTCATTCTGTTCTTAGATATCAAGAGTTGGTAACCTCATTTGCTCTCTCCACACATGAAAAGAAGACATGCTTTAAATCAGAAAGAAGATGGATCTTCATATATTCCAAAAGGGATAACATGATTCAAAGAATGTCGTAGTTGTTGACATTTCATACAGATGTACTTTACGAGAACTTCTATGAAAACATTTCATTTGCTTCTCTTCCATTGAAGTTTCATTTTCCCCTAATGTATCCAAAATTTTGGACTAATTCTTCTTATGATGATTGATTCAACCTTTGATTTTATTATTATTATTATTTTTTTTTTTTAAAGATACCTTGATTGATTTCATCTCTTCAACTAGTTTAGTAATGAGCATGGGTACCGTGTTGAGGATTTGAAATATGGGAAAGAAGTACCGGTCAGGTAATATTTCTAAAGGAGTTGTGACCAAGCGGTAAGGTAATGGGTTTTGGTTCCATTACTCAGGTTCGAATCCTTCCGTGTGGACCGATTCTATCAGAACAAAGATTGTTCTCTTTTCTTGAACAATCCTCTGTTTAAGAGTGTAATGTTGGATACAATGTATTGTATTGTCAATTATTTCAGTGCAAATTGGAAAATTCTTTTGCTACATTATCATAGAAAATAAAATTGATTTGATTTAACTCACCTTTTCATGGGTTTTGTTCTATTATACTAAACAGGGTTGTGCTAGGAATCCTATTCATGCATTCATGGGGCTTGTCAAGCAAGGGTCTTGAGCTATGGATATATTAGGTATGAAACACGCACTTTCTAAAAACCGATTTTTTTTTTTTTCTCGATTTTCTTGCAAAATATTGCAAAAACTGGTGCAGAACTCAAGGTACTTGTCATCCTTGATCCCTACCCTGATTAATTGTCTATTTTCTCGAGTTTGGAGTTCCTAAAACACCAATTCACATAGGGAACAATGTAGTAAATTCCCACCAAATTCTTATTCCATGCATATTCTGTTTTTAGGCTGTTTGCACAGAGGGGAGTGTCACCCATATGCTAGCAATAGTCCACTATGTTAGAAGATCCAAAACCTTCAACTGGAGTATGGAAAACATATTTTCTAGTTCAGGACTGAAAATTAGGCAATGTGTTTCCTGCACAGAGGATCCGCCACGTGTGAAGCTCAAGTACATAGCTTACTATGAGCAGTCCTAATAACAGGGTAGCATAGTAAGCATAGCATCCAATGTTTGTACGTGATCATTCCTCATTGATTAGAGAGAATTTTCTTATGATTAAAAGCAGGAATCGGGTCATGGGTTGGGCTATTGCGTCACCATCATCAACACATGGCTGATTTAATGGCCATGTAGCCACATTTCCAACATGGGATGTTTATTGGAAAGTTAAAAAGTGAAAAATCCAATGTTCCTGTTTTAACAAAAAAGATGCCCACTAATTCATATGTTAGAACTGTTCAAACAATATGATGTTTGGAATGTGTCTTAGAAGTGTAGCAGTGTTGCCTATTTTCATCCATCGTTTTCGTATGGGCTCACCATCTTGTATGCATGCATTTTGTAACATATCTGCTATCACATTGTAGCAGCCAGGTTTGAATGGTTGCATGGCAACTGTAACCAACTTGAAAAATCTGGTGAACAAATGGTGTTATGGTGTTGCTCTTATTACGGTGGGATATCCATTCCTTTTTAAAATTAGAATCCAAACTGTCATTAGTTATGATTCTTTATGACCAAATTTTATTCATTATTTCCTGCTCAACTTGGTAGCACAATAAACTTCATGTGATATTGAAATCAGTTTCTTCTTGCACTAGAAAAAGACTCGAGCCGGGTCTTCTTGGTTTTTCATGTTATCATCAACATATGGTGATTGAATTAAAGCACCCTAGATGTGGTTCATAATTCAGAAAACTTGGAATACAAATATAGTCGTGGTTGTATTTTCAAGCTTGTGGAAATGGACAGATGGACCTGGGAGGAATAGTATAATGCCAACTTAGAAATTGTGATGATTTTTTTATATCTTTGTAGGCACAAGTTGATTTGCTCTCGAAGAAAACCTCATAAGTTGAAGCTTCTCAAGGATTTGATTGTTCGGTAGTTTTTATATTTGTATTCTGATTTTAAAAGTTCTGAGCATGATCATTACTGCCATTTTTATTTATACTATAGGTATACTGACATGATGATAATAACATGGAAAACATGGGAATTCATGGATTGTTGGCTCCATTAAAGCCTTTTGGGTAAGTAGTTTCAGACCTTTTCTGTGATGTTTTCTTGCTCATGTTTGAAAAAATGAAATAAATCACCGGGTTTCCTTATTCATGATATACATTGTAGAAGCCCTGAAGATGCTATTGAGGTCCATGGCAAAAGATGGTACTGAGGCTCTTGGGCTCAATGGGAAATGATGCTCCTTTGGCTGTGATGTCCAACAGAGAAACTTAGATTTGAATATTTCAAGCAGATGTTTGCTCAGGTTACAAACCCACTGAATTGAGTATCATTAATATATTTTCCTATCATTTTTTTAATCTTTTTTTTTTGCATGCTCCAAGGAAATCTATGTAGAAATTCAGGGCAAGGCATAGCCAACAGTTGAAGTTTCGGGTAATTTCTTTTGTATGGGTCCTAGTTTAGGGGGGGAAGTGTTTAGTTAGGAGGGTTAAATTCAATTTTTGGAGTGGGCCACTTGGGTCATTTCCTCTTTTATTGAATTGAGTTGTTACCAATTTTGTGAATAGGATTCTTATCAAACAATAGTGTGAATTATTTTTTGAATGACTATCAGGTGCAAGATTAAAAAAATAATAAGAATAATTTATCAATATATTTTTTTATTTACGATATTTTAGCGACGGACCAAATCCGTCGCTAATTTGTGAACACTGAAAATCAACGACGGATTCGAAGTCCGTCGCTTACTCATATTAGCGACGGACCTTATCCGTCGCTAATTTCTGACGTACGAAATCAACGACGGATATGACCTCCGTCGCTTACTGATATTAGTGACGGACCTTATCCGTCGCTAATGTTTTTAGTGACGACTAATTTTTTGAATAGTAACGACGGATTTTTTTATTTTTTACGACGGATTTTATCCGTCGCTATGAGGCGACGGACCTTATCCGTCGCAGATTAAACGACGGATTTCATCCGTCGAAAAACCAAAAACGACCCCGTAAACAGCGACGGACCTTGCGACGGACGAAGTCCGTCGTTTATTTGCTTTTACGACGGATTTGGTCAGTCGCAAATCAACGATTTTGGCGTAGTGGATACTCTATATTAATAATCATGGCAAAAGTTATATATGCTGAATAGACGATTCTGGAATACTGGCAATGACGATGTGCAGATGAATGTAGAATATTGAAAGAAACATTTTCAATGATTCACATTTCACTGCAAATATCAAAGGTTAGATGTGCTTTTTAAGTGAGATCATTGCCATATAGCTGACTGATGGTAGTAGGCTTAATAAGGACGGTTCAAATAATCAGATCGTATCTGCATGTGGGCCTGACTAGGGGAATATGTTGGTCATCTTGTGCCACAACGTAGGCTAAACAAGATTTTATTGGACGCCGACTCGATGGCATTTATTTATTTATTTATTTTTAGGCAAGCACTCATATCCTCCGTAAACTCATGCACTCACACCACGGTTGGATTTCACCTCAAAGGGTGTTTAACCTCGTGGAATTTCACCACGATGGGTCAGGAACTTCTTTGTGTGATGATGGGAAGCTAGGTGGGGCCCACTGTGATATGTTTAGGAAATCCACGTTGTTCATCTGTTAGGAGATGGGCCTAAAAATGATGCAAATCCAAAACTCTAAGTAGGCCTTACCACAGGAAAAATGGATACGGTAAATGCCCACCGTTGAAACCTCCCTAGGTCTACGGTGATGTTTTTATGCCGTCCATACCACTTATAAGGTCATTCCTACTGGGATAAACCGAAAACACAAAAATTAGCCTGATCCAAAACTTCTGTGGCCTCAGTAATGTTTTAACAATGGAGATTCAGTCCTCTGTCATGCAGCCCTCTTGAGTTCTGGATTTGCCTCATTTTTGGGCCCATGTCTCAACAGCATCTGGCAAAACAGATGGACGGGGTGGATTTCTCAAAAACATTACCATGGCCCCCACTTAGCTGCAATCCTAATCCATTTTTAACTTTTTAATAAAATAATACATGAAAAAGATGCTGTGGCTTCCCATGCCATCCGGGACTCGATCTGGGCCCGCGCTGCAGAAGAATCCGGCCGGGCTCAAATTTGAACTACTTTCGCCCGTGTGGGCCCGGCTCGGGCTGAACTACTTTCGCCCGTGTGGGCCCAAGTTGGGCTTGGGTGTTGATTGAAAAACGTCGCCGGGTTTGGACTGAGCTTGGCCCAACCCTAGCTGGCCCGTTGACACCCTACATAAGTGTTTATAAGTGGGGCCCATATCTCGAATTCTCTGTAAATGGGAATTATAAGTGTCTTGATGAAACAATCCTAACCCTTCAATTTGAAACACCCATTGCATTGATTGGAGTCCCAATGACATAAACCAATTGGGTTGGTCGGTCCTGCCGAAGCCCATCCACGTATGATGTTCAATCAGCGGTAGACATGCAATGGGCTCAAATTGACACTAATCAGATGATCCCAGCCACACAATCCATGCAGTTTGTATGGATGTGAACTATTGCTACTTTTCACTTGAACTATCCATTTCCCGCCACTTATTGAATGGCTCGGATTTCAGCACTTGGCCCAATTTAAAAGGTCGAAAGAACACCAAACCAGACTGCAATATTCGCCTCAATTTTCTTGTAGCCATCCTACAGATAGCACATAAAAAGTCTTCATCTACCTAAACTTGTAATGGTGGGCACACCCAAAAATTACGCCTTTCGTCAAATCCTAACCGTTTGATTGATGGGGTTATGACAAAGATAAAATGATCTTTTGACAACGGAAAAAATCCCAAATTCGGTGACCGTCCCTCATTTGGGCAAAGATCACATTGGTTCGAGCATATTACCATGCTACTGAGCTGTGTGGGTCTCGCTGTGATATGTTAGTGCTATCCAGCCTGTGTCCGTTAGATCTCCCTCTCCCCCAAATGACCTATATCACAAAATTCAGTATGATCTATCAGTCAGGTGGGCCACACCAAAGATAACAGCCGTGGAAAGGTTTAATGTGTTGTGTGTGTGTGTGTGTGTGTGTGTATATGTATATATATATATATATATATATATATATAGGTTCGCACGTCATCACGTGCGAACCTTTCTATCAACCTTAGGATAAGGTAGACGGTCGGGATGAAAGTGCTATTGCAAGCTTAAAAAGTGAGTTTTTTTCTCTCGCACGCCTCTTCATCCACTCTCCGAAGGATGTGGAGGAAGCCTTTTCACATAAAATTCTTCCGCTGAAATGCTAGGTGGGTCCCATCAAGATGTTAGTGATAAATTCACGCCGTCCATACATTTTTAAAAATAATTTTATGGTATAAACCTAAAACTGAGGTAGATCAAATTCTCAAGTGGGCCACACAGTGTTGATTGAACTCTCACCATTAAAAACTTCTTGGGGCTACCAAAATTTTGGATCAAGTTGATATTTGCTTTTTTTTTTTTTCTATCATCCAGGTCTATATGACCTAATCTATAGGTTGGATGTCAAATAAATATCACGGTGATCCCTAAAAAATATTTGACGGTGAGAATCATTATCACTGCTGCTTCCCGTGGTGTGGTCCACTTGAGATTTGGATCTGCCTCAGTTTTGGGATAATGCCCTAAAATGATAAGGAAAAACGGATAGACGAGGTAGATTTCTCAAAAACATCATGGTGGGACCCACCTAGATTTCCAACGAACTTTGCAAATTGCGTGCGTCATCAGGGGACGGAGACTGGATAGCGACGGAGGGACGCAGATTTCCTACGAAAGCCTTTTGCAAGAAGTTCCTACGCTGGGATCCCAAGTGGGCCCACTGTCATATTTGTGAGAAATCCTCTCCGTCCATCCGTTTTTTGAGATAATTTTAGGGGATAAAAGACTCAAGTGGGCCGCACTAAAGGAAAAGGTAGTTAGTGAAATTTCTACCGTTGAAACTTCCCTAAGTTCAACAGTGATGTTTACATGCCATCCATACTGTTAATAACGTCATTTGTATTGGGATGAACTGAAAGCACAAATAATAGCATGATTCAAAACTTTTTTGGCCCCATGAATATTTCAACTGTGGACATTCAATTATCATGTTTTTGGCCCACTTGAGAATTGGATACAGCTTATTTTTGGCCTCGTATCTTAAAATGAACTCAAAAAACGGATGGACGGATAGGATTTCTCAAAAACATGACAGTGGGCCCCATCTAGGTTCCCAGTGCAGAAAAGCTTTTGCAGGAAATCCGCATCCCCGACTAAGGTTGACTAGCTGAAGCGGATTGGATACTGATAGAGGTTGAGCAGCTAGAGTCGCTACTGAAGTGACGTCACCAAGTTATGTGTGCCCCACATGATGTATGTGTTATATCCCCACCGTCCATACATTTGGAGAGATCATTTTAAGCTATGGTCCAAAGTTGTTCAACCACAGCAATCACATGCTGGCAAGTTGCATGTACCCTTAAGTAGAAAATTTTCAAAAAAATAAATAAATACTCTGTCAATCTCATTAATACTCAGATTACAAAGGCAATCAATCTAAAAAACAAAAAATGGTGCACTTAGTTGCACCAAATACCATGGAATCATGAGATTTCACGAAATATGATGCAACCAAATACAGAAGAATGGCAGACGTGGTAAAACCCACGTTGTGCATCCAAAGAAAAGCTATTCTCATCTTCCATCACTCTCTTTCCTTCTGTATTTTTAACCCTTTATTGAAAAGAAGAAAGAACAAGCTCCAACGTATCCACGCCAATGGCTTCGCTGGTGCAACTCCCTTTAACCTCAGCGGCTGCAACCATGCTGCCGTTACCCTTACTGTCGTTGACACTGCCATTACCGTTAGTTGGGGGTGGTCTGTAATACATCCTAGCCGTCTGTGGGCAGTGGGAATGGAAGCGGGCCACCATTCTTAGGCCTACATCCAACAGCTGTACGTACCTGTTCATCTCTCTCCCTCTCTCTCTCTCTCTCTCACACACATTTTTATAGTTTTCTTCTTTCTCGAGAAGTCAACATTGGCGACAAATGTTCTCGGAGGTCTGACTGGATCTTCTAACGAGATTTTTTTCCTCCGTCGCGAGCAACGATCTAGATTATGTCGCAGACCGCTGGGTCCCACATGCAAAGTTTTCCAATGATCGGATCCGTCCATCTTAGGTATTATGTGATATATAGGTTCCACAATAAATGACTTAAATTGGATGGATGACAATAAAATGTAAATTATAATTTATCTCATTCAACTCTAAAAATTGAAGGTAAGGACTATGGTTGAAGCTTGACTATGGGAAAATAGCTTTATGGTAGTAGAAGAAATATGGAAGGGTTCAAATAAGCCGACTATCTCAGCGTGTACGGCCCATGGGTAGCGCTGGATCCTCAGTCCCGACGGAGGCAAAATGGACTGCCAACCAGCCGCGCTCGGACTCGGCCCTAACGTGGATGGGGTCAACTCATTTGGTTGACATACTGGCCTGGTCGAAGTTTCGAACGGTTAACAATAATAAAGGAAATTGGCCGTACTTGCCTTGGGCAAATTATCTAGAACCCTACAACACTCCATATATTTCCATAAGGGCCTTCAGACACCTTTTGGAGTTTGTTTGGGATGAAAATGCCCTTGACCTTGGTTTAAGATTTGGACGGTTTTATAGAGAAGAAGAAGTTACGTCATATTTAATGCCAAAAAAGTGATGTGTACGGAATCATTTTTCGTGTGCAAGCAAAGATCAAGCTCGTGGGGCCCACATTGATGTATGTGTATAATCCATGCCGCCCATCCTTTTTACCGTGTCATTTTAGGGCTAGGGCATAGATATCTGCCTGATCCAAAGCTTGTGTGGGTCACATAATAAAAAATAATGGTGACAATAAAATCCACTGTTGAAACTTTTCAGGCTCACTGTGATGTTTGTTAGAAGTGGACACTAGCCAAGTCAGGACTTTTTTAGGCCCAAGTGGAGCAAGCCAACAAGGTGGACGGAATGGATCACCCCATTGTGAGCCTTAAGCTATAGTACTAATGATTTGGTAGAAAAGGACGTGAACACGTTAAAAACTACGATCCATACAACATGACAACCATGACCCATATAACATGACAACTAAGACCCATATAACAAGACAACTGTGATACATACAACTGAGACCTATATAACAAAACAACTAAGACCCATATAACATGACAACGACGACCGCTATAACATGACAACTAAGACCCATATAACATGACAACGACGACCCATATAACATGACAACCGCGATACATACAATCGAGACCCATATAACAGGACAACTGCGATACATACAACTGAGACCCATATAACAGGACAACTGCGATACATACAACTGAGACCCATATAACAAAACAACTGTGATACATACAACTGAGACCCATATAGCATGACAACTGCGATACATACAACTGAGACCCATATAACAGGACAACTGCGATACATACAACTGAGACCCATATAACAAAACAACTAAGACCCATAAAACATGACAACTAAGACCCATATAACAGGACAACTAAGACCCATATAACATGACAACTAAGACCCATATAACATGACAACGTAGTTGTCATGTTATATGGGCCGTGGTTGTCATGTTGTATGGATCGTGGTTTCAACGTATTCAATTCCTTTTCTACCAAACCATTGGTACTATAGCTTAAGGCCCACAAAGGGGTGATCCGATCCATCCACCTTATCGGCCAGCTCGGCGTGGGCCCAAAAATTCCTAACTTGGGCAATGTCCACTTCTAACAAACATCACAGTGAACCTGAAAACTTTCAACAGTAACCATTATTTTCTATTTTGTGAGCCATAAAAGCACTGGATCAGGCTGATATTTGGGCCCTAGCCTTAAAATGATACGACAAAAAGGATGGGCGGAATGGATTATACACATACATCAATGTGGGCCTATTTGGGTCGTGGTTTGTATAGGTCGTAGTTGTCATGTTATATGGGTCGTAGTTGTCATGTTGTATGGATCGTGGTTTTCAACGTGTTCACGTCCTTTTCTACCAAACCATTGGTACCATAGCTTAAGGCCCACATTGGGGTGATCCATTCTGTCCACCTTGTCAGCTTGCTCCGCTTGGGCCTAAAAAAGTCCTGACTTGGGCAGTGTCCACTTCTAACAAACATCACAGTGAGCCTGAAATGTTTCAACAGTGGGTTCTATTGTCATCATTATTTTCTATTATGTGACCCACACAAGCTCTGGATGAGGTTGATATCTGGGCCCTAGCCCTAAAATGACACGGCAAAAAGGATGGGAGGCATGGATTATACATATACATCAATGTGGACTCCACGAGTTTGGTCCTTGTCCGCACACAAAAAAAGGGTTCCGTACACATCACTTTTTTGGCATTAAATACGACGTAACTTCTTCTTTGCTGGAAAACCGTACAACTACTGAAACCAAGACAAGGGCATTTTGGTCTAGGTAATTTTTGGAAGCTAGCTTGTCAGAAGGCCCTTCTGGGAATATATGAAGTGTTGTAGCATTCTAGGTAATTTGCCCAAACTTCGAGGTGAGTACGGTCAATTTCCCTAATAATAATAAATCCTTACAAGGAGATGTACATGGAGCCGAGTTTCCTACACCGCCAGTTACAAGGAGCCTTTAAATAAAAATGATCTGTGGGGCCCACTGTAATGTCATTCTAAATCTACTACGTCCATCTATTGCGGGCAGCTCATTATGACGTGAAAGTAAAATTCTGTCAGGTATGAAACTAAAGTGGGATTGGATGCCTACCCAATACTGGAATTTTCTGGGCTTACAAAATTCTGGATGATGCTGATGGTTAGTTTTCCCCTCCATCCCATGGGGAATGCTAACCCTCCCTAGTACCTGGGACAGGCGATGTGGGGCCCACCGTGATTTATGTGTTTTATATCCATGCTGTACATCGGTTTTGCACCCTCATTTCAGGGCATGAGCCCAAAAGTGAATCAGATCTAAAGCTCAAGTGGGCCACACCACAAGAAACAGTGAGAATGATGACACCTACCACCGAAACCTTATTAGGACCCACTGTGATGTTTATTTTCCAACGAATCTGTTGATAAGGTCACAAAGGACTGCATGAAGTGATAAACACAAATATCAGCTTGATCCAAAGCTTGTGTGGCCCTGAAAAGTTTTTAATGGTGGGCATTCAATTAGCACTATTTCCTTTAGTGTGGTCCACTTGAACCAGGCAATCTCCTCGAGTCACCTCACCAGATCATGGTGCATATATGAAGGTTTAAATGGTGGGCATTTCCATCCCTACCCCACTTCTTTTTGAGGTGCTGCCCACTTGAGTTTTGGATCTACTCCATTTTTCGCTCCACATGTTAAAACGATATGGCCAAACTGATTAATGGAGTGGATGTACAAGCATTGCTGTGAACCCATAGAGTTTTTGTTATACAGTGGAACATATGCTGCGATCAATGGTTTGGATCACCAAACCATGGGCTCCACTTGGATAAACAGAAGTTTTCGATACCCAAGGTAGCAGTTAGCCTTGGACCGGCCTAGGTTGAGCCCCTACTTAGCAAAATTCTAGTTTAAACTCCTTAATTTAGGAAAAATAAATGTGTATATTAAACATTTGGCACTCCATACATTGCAGAAAACGAGTAAAAAATGCTTCTCTTTTAGTAAATCCACTTAAATACATTTATTTTTTTTTGTAAAACACTTGATAATTCGGAAAAAAAAAAACGTTGGAGGCAATTTTAAAAAATAATGTCCGATTTATAAAATTAAGTGGATGGTGTGAAATTTTTTAACAAAGAGGGTTATTTAATAGCAGGATTGCTTGAGAAGAAAATATTTGAGAGGCATAAAACACCATTAGTTTTAACCTTCTTCACATGGTTTGCCAAGGTGTGTCAACCCTCGACCCGGTTAAGTCAACCACGTGCGTTTAGGGCCTGTTTGGCTTTCCAGAATCCGGGTAAATCGCTGTAAAGAAGTAATTATTACATTTTTTCACTTGTTTGGAAATGAGCGAGTAATTTCACCTAGAAAACTGATCCAAAAATGTTGACTTAACTTCATGGGCCCCACCATAATGTATATAATATATCTGTGTTGTCCATCTATTTTATTAGAATAGTTTGAGGCTTGATCCAAAAAAAATTAGGAAGATCTAATGTTCAATTGGCCTACATGAAAGGAAACAATGGACTTAATTTGTCTACCATTGAAAGTTGATTCTTTTACTGGGCCCACATTGAGGTTTATTCACCATCTAACCCATTCATAGGGTCACATGGACATGGATAAGTGAAAAATATAAATATAAGCCTGATCTAAAATTTTTAAGGGCTTCAACAAGTTTTTAATGGTAGGCATTCAATTCTCATAATTTTGTGTGGTGTGGTCCACTTGACCTTTGCATTTGCCTAATTTTTGGGCTCATGCCTTAAATTCATTTGGCATAATGAATGGACGGCGTGGATAAGCCACACACATTATGGTGGGCCCCTTATTTATTTTACAAATTCCTCGATTTAAGTGCTTAAAAAGTAACCGGTCAAGTCAGCATTGGGAAAGATGTAGGTAATTACCTTGGTAAATAATGATTACTCATTTACAAGGTAATTGCACTTGAGCCAAAAAACCAAACAAGCCCTTAAGGAACTAGTCAATGGGTTGGAAAACCAGGCCTACTCTGTTGAGATGAGACCCGGGCTTGGTTATGCCACACAAGACTAGTTTGGCAAATCAAAACTGGTTAATTGGGTCAGTTTGGTTTGTTTTTGCAAAGACTCATTTTTTAATTTCTAGTTTTCAATTTTTCTTTCTTTGTTTTTATTTTTTATTTTTCAAAATAAGAAGAAGGAGAAAGCCCCCATCTTGTGATATCATATTTCTTCTTCTAGTTGTTCTTTCTTCTTCTTCTTCTTCTTCTTCTTCTTCTTCACACACACACACACACACACACACACACACACACACACACACACACACACACTTCTTTCTTTGTTTTTATTTTTTATTTTTGAAAATAAGAAGAAGGAGAAAACCCCCATCTTGTGATATCATATTTCTTCCTCTAGTTGTTCTTTCTTCTTCTTCTTATATATATATATATATATATATATATATATGTGTGTGTGTGTGTGTGTGTGTGTGTGTGTGTGTGTGTGTGGCCAATTCCCACCGCAAAGAGGAAATCAGATTAGGTACTAAGCAAACTCTATTGGGCCCACTGTGAATGGATGTAGTCTATCCACGTCGTTCATCCGATTTTCAAGCGCATTTAAATGGTGGAGACCAAAATTGAATCATTTCCAATGCTCAAGTGGATCCCACCACAGAAAACAGTGGGGAGAGTGACACCACCGTTAAGTAGGGATTAGATACTGACAAAGGGTACGTAGATTAGATACTTATAGGTTTGAGTAGGGCGACTGGCTATTAAAGTGATGTCACCAAGTTCTGTGGACCCCGCTATGATGTATGTGTTGTATAAATACGGCATCCATCCATTTGGAGATATTATTTTAAGCCATGAGCTAGAGAATGAGGCATATCCAAAGCTTTAGTGGACCCCACCACAGAAAACACCGGGAAGATTGATGCCCACTGTTGAAACCTTTCTAAGGCCCACCATGATGTATTTTTGAAATCCAACCTGTTCAAAAGTTAACAAAGACATTAAAGAAGGGAAAATACAAATATAAGCTTGATCGAAAACTTTTGTGGCCTTTAGAAGTTTTTAACGGTGGCATCACTCTCCCCACTATTTTCTGTGGTGGGGTCTACTGAACTTTGGATGTGACTCGTTCTTTGGATATTACCCTAAAATAATCTCTCCAGATGGATGGACGGTGTGGATACAAAACATATATCATGGTGGGACCACAAAGTTTGGTGACGTCACTTCTCAACCTATCAATTGCCCATCCGTGCCCAGGTCTCTTGCGGGGAAGCGGATTGCGTACTAAGTAAACTCTATGGGCCCACCATGATTTATATATTCCATCCACTCCTTACATCCATTTTAGCAGATAATTTTAAGGCTTAAGCCCCAAAATGAAGTATATCCAAAGCTCAAGTGGGCCACACCACAGGAAACCGTGCGAATTGAATGTCAACCATTGAAAATTTTCTTGGGGTCCACAAGTTTTGGATCAATCTGATATTTGTGTTTTCCTTTCATCCATATTCATGTGATCTTATGAGCAGGTCGGATGACAAAGAAACATCACTGTAGACCCTAGAAAGGTTTCAACTGTGGAAATTATTATTCCCAATGTTTCCTGTTCTATGGTCCACTTGAGTATTGGAAATGATTCAATTTTGGTCTCAACCATTAAAATGCGATGGAAAAACGGATGGGCGGCATGGATAGACCACATCCATTCACAGTGGGCCCAACAAAGTTTACTTAGTATGCCATCCGATTTCCTCTTTGTGGTGGGAATTAGACTGCACTAAGGTAGCCTGATGGATGGTTCACAGGAGACCATTACTCTCTCTCTCTCTCTCTCTCTCTCTCTCTCTCTCTCTCTACACACACACACACACCTGCTGGGGGTTGCAAGGGGTATCACCCCTTTCCTTGGGGTTGGGGGCGTAGCTCCCTACTCGGAGGGTAATTTCATAATTTCACACAATGTTTTAGGTAAATCCTAAAGATATATATATATATATATATATATATATATATATAATGTCAATTATGTCATAAGAGAGAGACTTGTCATTATATTGAGAGTTTCTTATTTGTATTTTGCCTTTGAGCATAGTGGATTAGTGTGAATCTACCGACATACTAAAGGGAACTATGTAAATCCATGTGTGGTAGTGGTGTAGTAGTGGTTTACATAATTTTTATGTTTTTTTTTTTTAAAAAAAAAAATTTAATTTCAAAATTGTGGTCAAGAATAGATCTCTTCCTCCAAAGTATCCATCTTTTGATTTTCAAAAAGCTTTCATACTTTTCTTTTTTAATTTTAATTTTCAAAATAAGAAGATTTACCCACATGATTTCATCCACATCTTTCGATTGCATATATTTTTTGGATTATTTTTTTCAAAATAATAATAAGAAAAAGAATAAAGAAAGAAAGAAAGAACCCATATTTTGATTCCATTTTAAAAAAAAAAAAAAAATTCAAAATGAAAAGATAAAATATCTTTGGATTTCATATTTATTTCCTTATTTTTCATTTTTTAAATGAGAAGATTTATTCATCTTCTTATTTCATATTTTTTATTAGCTTAGTTAACATGAGGTCAACCTAGACTCGGTGACTAATCGGGTCCTGATTTGGGTCTTGGCTAGGGAAAATATATCAATATAGAGAAGGCGTCAAGTCCAACCAATGGGACTATAAGTCATGACATATAACTTCCAACCTCCAATGTGTGTGAGGCATCCAATTCATCTATGATAGGTTAGCCCCATCAGATTAAATAAATCATATTTCATCGGCAAAAGATTCCCGCCACGACCAAATATGTTCCCGCCACGATTTACAACTACGGCCTAGAAACTTTTCCCGACGACATTATGTATTGTCAGTGAAAACTATTTTCCCAACGATTATTTCGTTGGTAAATATAATTTTTCCTGACGAACCAAATAGTTTGTCGGCAAAAGATCCCTTGGTGTCCTTTCCGATGACGGAGAGGCTATTTTTACCGACGTTATAAAATATCATCGGTAAAGGAACTTTTTACCTACGAAAATAATCGTTGGTAAAGGAACTTTTTACTGAATAAAATAATCGTCGGTAAAGGAACTTTTTACCGACGAAATAGACACATTGTCGGACAAAATAAATGGTGGACATATTATTTCACTTTGTGTGGTTGATCATGGATGTTGATTCATAATTTTTGTTTTTAGTGTAGCTAATAAGTATATTTAAAAACATATGTACGAAGTGGATAGGGCTGATAGAGCACAGATGGGCCCAAATATATTTGAAGCCTTTTACCGACGAATTGTGGAAAGTATTACTGACAAAAAGTTTCATCGGTAATAATGATATGTTTTAACTCGAATTGACTCCAGCGCCCATCTCTCTCTCTCTCTCTCTCTCTCTCTCTCTCTCTCTCTCTCTCTCTCTCTCTCTCTCTCTCTCTCTCTCTCTCTCCCTCCCTCCCTCCTCTACGCCCCGATTCCCTTCCCTCTTTCTCTCTCTCTCGCCCCCTACGCCTCCGATTCTCTCTCTCTCTCTCTCTCTCTCTCTCTCTCTCTCTCCTAGGCCATCTACTCCCCTGATTCCCTTCCATCCCTCTCTCTGCATCTCATTCCTCTAATGAATCTCCCAGGTTTTGAGATTGCTCTAAGTTTTGAGAGAGCAGCGAGCGAATAAGGTCTTGATGGTTTCTCTCTCTCTCTCTCTCTCTCTCTCTCTCTTTGAATCTTTAATGGTTTTGTTTACTTGTCTGGATTTGGGGTTTTACAGGAAGAGATTCACTGGATCATTTGCTTCCTTGGATTTCTAGGGTTTTGTTGTTTCTATGCTCCGTTTTGCACAGAAGGGAAGGTACATAATCTATAGTTATCATCATTCTTATCAGCATCATTTGTTTGATTTCTAAGGTTTTTTCCTTATGATGGGAGGTACAACATGGAATGCGAGTTTATAACAACAGGTTAAATTGATTTTATTTGATCGAATTAGTAGGTTTCAACTGGTTGGTTGGATTAGATTAATGTAACGCCCCGGATTTTTTGCCAACTTGGGATTAGACGTCCTTAGGCAATGGGTCAATCCTAACACAGGTTTAACTTCTTAAACGCTCAATTAAAATCTCAAATCGCTCCTTAAACCATTTTCTTCACAAATCCCACCCTTCACTACCTTGTGCTTTCAATTTTTCAAAGCACCTTCGCCCTAGACACTATCTTAAACTAGCTAAGTAGTATAACTTGGATCACTTTATATACAAACTACAATGGACTAAGTTCCACCTCGATTTAAAATCACTTAGGATTAAATCCTTTAGAAATTTGACAAAGTGAACTAAGTGCTAAACTAGATTAGCCATGACATCCATTTGAATCGCTTTAAATACGATCTGCAACCCAAAACTTGCAGAATCATTGACGCTAGGTTACCCTAAAGTTTAGAACCAAACTCATTTCCCGTCTGCTCTCGGGAATGAAACGAAACTTCGTATTAGGTCTAGATCGCACACCGGGAGTCCGATTAACCCGAAGCTAAGGAACTAGGACCGCCCCACTGGGCTTAACAATCATCTCAAAAATCAGCCCCATCCGATGTTCCACGGCCATTCGTTTTGATTCGGAGTGAGGGTGTGTGAAAAACACTATTCCCATGCCAAAATAAATATCTGGAATAGTGATCTGGCATCATTCGTTGACGCGTCAGTATTAAGCAACCTGATCGTCGAATCAGACCAAATTACACCCTCGGATTAAGAAAAATTTCAGAACATTTACATGTACTTAGAATTTCGATCGTGGCCCACTGACCGTCGAACTGAAAGTGGTTCCGCCACGTGCGATCTGGGTATCCGATCGAGACAAAAACGTAAGCCCACGTAGATCCATCGATGGTGAGCTTAAGTCTGACGTTTGGTTCAAGGAGGGCCACCAGAACTTCCCTTTTGAGCTGGAAAAGCGACGAATATCCTATATAAGCAGTACCCCTTGAACCTAAGTCTAATTTCGGAATGTTTTAGGCTATATAAGGGCCTTAGAGCACCCTCTCTCACAGTCATACGAATTTGAGTTTTGGGAGAGAGAAAAGAGAGAGAAAAGAGAGAGAAAGGCTTGGAGTTTGCTGCCGATCTTCCTCCTACTGCTTGGGACTGTTACACGGCCTACACCGCTTCATTCCAGGTGTTTTTCCGGCGGTATCCATCCCCTTTGAAGGTAAGAAACCCTAACCCTAGGTCTGAATTTTGGTAGGATCGTTGTAGGCTATGTAACAACTAACCGATTCCGCTCTTTAGGCTAGAAAACTCCCGTATACGGAAGTTCTACTACCCTTGCTGATTCGTTTCGTTTCCAAAGGCAAAGGTGAGGACTTTAAGTGTATAAGTTACGGTTCAAACGCTTTCAATGTCATATAATGGTAGATTCATGATCTGCTTGCAATTGCACATGTACAAAGTGCTTTCCGTTTCCTGTTTCGATTAACGTTGTAGAAATTGGAATTTCACATATTCTAAGTATACGTAGAAATGCCGTATACGTATTTTTTTTAGATAAATGTTTGACATGTCTATTTAATGTATGATTATATAATATATGAATAAAATACTAGTTTGGCGAAAGGAATCGCCAAAATACATGTTCACTTGTAAATGCGACGTATGTTGAAATTGTGTATGTTAGAAATACCATATACGTATTTCTTTTGGAATAATGTTTGACATACTTATTTAATATATGATTATACAATATATGAATAAAATACTAGCTTGGCGAAAGGATTCGTCTAAATACATGTTTGCTAACAAACACTATGTATGTAGAAATACGGTATTGTACGAAGTACCGTATATATGTATATTTTAGCGATGTGTTTGTCATGATTAATTGTCGTATAAATATATTATGTGCGTATAAAATATTTACTTGGCGAAGGGAATCGCCGTAAAACATGTTTGCTTGTATACACTATGTATGTTGAAAATGCGTATTCTAGAAAATACTGTATACGTATAAATTTTGGAGATGCATTTATCATGATTAATTGTTGTAGTAATATATTATACATGAGTAAAATACTCACTTGGCTAAAGGATAGCCCTAATATATGTTTTGCTAACATACACCATGTATGTTGTAATAGTGTATTCTAAGTGTTTGTGAAAATGACTGAATGAGTATAGAATTCTCATTCGTGCTCGCCATGACTAATTGTCATGGATTCATGGTTGTATTGGCGATACCCTTTGACGAAAGGATTTTCCCTAAATCACGCCACGGCCAATATACACCATATATGCTAAAATGTGTGGCCCAAGTGTTTGTGGGAATGACTGAATGAATATGGAACTTGGATTCCTGCTTGCCATGACTATCCGTCGTGGGTGTACGCGTGTTATGATTGGGGCAACTCCCTAGTGAAAGGATTTGGCCTAATGCCTATGTGATCGACATATGTCATGTATGTCGATGTATGTTTGCTTAAGTGTTTCTTGAAATGTCTGAATGAGTAGTAGTTAGCAAAGTGTAATGTATAAGGGTGTTGAGATATGATTCTCAACCTCTTTTAATTATGTGTATGATCTCCTCGGATTGTTGTGTAATTAGGAATTGAATATGTATAAACTTATGCTTGTGTTGTGATTCATAACATGCTCAACTGCTTTATGATTTTAACTATGTAATGCATGTGCTTAAATTTATATTTACGTTGTATGATCCGTCATGGGTGATGGGGGAGCGGAGCAACGAGTGCGTGCAATGTACCACAGCGCCCTAAACGGAAAATACCATACCTTGATTTTATGAGTGGAAATCTTGATTCACTATTGCTTCATCTATCTGCAATTGATTGTGTTTGGGGCTATGATTATAGTCCAGGCAATCGGTAACGGGATTGAATTCGTGGCTGAGATTCATTTGCCACGTGGGATGTGTTCGACGAACTTGTGTCGTGCGTTGCTGTCGTCGCAGTGGCTAGGCCACACGAAGTTGTTTATGCACTTCATGTCGTGCAGCTCAACGGCGATCGTGCTAGTCGAGCTCGTCAAGTAACCCGATCTGTCTTATGTATGTTCACCATGTTTGGTCGCCTCTGCTTGAACCTGGGTACCAAACTTACCGGTGAAATCCCTTTTAACCATGGTACCTCGATCCGCTAAGACGCATGAGCCGGGCATGGTGGTATGGGACACCGTGGTCGAGCTGTCGGCCTACGCTGGGGTCATGTGCCTCCCGTAGTGACCATTGCGCAACCAACCTCGTGAGCCGATTATGGTGGTATGGGACACTATATTCGAGTTGTCGATACTACTTACGGCGAGAGCCGAGTACGGTGAGACCTGTGCTCGTGCTGACGGGCGACGAGTCCTCCGTAGTATCTTTGAGTATACTCCAAGTGTCTGTGATTGGCGACGAGTCTTTCACAGCAACTAGAGTATGAGTTGAGCCGAGTACGGTGAGACCTGTACTCGAGCTGACGGCTAGTGATTGGGCCAAGTACGGTGAGACCTGTACTTGAGCTGACGGCCAGCAATTGAGCCGCATACGGTGAGATCTGTATCCGCACTGACGGGTGACGAGCCCTTTGCGATGCCTTCACTACGCTTCTCAAACCATAATATCGTATGAGATTAGCTAGGATTGACGACCCTAGAATGGATCATGTTTGGGAATGATACAAGGGAGGTACCTTAGTTTCCCAATATTGCTGTTTGAAATGTACTAATAATAACTTGGTAATCATGAGCATCATCGCACCGCATGTGCTTTGTAGATGTGGCGCACTGAGGGAGTAAGCATTCGCGAATGTAAGATGATGTCGCTTGAGGGTGGTTTGGCAAGGGCATATAGCATCATGTCATTTCATTTTTGCACTTAACAAAAGTAGTTAGAAATGTTTGATTTGTACTGCTTTATCATTACTGCTTGATTGAATTGATAACATGTTAACCTATGCTTTACTGTTCCACTGAGTTGATCACTCACTCCCACGTTACGGACGGTGTTGTACACACCAACCAGTTTGTTGAGTTTCGGTGGTGGCGATGCTTGTGAAGCGAGCCGGACTACTTCTATGATGATAGGAGGAATTCTCCTATCTGTATCTCTCTGGTGTCATCAATGAAGACCTGATATTGTATTGACGGGGCTATGGTACATGGGATAGGAGGCATTACACTTCCTCACATTTGGTACATTTTAGAACCGCACTTGTATTTATTTAACACCGTAATGTTATCACACTCTGGAGACTCATCATAAGTTATATATTTTATCTATCTATCACAGTCTTCCGCTTGCAAATTTAACTGTCTCTGGAGTATGATATGCTGTTTTGGCTTAATCTCACTCATGTTCAATGCACGAATACAGTCAACATTCAATTATCATTCATTTTGTTGCATAAGTGATGTTCTGGAACTCGGGAGTTGAGTTTATGTTCGACCCCCGATTTTCAGGGCGTTACAATTAAAGTTAGGTATATTGCAGTTGAGCATGTTAACATTGGATTTGACCCTTAAAACCCAACCCACCTGGGATTTGGAGAGATTTATTAAGGGTATTCTTAGTCCATTTGTCATTTGTAGGGTTGATTAAGGTATTTTTAAATCCTCACTTTTACTTAGACTACTAACCATCTTTTTTCACTTTTTTTTTAAAAAAAAAAAAAAAACTCATTTCTAAAGGTTGGGAAGTTATAAGTGTAATATGTGTCACTACTAATCTATTACATAAGTAATCCACTAATGATATCCCAAAATAATTAGATTATCAATTGCATCACTAAAATTAAATCAATGTCAATGTAAATCAATGGTTATAAATGTTGGTTAGTCGCTTAGTTGTAACCTTATGCTTGTGGCCCATCCGATGCTTGAAATTTCATAATTTTTTTCTCGAAGTATGTATTTCAATAGGCTTGTTAGAATCACTTTATCAAACATCACATACCTAAACTAACTAGGGATGTTAAAGTTGATTTCATAATTAAACTCAAGCTCCTGTAAATGTACTATATAATTTAAGTGTATAGCTATTTTTTGGGATTTTAAGTTTAAGGTGCCAAGCACAATCAGAAAATTTTAAATTCAGGGGATTTTCGGTATATGGAACTTTGATTGCCACAAGTGCATTAATTCATTGTATATGGAAACAAAAAAAAAAAGAAAAAGGAATCACGTGTAAACTTGATATGGTGAGAGCCTTTGGTTACATGGCAAAGTACCTTGCTGATCAAAGATTAGTGTTATCTATACAAAGGTAAGAAACTTTTTTTTTTTTCAACCATCGTTTTCCAGTTAGCATGGCCTGATGTTTTTGATCTTTTGGTTTTATCACTTGATTTTTCTCATTATCTAATGTAGAACGAATCGAATTCTGTCGATTTCTCCAGATCTTGCAATTTCATTACTTGATTTTTCTTTCTGCCTTGTTACATTAATTGTTGCGGAGAAGTGCTACAGATTGAATGAAGTAAGTTCCAGCTACTCCGACATATGAAATCATCATTCCTTGTGATAGCTTGGCACTGGCTTCTGAAGGTGATCTCCTGGTTTCATGTTTCCTGTATTTAATTGAAATGTACGCTAATGGAAACAAAATCTTTATAGATGGATATAATTGTTGTTGCTATGTTATTACTAGGTCTACAATTTTCAGTATTATTGTTGGCTAAGAATGGGTTTTGGATCTTTTCTTGCAGATAATAAGGAATACCACTGGAGTACCAGATGTTCTTACGAGGTTGGAAGGGCCTCCATCACCCATGCCCGTCCAACCCATTGCAGAGTATGAGAGCTAAGTACTAAGACCTCCGAGAATGGAAAAAGTCCCATTCAATGTGAAATTCATGCAAATGATGTATGTTGCTATTTTAATTAGACAATTTTGACCTCTAATTAATTATCATTTATTTCACTGAAAATTGTGAAACAAGAACCAACAAGATGAATAGGGAAGTTGAATTTGTATTAATAAGCTCATTCTAATGCAGTTTTGTCAGTGTGGGACATTTAAACTTATAACAGCCTTTGAACATTGTCAAGAGTGACAAGGTTCTCTTGTTTTCCATTGTTGACCACTGTAATGCTTAGGCATTGGGTTTGGATGGATAGGCCATTTTGTTAGAAATATGGATATGAATGTAGGCATGTTTGTGCTATAATCTGACTCGAAGATAGAAAGCAGGACACCAAGAGGGGACTTTTCTATTTCTATCAACATGTAACAGATATAGCTGATTGTAGCCCTTATGATACAGAGCCTGTATGATATGGGCATCCAACTATTGACAACTCTCTTGTGATCTTATTGTATATGAATTTCCAGCTTATTAAATATGCATCTATCATAATTCTCTTTTCTTTTTGGCATTCTAAGTTAGTTGGGATTCTTCCATGCTTCTCAGTTTCATGTCCTAACCCTGAAACAACTGCATATATGGAGCTTTTGCTTTAAACCCAACTCCCACAATTTTGAGAAACTGAAAGAATATCGCTTCCATTTGCAGCTTTACTAACTAGCCATTTGTAGCCCTTTAGATGTCAGTGTAGATGCCGGATCGTCGTTGCCGGAGTAGGGCCGTTGCCAGAGTAGAGGTAATCTTGTATGTGAACTTTCACCATGAAAATATGTTGATACATTTGTGGAGTAGGCATGGATATGACTACATTGAATTCTTGTACAAGGGTGTAGAAGGGTTTGAAGACAAGAAAATGGCAAGTGTCTACTTAACTCAGGATTATGAAGCCCCTTTTAATCCATCCTTTTTGTATGTTCTGAGCATCGAAAATGGCTCTTGATACAGGTAAATGGGTTCAATTTGACGATGACAGTCCAATTCCACAGATGGAGGAAGACATCACAAAGCTCTCGGGTGGAGGTATGATTCCTTGTTTTCTAGATCATTTAGCTTCTTATTCAAGCCCACTTGACATTTTTGTTCATTATGTTTCAGGTGATTGGCACATGGCATACATTTGCATGTATAAAGCTCAAGGAGTTTATATTTAAATTTAATGGTAAGCCTAAGCTAAAGTACTTTTACACAGTCGATCAATGACTTACATTTTGTGTAAATGAGAAAGGAAAAGTATGTGTTGTTGAGGCACTTGGGTTATAATCTGTACAATTTGTCTTCTTGCATTTCATAGAAGGGAGACCGAGTTGGAGGGCCACTCCATTAAGTGGCCTTGATTAAATAAACTCTGCTTGATTATATCCAATGATTGAAGTCCCAACTTTGTTATGTTGTAAAATGACATTGTAGTGTCCACAGTTTTTTTTTTTTAAATTTTATTTTTGATCTGTGACAACAGCAATAGTCTTTTTTTGGTGCTTGATGAGTGATAAATGTCATTATGTATGTTTCCATTTATTACCTTTAGTATCTGGTAGTGTTATTATCATGTGTTTGATGTTTTTATTAATTGCACATGGTTTATCTGATAAACTTTGTTTATTTTGATGGCAGACAATAAGCTACATGGCAGAGTGTGTTGTAGGGCATTGATCATTTGGAATTGTTTTCTAGGTAAGCTTCTCCAATTTTAACCATGGATCATACAACAATGCTATATTTATGTAATATACCCATCAATCTGTTGTTTTCATCAATTAATAATAGTGGACCCCACATGATAGATGATCCATATCAAGGTGGGCCCCACATGATGGACAATCCACATCAAAGGTCGGCCTAATGATGAGTGGCCCGTATTCAAGGTGGGTCTTGCATGATGGATGGTCCACATCAAAGGTGGTCTCCATATGATGAGCTGTAAATATTGAAGATGGGCTCCACATGATGGACAATAACATTGATGGTGGGGCCCACATGATGGATGACTAACAACAAATGTGGGCCCTATCTAATGATCTGTGCACATTAAAAGTCGGCCCCTAAAGATGAATCACCCACAATCAAGGTGGGCCTTGCATGATGGACGACCCACATCAAATGTGGGGCCCACACAATGAATGATCCACATCAAAGGTTAGTTCCATCACTACAAGAGAATGTACTTTTAGCGGCGGCTAAAACCGCCACTCCCTAAACCGCCGCTAATTGTATTCAGCGGCGCTAGTCAAGCGCTGCCGGAAGGGTATGTCGGTAGATGTTTTAGCGGCGCTTTGGTGCTTTAGCGGCATTTGTACGAGTGCCGGTATCTCTATAACCTTTCGCGGCGCGCTTACGGACTTCATCGGCGCTTTTGTAAGCGCTGCAGCTTCTAGCAGAAGCGCTTTAGGCGTTGTTGAAAATGATACAAGCGCTGCTAAAGTATTCCTAAACACCTTTAGTCACGGAAATGCGCCGCCAAAGATTTATACAAGCGCGGCTAAAATTCACTGTGCAGATTAAGAGGGGCCCGTAATTTTTTTATATTATTATATATAATTCTATTGAAAGCTGCGTTTTTTTAAATATTTAAAACAAAAAATGTTGCAATATAATGAAAACTGAATATTACACAATAAATTGAAAATGGTCTTGAATTATAAATAAATAAACAAACAAATCCTCTATATGGCATACTCCTAGCATGAGTGGCGTCAAAAGGCTGAAGTGCTTGTAAGCCTAAATTTAGGCGCAATTGATTAAAATCCTACACACATGGTAAAAAAAAAAGTCAAAAAAATCTTTCATGTATATACTCTCAAAAGGGGAATTAAAAAGAGCACCATAACCTATCTGTTGATTCTCTAACCATTATGTGCAGAAGGGGAATGGTCCAATGTGAAGTATTTCATGTATATACTCGCAATTTATATCACAAGTCAAATGCTTTAAGAACATAAGCAGGCCCACCCTTGAAGAACAATGATTGTTGGATGGTGAATGCCACCTAGATTGTATTAAGCCTAAAATTCACCACAATGAAATGATCCACATCACATAATTAAGAGCATGGAAACATATGGCTAGACCAAACCCAATCTAGCCTATTTTGCAGGATCTTGCTCATAGGATCAGGATCAACCAATTAGGCTAATTCAACATAATGTGGGTCCCTCTTACCCAACAATGTACAACATTCCGAGGTGGGGCCCACCATCCAATGCCAAATGATGCACTAGGCACTTCTTCTGAGTTTGATACAGTGAGTTACAATCATTAAAAAGTGAAACCTCTAAATTTCCAATTCTAACAACATGCAATCTTGCATATTCAAGTCATCCCAATTTATTATCAAAGTGTTCAAAATTGCTATCTTTTTTTTCGAAGTGGAGGACCTTCAGCATTGATCAAAAGGCACTGTTGAAAAGAAGAAGAGGAGGAGGTTGAACAATTGAAGACACCACAAGGGCTTACCTTGAAGCTAATTTCACTGGAAGGCCATATAGTAAGCTGAGTTTCTCTTTTTTTCTTTTTTCATTTTTCCTTCCTTTCTGTATTTTGTTCTTGAGATGTGAAATTGAAGAGAGAAATTAGGAGTCCATTTTCTTTTTTCTTTTTCTTTGTGTTTTTTTTTTGGAAGGTTGGCAAGTTGAGCTGATGGCGCCCTGGAAGAGAGAAGAGTTGGATATCTGACCAATAGATAAGTTCCCATAAGAAGAATGCCAACTACACCGGCAATGAGACATACATAAGTTAAACTATAGAGGCCTTAACAGTGATTCTGCATAATAAGCCATGAGAAAGATTTTATGAGGTTGAAGACACTACGCCAAAACAACGAAAAAAGGACGGTCTAAAACCGTCTCAAATGACCAAAAAGGATGGTCATGGACCGTCGCATAGGCAGTCAAATTTTGACGTGTCTTATTACTTAAAGGACGGTTGAAAACCGTCATTTTTATTGACGAAAAAAAGACGGTCATGGACCATCCTAAAAAAGGACGGTTATGAACCGTCCTTCAAATGAACTGTCATGGACCGTCTCTTATGAGCCTAAAAAGGACGACCATGGACTGTCCTTTAAAAGGACTGTCATAGACCATCTCTTATGAGCCTTCAAAGGACGGCCATAGGCCGTCCTTTAAACGGACGGTCATGGACCGTCCTTAAAAAGGACTGTCATAGACCGTCTCGTATGAGCCTTCAAAGGACGGCCTATAGCAGTCCATTTAAAGGACGGTCATGGACCGTCCTTAAAAAGGACTGTCATGAACCGTCTCTAATGAACCTTCAAAGGATGGTTATAGACCGTCCTTTAAATGGACTGCTACGGGCCATCTCTTATGACCCTTAAAGGACATTTTCAAATTTGACCTGTTACAGTATTCTTCCTGATATACACCTGTTATACAATATATTTCATCACATTCACATTCACATCCATCTAAACCCAAACTACGTAAATCCATCCAAACATAAACTACATCCATCCAAACACAAACAATCTTATCCACATTACATTCATCCACGCATAATACATGTAAGTTTAACTTCATAAGTAAAAAAATAATCTTATCCACTCCATAGGAAATGGACAGCTTCATCATGGTCATAATAGCGGTTCCCACCTTTCAGGGACCCCCGCTCATCCGGATAGCTCCGACGCACATCTGGGTCTGCTCCATTAATTTCGAGCAATTACATAAATACGGCCTGTCCAAATGGCCAGGCCCCTCCAATGCTGTCCATAAGAAATGGACAGTTTCATCATGGTCATAACAGCGGTTCCCACCATCCAGGGACCCCCGCTCAACATCCGGATAGCTCCGACGCACATCCGAGTCTGCTCATTTAAATAAAATGGATTATCGAGATCATTTAAATAAAATTAGGTCCAATCAACAATCTGACCTGAAGGATTCTGTTAGCATTGTTGATGGCACCTCGAACCTTATTTAAATCCAGGTTGCAATCTGTGGCCACTGATGTTATTTGTGTTTTGTGAAGTTGGTGACGATTTCTGCATCAAACCCGGCGAAAGCAGCCCTAATGTTAAAGAACATTTCTTTCCATGAATTCATTATCTCTCTCTTTTAATTTTTTAACTTTCCATTACAATAATAACTACCTGAAATCATGGCATTTTTTTAGGGGTATTTAGTTTGAAATTTGAATATGCAAATTCACAGGGTATAAATTCATTCACCTTCGAAGAGCTATTGTTGTTTCCTCCAGCGACCAGTGTATCAAAGAAAGCTGCAAACATTTGAAAAACAAACCATGAGAAATAATGATTGATTGTTAAGGTCATTCAACATGATGGAACAAAGGAAACAACCAAAGGAAAAGCATCTACATGATGTTGTTTTTACTCTCTTCTTGGTGTCAAGGACAATATTCAGCTTCTTTATGAGACCAAAAACTCCTCGGGAATTCTCCACCAATTAGCAAGATATGAACTTTAAATTGGTATTGTTTTCAGATCACGAGATATCTAAACAAGCAGGTTTAGTTTAAGTTAACAACATATGAGTCATGCTATTTGTTAACGCTCATGCATCTATCATCACACCCTGCCACACTATCAGTGTTTTTCTGTCATGAGATATCAAAGTTTTTCTCTATCAGAAATTACTCCAAAAATAATCTCCTTCCCATAACATGTGAGAGAAATAAACAACAAAAGAGAAAGAAGATAGCTGATTGAGCAATACTCTCCAACAGAGGCACAGTTCTCCAAGATGTGTTTGGAGAAAACTGCCTTAGGACATCAGCATAGTAGCATTAGCTACTTCAATTCCCTTTTACAGATTTCCCACTTCATTTTCAGGAGCTGATTTGGTCAGGGAAGTTGGGGAAACACCAAATTTGGTTAGGCCGTGACCATGGGCCCCACCTTATCAAAGGAGAGTGTGTTCTAGGAGACACTAAATATACCTCACATGTGTTTGGATGATAGTGAATCATGTATGATAACAAGAAATTCCAAATGCACCCTAAAATATTCTACATATGCTCAAGCTTATTGTGCATGTAATATGAGTGAAAAACATATGACCTTTGGTATCCCATTATGTAAGCATGAAAAATAAATGTGACAAACCATCCATTTGTGAACAATTTGCAATCATAACACACTTCTCATCAGTGAATTTTTTACCCATTATTTCATGTTACCTTCCCTTTGTCATATTTTTTCATTAATAAATATAGAAGCATACTCTATGTTAGTTTTTCACAGTATAAATATTGGTAATGGTTCATCAATCCTCATATGTGACAGTGATGTACACTATTAAACCATCCAAATGGTCCATAGAATTACGAAAGACATATTCAAATGCAGAACATAGAAGATTGACTTCCTAGCCCCGACCATAAGCAAGATCTTAGAACAGACCATATCCTTACAAAACTAAATATTCAAAAATAGGGCAGTGCTAACCGAGTAGGACGTAGAGGATCCTACAATTAGATGTGGCAGGCCATTGTTTTAAATTGACAGTTTTATATCAAAAAGGCCATTTTAGCATAGAGTTGTTGCTTACCATTAGTGGTGGCAGGCTGAAATAGAATATCATCCATAGTCTCCGAGCTAGAAAAGGCCGATGCTTCCTAAAAGCAAAAAAAAAAAAAAAAAATTGTATAAATAATGTTAGTAGTGTGGATGACTGTATTACAAAAAGAATTTTTTTAAATATATAACAATGCTATTGGTGCAAAGATTATAGTCAACTGCTTGATTCATCAGTAGATGAAAGGAGATTACAAGCAAGGAATCCAATTCCAATTCCAGCTTGACAAACAACTGACAGAATCCAATTCTCAGGAATTGAATTCTCAAGTAATTTTCAAATTCTAGGTTGCTAAATGACCCTAAAATGGATAAAAACAGGACAACGTTGAAAAGTAGGAAACTTTATTAGTCTTTTTCATAGTGATAACTGAATGTTTAATAAAGAAAAGCAAGAAACAAAACACTATTGGTTCCAACAATATTTAAAATGGGCTAGTTGTATTAGTTCCATCGTTGATTTTGATTCCAGCGTTGGATCTTTTGGAACCCATTTAACCTAGTGGAGCATTATTAAGGCTTGTGATTTCTGTCTCTTACTCTGCTACTACAAGGTAGGAAGGTTTAAATCTCAGTTTTTGGCACACTTCTCTAATCTAGCTAAAGTATAACAACGACTTAAACCTAGCATCAAACAGCTCCAAGCTTGTTCTTTTAAGATAAGAGGGTGATTGTTTATGTTGAAAGAAAAGTGATGGAAAGAAGAAAACTATCAAGCAAGTTATATCTGTGTGTGTGTGGTTGTTTTTAAATGCTTTTTTTAGATCAGTGCATCGAATTGAGGTGCAAGTGAAAGAAAAGATAAAAATATAGCATATTGATGGGACTTTAAATTCTTAAAAGCTTTGCTTCATAAATGTGGATGATTCAAGAACTCAAGAAGTTCCATGTGAACCTAGTAAAATTTTTGTAATTCTAAAAATATTTATAAAATATCACATTGATGTGATGATGTTGGCAATGATATGGTGATGCACACTAATTCATTTTAGTTTTTGGGCCTATTGACACACCCTGATTTCCATCTTTTTTCGTTGGCCAATTCTGACACAAGTCCTGAGATTTTGGAACATTGGTTCTATGGGTTAAGAAATTTCCCTGTATCCATCAGGTGGGCTGCACATGCACTTCAATGTGAATCTTCGGTTATTTTTTCTAACCATCCATTTCTTTTGTACATGTGTGGTCCACTTGATGACCTGACCGGCCTCATCAGTATAAAGAGTGAGAGGGTTCCACTCCCACCATATGAATAGCTTTTTACAGAATCTTCTATGTTGCAGTCACACATAAGCTAATACTATCTTAAACAACCTGAGTTATAAAGCTAATAGAAAAAATCCTTCTTCATCTTTTAACACTCACAATGATTGAATGTCGCACAAGTCACACGTGTGCAAGCATGGCACATGCATGCTAGATCTAATTCATCCATTAGGTTGGTCAGACCATGTACATGTTTTCCCAAAAACAAAATCGGCATGATCAGCATGCAGGCCACTATATTGGAAACATGTGGATGGGTTAGAAAACTTCGCCAAGTTTTTCAGAGCTGTACATTTGTTTAACAAACTATGGCCCACCTGACCAGTGATTCAACCTGATTCTTTGCCTAGGACATCAATATAATAGTGCCATTCTAATGGATGGATTGGACAAATAAAAGAAGCCTACTGGCCCACATTAACTCCCCTAAAATATCTCAATCCCGCAATAAAAAGATGGACAAATAATGGAGTTAAATGTAGTCCAAATCTCACTGGAACTGTGCATACCAACAGACAACAATTTTGACCGTTTATAGAGATGTACAGTATAGAGAAATCACACATTTGTACATTTGTATAATAATCCAAAAAAAAAAAAAAAAGCAATGACCAATCTGAGTATGGGCTCACAAATAACTAGCAGTTGGTATATAGTATATAGGCCCCAAACGAGTGTTCCGTTGGACATTTGGGTCCCATAGTATGACCATATGGTATAGCCAACCATCCAATCAACCCTGTGGACTCGACTGGCTAATCGGATGGATGGGCCTTCAAATTGGATATATTCACCCACAGTCCAATTGGACCACAAATCATGGCCTGATTAGCATTCCACACAAAATGGAGACCACCGTGAACACTCTCGATGGATCACACAGGTCCTGCATCAAGTGGCGGGGCGGTGCAACCTCCAACCTTCAGAAAGAACTCCAAGAGATAAGGATGCATATGGACCCTGCAAATTTTGCAAATGTTCCAATACGTGCCTTGCAGCCTCAGTGACCTCTCTAGCATCTGCTTAATGTTACCCTTGATGTCATGCTTTCAAATTGCATTCCACACAACTTCAGACTCCATTTGCATAGAGATGCCCATATGGGCCCTACCATCCTACACTATAGATGTGGAATTGGTAACAAGACATTCGTTGTAACTGCAACCCACTTGCACTTGAGCAAAAACTCTTTTTTTTTTTTTCATCAAAAAGAAAACACTTGAAAATAGTTCAAAAGCGTGCATAGTTTTCTTAATTACATCTTCACTTCTCAATCTTTTTTCAGAGTTAGAAAGAAATTCTATTTTTTCCTAGATCTTTGATGGGCAGTAGGAAAACTGCTCATATATTACAGAAATAATAATAAGTGTCTGGTGTTGGTTTTTGGTGAAATGGATCATCCATCATAAACACGCATGATAATCCATGAATGTCTTAAACAGACTTTCATGAGATGAAGAAATGCTTCTATTTATCCCCTGGTTTTGGGAATTGACTGAAAAAAAAATAATTCAATTTCTCTTGTCCACTTCAGCGACTGCTGCCTTCATCCTTATTGCTCATCTGCGGAGTGTATTGGCTGGTGGATGACGGTGAGTACCCCAGGTGCAAGAGATGAGTAGCCCGCACTAGGGCTACCGTTGTGGAGAACTTGGGTCATGTCCGGGCCAACGCCCGAATCAGTATGGATCTTTGGGACTATACGTAGGGCTTGTAGGAGAATATGATGGGGATGTTGGTGAATATGATGGTGAAGTTGGGTCAAATTTGGAGATGTCGACCGTAAGGGGCTTTGGATGGTGACAATCTGGGGCCCGCTTGGGGAGTACGCCAAATGATGGACCGTATTTTGCGGAAGGGGGATTGTAACTTGGAGAATAGGACTCAGTAGCTCGAGATGTTGGGTCATAGCTTAGCGATGTTGGGCTATAACCAGAGCGAGGTGGGGCCGTATCAAGGCGAGGTGGGGCCGTATGAAGGGGAGGTTGGGCTCTATGATGGCAAGGTGGGGCAGTATGCGGGAGAGGTGGGGCTATAGATGGGAAGTCGGACTATAAACCGGAGAAGTAGGGTGTAGCTTGGTGAGGTGCGGTATAACTTGCCAGCTGTGAGGTCAGTAACTTGGTGAGGTGGGGTCATGTAGTGGGGATGTAGGACCGTAGCTAGGTGAAGTAGGGAGTAAGATGGGCTTGTAGGGAATATGCAAGACTAGTAGGACTATAGCCCTGGAGAGCTAGGGAAATTTGTATGTAGGTGAGGTGGGACTATAACCAAGCGATGTAGGGGCCGTATCCAGTGAGGTGGGACTATAACCAGGAGATGTAGGACTATATCCCGGAGATGATGAACTGTATCCTGGTGATGAAGTAGGAGAGAAGGCCATCCCACCAACATAAGGAGAAAACTGAGCATCTGTAATGGGTGACAAACAGGCATTTGGGCTAAATAAATAGCTTGGTGACGACATGCCTTCTTAAACAGACTTTCATGAGATGAAGAAATGCTTTAGGTACACGAGAAAGTGAGGGAGTTTTAATTTTCTTTGCAACGTTTATGATTTCCCTCAACCTAGGAACTCCTAGAATAACATTTTTAGCACTCACACCAGCATAGTGGAAGGTATTCAAGGTCATCTGAGTGGTGGCTCACCCATGGATTGGGCAACCACACAACCAATCATTTCACACCAAGCATAGTTGAAGGTATTCAAGGTCATCCGAGTGGCTGGCTCACCAATGGATTGGGCAGCCACACAGCCAATCATTTCACCTGGATGGGCCCAACTTGAGCAAAAACTCATGTGGACTAGATCGCAAAGATATGTAGCCTTTTTCAAACAGCTTGCCAAAATAGAAGCTGGTTGAAAATGAAATTTCCATTGCAGTGAAGTTCTTCCAGTTAGACATAAATTGAGAATTAAAGATTTTACAAAATGGCCATAATCAGTGACCAACGTACACGAAAAACCAAGCACCAAAAAATATGAAGTATTATCAAATCAGGGAAACATCTACTTCCGAAGGGGCATTAAAATTTCTAAATTTTAGAAAATGCATTGTCAGAAATAACATCATATCTCTTAACTCCATAGAAACAAATTTCCTGAGAATCATAATCAATATTATCTAAAACAAATACAAAATAATCAACCGCCATACAAGTGATGAACAAAGGCCAGGGATAGCGATGACGTCGCCCTGTCGTAAGTCTTGGAGCTTCTGATCTGATCTCTATCTCTAGCGCTGGCCCTGCCCTCCTTCACATTGCTCTAATTGGTGGAAGGATTGGAAGGACTCAGGGCAGCCAAGGATGATTGCTCCAGTCATGCCTGAGAGAGAGAGAGAGGAAATCTAAGGGGACGTTTGAATGACGCTCGATGGAGGATTTGTCCATGGAAATCTAAGGGGCCATTTGAATGACGATCGACGGAGGTTTTGTCGATGGAAGATGAAGTAGGGAAAAGAGAAAAAGAGGGAAAAGAGGCGCCCGATGGATTTGGGAATCCTCTTTCATATAAGATAACATTTTCAAATCCGTATGTCATGAGTTTTACACTAAATAATATTGCAAAATCTATTAACGGTTGTTCCTGCATGGGACCAGTTTCTAGATGGTTAAGATTGTATTATATAATAAAAATATATAAATATTTATTTACAACTAGACTGATTATTTATATGGTCTGGATAACTCTGTATCTTAGACAATATTATTATAAACAAGTCACCACTATTTTACATTAAATACAAAACTCACATTTAAAACTAGAAACTAAAAACGTTAAATTCAGCTTTGGACCTTGCATGGATCTACGGCCCCACCATGATCGGTTTGATTCATCCAAGCCGTCCATCCATTTTTATATATCATTTTTTCATCGATCCCAAACAACGAGCCTGAAATAAGTCGATTTGAGAATCGTCGCCACACCACGGGACAAAAATAACGAATGGATATTCACAATTAAAATCCTCCTAAGGCCCGCTGTACTGTTAATTTGATATTTAATCTGTTAATTTGGTCATAAAGGCCCAGATGAAGGGAAAAAACAAAGATCAGCTTGATCCAATACTTTTATGGCTCCCAAAAAGTTTTTAATGGTCAACATTCATTCAACACTTTTTCCTGTAATGTGGTCCACTGGAGATTGGGATGTAACTCATTTTTTTTTGTAATACCATAAAATGATCTATAAAAATAGATGGACAGCATGGATGAAACACATACATCATGGTGGGGCCCACGGACCACCAAACACAAGAGTTGAGAGGGGTTACCCTCCATTAAAACATTCATAATTATTTTTTAGGCCCACAGAGATGTGGTTCACAAATCTAGCTCATCCATTATGTGTGTGCCACTTGGATGAGGGGTCATACCAAGTTTCAGACACATCCAAATTTTAGGTGGGGCCCACCAAGTGCTTTTATATGTTTTAGGCATGTCTTCACATGATTTTAGATGGTATGGCCCACCAGAGTTCTGTATACGGCTAATTTTTGGGATATCCCATAATTTAAAGGGGATCCATCAAATGCACAATGTTTATTTTTGACACACGTGATGGTGGGGCCCACACAGCTCGACCTCATGAGGACTTCCCAAGAGCTCGACATGTAGAACCTTTTCCATATATATATATATATATTAAAAATATAAAAACTTATGATGTATTTGTTATATCCACACCGTCCATCCATTTTGAGATATCATTTTAAGTCACGAGCCAAAGAATGAGACAAATAAAAATCTGTAGTGGACTCCACCATAGAAAACAACGGGAAGGTGATTCCAACCGTTGAAACTATCCTAAGGCCCATCGTAATGTTTATTTGAAATCCAACTGGTTCAAAAGTATTAAAAAAATGGTTGTGGGGCCATAAATCATGGTGGGGCCCACACAGCACCAGCCAACAGCCGTTGGATGATGTAGGGGGAGTAGTCAATCTGTTCCCCTTATTTGTGGTGTGGTCCATTTAATCTTTGAATATGATTCATTTTTTTAGATAATTCTATAAAATGATCTTGAAAAATGGATGAACGGTGTGTCTTGATCCCAAATTTTCGGTAAATCCAGAACTTAAGTGGACCATACCACACAAAACAGTGTGGAATAATGATTTCCACCGTTGATACCTTCCATGGGCCCACAGTAATGTTTGCCATCCAACATGTTCATAATATCAAAAAGATATAAATGAAGGGGAAACACAAACATCAGTTTGATCCAAAACTTCTATCAAATGCATAGTGTTGATGTTCGACACACATCATGATGTGCCCTACAAAACTTACTAACATTAATTCTTAGAGTCTCAGGGTGTCAATAAGTTGGGTCACAATTTTGACTAGAATATTTGACCCATTTTACATGTCTAGTCCATTCACTTTATTTTACTGATCATCATAGTTACTCGTCCCGATCATGCTACATATGAGAAAGATATTGGGTAAACAAGATTGATCAACAATTTGAGTGAATTTTAATTTAAACATCTAAAGTTATTTACTCTTCAATCTAGACTGATCAGATTGTCCAAAAACGGTTAGAGGTTATTCATAATATCAAAAATATATGAATGAATAGAAAACATAAACATCAGCTTGATCCAAAACTTCTATAGCCTCCAAGAAATTTTAAACGGTAGAGGTTCAATCACACTATTTCCTATGGTATGGTCCACCTGAGCTTTGGATATGCTTCCTTTTTGTTTTTTAGACCTCAAATTATCTGTTAACATGAATGAATGGAGTGGATAAAATAAATAAATAACAGTGGACCCCACAGAGTTTAATTACTCTGACAAGGGTATAACGAGTAACTCACCTAAATATAGTAGATAAGGGTTTCCTTAAAACATTCATAATCATATATTGGGCCTGCCTAGATGTGATTCACATATCCAATCCACTCATTATATGTGTCCCACTTGGATGAGGGGTCAAACCAAGTTTCAACCGCATCCATGCTTGTATTAACTTATAAACATGTTGGATATCAAATAAACATCATGTTGGGCACTAAGAAGGTTTCAATAGTGGGTGTCACTATCCCACTCTTTTCTATGGTGTGGGTCCACTTGAACTTTGGATCTACCCCGTCAGTCAGATGCACCATTCCATGGTAGGACACGAGCTTAAAAATAAAGTCAATCCATAACTTGGGTGGGCCACACCACATACTATAGTTGAGAGGGTTACCCTCCCATTAAAACATTCATAATCATTTATTGGCCCACCTAGATGTGGTTCATAGATCCATCCCATTCATTATGTGTGTCCCACTTGGATGAGAAGTCAACCCAAGTTTCATACACATCCAAAACTCATGTGGGCCCCACCAATTAAATGCTTTTATATGTTTTAGGGATGTCTTCACATAGTTTTAGATGCTATGGCCCACCTGAGTTTCGTATACGACTAATTTTTAGACTTAAAGGGGACACATCAAATGCATGGTGATGATGTTCTATACACATCATGGTGGGGCCCACACAGATTAACCTCATAGGAATTAGTTTCCATGAAGTGACCTTATAGTACCATTTCACTATTTAGGTGACTCTTTCATGGGTGTTACTCTAATTGTGTAGGCCCACCTTGATATATTTTATGTATATCGACACCATCCATATATTTTTCCATCATATTTTAGGATGCGATTTCAAATCATAAGAACTCAATAATCTCAGGTGGGCCATACCAATCAAAACAATGATGAATAACCATTAAAAACCTTTTGAAGGCCACAAAAGTGTTTGGATTAATTTGATCTTTGTAGTTTACCTTCATCTAGATCTTCTTTACATTATCAACAAGTTGGATTGCAAATAAACATTACTAAAATAATACGATGGGCTCTTTATAATTCTTAATGGCGAGGTACTATATTATCATTCTTTCCAATGGTGTGGTCCACATAAGATTTAAATCTACACAATTTTTTATACCCGGCCCAAAAATGGGTTGGAGAAACGTATGGGTGGCAAGGATATACAACACATCATCAAAATCTCACTTTTGTCATCTAACTTTTCAATTTTTCTTGTCAAAATATAAAATCTAGTTTTCTTTTAAATTTTTTTTTTTTTTTTTACAATTCGTCAATTTTTTTTCACAATTTTCTTTAATTTTTAAAATTTTCTTTTTCAAAATATCATTTTTTTTAATCAAAATCTCACTTTTGTTATCTAACTTTTCAAATTTTCTTGTCAAAATACAAAATATAGTTTTCTTTTTTAAAATATATATTTTTAAAATTTGTCAATTTTTTCACAATTTTGTTTAATTTTTAAAATTTTCTTTTTCAAAATATCATTTTTTAAATCTCACTTTCGTTATGTAACTTTTCAATTTTTATTGTTAAAATACAAAATCTAGTTTTCTTTTTTAAAATATATTTTTTTTTTTTACAATTTGTCAATTTTTTCACAATTAGTTTAATTTTTAAAATTTTCTTTTTCAAAATATCATTTTTTTTATCGAAATTTTTTTTTTCAAAATTATCAACAGTTTTTTTTTTTTTTTTCAAAATTTAAAATTTTCTTAATCATTGTTAATTATTTTTCTAAGCTTCTCAACTATTTTTTTTTTTCGAAATTCATAATTTTTTTGAGGTTTTTAATTTTTGACCTGAGCATTAGAGACGGTTTAGGACCGTCTCGAATAGAGACGGTCTTTAACAATCTCTAATAAAGACGATCATTAACAGTCTCTAATAAAGACGGTCTGTGACAGTCTCTAATAGAGACGGTCTTTGACAGTCTCTAATAGAGATGGTCTTTGACAGGGCTATAAGACGGCTAAGGACCGTCTCTAATAGAGACGGTCTTTGACAGTCTCAGATTACCAGTAAAAGACGGCCAATGACCGTCTCTAATTGAGACGGTCCTTGACCGTCTCAGATTACCAATAAGAGATGGCCAATGACCGTCTCTAATACGGACGGTCTTTGACAGTCTCAAATGACCGCATATAAGACGGTCAGAGACCGTCTCTTTTCCAGACGGTCGATGACCGTCTTTTTTCTGCAATTAACAACGGTTTGTGACCGTCTTAAATGATTTGTGGACGTTCAAATTTTTAAGACAATATTAAGGACGGTCAAGAGCCGTCTAAAAGTTTAGAGATGGTTTATGGCCGTCTCTAAAGAGTCATTAAACCGTCTCTAAATCCGTCATTTTTTTCCATTTTTCACGTAGTGAGAACAAAAAAAAAAATGCTAAGATTTTTGTAAGGTTGCAGCAAACAAACTTAACACATTATGCCCACTAACATTATTTGCAATAGTAAAAATTGCAATAGATTAGATGAACAGAGCAGATAGTGGCTCCTTTTTTTCTTTTCTTTTTGAAACTAATAAATTACACAGATTAGATGAATGCTGATACTAGTGAGCACATACATGCTGTCTCTGAACCTGGGATGCCCTCAACTTGCTATCGGATAATGCATTATTCTTGGTAGCAGGAGTTGCACTTTGTGTCACATATAGAAATCGCTCTTCCTTAGGCCTCAACATAAAAAGGTAAAACTGGACACAAATAAACAATTAGACAATAATATAAAATAATTAAATCATTGAACCTACAGTTTTGCCTTTGGGCTCTTCATTCTCATGGTGACCATTCTCCAAATTCTGCAAAAATCCTAAGATAGAACCATCTTGAGGAGAACCATGAAATAAAGATTTAAACTAATCCAGAACTCATATATACCTTCATTTTTTGGAATTGACAAATGCCCTGACATGTGTTTTATAGGTGTTTTTAACAAGGCCTGCTGCCTTAGAATATCCACAGTCTCCATGTCCAAGAGCTTTTCTTCTAGTCTGTGACAAAAAGTAAACAATGATTTTTCAATTAAAGGAAAATAATGTAAGGCCCAGCACATTTAAAAATAAAATATGCAACTGTCAATTATGCAGCAGTTCATGCAATCTTCCCTATAAGAAGAAATGAATTCTTCTATATACTAAAGGACACTAGGTGATGGACAAACCGCCATGCTTACTCCACCACCATGGTATTTGAAGCTCACATGGATCTAAGTTGGGTTGGTTGACGTAAAATGATAGTCATGCTATAACATAATTTTTCATATACTCTAGGAACACAATTTTTCATATAATCTAGGAACACTTTTGATAAGAAGCAGAAACCAACTCCATGAGAGTATAAGCACAATACCAGAACTTCACATAGGAAAATGATCCCTGGGGCAACCTATCAAGCTGTTAAACGACTGAACTTCCAGCCATTCAATAAGCCAGCATCTATGTTGTAACCGAGATTCTTGCTAATGATACAAAGGAAAATGTGACGGGAGCTCGATGCTTGGCATTCAAACGTGTTTAATAATGCAATAAACAACTTCATAGCATGCATCAATGTCATGGGTAGCTCCATATGACAGCTTCTATATTGGGACTTAGTTCCCACACACGATGGTAAACATGTCAAAGATCGGCCATTCACTAGGCAAGAAACATCATTAACATGCCTTACAGTAAATCGGTGAGCTACATTTGTTGTCACAAATTATCAAATGGACCGCATCGAGTCAAATCAACAAGTCTTCCTAAGTTGGTGCAAGAACAGGGTTTCCTAAAAACAGCTCAAAATCTCAACCATAAACATTCCTGTAATCAAAAGCTCAACCAACATAATGTCATCACAAACTCTAGTAAACATTTAATGTATGAAGGTTACTCGTAATGAATTTTTTTTTTCAATGTTTCAATTCCATTTTGTCTAGTAGGCTAAAAATATTCAGTAAGTGTTTTTCCAGGTTCAGCTAATAAAAAAAGAAAAGGGAAGAAGTCGGAAGAGAATTGAAGAAAATTGCCTTACTAAAAGAGTTGCAATGACATGTAACAGACATTGCTATAAACATTGACCAGAAATAGATTCAATTTCAATGCCCTAGAATTTAAATAGAATAAATCAATCTGTAAAGAAAGTGTAAAGAAACCAATGAAAGGCCAAATATTTCTTGACTCTCACACCAAGTTCGCTAACTTTTATTTTGTAAATATGTCTTACAAATGAACCCATGTGAAGCAAATGTGTCATCAGTTGTATATGTGGTAACTTGTAATTAGAATGCATTGGAATCCATGAATTTTGCAGATCTTTGCTCTCTGTTCTCTAAAGGATCAATGGAAAAACACACCTTCAAGTTGGGGAAAGTCAAATGATCCTTGTGGTCTATGTCGGGATCTATTTACATCTCTCCACTAAGTCTTTTATCCTCTTTCTGTTACTTCAATAGGATACTCTTCAACCCTGCTTGGAGATCTTCCCATATGGTTTTGTACACTCTCTGCCGATTTAAGGTAGATTGTCCTCAAGGCGCGAGGATATTACATTGCTTCTACAAGAAGAGAAGAAAATTGAATCTAAGCAAAAGCAGAATGGAAAATGGTGCGGATATCACGCATATATATATGGACCAGCTACATTAATGTGCCAAGCGTGTAAACCATGTGAGCATATCCCGCACTCCTGTAACTATGTGATGTAATGTTTAAACATATACACTCATGCACAAGAAGACATGATGATGTAGAAATTCAACGAATTGAGCCATGAACCATAATATGCTTGGCACCATACACCTTTGGTCTAAGATCAAATTCAACCATATTAAAGTATACACTTCAAGTAGATATTAAAAAGCATTAACCACAAAATAGAATAAGCAACTCAAATACAAGTGACGAAACCTTACAGAGTTTTGAGATTTGGCATATGTGAAAGGGTTGAAGGGATCGACCTCTTCACTGATTGTTCTTCAAGGTCCTGCATAGTAACATCACTAACAAATGACCCCGCCATGGTGATCACTCGAACAAAAATATTTGGTCAATCAAATCATCAAATGGGCTTCATATGATTTTGGATGTTTTTGAGCATTACATAACATTGCAAACATTATTTCCTATGGCGTGGCCACTTTTTGTTAGGATCTGCTAGAATTTTCATTCATCGAATCTTGGATTCATATGTCGGACAGGTTGGATGTCACACGCCTACTTTGTTTATAGGCACCTTAAGTCAGAAGGCCAATGGTCAATATTCTCTACTAAAGTGTGGCCCACCTATAATGGGTTGGTTTGGATGTTTGTAAAACCCCAAGTTGTAAACAATTTATATGGGGAAAAAGGTCTAAAGTCGTCCCACAGTGGTTACACCTAATAAGCAGCATTTTAACTCACATGTAAGTATTCCATACCATTGTTTTTCTTTTCAAATTTATAACCAATCAAACCATTAGATAGGCTACACGTGATGTTTCCACAGGCAGCATTTCCACTAGGCTACATAAACATTTTAAAATAATAATAATAATAAAAATAATAAATAAATAAATAAATCCGATCAAACCATTAGATAGGCTACACAGGATGTTTTCAGTAGTATATAATGTTTTCCGACAATGGCCCGCCTTATGATTGGATCTACAAGAGCTATACATATTGGACGGTTTGGATTTCATAAACATACCACGTGGGCAATAATTCTCAACTCCACTTCTTAAAGAAAAAATAATGGAGGACATTTTGGTAATTTCAACCTTTAAAAAAAACAACAAAAATTTTCTAAAAATCCAAAAAAAAAAAACCTTACTTCCTCTCCTCAAGAAAATAATCCTTGAAGAGCTGCAGCCTCCTTTCCTTTACTTCCTTGCAAATCTTCAAATACCATACCATGGACTAGATGGTTGGGATTACCTGATAGATAGTTCAAATTGCTGATTTAACCCTCATTATATGATTGGCCATGTCAGACGGAATGGACAGCACAGATTGATCCATTCCACCGTACTAGATCATCTCTCTTCTAAGTTATTCTTTTGGATCCTGTAAGCCGAGGTCATCTAATCGACAACCCATTTCTCTCCACTTTTTGGAATACAATAGCATAAAAGTGGAAAAAAAAAGGGGTGTATCTATCAAAAAGTAAGAATCTCTCTCTCTCTCTCTCTCTCTCTCTCAAAAAGTATGAATCTCTCTGTTTTTTTTTTTCATGGTGACCCTGGCCAAATGGACGGTCGAGATTGATCCATTCCAATGAGAAAGGCAAGATAACTAAATATTGTAACATATTATCTGCCAAGAAAACCTTGAGACAAAAAAATTAAGATGAACAAACCCATTACTATCACCTGCTTTGCGTCTATAAGCTTCATATGAAATTCATTGCTATCTCTCTCTTGCAAGGTCCTCAAACAACTAATGTTAAAAAAGCAAAAAATAAATAATAAATAAAAATAAAAATAATAAAAAGGTTATGCAAATGAATTTTATACCAAAATTCATTGTGCGTGTGTGTATCTATCTATCCACACACACACACACACACACACACACACACACACACAGAGTTACAAAAGAAAATGCAAAAGTTCAAATTAAAAGGATCAGCTTGTAAGGGGTTCACCAGTTAAACATAACAGTGTTTTATTTAGAAAGTTGCAAGTTGCAACTAGAAGTTGTAGCATCTTATCACTAATAAATAAATCAATAAATAAACGTTTAAAGGGTGATACCTGTGCAAGTTTTCATTAAAGCGACTATTATGAACATGTTGTCTGGAGTGCGAAGAATTAGCATCCATGGAAAGTAAGGAGAAGTCACAATTTCCAGCTCGCCAAGCAGCTTCATACTTCTTGATAAACATTCCCTCTTCTTAGCAAGTACATGCCAAATAAAGCTTCATCCTATAACAAGATCTTGGATCAATTCCTACGCTTTGAAGATTGCAAGATCAAAAACAAAACAAAATTGATGCAACTATGATAAAACAATTCACCTTATGTGATTGGATGATCCCATTTATCTTTGTCGAGTTCATTGATTTGTGTGACCGCCGCAACTAGTAATTCAATGTGGGGTGGCAGATGGAAAAATTGCATGTAAGTTGGTGAGTCGGATCATGAACTTGAAAAAATCGATCAATATAATTTAACATTGTAAGTAATGAAAAATTTCCCCCATACTTCAATCAGTCAAAAATTTGTTCCCTATAATTTCCCTAACACTTAAAGCATATAAAAGGTCAAGACCGAATTAATGTGAAAAGGGGAAAAGCATAGCAGTTATTTCAATAATAACTTTTTGATATGGGAAAAATCGAGGTCTCCCAATGTCGTCATTAAAATGATCTTCACACCAATGCTCCAAATACATAACGGAGGTGAAGTAGGAGCCACAATGATGCCAAGTAAATGTAGCCATCAGGAGGAGATTACAATACGGGGCATGTGAAAAAGAAGAAAAAAGAAGAAGAAAATCAATATACACATGCACATAAACCTTCTTTCTCAAACTATTGCATGCAAGAATACGCAAATAAGCATAGATAAAAGGAATGTTGATCGAAAAAAATACAAGGTACACATGTACATACTAAAATTTCAAACAAGAACAGGCATATTGTGGACGCATCTATTACATGTTTAAGCCATCAAATAAAAATATAAGGTATATGAAAGCCTGTGAAGTATAGAAGTTGTCACCACTTACTTTTCAAAAAGCTGCTAGAAATTCGAATATATAGCTATGGAACTAAAATATGAAAAGCATTGCAATTTCTGGTCAACAATGTCACCAAAGGGTGGCCTAGTGCAAAATCCCGAGGGCAGTATTTGATAGCAGTGAAAGGGATATGTTGGATTGCTTCCAAAAGCTAAAGAAAAGAGATGTGAAAGTGTGAATTTGAATCACAATTGAAAGGTAGAATGGCCAGGGGACATCCAACATATGATTTCATCAGTAAATTACGACAAAAAAGGTAGGACAGAGGAAGCTACTACCTCATCGAGCAGGATGAATAGGGGTAGGAAGCAGATTCAGTTGCCATGAAGATTCAGGAGCCATATGATTTAAACTTCAAAATGTAATGGAGCACATCATGATCGTTTAAATGAATGCTTAAAATATAGAAAAATTTTAGAGGGAATGCTGCAAACCTGAAATAAATTTGGTTGAAGCATTTCTTCAAACAACTAACATGCGATGATGTCGGCGGCCATGGACGGCGGTGGATATGGTGCATTGCTGCGTATCGCGCTTCAAATTTTGATAATCGAAAGGCGAAGTGAGAGAGACAGAGATGAAGGGAGAGAGATCGAGAGAGAGTACCTTCAATTTTCTCTTCTTTCTTCTACTTCCTTCGATTGTTGGAGAGAGATCAAAGAAGGAACAACACGTCGAAGAAAACGAGGGAAAGAGAGATCGAGAGAGAGGGAGGAGATGGAGGAGAGGGAGATCGAGAGAGGGAGGGAGAGGAAGGGAGAAAGATCGAGAGAGTATGGGGGAGACAGATCGATGACGGGAGAGGGAGAGACGAGACGGCGAAGAGGGAGAGGGAGAGGTAAAGAGAGACAGAGAGATAGGGCTTTTCCTTTTAAGTCGTCCGAGCATCTGGCAGTTGGTGATGGCCTCCAGTAAAAATGTACCGGATATTCTCCGCTTTCTTGTAGTGCATGTTGTGGATGGTGGATGTAAGGGGGACCAAACGGACTTTTGGGATAATTATTACTTATAATATTAGAAACCAAATATGCATTTCTACTTTTTGGATGATAAGTGTGTTATAAGTGGGACTGAACAGGCTTTTAGAATAATTACTTATAATATTACTTACCAAACATGCTTATCTCTAAATAAGTAGAAACCAAGATAAGCTACTTATGGTATAAGTAGCTTATATAAAGTAAGCTATGATCCAAAGGCTCCCTAGGTGATCATCGCTTTGGAGCTAATTTGTTAGAAAGGTTGGATTTTGGATCTATTTAACTAGTTGAAAGTTGCCTGCCAGATCCAACCAGTTAGATGAGCCCACCCTTGTCCTCTTTGGACAGAATGGTGGGCCTGGCCAGGTCAACTCATCTTATTTAACACTGTTGGGCTGAGTATTGGCATTGAGACTGTAGTTTCTTTTTAACCCAGTTGAGTTGTCTCACGGGCTATGGTTGGCTTGTACTCGTCCTTCACTCGTGGGTTGGCAATGTGCTGGGTGCGGATGGCCGGACACTATCAGGCACGAGGCTAGATACTATATATCCCACTTATATGCCAGCATTGAACATAGGTGTAAGATCCAATCCGTCCATCAACTGAGTACCACTATGTAGCTGGCCGGACTCAAGAATCAGGCCTGTATGCTTGTCAAGTGGGCCACTGTTTTAAGAAAAAAAGGTAAGGCTGTGAAAAACTTTGCTGAAGTTCTCTAAATTGGGGTCCACTTCACTACAAGAAAATGTGGCTTAGCCGACGGGCGTGGCTACCCTTTGCCTGCGGCCAGTTTTAACAGTCGCAGGCAAAGGGTCCTATAAAGAAGAAAAGAAAAAATCTAATCCTCATTTCCACTCTTTCATCTCCAGCTGCGCGTCGACTCTCTCTCTCTACCTCTCCCTCTCCACTCCCTCTCCTCTCCCTCAAGCTCTCCCTCTCCTCTCCCTCTCCGCTAGCTCTTCCTCCCTCTCCCTCTTGCGCGCTCTCCCTCTCCCTCCCTCTCTCTGTCTCTCCCTCTTCCTCTGATTCTTCTTCTTCTTCTCTCTCCCTGCAATTAGACTTGGAATCTATTCATTTTTTCTTGCATTTAGTTTATCAGGAGATGCTTCATTTCTCATTTAATTCAACATGATGATGGTCTATTAGTAGGCGGCAATGGGGCTGGTCGCAAGATCGAGGTGGACTAAGGTGGTATCTTTTCGTCTCTGTTTCTACTTCTAAAACAGAGAAAATAGATTTTCTCATTTTCCTCAAACAAAATCTACTCTCTCTAATTTCCTCTTTTCTTTTCTTTTTTTTTCATTTTCTCAAATTAGGGTTCACTGCAAGATCTGGAGAGTCTCGTTGAAGCGATAAAGCAAGTAAAAATCGTGATCTGCGCCATTCCTTCCAAAAATGTCCTCGATCAGAAGCTTCCCATTCAAGCTATCAAAGAAGCTGGATGCATCAAGGTCAGTCGTAGCTTTTCTCTTGTTTGCTTATTTGTTTTTTTTTTCCTGCTACAGACTACTATAATAGTTTACCACCATTTAACGAATGGTTGTGACTCTTCAACTCTACGATGGCATAGTTGTACGGCAAAACAGATCGTCCAAAAAGCTGACCCATTTGTGGATGGAGCGATAGTGACCATCTGATTTTTGCCCTTGGAATTTGGGCCACTTAGCATTTTAATTTCAATGAATCCATTTGATGCCTATCAATTGGATGGTTATTGTTGCTTCTGATTAGCATGATTTTCAATATATTTTCCATTCACAATGTGTCCCACAAATTGAATGGTCTGGATAGCTATAGAACACAGTGCTGCATGTGAGGAGGATGAGTCATCACCATGCATCTTCGAAATTGTGGTGACCTATCACATAAGTCTAGCCCCCCATCATTCCACGCGCACCTCCACTAATAAAGAGAGGCAGTAGCTAGGGGGATATTACAACTTAGAAGGGACTTCCAACCTATGTGAGGGTACCTGTTTGGAATGTGGGATTAAATGGTATGGAATTGCATTAGGTAGAATTAACACTATTATTGCACAATAATTGTATATCTAGAAATTCCATGGTATCTTGACTATCCAATCCCATGTTTGGTATCAAATTGTTCCTTCAGGAAGAAACATTATATTAAGTGAAACATGCATTTGGTGAACCATGAAATTGTAATCAACGGACAGATTTCATGTATATATTACAGCAAATTAGGATAACTTTTGCCCATTGTTCAATGATTGGTTCCCATATATTAATTTCATGTATTATGGAAACCATTTTACCTTCAAAACAAAAGAGAAAGTTCAGGAAAAAGAAACAGATGAAAGAGAATTCCAGTTGCAAAAGATTGTTTGATCTGATGAAATAGCTATAATTGGTTGTAGAGGTTCATTCCATCAGAATTTGGAGCAGATCCTGATAAAGCCCGAATTCCCGACCTTGACTATGGCTTCTATGCAAAGAAATCAGCGATCCGACATGTTATAGGAAAGGAAGGCATTCCATACACCTACATCTCCTGCAATTTCTTCACAAGATATTTACTTCCATCACTTGCACAACCAGGTCTTAATACACCTCCAAGAGACAGAGTCAAGATCTTTGGAGATGGAAACATAAGAGGTTTCTTGATTTACCCATGATTCTAGGACTTTGATTTACATAGATGAAGTGGATGGTGATAACTGTACTTCTCAAGTTCGTTCTTTAGCTTTCTGTTTGCGAAATGTTATTGCTACTCTGAGTGTAACCATCAGTCTCAATGCATGTGCCAACTGGGTGTGTGTGAAATCTAGGCAATTCATCCGGTGGGCACAACTGTGGCCCAAAATACCAAGCCACTGGAGGTCGGTGCCGCACTTGTATGAAAGAAATGAAAAGTTCAAAAATTGGCATGTTGTCCACATTCAATGTACGCATGCTACCCACCTGATGACATACCGCCACTGATTCTTGGGCCTTGGCACAACTAAATGTGGTCCAATGGATGAACAGTAGAATCATGTGCGGACATGCTACTTTGGGGAGAGTAGGATTTGGATGGATACCTCGCACGAGTAGCCATGGCACTCGCTTTATCTGTTTTTCTTGCTTCATTTCTTATACTCGAACTCGATAATTCATTCTTTCCACTATTGTGGTGCAGTGGTTGCTTTCTCTCTTTGTTTTTGTGAAGGAATCGATATGTATTGTTATTTTATTTATTTATTTGATAGGCATCATGGATTTGGGTATTTATGCAATCATATTCCATTAAAAAAAATCATATGCAATCACGTATAACAAAATATAAAGTACACCTTAATTAATTCTATTACACATTTACACTATGATATGGTATCCATATATATGAAGTACATCACCCATATATATCCATATATTTTATAACCACACACTGACCAACATTCAAACTTTCTAATAGCTACGATCCATCAAACTGTTAAATAGCAGGATGCTACAAAGTTACTTAGTTTTTCTTTTTCTTTTTCTTTTTTAGAGATGCTATTTTGTTCATCCGAATATTACCCTCTTGTTTTCAAGGACAACCCTTTGGTAGACTTTGTCGAGCTTCCTGATACATGTTAAGGCCTATCTTGTTGCAACATCTTGAGTGGAGTTATCAGAGGGGCACTAGAAATGGTGAGAATTTAATCTCTTCCTACATTGAGTGCTCTCAAAGCCGCATTCTGATGATTTAAGTTTTAATTTGGCGCAGCATGTAGGCATTGAGATATTTTACATAAAAAGGTGTATTTAATACATGTATCTGTATTACTTGTTTTCTACTTTTCTCTTGACTGATAAATTGTTGATTTGTGGCAGCACTACATTAAATTTTGCAAATTGGTAAAAAACCGCAAGTTGAATGATCTCCTAGATGCCTTGGATTTTAATCAGGTTATCATCTTTGTTAAAAGTGTAAGCAGGGCAGCTGAGCTGAACAAGCTGCTTGTGGAATGTAACTTCCCATCTATATGCATATATGATGATATGCAGATCATTTTTAATACTTAGGATTGTCCAATCACCTAAAATCTGGAGCCATGACCAGTCCATGATTGTCCACGATGTAAGAACGGTTTGGATTATCATATGAATACACTACATGAGGAATGTAATGGCATTATATATATTATTAAACATGGACAAGAAAACAAGAAATTTACTTGCAATATATTTGGAGCACATTTTGCCTATAAGTATTAGACTCTTATGTTATTGGAGGCACTCCACATCAATATCTACCCGTGTACATGTTGTAGATTTTCTTCCACTAATCTATTCATGTATTTTGTTTCTCTTTCTCTGTACTTCTGATGCATACTGTAAGTATGTTGTCTGATCCTGCTTGCGTGTCTGAAGACTTTGGATCAATATCAAGAGTCATGTAATGCTCGATCCATGGAAGGTGCTAAAGTGTTGGAAACTTTGCTTGAAGTGCAACTTTGGTCGGCTGTTCCATGGGTGGTTTTGTTGCCAGAGTCAGCAGTTGTCCACCCACATTTAAGGAAGTCAGCAGTTGAGACTGTTCTCACTCTTTCAAGTCGACAACATGTTAGCTTCTTTACTCTCTTCATTGTAGTTATAAATCTTATGCATCTTCTTCTTATTCCAATCACTACATGCCTGACAAAATCCAAAGAACTTATATAGGTCACCTGCTATGGCATTGATGCAGTTCTCTACATCAGAAACATGCTAGCTTGCCAAATTACCAATGTATGTTCTTTGTATCACTTGCCAAGAGTAGTGCTTTTGGTGTGCCTTTATCATTATGCGGCATTCTAGCTTGTTGGTATGGAAATATGAGCAAACTAAAGAATATGTCAATGGATGGCTGAAAAATAAACATGAGCAAACTAAAGAATATGTCAATGGATGGTGAAAAATAAACGTGAGCAAACTAAAGAATATGTCAATGGACTGAAAAAAAAATAAATGTGGCGATGCTTTCATCCAAGGGAATAATGGTAACATATGTTCATTTTTACTACCAAATGTGATTTTTTACTTTTGATTGATGAGGGATGGGGACTAGGGATTGATGACTTACCCAAGTCACTCATCCAAGTTTCATCTGGAATCAGGACTAAAGGAGTCGATTGGAGTTGCTAAGTCAAAACACAATAATGAGGGCATATTTTTTCTCTGTTAATGCACTACATGCCAACTTGCCAAGTTACCAACATATGTTCAAGTGAACTCCTCATCTTTCAATTGTTCCATACCTTAATTTTTTCTCTGTTTTACTGAATAATTTAGAAATATGATGGTCACCTTTTGGTAATTTATTGTTTCTGATGCAGAAGAATTGATCAGGATTGTCAATCTTGGTCCTTTTAAGCACATTGTAGACGGTAGCCTTGAGCTTAGGAAAGCTGCTTTTGAATGTGTTGACACGTTCTGGATAGTCTTTGCCTTGATCGAGTGAACTCCTCATCTTTCACTGTTCCATACCTTAAATCCGGTTTGGATGTTGAGTACTCAACTATGTTCTTGTAATTGTTTAAGGCGTTGAATTTTTTGTCTCTTTCAATGGTCATCATCATCGAAGCTCAGTCTCTTCCAATAGTTAATATAGAAATTTATGATGTAAAAAGCTCAGTCTCAACCTTTGTAGTCTTCCTTTTTTCTTTTCTTTTCTTTCTTTTTTGTTTTCTTTTTTTTTTTTTTCCTAAAATGGACTTCGTAGAAAAAGATGAGAAACTTAGGTGGTTACTAACTTCATTGTCAAATCAAGGTTTTCTCCATTAGGAATTTCAACTGTCTGTAACTCAGCGACACTGCCATTTCATATTTTTCTTAGAAAGCATTGACCATTTACATGGCATATGAACCTGAGGAAACCTTGGGACCGTGTCTTGTGCCCTTTCTTCCAGCCACGCAATTATTTATTTTATTTTATTTTTCCCTTTGTATTTACATATTTCCCAACTGAAGTTCAGAAGTAGTGAAACCTTTTTTCTGAAAACAATTTCCCGACAACATTTGCAGGTTTGTTTTCTGGGCCAATTGCAACTATTCAGGTTCCAACTATCAACATTTGCAGGTTTGTTTTCTGGGTCAAGAACATTGCTCCAGGATTGCTTCTATAAAAATTTTAACTCCAGTACACTTCTTTTTTCTTTTATTTTTTTTCTTTTTTTAGAAGGATCTTCTAGACATTAGTTAAATCTAATACACAGATTGTTACAGGTAACAAGCCATATATGTGAACATGTGGCACATGTACAAGATCCAAGCTGATCATCAGATGAGACCCACGATCTTGTTAATATGAAAATGGGGAAAGGGATAACCTCTCCAACCAGCAAAGAGACAAAACTGCTCCAAGACTGAAGGAAAGCACACAATCCCATAGCTAGAGTTTTCTTAATATTTCTGACATGGGTTTCTCTTATCTTCTGATTTTTCTACGGTTGATTCAGAATTTCTTTCTTACTTGAATTGGTTTCTTATTTTTCTTTCTTAATGTTGTTCCCCTGTCCAGGTGGGGAATGGTGCAATGCCTGCTTTGATTAGCTCACATAACTTATTTAGATTAATTCTTGCTTCTTACAACTACCCCATGTACCTACTAAAAAGCTAAAACTATTCATCTCTAAGATTCTTGAAACATCAATTTTTGTTTCCTAGTGATCTTCTTCTTTCCTATAAATGAATACACTTCTTTTGTTCTTTTTTATATCTTCTAATTTGATATTAACATAGAGATTTATTTCAGGTTGAGTACAATGACAGCCAAAATGCAAGCAAGCAAGATTCCCTACTTTCAAGTATAGACGTGGCAGAACAACAGATTCTGTTATTCTCCACCTTGTATTTTCTTTATGAAATCTCTTTTAGCATATAATTTTTTGATAAAGAATTCAATTTGTCAAACACATCTTTTCAACGTTATATCATATTGTTATTGATTTTTCCTTTGGGAGTTCCATTGCTTGCTGCCCAAAACATCTACACTGAACACTTGACACGCCATCAACTCCCCGTAGCTTCATCAATGATAGGTTGGAGCAGGTTCCTACCAACGTTTGTAGGATGCACACGTGTAATCATGCACTCAATCTTCTGTTACCTTTCTTTTGAAAAAAAAAAAAAAAACAAAACAAAACAAAAACAAAATAAAAGAGGAATTTTTCTTTCTTCTAGGTTTTCTTCGTCCAATCAAAGTTTTGGATCTGTGATTTTTGCTGGTATGAAGTGTCCAGCCCATTTGAGACAACTCATAAAAGTCTCTTGAGCTGCTTTGGAACTTCTTGGAGTTTTAACTATGCCTTCTTTTTTAGATTTCTAATTTTCTATTAAAGGCTATAAATTAGAACCCATTGATGATTTACTTGTAAGTAATGATGGAAGAAATCAATCAAAGATGAGAGAGGATACCTTTTAAAATGAAATATCTTTGTTTTTTCTTTGTTTTAAAAAAATAATAAAAAATCATCTATACATTTCCTCTTTATTTGTTTTGGATCTTGAATCGAGGTTGGGTTGGATTGTCTGGCCCCACCCTTTGGTAACCTAGATAGCAGGAGGGGTCAGGAAGGGTTCAACCTAAGCTCGTCCATTTGTTTAGACAAGTCATATCTCTAGCCCAAGCCCAAGCCCAGCCCTCTAACTATTTAACTTTTAATCATCCATTCAGTAGATATTAATTGGATGCATGGTTAGGATTGATTGTCAATATGATCTTAAAGACATGTTTCATCCACAATGGGATCCACCATTTGGATGGTTTAGATAGCTGGACACCAATGCCACATGTGTTAGATAGCTGCACACGTGAATATTTCTTTGATTTCTTTGTTTTTTCAATAGTACTACTGTTGGTAGATCTCATGTATGATATTAGGGAGATTTTCTGCAACAAATGAATCCATCATTGGGAGGTAGCTCTTGCTGATAGCAATGAACGTTAAATCAACCATTTAAAGTACAATGTTTTCTTATGGTTACTAGATCTGAACACTTTCATCAGCTCCTAAGGTTTTGGAGGTCCTCTTTTGCTACTAACATTGTTAATATCTATGTAAATGTATTTGATTCGATGCAGACAATCTACAGAATTGGCTTTGGCCAAATATACTTGAGTAAATGCTAAGCCATTTGTAATTTCAGTGCATCACATGTGATTGCTTTATTTTTCCATTTGATTTCATTTTAAACTCATGTGATGTGACCACGTGTGTCTTGGAATGTCTTTATTTTAAAGGAATCTATTTACTTTAGTGTAGCATGTCAAATGCAAATGTATGAATTGGAAAGCATATACACGCAACATTCTGCACTCCACGTGGTTTTAATAGAGGGACTTCCATCTTAACTCTCCCTTGCGTGGCTTATCTGTTCATGAATTTCAGTCCCAATTCAAACGGGTAATTTTTTACTGTATGACTGTGTTTTTCTTCTTTCATATTGGACAGGTGAAGCATCCCAAGGTTGCTCAGTTCTTAGGAGGGAGGTTGTATGACTGGTGAGGATTAAATATTGCTGATTTAGTTGCATATGTGCAACAAACACCCATCATCAAATATGGAAGCACAGGAAGAGTGCATTTGGAGAACATATTAGTCTTTAAAAAATGTGTTGTCCAAACATTCTTTTTGAAGCCATCTCTGTTACAACTAGCTTCATTGGCTCCTTATTACAGTGCCTGCCATGAAACCAAAATGCATACCGGTTAGACCCAATTTTTATCTTTTTATTTTTTTAGCCCGATTTCTAGTGAATACTTTTGTCATTGGCTTGTTGATTTTACTCAGCCTATGTAATTGATTATTACATAGCAGCTGTGGGAGTTTTGTGCTCACATTGCCAGTCCTAGGCCCCGATAAAGGAGAAGGGTTGCATCAGGTTGGCAGCTAGCGTGAAACTTTTTCCACAACTTTATCATTGATTTAGTAGTGGCACTATATTCAAATGATCGTACTGTTGTTTAATTTGTTGCTATGGGAATTATCAGCAACTGAAATTTCTCTTGAGAGTGTGGTCTCTTTTTTGATTGAATCTTGACATTTTCTTGTTCCAGGTGCCATTTACCAAATTTATATATTGGAATGGAATACATGCGGACACAGTTTTAAACTTGCTGGATAGGTGAAATTCATGCTTCTTGACATCATGCAGTTGTGATTTTATAATGGTAACAGATTCATAAATTTGTTTAGTTAATTCACTGTTCACTTATTTTGTGGATTATGGTCCTTGTACAAGTTGATGTGGAAGGGAGATGCATAAAGGCCCTAATATATGTGTTAAAATCTTTAGTACACAATGAGTTGAGATATGCACTGAGTCAACTTATCCCAGGCTCATGAAATGCATGTCAAATGTTAGTTTCATTCGAGTAAAGGCGAATCAGGGGATTGCCTGGTGCATATTATATTCTTTCGTGTATTTGAAGGACGAGAAATAAGTAGCTTTGGTGAGCTGTTTGTGTTCTAATTTCTAAATGAAGTGAGGGTGGTATGTTCATGAGTTGGACCTGAAGTTGTGGATGTTGGACTGCAAAAACAGGTTGACTGGGCTAGTGCCTGGTTGAGTCATGCTGAATTGTACAGAGTCGGTTGAGTTTTTTAGCCGAATTGACACGACTCATCAAGTCCTGACTGAGTCATGCTGGCCAATGAGTTTCTGTGAAACCTGGCTTGGAATCTCTTTGAAAGTGAAAATGTGGCTGCTGCTTAAGGGCCAACTTCTCTTTCACTCGTCCAGTTCAATCTCCTTCACATTTCCAATCTCATTTCAGGATTTCCATGGCTACTGTTCAGTTATCCGGCGCTTCTGCAACCAGGTTTGTAGCAGCTCCTAGGCATAACTTTTTCAAGGGCTTCTTTGTTGGATAAAATGGTTGCAGATAACTTTCCCTCTAGCTCCTTCTTTGACTTTTTGGGACTGAATCCAGAATGTACTTTTTCTGATGACGTTAGATTGTATATTACTGGCTCAGGTTTTCATGCCGAGGTAATGTATTTCCTGTTCACCCCTAGGAAGCTCTGTAGGTTTGCATTAATCTGTGCCTATTTAGTTTCTTTTGAACTCATCTAGCACAGAAAATTTTCTGAATATAGTTCTGCCATGATTAATGCTGGATTCTTAGAACCATTCTTTAGATGATGTGAATGGACTTAAGTAGCCCATGCATTCTTCAAGCTCCTTGGGCAGTACCCATATTAACTCGTAGGTGAAGCCATACCACTTGTAGGGCTTCCTTTTCTCCAGTGATGGAATGCGTTCCTTTGCCCAAGGAACTGGTTATTTCTACTAGAGGAACCCGATGCATGTTGAAATTATACAATTGCAATTCATAATAGTCATGCATGATAGGCTTTGCATATCACATAGTTCATAACATATGCATATGCAGGATGGCTAGAGTTGTAAAATTTTGTCATTTTGTTTTTTCTTATCTTTGCTTTATCTTTTTTGTATTCTTTGGCCTTTGGCATTTCTTTAAATAAATTTTGTTATCATCGTTTTAAAAAAAAACATATGCATATGTAGGATCAATTCATGTGGTTCAGTAGAAGGCCATGCAATGTTTGCAGATGCTCAACAGTTTTTTTTTTTTTTTTGCTTTGGAAGAGCCCTTTGCATGGTTGCAGCATGAAGTCCTACAGCTAGCACACGCAGTTAGCAACCAGAGCCAATTTGCACTGTTTGGTGTGGGCTATTGCTTGGGAGCACCTGCACATATACCCAATAAAACAGAACGGGTAGCCAAAGCTTTGAGAAAATGATGGAACAACTGGTTGAGCATCCAGTTGCTTTAGCAGTAACCAAGTAGGTTGTGGCAGCAGCCCAAATAATCTCGGAGCTGCTACAAGCCCTTGTGACCTACAATCTCATTTCTGATGACTCTACCGCCCATACATCGCAACTGATGATTTAAGGACAAATGAAAAATATAAATGTCATTCAACACTAGTGGATAAACTATAAATGCCGTCCACAGACAAATGTGGGGATACTTACTTGTATGCTGAATCTCCGCCAATGCCTTTTCCAGTAGGGTCACCAGTTTGTGCAGTGAAATCCTTTTGAACTATGTGGAATAGACAGCCATTGAAATACTTAATCCTGCATTTGACCATCCAAGAGGAACATAAAGATACAAAACCCTCGGTTAATAGCTTAATGTTAGATGGCTAAATATTAACACATTCAGTTTTTAATAGGGTTTTAATAAAAAACCGACGATTTAGCGGCAGCCAGTACAACCATCAGTAAAGGTCCCGACCGTCGGTAAAGCCTTTACCGACTGAGGCTTTACCGACTGTTACCTGACTGCGGGCAAAGGCTTTGCCGGCGGTTTTCTGGGCCTTTGCCGGCGGTTTTGATCGCCGGTAAAGGCCACTTTTCTTGTAGTGCTTGCTGAATGGAACATTTATTTTTGGAAGAAAACGTATACATGGTCAGACTCACCTGACAGAGGGTTTGGATTTTGCACCTATCTGCCCGGCTGACACATGTGGTAACATTTACATGAGTGAGTTGCGCTGCAAACGCGTGTGGGCATACCAAAGCTCTTATAAAATGATTTGCTCCAAACATAGGGGTTAGGGCACAGGCAATGAAACCAAGGCACGTGTGAGAGATCCAGGCCATCCATCAAACCAAGCCACTAGTCCTTGTACACCAATATATCTGGACTAAAAATCTGCCCCACCCAACAGGTGGTATTATGAGAAACTTGGGTGGTTAAAATCACATTCAAAATATAAATGTGGCACACCTAGTCAGAGCACTTGACCTGAAGTTAATTTTGAGCCACAGCGTGCGCACGGTGGCCCCCAGTAGATGAACCCTAAAAATTGTTGGAAACCACGCAAACATACGGAGAGGAATCAAGCAAAATACACACAATTTCACAATCAAATCCAAACAAAAACAATTTGAATTTAACATAGAAATACTCTTGTGGGAAAAAAATCATGGCACAAAGCGACGAGTAATGCAATATGAAAGTATAAATTACAAGAGATAGAGTTTTATTGATTCGAACAAGCCTCGAATCTCCTTTACAATTTAGAAAGCCTTAATACATATCTCTCTCCCAAATCCCAATTACACTTCTTATATATAGTATTATAACTGAAATACGAAATAACTGACATATTTGCGTAATTATGTGCACATCTTCAATGAGACCTTAGATGGCATCGATACAACCATTGAGGACTATCAATGGCATCGAACTCTTTCAATGTCATCGATGAGCAACACTAAAACATTCCAACAACCAACATAGATTTTTCAAAATTTCTAGATGGGATCGAGCATCTGTCGATGGCATCAACAGAGCTCGATGGCATCAAGTGGTTTATCGATGGCATTGACAAACCCTATTACTGACAGATTTAAGACATCAATACCAATCTCCACCATATCTTCAATTTTCATTCATCATAGCTTATTCTCAATCACTATCTTTAATTCTGCCTTCCATCATAGCTTCATCATCGCTTCTTGTACACACTTCATCTTTCATTTATGCCTTCGCCAAGCTCAGAGAATTTGCATTGAACTTGAACTTTTATGTTGGAACCACCTTAATAAGCATGTCAGCTGGATTCACACTTGTGTGGATCTTTTCAAGAGACACACCTCATTCCACAAACACCTATCGGATAAAATGATGACGCCCATCAATATGTTTAGTACATGAGTGATAAATTTTTTAACCAAATTGACCGCGCTTTCACTGTCACAATTAACTGGCACAACCTCCTACTGAAGCTCCAACTGATTTATCATTCCTCTCAACCAAACACCTTCCTTGAACACTTCTGTCACCATCATATACTCAACTTCAGTTGTAAAAAGAACAACCACAAATTAAAGCTTCAACATTCAACTGATTACTCCACCCACTACCACAAACGAGTAACTCGAACTCGACCTTTTGTTATCTATACTGTCCGCGTAATATGAATCCACATAGCCTACTAGCTTTGCCCTTGATTTTTCTAATGTTGAGACAATCCTGCGTACCTTGAATATAGGAAAGTAGCCATTTCACTTTACACATGTATGTGCTAACAACACCCACTGCATGTGAAATATCTGGTCTTATACCGACCATGACATAAATCAAGATTCCAACTGCACTCGTATAAGGCACATGAGACACATCCTACTTTTCTTCACTTGTTTTAGAACACTGTTAAGAACATACCATAAAATGAGTTGCGTGGAGAATGCTGACCAATCTTTCCTTGTCCATCCCATACTTGATCATTACTTCTCAAGGTATTCTGCCTGAGATAATCATAGCCTACTCCTATTCTTGTCTTTGTGTATGTCAATGTCGAAAACCCTCTTTTCAACCCCTAAATCTTTTACTTCGAATGTCCAAGATAATTGAGTCTTCGGTATGTCGATCTTATACATGCTATGACTGGTAATAAGCATGTCACCAATGTACAAAAGCATGAAAATGAATTTCCCATCATGCAATGTCTTGTAATAGACACAGTGATCTTATTCACTCCTGATAAATTTTTAACTCAATATAAAAGAATCAAATTCTTTATATTACTACCTAGGCAATTGTTTCAGATCATACAATAACCTCTTTAACATGTAAACCTTGTTCTCTACCCCTTGTATTTCAAAATTTTTTGTTTTCTTCCGGTCTTTTAATTTCCTATCCAGGAAAGCAGTTTTCACATCCATTTGTTCCAACTCGAGATTGTATTGGGTAACCAATGCCAATATGAATCCGATAGATACTTTACCACTAGCGCGAATATTTTATTGAAGTCTACACTTTCTCTCTAAGCATATCCCTTTGCTACCAACCTTGCCTTATGCTTATCTTATTTCTTCTTAAAGATCCACTTGCACCTGATCGCTTTACGGCTGACGGGAAGTTCCACCAACTCCTAAGTCTTATTTTTGGACAAGGAGTACATCTCATCATTCATTGCTGCTTTTCACTTTTCGACATCTGATTCATCAAGAGCCTCCTGAAAAGTAGACGGATCCCCCTTATCCGTAATGAGGAAAAATGTAACATTTGAGTCATCCTTGTATCTCACCGATAACCTGCGATCCCACAGCAGATTATTCTCTCATAGGTGGCTATTCCACCTGCTTCTATACCTGTGTTTGTGTCTCAGTATCACCTTATTCTCATCTCTATCTAACTGAATCTTCACAACGAACTTTTCAGCTTTATTGTACTCATCTTTACAGAACAATGATCCTTTGTTGAATTTGACGTCGCGACTAAGGATAATTTTCCATGTGCTACGATTGTATAGCTTGTACTCTTTTACACCATTACTATAGCTAACAAAGATATACTTTTTAGCTATTTGGTCCATCTTATCTCTCTCAATTGATGGTACGTGAGATTAAGCATTACAACCAAATGTAGGCAATCCCAAGTAGTCTGCCTACTGATCACTCCACACTTCCTCTGAAATTTTATATTCATTGGTCGTAAAAGGGAATCAATTCACCAAATAATAAGTCATGTTAACGGTCTCAATTCATAATTCATTGTCCAACCCAACATTACTAATCATGCATCGGGCTCTCTCCAACAGAGTCTGATTCATTCGCTCAGCGACACCATTTTTCTTTATGTGTAGCGTGTTGTCTTATGCCTTATAATCCCTTCATTTTTACAATACGATTGAATTTTCCAGAAGTGAATCCCCCCCCCCCCCCCCTCGTTATCTGCCCTTAACACTTTTACTTTTCACCTTGACCATTTTTCCACCATCGTCCTTCGCTGTTCGAAGTTAGTGAAAACATCGGATTTATTTTTCTTAAAATAAACCCATGCTTTTTTGGAATAGTCGTTAATGAACATGAAAAACCATGACAACCCTCTAATAGAAACCACAGGCACCGACCCCCATATATCAGAATGCACATAATTTAAAAACCTCTTACAAACATGTTTTTAAAACTTAAAAGACAACCTTGACCGTTTATCATATATACAATGCTCGCATATACTAAAATCAATGCTTTTAAAAACTGAAATAACAACAATCAGAAAGTACCTTCATGCCCCTCTCACTCATGTGGCCTAAGTGTGCATGTCAAATACGTGCAAACATGAAATCTGCTATAGATGTTGCAACTTCACCTGATGAAGTCATCCCAATCAACCTGTAAAGGTTTTCATTCCTTTATGGCTTCATGAATATGAGTGCCCCCTTTGAAACTTTAAGGACACGAATAAAGCTAGTGAACTTGTACCCTAGTGCATCGAGTTCTCCAAGAGATATCAAACTCTTCCTCAAATTAGAAACGTGTCTCACTTTAGTCAATATACACTTCATACCATCAAACATCTTGATGTGCATTGATCCAATGCCTACCACTTTACAGAAATTATTATTGCCCATTATTACTTGACCACTATCGCACTCATTGCAACTAGTGAACCAACTCCAATGAGGTGTCATGTGATACGAAGCCCCCGTATCCAAAATTCATTCTTTATCGAAGCATCCAGATTTTGATGCGATCAACACATCACTACCATTCATTTTCTCATTGAATTCGGCAATGTTAACTTTCCTAAAAAAAACTATCTGAATTCTCTTTTCTCGACTTAAGATTCTGATAGTTGTTCTTCATGTGCCCCGACATGCCACAATTCTAGCACTTTAACTTGCCTTTGCCCTTGTCCTTGGATTTGGACCTCGATCACGAAGATGCACTATCCAACTTAGAATTTCTCCCCATGTAACCAGTGCATCTATAGAAGCACCCACGTTACCGATTTTATTTCTTTTTGCCTTCGACTGAAGGGCTGAGATAACTGTCTCATTACTAATGGTCATTCTACCGGTGCACGAAGATTAATTGAATGACTCATACGAAGTTGGGAGGGAATTCAACTATATACATGCCTGATTCTTATCTTTCATCGTCTCTTCCACATCCAACAATTTGCAAATCGACCTATTAAAGTTACTAATGAGGGCCTCAAAGCTCGTCCCCTCCGCCATCTTCAGATTGAACAAATATAACTTAAAAAACAAACGATTCTCAAGATATTTCTTTGCATATATATTCTCTAATTTCACCCATGTACTTAAGCACAATTGTATAGAGGTCCTACCTTTCTTATCCATTTTGTTCCATTATTCCTCTATCATAGATTCCGGTCGCTTTTCAAAAAGAGCTTCGTCTAATCCTTACTGAACTAAGACATTGTTAATCTTAACTTTTCATAATTCAAAATTGTTTTTATCAGAATATTTTTCTACATCGAACTTTGGGTTAAATGTATTGATATGTTACTTTTAAATTTGATCTACTTTTCAACGTTAGCTCTGATACCATTTGTTGGAAATCATGGAAACACCTAGAGACGAATCAAGCAAAGTACATGCAATCACACAACCAAGTCTAACGAAAAGAATCTGAATTTTACGTGAAAAAACCCTTGAAGGAAAAAAACCACGGCACAAAGCGATAAGTAATGCACTATGAAAGAAAAAATTATAGGAGATAGATTCTTACCGATTCAAACAAGCCTTGAATCTCATTTACAAGCCCTATCTATGCCCTTGAACCCTTAGGAATGATTTAGAATGCCATAATACACGACACACACACACTCTCTCTCAATCCTTATTATACTTGTTATATATAGTGTTACAATCAAAATAGGAAACAACTTATGCACTTATGCAATTCTGTGCACATCTTCGATAGGACCTTCGATGGCATCAACACACCCATCGAGGATCTGTCAATGGCATCGAATTCCTTTGATGCCATTAAGTAGCAACATGAAAACATTGCAACAACTAACATGGATTTTTCAGATTTTCTTGATGGGATCGAGCATCTGTCAATGGCATCGACAGAGCTCGATGGCATCGAGTGGTTTGTCAATGGTATTGATAGACCTTGTTATTGACAGATTTAAGATATCAATAACAAAAAATGTCCCACAAATCACCAGTTTTTCCATGCATGGGCATTCATCGTAGGCACCAACTCAGTCAGGTCATGACCGTGGGAATCTATATGTTGTATATACACGGTGTCCATCCGTATTTTTAACTCATTTTCAAGGATCAGTAACATGATCCTTGGAGTTATTGTTAGAACCTGTTCACCATTCGACTTGTTTTCTGTCATGTATAATGTGTGCACGCGTGCTAAAATCAATACGCAACTCAATCCAAATTAATCAATTTCAACCCTGAGCACCAAAATAAGAAGATACGTCTAATATGAATGTACATGATCAGATTATAAGAAGATTGGTCGCTTACTCAGACAGTTGCAGAATTTATAATGATTAGGTGATAATCAGATGGTGAGGTTCTTCCTCCGAAGATGGGTTACTTTGTGCCTTCCACAAGAAAGGACTTTTAAAATACCAATGAAATAAAAAAAAGGAAAAATTCAAAATCGGTCACTAGAAACAACAACAAGAATATATTTCTTAAAAGAATTGCGTGATATTAGATAGAGAAAAAATCCAGCGTGCGAGCATAGATTTGAATTACAATTAAAGATTATAGTTAGGAATTACCGCTACTCCTAGGATAAGCTGAAATAAAAGATAAATTGATATATTTGTTTGGTTTGATTGGTTGTTGTATTGGTTTCGTGTTTTGTATTCCTCTACTATTTATATAGTTTCGTTGCAGATTGTTCTTTCACATCCTTCTTCCATTACTGCAACAGTTACAGTAGTAAAAAAGCCTCTTTCTAGATCATTCTCTTCTTACATTTTCCTTTTGTAATTATTCATTTTCTGTCGGCCAGGCTCTCTATCTCTCGGTCATCTTCTACATCTTGGACTGCTCAGATGCATCCTTTCGTTTCGTCCACTCGACTGAGCTTATTGGCCGCATTCCGTTTCTTGGCTTCTCGGTCGAGCTATGTCAACCATTCCCTAGATCCCTTGGCCACACTCTTGGTATCTCAACCGCACTCACCTATCCTTAAAGATCTTTTGCAAGCTATATCTTTCCTTGTAATGACACGTACCCTTTTCTCTTTGGCTACATCAGGAACGATCAGAAACAGGGTACAACATTACTCCTAATATCGCCTCGCCTTTGGTCAAAAAGGTGAGAGCAACGTTAATCGCCGCTTGGTGCAATAAATGTGACTATTCACCCGGGCAAAAACATCATTTTCGGCAATCTTGGTTAAACTCAACCATCTTGATCAGAAAACATCAAAGTCATCCGACTTAACCGAACTCGGCCATTTTGGTAAAAAAAAAAAAAAAAAAATAGCAAATCCAGCCATCTTGATTGAACTCAGCCATCTTAGTTGAAAAGTGGTAAATTCGACCATTTCGGTCGAACTTGGCCATCTTAATCGGAAAACATCAAATTCGACAATTTTAGTCGAATCGGCCATCTTGGTCGAAAAACGGCAAATTCGGTCATATTGGTTGATCTTGGCCATCTTGATCTGAAAACAAGAAATTCAACCATCTTGGTCAAACTCAGCTGTCTTGATTGAAAAATGTAAAGTTTAGCCATTTTAGTCGAACTCACCTCTCCTAATTAAGAAATGGCAAAATTAGCCACGACAATGGATACTGTCAATCAATACATTTTAAATAGGGCTTATGGTTGACCAAGGTGGTAATACGACTGATAACTAGGCCAGCTACTTCGACTAATTGCATGATTCAGTCACAATCTAGATGGTGTAGTTCAGTCACTGGTGTCGGTTTCAAGCCTTCCTAGTTTTGTCTTTCCATGATACAGTGGATTCCTAGGGAAAGGTTTTTCCCTAGGTATACCCTGATTTCCTTCTGCAGGAATGAAAATTTTGACCTCCTATTTCGGTCGCCTAAACTCAATAGGTGGCAGAAGATTCAGCACTTCTTGTACTGGAGTAGGAAGCGTGTTCCATCATAGAGGATGTGCTTGCAGTATTTCCTGTACCAGGAGTATCAGTGCTAGATTTCTAGCAGAACTAGTATTAACCTTTTGCTAAGGCGCCACAAGTGTTCTTTCGGCAAAGACATTCATCATCTGATTCATGTTTTCAGCATGACTGGCCATCCATCTACCAAAAGTTTTAGCCTAAACTCGTGATTCTTTGGCCTGAATTCATGACTGCTCAACGATATGATGCATATTAAGCATTCTGGCCGACAAAATCTCAAGAGGATCAACCTGAGACGAGGATGCCCTATACAAGTTTAGTGGAAAGGGTACTGGATTTGGTGGAAAAGTTAACTGTTGAAGTGCTTGATGAACCTGTCTTTGGCTCATGATTTCATAAGATTAATGCACTGGTAAGTATACCTGTAATTAAAGTCTCACCAAACGTGCCAAAAATGTTAGATGCTCAGTTTATTTTCTGTCACATGTAGTATGACAAAGTGGCTTGATCCAAACCGATCAACTTCGACCCCAAGTGTTGAAATAAACAGATACGTCTAATATGAACATATATGATCAGATTCTAACAAGATCGATCGCTTACTCAGACACTTATAAAATTTTATAATGATCAAGTGATAATAAAAGGTGGGGTTCTTCTTCTGAAGATTGCTTACTTACTTGGTGCTTCCGAAAAAAGAACTTTAATAATATCAGCGTAATCAAACAAGGGAAAAAACTAATGGGGAGCACCTGCAAGAATGCGTGTACTGGAAGAACTGCCTAATGCTGGATAGGGAATAAATCCTGCATACACAATAGATCTAAAGATTATTGTTGAGAATTACTGCTATGATCCAAAGTATTTCCAAATCATAAAAAGTTTTTAATGGTCAAACAACACTAATTTTTTATGGTACGGTCAACTGAGATTTGGATCAGCTTAATTTTTAGGGTCATGCCCTGAAATAATCTGAAAAGATGGATGGACGGCGTGGATGTAAAGTACATACGCGAAGGTGGGCTTCATGATAAGGTCTGCACCGTCTCTGGTGAGGCTGGGGGGCCGCTCCTAATCCGGTCCCCTAGCCCAAACAGCAGGCTCGAGGATCAGAAGTAAATCAAGGCCGAGTACGAGCGCACTAACGCGTGGGACCTTCAAAACGTTTGACACGTTCACTGACTATTCTCATTCATGTGAAAAGAAAAGAAAAGAAACGAAAAGAAACGGGAAGGTGTGGAGAAATAAAAAAAAGAAAAAGAAAAAGAGGGTTCTTCACGTGAAAAACTCAAAAAAGAAATAAAATGAAAGGAAGGAGAGAGGAAATGGGAGGTGAACGAAAGACATCTATCTATAAATACCTTCTTATTTTTCTCTTCTCTTCCAAGGCGAGAGAAACCACCACAAGTAAAGATACGGAGGGCAGAGAGAGATGGGGAGATACGTGGAGTTGTTGGACGTGGGGCTGAGGATGGTGGCCCGTTTCCACTCTCACTGCCCACAGACGGCTCGGATGTATTACAAGCCACCCTCCACTGATGTCAATGGTAACTGTTGGGGACAAAAATACCAAGTCCAAAGACTCGGATCTGGTGCCTCGGCTTAGAAAGCACTACGTCGGATCCGAGGCACGGCGCGTCGGATCCGAGGCAGGGTCAATAACTTTATGAACCGAGACCAAAAAGTTAACTCGCCTCAGACGAAGAACCAGTAACCCGAGGATGCATCGGGCCGACCCTCTTAACAGAACTAGCCGAAGGACAGCGTGAAACCGGATTTCGTCCCCGAACATTTTGGGATAAGATCCCCGATCCCGAAGCCTGCGGGATCAGACGAAGATCGCGGACGGATGCCACCCGATGTCCGTGATCCTAGGAGGAGAATCCTCTCACGATTAAACGAGATCAGGAGAAGAATCCTCCTACGATTAAACGCTCTAGCAGCTATAAAAAGGAAGCTTTCATCATCTAAAAGGTACGCACAAATTTCTCATCCAAGCTCCCTCAATACTGTAAGACCCAGATTCCTAGCCTGACTTTGGCATCGGAGGGTCCCCTGCTCTAGCCAGGGTCTCCTTTGTCTTCTTCTTGTGCAGGAGCTCGAAGGTCAACAGAGGGTCAACCAGATTTTTGCATCAACAGTTTGGCGCCGTCTGTGGGAACCGTACAAGAAAGCCATCCCATATTCCTTTGCTGCATCCCATGGTGATGACTAGAAGGACGGTCCCAGAAGAAGATCTAAATGAGATCGCGGCTACGGGGCCAACAGGTCCAGTCGCGGTCTCCGCAGTCCAAAACCTACCTGCCAACCGCCAACGAGGAGCGACCAGAACGAGCAACAATCAGCGAAGTCGGAACGATGGGCGGTTGGATCAGGAGGTCCAAGAAATCCGATCTGATATGAATATGATGAAGCAGATGTTAGAACGAATGTATCAGCGGCAAATGCAGCCACTCCCGCCTCCTCAAGGAGAAACGGCACACGTACCGACCGCAGCGCGGGCTGATCCTCAACTTTCTGCACTACAGTCTTTTCGGCCGAGCCAACACCAAGGCATCCCCTGAACCGGCCGAGCCAACTCCCGGCCGCGTCGGCCAATGCATCTTCGCTTTCAACCGACCTTCTAAGACGAGATAGAACGAAGAAGGCGCATCCGACCTCCCGAAGAAGGCACGGCGGAGAAGTAGTGAACCGTGGAAAGCCGATATTCAAAACTTTAAAAGAGAAGTGCGGGAAGAAATGGCGAAAGAAATGGCGGATATGAAGCATAGTCGAAATATGCATCCAACCGGATACGAGGCAAAGGCGTCCCCCTTTGTGGACTCGGTAATGGCGGCTCGGTTGCCCGAGAGGTTTCGGTTACCTCAAATCACTCCCTTCACCGGCAAAACCGACCCAACGGAGCATATCGAATGCTTCAGAACATATATGGAGCTCCATGACGCCTCGGATGCAGTGATGTGTCGGGCCTTTTCTCTTACATTGACCGATGTAGCCAGATTGTGGTTCAAACAGTTGAAACCAAAGTCCATTAGTTCATTCGGCCGAGCTGAGCGACGCCTTCCTTACAAACTTCATCGGCGGGAAGAAGAAATTGAAGCCCCCCGCACATTTGAACAACATAGTTCAAAAGCAGGGAGAGCTGCTGAAAGATTACATAAAGCGCTTCAATTTCGAGTCCCTTCAGGTTCGGAAACATTCGGAAGAAACGGCTCTCAATGCGCTCATGCAAGGGGTTAAAGATAAGCCATTCTGGCATCTTTAGACAAAACTCCGCCCGATACTCTGGCAGTTTATGGCACGGTCGGATAAGTATGCCAACGCCGAAGAAACGCGAATCTCATGCGAAACTAAAACCTCGGTCAAAGAGTTGGTCAAAAGGAAGCCGACTCGACCGGGGAAAAACGCAAGGATGATCAAGCGCATAATGAGCGAAGATCGGAAAACGACCAGGATCGCGCTTTTCCACATATACCCCCCGAACAAAACTCGGGAGCGGTATTGATGGAAATCAAAAGCGAAGGTTTCGTTCATGGCCCAATAAGCTCAAAGGCAATCCTAATCGGCGGGATAAGGACAAATATTGTCACTATCATCGTGATCATGGGCATAACACGAGTGATTGCCGTCATCTAAAAGAAGAAATCGAGCGACTCATAAAGGACGGCCGACTCAAAGAGCATGTGGTTAAAGTGCGGAAACTGAGGGACGCCCGACCGAGAATCAGCCGATGGAAGAAATCCGGACAATTATCGGTGGTCCGCGAGGTGGGGCGACTCAAACAATGCCGAAAGAACCATGCAAGAAAACTTAGTCGACGGATGCTGTGAGCTTATGGTTATAGGGCGGCCGCTGAAAGAGAAGAAAAGGGAAAAATATTGTCTTTCGTTCACAGAGGAAGACGCCCGAGGTATCTATCACCCCCACGATGACGCACTGATTATCACTCTGACTATCGCCAATCGGAGAGTGTTCCGGATACTCGTTGATACGGGGTCATCTGCTGACGTGTTATTTACTCAGGCGTTCAATAAAATGGGAATCGAACGATCTATGTTACGTCCAGTTCGGACCCCGCTAATCGGGTTTTCCGGGGACAAGTATTGCTGAAGGAATTGTCTCGCTGCCACTCACTTGCCGGCAAGATTCCCCACATCGAAGACGATGATGGTGGATTTCTTGGTCGTCGATCAACCTTCGTATACAACGCCATACTGGCCGACCCTCTCTAAGTCTCCTTCAAAGTCCGTGGTATCCACATACCATCTCTCACTAAAATTCCCGCCGAATCGGGAGTAGGAGTCGTCAAAGGAGATCGAAGATGCAAGCGTTGTTACATGATAGCCGTGAAAGGATCACCGACAAAAATCCAATCGACGTCTCAACGATTGAATCGTTGGACCCTCGGGCGAGAGTCATGAACGAGGACACGGTTGAAGACCTCATCCCAATCCCCTTGGTCGAGACGGATGCATCAAAGACAAGACGAATGGCTCGTCTCTGACCCCCCTTGAAAGACAAGCCGATAGCCCCGCTCCGTAGGTACGCCGATGTATGTATTCTTCGGTGCCATGACGATATGCCGGGGATTGACCCATCGGTGATGACCCACCGACTCCACGTCGACCCGTCATTTCGACCGATCCGACAGAAGCGACGACCGCTCGGCCCCGAACGATATGCCGTCATTGAAGAAGAAGTCAGCAAACTCCGTCAGGGCCAATTTCATAGAAGAAATACACTATCCAGAATGGGTCGCGAATGTCGTGCTGGTAAAAAAGTCCAACGGAAGTGGCGAGTCTCAGATCGACTATACCGACCTAAATAAAGCCCGCCCAAAGGATAGCTTTCCGCTTCCGAGGATAGATCGCTAGTAGATAGACGCGGTGGGACATGAGCTTCGAGCTTCATGGATGCGTATTCGGGATATAATCAAATTGTAATGCATCAAAATGATAAATCAAAAACTACCTTTGTCACCGACAAAGGTCTTTATTGTTACCGAGTGATGCCATTTGGTTTGAAGAATGCCGGTAAACTTATCAAAGATTAGTTAACAAAATCTTTGCACGGCTTATAGGTCGAACCATGGAAGTATACATCGACGACATGCTTGTCAAAAGTATACACGCGACGAGATCATGTAAATGATCTGAAGAAATGTTTCTCATCCTACGGAAGTATCGGATGAAGTTAAATCCGAATAAGTGTGCTTTCGGGAGCTCCGGAAAGTTCCTCGGTTTCTTGGTTAGTCACGAGGAATAGAAGCAAACCCCGAGAAGATAAAGGCTTTGGTCGAAATGGAATCTCCTAAAACCATTAAGGACATCCAAAGGCCGACAGAAGGGTCGCGCACTTAATCGGTTCCTGTCCGAGCCACGGATAAGTGTCTCCCTTTCTTCAAGCAATTGAAAGGACAACAAACAATGAGATGGACGAGGAATGCGGCGGCATTTCAACAATTAAAATCATATCTCGGTTCTCCGCCTCTCTTAAAAACCGAGTCGGGCGAATCCCTAACTTGTATCTAGCAAGATCCGACGCAAGCCGATTAGCTCGGCTTTGATACGAGAATCAAAGGAAAGCATTCTTAGGTATATTACGTTAGCAAAGCATTGTTGCCGTAAAACAAGATACCCAAACTTGAAAAAGTAGCCTTGGCACTAATAACTTCCTCTCGCCGACTCAGCCGTATTTCCATGCCCATACTATAATCGTGATGACCGATCTACCTCTTCGCCAAGTTTTGCGAAACCGAGCTTCCTACCGACTCACGAAATGGGCTATCGAGTGAGTGAGTTTGATATTCAAGACTGGCCGAAGGCGGCAATCAAAGGGCAAGTCGTTGTCGATTTTATTGTCGATGGAACCCCACCAAATGATCTCCCGGTCGATGATATGCCGACAGATGTCATCGCCCAACAATGCCGCTCGCCGCCCTACCCTGCCCAATTCCTGAAACTATTTGTCGACGCTCTTCCAACTCGAAGGCAAGTGGGGCTGGGATTGTACTAGAAACCCCGATCATACTTACATACAATATGCCTTGCGACTTGGATTCCAAGCCTCGAACAATACAAGAAATATGAAGCATTGTTGCTCGGTCTCCGACTCGCAGCTAGCATGGGAGTCACGCATTTAAGTGTGTTCAGCGATTCTCAGTTGGTCGTTAATCAAGTGACCGGCATATACCAGACACGGAAAGACCAATTGAGAGCGTACATGGAGAAAGCAAAAGAACTTATCAACGGATTTCAACTGTCGGTCACTCGGATCCCTCGTACGGAAAATGGCAAAGCCGACCTATTAGCGAAGCTCGCCTCTGCCAATGAAGATGACATACCCAGGTCCGTCCCCGTCGAATACGTCGATAAACCAGACTCGGAACCCTCCTGGATGGATCCAATCCGCCAATACCTTGACAAGGGGGAACTGCCTGACGATCGAGCCGAGGCCCGACGACTCAAGTTCCGAGCCTCCCGTTACACCATACTCAACGATACCCTCTATAAGAAAGGTTACCACGCTCCGCTGCTTCGGTGCCTCACACCCGGTGAGGCGAATTACGTATTACGAGAAGTCCATGAAGGATTCTGCTGAAACCACTGAGGAAGGTCTCTCGCCCACAAGGTTTTACGACAGGGATACTACTGGCCCACTATTCAACATGACGCCCGCACGCTCGTCCAAAAATGCGACAAATGTCAACGATTCGCAGCAATCCCGAGACGAGCCCCCGAAGCGCTAACACCAATGACTGGTCCCCGGCCCTTTGCACAATGGGGTATTGACATCATAGTCCACTCCCTATGGGAAAAGGTCAAACCAAGTTCGCCGTGGTGTGCAAGTGGATTATTTCACGAAATGGGCCGAGGCCGAGCCATTAGCCAAAATAACCGAGCGAAGATCACCGAGTTCGTGCTGAAAAACATTATCTCGTCGGTTCGGAGTACCCCATACCATTATTACGGATAATGGAAGACAATTCGACAACGGGAGTTTTCGCGAAATGTGCAACAACCTCGATATCGAAACGTCTATTCCTCACCTCATCACCCTCAAACTAATGGGCAAGTCGAGGCGGTTAATAAGATTGTCAAGCAAAGATCTTCGGACAAAGCTCGACCGAGCCAAAGGAGCGTGGGCGGAAGAGCTCCCGAAAATTCTTTGGGCCTACCGAACCACAGCCCGAACCGCCACAGGAGAAACTCCTTTTCACTCGCTTACGGTTCGGAAGCCGTCACTCCCGTTGAAATCGGCACCCCTCGGCCGAATCACTTCATTCGACGAGGATGAAAACGAAGAACTCCTCGCACTCGGACTCGACCTCTGAGCGAGCGAAGGAAATAGCACGACTACGTACGTAAGCCCTGCAAGAACGACAAGTGGCACGGTTCTACAATGCCCGAATTAAGATCGAGACGATTTCGGATGGGAGATATGGTTCTCAGAAGAGTATTTCCGAATACTAAGGAAATTGGGTCGGGCACATTAGGACCAAACCGGGAAGGACCCTACATTGTCTCGGTACCATCCGGCCGAGAACATACCAATGGAAGATCTAAGCGGGCAATCGCCTCTCATCCGTGGAACGCTGAACATCTCAAGACTTACTATCCATAGCTCAATGCTCAATGTAAAGACGCTGGACTAAGCAAGACCAAAGCCGAGTCAAATAAAACTAAGTGTTTTCTTTCATTCATCAACCACATTCGAGTACAACATGTCAAAAAAAAAAAAAAAAAAAAAAAAAAAAAAAGCCCTCTTCATCCCTTTGGGCCGGCAGTCCCGGAAGCATTCTCACAAATGCCGACCTCTTCCCCACCGGTGATTTCAAGAAGACAGATCCGGATTCTCGGACTCTAAGGCTCCACCTCGATTTCCGAGAGATCGAGGTCGGGAAAAGATTTCTTTATGTCCTTAATACATTCAAGAAATCCGCTTTGAAACAAGCGATCCCTCTCATCCTCGAACTCCTCGCATTCAAGAAATGCTTGGACGGCTTGATCCCTAGCTTTCTCGGCCTCCCGAGTCTTGTTGTTGGCTTTGTTGAATAAGTTCCGCCGCCTCGAAGCTTAGCCCGAGCCAAGTCACTTGCACGGGAAGCGTGGGGCTGCGAGGATTCGCCCGTTCTCCTCTTCGGTCCCCAAAAGGAGAGCGACATTCGAGCAACTTCGGCCCTCGCTTCATCGAGGGCTATCTTGGAAGAAGCCGCCTCGGCTTTCGCGTCTTCGGCGACTTTCCGGCAAGGCCCGCCTCGCCCATCGGGACGCCTTCAACTCGAATCTCGGCGTTCTCGCGTCGCCCTTCGGCTTCCGAGAGAAGAGCCACGGCCCGATGGGCCGAGGATAACTCTTCTGGGCCTTAACGGACGGGGAGCAAGTTCAAAAGCACCCCATTTGCATGGCCACATGATTTGGGACGAAGGAGCGTTATAGAGGCTAACGAACTCCTTTTCGCTCCCATGGGCTAAGGCCCGAGGAACCATCCCAGACACCATCTTTTGCAAGATGGACGGCCCCTCCTGGCTCGGTTCTTCCCTCTGGAGGATGCGGTCCTCGTCTCTTCTTCCCCTCTGGAAGACGCGGCCCTTGTCTCTTCCTCCTGCCGCGGGACTTCCGCGGCAACATGTCCCAAGTCAGGTGCCGCCTGAGGTTCCAGGGTAGCGGCCTCTCGCTTCCACCCTCTCTTCCGAATCGGGATCCGGAATTACGACGGCAGAGGAGGAGCGGAGAAGACCTCGCGAGGCTCCTTCTCCTTTTGCGCTACCCTCTGTCTCTTCTGGCGGCCGAGGTTCCGACGAAGACCGATCGATCGCGAGGAGCCTTCAATTTCGAAACCATCCTAAGAGGAGGACGAGCCCTTGGTCATCTTTGAAGGGACCGTTCGGAGGGGTTGGCTCGGAGGGGCTCGCCTCGAGAGGGGCCGCTCGAAACAATCCGCAAATGAGGACGAGCTTCGGTAAATCTGAAATAAAAGAAAAGAGAGAATTTCAAGTCGGGAAAAATTCGGAAGATACACAAAGGTACATTCTCAATTACCACTGTGACGTAGAGTCTGACTGCGAGGTGAAGACGCTCCGGCTTGTAAAAGCACTTTCCCGGGACCTATCTGGATCAAGCTTCCTCAACTCTTTGATCCGGCCGAAGCACCGACAGAGAGCTTTGCCGCTTCTTGGGGATGTCTGTCGGACACAAGCTTGTCGACTCGGTATATTACAAAAAACATAGAAGGGCAAGAAAGGAGAGCCGGTCACCGCTCTTTGAAACGACCGAGGGACACGAGCCTCGTAGAGACCGGATTCACCGACTCTGGCTAACGGCCACAGCCCAAAACCAACGCTCTCTCCATGTTTGTTAGAAGTGGGAGGGTCGATTATTAGGGAGCCGCCTCGCCCATGCCAAGGAGAAAGACGTAAAAGCCGGGATAGTTTGGATTCACGCGCACTTGGTATAAATGAAGGAATCGTCGGCGATAACGGCCATTTGTTCCATCTCACCACAAGATCTTGCACACCCGAGTAAGTTCCTCCACCCATTCGAACTATTTGCCCGGTCTGTCCGGTCGGGATAAAACTCCTGGACAATGGGTTGAAGGGCGGTACGCAAGCCACATTGCATCGAGACTTGATAAATCGCGATTGATCCGGCGGTGGCTCGGACGAGGGAGATAAGTGATAACGGTCGGGATATGATACCCGATTCGGATTCTGTCTAAATCCGCCTCGCTTAGAACAGAAGGAACCGCCCGCTTAGGTCATCCCCCGATCCTTCTCCCTCAGACTCGGCACGCGCCGACTTATCAGCAGGAACCGACTTAGAGGTTCTCTCGGCCATCACTACCTCTTCTTCTTCCTCCTCTTCTTCCTCTTCTTCCTCCATGCCCCTTGGACAATTGGGCCTTCCGGACGGGTTATCAAAGAAGATCCACCGAGAAGGGTTAACAGAGCGGGCGCTCTGCGGAGCCGGTGACCCGCTCGAGAGAAATGCGGCATTAGCATCAGCGCCATCTCGTTAATAAAGAAGCGATTCCGCAACGTTCAAAACGTTGGCCGCCTTCATCTCCGAAACTCCTTCTGGGGACTTTGAGAACCCCTAGTCGCCATTATCACTAAGTAAAGAGGAAGGAGAGACTCACCTAGGAAGGAGGGAGAAAAACGGAAATGGCGAAGAGTGCCGTGAGACAACAAGAAAGAGGAAGGGAAGGAAAGGAAAGACCGAAGACCTAAAAAAACTCCAAAAAATGAAATGAAAAGCGGGAACGCCATATAGTAGTTTGAAATGCGGGGCCCTTACCCTTTTATAAGATTGCCGTGCGGAAGTAATTAATGAGGAAATGATTCGACGCCTGCATCGACTCCTCTGGCTCGACACGTGGCGCACGTCGGCGACGACAATAACGCCCTAGCTACGTGTCCAACCCTTATTGGCGGGATGAGCGACTTGACGGTTGCTTGGCGCATGCGTTGTCGGCCAGAATCGTCTCCTATCAAAGACAAAGACAGGGATGCATTAAATGTACTTATTGCCTCGGACCGGGTCATGAACCGACTCACAACTCGTTACTCCCCGAGTGTCACGTGAGACACACGGAGTAAGGGGGCTTACTTGTTGGGGACAAAAATACCAAGTCCAAAGACTCGGATCGGTGCCTCGGCTTAGAAAGCACTACGTCGGATCCGAGGCACGGCCCAAGCGTCGGATCAGGCGGGGTCAATAACTTTATGAACCGAGACCAAAAAGTTAACTTGCCTCGGACGAAGAACCGATGAACCAGGATGCATCGGGCCGACCCTCTTAACGAAGCTAATGCCGAAGGACGGGCGTGAAACCGGATTTCGTCCCAGAACATTTTGGGATAAGATCCCCGATCCGGCCTCACGGGATCGAGACGAAGATCGCGGACGGATGCCACCCGATGTCCGTGATCTAGGAGGAGAATCCTCTCACGATTAAACGAGATCGGGAGAAGAATCCTCCTACGATTAAACGCTCTAGCGGCCTATAAAAGGAAGCTTTCATCATCTAAAAGGTACGCACAAATTTCTCATCCAAGCTCCCTCAATACTTGTAAGACCCGTTCCTAGCCCGACTTTGGCATCGGAGGGTCCCTGCTCTAGCCCGGGGTCTCCTTTGTCTTCTTCTTGTGCGGGAGCTCGAAGGTCAACAGAAGGTCAACCCAGATTTTTGCATCAACAAGATAGATAGCATAGCAGCGGCGGGGTTGCGACCACGGATCATCCACGGCCCAGCAGCAGCAAGGATACTGGTGTGGATGCATTACACGTTTTTGTTTATTCGCTCGTGTGAGGAAGGAAATACACGAGGGAGCCGTTCTTTTGAGGATTGACGCTGTGGATTTTGCAACGTCTATTCCTTTTTTAATTTCGTTTGATTTTTTTGCCATCTTTGAGTATTAAGATATCGAGATGATTCATTGAATCTTTTTTGGGAATTCTGTTTCAGACAGTGTTCTAAATTTTATTTTATTTTTTTTAAGGAAATGATCCAGTGCTTTAACAGGATTATAAATTACAGTCCTCTTGCATTTGGACACTTGGACAATTCAATCAATCGATCCGGACCATCAATTAGGTCCAGAGATACTTCATTGGCTGCTTGGGAAAAATCACACCAATTAAATGATCTTAAACTACCTATGAGTTGGACTTCTTTTAAGTCATGGATTGAATGACAATAATGTTCTAATAAAAGTGAATCTTTAAAGCCTTAGCAACATCCCCCAGCTTTTAATTTACTCCTCTAATGATGAATCATTGGTCTTAACCGTCCATTTATTCTATTAGGGGGCGACGATGATGGTTCAAAAATCGTAGGGACAGAGGATCTTAAGGACTGTTTGGCACCACGGATTTGAAATACCCTGAATTTGGAACGCTCTTGTTGTGTTTGGCAGCATGGATTTGAAATACCCTGAATTTGGAACGCTCTTGTTGTGTTTGGCACCTGGATTCAGAATCCCTTTAATCTAAAAGTAGTTGAGCATGGTATATTTATAGGAGTTTGAATAATTAATTATTAAATTAAATTTAATATCCTTAATTAATATAATATATAATGTTTGACACAATTATTGTGATAAGCGCATTGAAATATATACTTTAGTCGAAAATGATAAAATTCCAAGTCTCGGATGGGCCACAAGCTTGAGATCACATCCAAGTGACTAACCAATGATTTTTAACCATTGATTTACATGGACAATGTTTAGACTGCTATGATCATCCTATTAAAGTAATTTTACTGATGTAGTTGATAATTTGGTTGTTTTGGGATATCAGAGGCCACATGCCCGATAAATTAGCAGCCTAATGACACATATTTATAAGATGTAATCCTAGCTTTCACATTGGATTTGATACCCCTCTATTTGAAATCCCCAATAACTTTATGGTGCCAAATAGACAGAAAATTTAAAATCTCTCCAAATCCGGAGTGCCAAACATCGCCAATCGTTTCCATCAATAGAATAAAACGGCTGTCCATCGATAGAAAAAAAATGGACAGCCAATGAACAAGAGAAACAAAACATGTACTTTAACTCCAAAGAACACACATTGGTCAAAAAGAGAGAGAGAGAGAGAGGATATAACCAAATAGCCAACTTTCAAAGGATTAGGATCATCGGCTGCCGATAGTGGTGTTAATGAACGGACCGTTCAAATCCACACTACAAGAAAAGAGGGCAAAACCAACCGTTGGTGGAACCCTTCGCCGGCTGGAACTAAATCCAGCTGTCGGAAAAGGGTCCTTGTTAAATCAAAATGCGAATGCTCCATTCTCATTTTCGGCACTTTTCCTCTCCCTGTCGCAGACTCTCTCTCTCTCTCTCTCTCTGTCTCTCTCTCTCTCCCCCCGTCCGCGCCCTCCCGCCTCGAGAACCTCCATCTCTCTCTCTCTCTCTCTCTCTCTCTCTCTCTCTCTCTCTCTCTCTCTCTCTCTTTCCATCCTCTGGCCAGATCTGGTCCTTTTACTCACTGCAAACAGGTACAGATCTAAACCCCTCTACGGTTTAGGGCTTTCGCATTCTATTCCCTTCCCTTCCCTCTCTTTCTCCCTCCTAGGTTTAGGGCTTTTGGATGAGATTCGACATATGTTCTTCAGTGATGGAGGCGATTATTAAGATGTGGTGGCGTTGAATTCGTCACTTGCATTTCCTCTTCTTGTGAACTAATTTGGTGAGACTTCTTTCCCCTTATCATTTTCATTTCACTGTTGATAGTTAAATGAAGTTAATGTAATCATATGAAAGTTTTGTAACTGATCAAGAAAGTAAGAAAATAATATGAATTTCTATTTTTATTTCACTAAAGCATTTCATTATTATTTTTACATGAAAATCTGCATGCTAATTGTTTGAGGAAATGCCTCAACCAAGAACGTTCTTGTGTTAATCATGCTAGAGGTTTCGCGTTTCAACTCTCTGTAAATGGGGCACAAATCGCTCTATGGTTAGATGAACCCATTGTATCATCCATCTAGTTGACCCGTCTTTGGTGGACCAACACATAAATTCACAATGACTGGGGAATTTTCTCCTGTTGACCATTTTTGTTTTCAGCCATCCATTCGATCAAATGGTCATCCACAATAGGACCTACCAAAAGGATGTTTTGGATCATCCAAATATACAGCTATGTAAAGCTCACCAATCTATAAACCAAGCAGAGGACCTCAAGGACTCCACTGGCCTACATGATGAATGGCCTGGATCTAACTCCAGCAGGGTTGGGTTCCTTCAACGTATTCATACTCTCGATGGATGATTCCTCAATGATGCTGAAATTGAGAACTGGTTCAGTGCCTCCCACATCCAGCACCGTTGTGTGAATTTGTAGGTGGAAAGAGGAGCATTGGATGGATCCGTTTAAACCATTTATTGGCCAAACTAGGCTCCGCATCCAACGGTGATCACCCACGGAAGTGAGTTGACGTCTGCAGATATAGAGGCACGAAAAATTCATGCCCCTATAGGTGCCGAATCACTACTCGCCTAAATTAGGATGTACTAGTGTCTTTGTGCCTACGAGGCCTATCTCAGGTGACTGATGTCAGGAATTCATGGCTTCACCTATTAACCTTATGTGGATGGAAAATACTGAGGGTTCTATTGTTATTTCCTAATTTTACAGTTTTGGTTTGAAGGCTTTTGAAGAGTTCTTTGTTCTCCTTGTTGATAACCATTTGTCTTTGAATGTTAAATTTGGTGCTGTAGGGTACTCCTGACCATAGGATTTGCATCCTTGGGTTTTTATCCAATATCTCTTCTTTTTTATGGATGAGTTCTCCGTGTGTTTTGCAAGGCTTGTGAAATTGTTTTCATTTTTTGGTTTTGAAATTTTGGCATTTAACTCCTGTAATTTTTACTAAATCTCACATATGCATCATGCATACACTTGGATTTCAAGAGATGTAACCTATAGTTGCAACAAGGCAGAATTTAAATTAGCAGTGTAATGCATTCATTGGTTCTGTGTCATCTGGTATAGTATACTTTATTAGGTCTGCTTATTATATATATACATATATTCTGTTTGTCTACTTCAGTTGTTGTTTACTTTTTTTTTTTTTTTTCTTATATCTAAAGGTCTCCTGCCAATTTTATCAAACGTACTTGGGTTTGTTTGGAGCATGCTTGGGGGATAGGAGCTGCATTATAAGAAATACTCATGCTATATTCGATCTTGATTTAAATAGTTGTACGTGCATGCACTTGTGTTATATGATAAGAAATTTCATTGTCCATGTTTCTTACTGGATGATCTAGGGCCTTATCTATTTTTTGTAAACCTGGTTTTATCTTGAATCATCGATGTGACAGCATGTTTTGTTATTTTTGGCAGATTGTGCCCTGTTGTGTTCTCGAGGGATTAAAAAGGTTAGTCAAGATATGGAGCAAGTGCACCTTTGGTCAAATTGCTACCGGTATCGGATCTTGTCATTCCAGGAGGCTCTTGACTGGCGGTTCCTCATTCTCGGAAAATTCCTTCTCATTTCCTTTGTCAACTGCACTTAGCTGCCAATTGATCTTACATGATCATCACACAAGAACTAATGCAACTTTATTCTGAAACTGGTGTTGGATCTCTACAGCACTTCAAGTATGATCTTTGTCGACATTTTTTTTTCAACAGTAATTTGTTGTTGTTGTTAATCTGCTCTGATGCTCTATCCTTCCATTGCGTCACCAACACAACTTTCACATGGAATCAGCGTGAGGTCAAGAGTGCTTGACATTATGGAAACATTAGGGTAACATTCTATGTCAGGACTTCTTGAATTTCTATGTTCTCCAAGTATGAGATTTGTTATTGACTTCTTTTGTAATACTAACTTTGTTTTGCTTTCTAAAATTTTCCAGGGTTGAAGTCTGCAAGTCTGCAAGCATACATCTTAGGTCAGATCAGATACGTCATCCTTACGCTATGCATTTTTTCTTGAATAAGAAAGAGCCACACACTTTAAGAGGCACACTGGTATTTCTCAAGCAAAATAGATTGGTGAGTTGGTTTTGTACAGTCACACTTGATAAGCTATTAGATCAACACTTTCGTGTGGTCTAAGAGAATTTTCTGTACATTATAGGTACAAAGTAATTAAGGAAGTTGGTGATGGGACCTTTGGGAGCGTCTGGCACGCAATTAATAAGCAGACTGGTGAAGTTGTAAGATTCTTTTTGACTGAGCTCAAAATGCACGTTAAGCGGCTGTCTTGAGTTAAATAAATGTACATCTACCTATTTTGTGTAATTTTGGTTTTGTTGGGCAGGTTGCTATTAAAAGAATGAAGAGAAAGTACTATTCTTGGGAGGAGTGCATGAATCTTAGAGAAGTAAGGGTAAATATTGATGGTCTTTTCTGCCTCAATTGAGATTATTCGTTCATGTTTGTCAGGTTATGATGGCCTTCACTGTTTTGGCAGTCCTTACGGAAGATGAACCATTCCAACATTGTGAAGCTGAAGGAGGTTATCAGAGAAAATGATGTCTTGTACTTCTTTTTTGAGTATATGGTCTGTTTTTCTGAAGATATCACTATATTGTTATCCTTAATTCATTATGTGATGTTTAATTTTGAGCCTTTTCTCTTCTCTCGTTGAATTTAAGCCACTGAATCTCATATATCCAAAGCAATCAGACCTGCTCTGGCCTGCTCTGCCAAAATGGTGAAGCAGCGGCCTTTGTTCCCTGGGGATTCTGAAATTGATGAATTGTTCAAGATCTTCAGGTGTTGCAGTTATACTGATGCTTTTGTATATATGAGATTAATTTTGTGAGAATGGCTTTGCATGTATAGCTCTGTCACAGGCAAATTTTCTTTACATGTGTTCTCTCTCTTATTCCTTTTCTTTTTTGGGGGAAGGGTTATGGTACGCCCAATGATGAAATGTAGCCCGGGGTAACATCCTTGCCTGATTTTAAGTCTTCCTTTCTCAAGTGGCCTCCCAAGGTATCAGTGGACGGTTGTTTGTTCCAATTACTAAAATAAGATTTTCTATTCTATTGAATTACTTGTAGTCATATATGAAATAATCAAGATTTCTGTTGGATTGATTCTCAAGTGGCCTCCCAAGGTATGCTCATCAAATGCCACTTTACTTTGTTTTTTTACTAACGATTTCTTACACTGTGAGGTTGCAAATCATGTTATCTGCAGTAGACTTCTTGCATTTGTCAATGGTGATCGAAGTGGTAGATGGGTCCAAGCTTAGTTTCTAGCATCTCACGGATCTTATAGGGACCCAAAAGAGATTTACCCAGGGTGGGCCAACCAATTCCATTCTATCTTCCTCTTTTCTTTGGGACAATAAGAAAAGATCTCTCATGCCTCACATATACAAACTCTCAGCCTGAGCACAGTACAATACCTACTATTGAGAAATGTGATGTGGTTTTTTCTTTAGTCTTTTTAACTGTTAGCTTAGCTGAGTTCTGAAAGCTATTTTTGGAAAATAAAATATATTTTGAATGCTTTTGTTTTAGCATAGCTCAGTAGATTCTAAAGGAATGTCAAGAGTTCTGACCTTTTTTGGGAAAGAACAAATGCCGCTACATCATAATAGTATTCATATAACCTACCTACCTATGTTATTGCAACATCTTTAGTGGAGTTATCATGGGGGCACTAGAAATGGTGAGAATTTCATCTCTCTCTCTCTCTCTACCTACCTACCTACCTATCTATTTATCTATCTATACAATAAGCTTTTAGTTGCTTCTGTTTGATAGCAGTTGAACTATTTTAGTTACTTTGAATTGCAGTCACTCGTATGGAGAATTCGTCTTTGACTATTCTTGGGCCGATGCCTACTACAGCTATGGCGCTCAATATTATCCAAAGTTGCAATGTTGTGTTCCTTTTACTCCAATAACAGGTCCTGGATATTATCCATGGCGAGCATGCAAGGACCAATGGCACTAGGATCTTGAACCATGGTGACGCTTGTCCGAATTGAAAACTTGCGTATAGTGCTTAAATTATCATCCAATCATTGTCTTACTCGGCTTCCTCTTCATTGAAGGTTCTGACATGAGTCTTGGACTTTTTTTTACCTGAATGCAACAAAACAGAAAATACTTTCATTTCGAACTATAAATTTTATCAAGATTCAAGACAATAAGGAAAAGGCTTTGCTGATCTTCCGTTCTGAAGAAAATTAAGTTGGTTCACTCATCAGTTGTGGCTAGCATACAAAACTAATGTGTAGATAGAGAGATAAAAATTTTTTTTTCCTTAGCAATCCACTATTTTGTACGCTATGAACCACCATGAATTGACCAGCCTAAAATGGTGGATCTTAGCAATCCACTATTTTATGCCCGGTATGCAATTTCTAATTTTCTAAGTGCCTGTATATCATCCATCATTCTTTGCTACTTTATTAAAGTTTTTCCTATTTGTCCCTTTTTAAAAAATTGTCGTTGTTAACATGTAATATTGCTTGGATTTTTATGTTGTTGTTGTTGCCAGTGAACCAGAAACATCAGGGCAGATGTTCAAAGAAGATATGAACTCTGCTGGGAGCTTTTATGAATCCGTTGTTAACACTGAGCTCGCTCTGGTGGATGATGCATTCAAAACATTGCCTATTCCAGTTCTATGTGATGATAAAGAGATAATGTCTCTTTCTGAGATTGATGAGATTGTTCTTCTTTGTCAAATTTCACTATTTATGTTTTATGGATTATTATGGCAGGAAGATTTAATTTTCCATTTTATTTTTCTTTGAATGGTTGGATCTTAGAACTGTACAATGAATCTATATATTTCCATTAACCTTTGAAAGAAGTCTATCTAATGGGCTTTGGCACATTTGTCTTTTGCAGACTTATCCAAATCCTTTGCAAGATAAAGCAACATATTCAGTTGTTAAGTAAGTTAATTTAGCTTTTCTACTCAAACTGATTTCCTTCTCTCTCTCTCTCTCTCTCTCTCTCTCTCTCTCTCTCTCTCTGAATTACCAACAGCTATGGCATATCTTCTCAGTCATTTAAACTTATGGATGATTTATTGAAATAACTTTTTGTTTACAAGGAATTGAAATAGCTAAGTTGGCAATGATGATATTTCCCATGCAATAAATATTATTTTAAAAAACAATATTTGAACACTAGAGAATGTGATGGGTTGAAATGTATTTAATTTGGACACAAGCACTGCATAGGCATAAATTTGGCATGCTACATCTGGATACAATTAGATTATCAAGCTAATGTGCACATTGGGTGAGGTTTCACCTATTATGGAAAGAAGCAGATATCTCACAAACAAAAGTTGTTCATCTGAATTTGCAACTAAATGCAATCTTTAATACCCATGATTTTTTGTGGGTTTTTTTTTTTATGGTTTGTTTCAAGACTCTCCTTGCTAGGATATTGTATTATACTGGACTAGAATAAACTTCGTCGACATTTGCATATGTCATGTCCAACTTATTTCCATCAATGACCTTCTTATTGGCTATCATCTTCAGGTATAACCCACTCATCTCAGCATTTTAAGTTAGGATTTGTTTTGATTCATTTGTAATAAGTAGAGAAGCATTGATTTGTATTTTTGGAACATGGGTTTTCAAGTTTGGTGGATAGATGGTCTTCATCCAATTACTTATGCCCATTTCATGTTATGTAGGAAAAAGCGGAAAATGAACCTAAACTATGTCAAAGCCTTGGTTTCAGGTAACTTGGTGCCTTTAGTTGTTGTTGACGATGCGCCAGAATATATAAAATTGGGACAAAAGCAAGAGGTGGGCAACTAGCTACTGATACTCATTGATGATTAGTTCATTAAATTGTTCATGCTAAATATGGAATATCTATTTAATTCAGTTGGCATTTTCTGGTATCATTTTCTTAGAACCATACGAGTAATTCAGATTTATTTCCCAAACTAAAATGATCATGAAAAGGCATTCTGTTAAGCTTCTGAAAATTTGTTTTCACTGGTAAGAATGATCTGTCATCCTTCGATGTGCTCCATTAGATAAAAGTTTTCTTAATATTTCTAACATGGGTTTCTCTAGTCTTCTGATTTTTCTACAGTTGATTCATAATTTCTTTCTTACTTGAATCGGGTTCTTATTGTTCTTTCTTAATGTTGTTCCCATGTCCAGGTGGGGAATGGTGCAATGCCTGCTTCGATTAGCTCACATAACAGATTTATTTCTCATGTACAACACTCTGTCTCTCTTCCATATATATCTTCTTTTTCTTTCTTTCTTTTTAATGTTGCTTACATTTGAAATTTACATGCTTCATCAATGCTGATACAAACCCTCTCTGTGACAGGAAAACGCACAGCCAATCCTCCCAGTCTTATTATGTGAAGAAAAATAACATGACTATTCACAGTAGTTAGAACCACTTATTTGCTATGATGTTGCATACCATTTTGTCGATCTCTAATTGTGATTACAACGAAGTTTAGATCTCATCGTAATCTCTCTTATATGCCATCATGGCACATGCAATCTCTTCACACATGCGCATAAGCAATCGCATTCGACAACGTTGCTCTATACTTTATCTCTTGTGAAATGGGGGTCCAACTGTAACCAGCAAATACCTGCAATCACTCTTTCAGCTTCCATACCTTGGCCTAATTCTCTGTATTTTACATAAATTGCTACTTTTTAAGTTTGTTAAAAGATCAGTCAAGCCATGAATTTTATGTTTTGTATTTTACATAAATTGCAGCTTCCATACCTGCAATCGTTTTTTTCCCAGCCGTGAAAGTGGGCAGGAAAAACTGAAACAACAGAAATTGCAAACGCTACGGATTGTCAGTAACCATAGGCTCTATGGCTATGGATTTTATCCCTAGTGTTTTCTCCTTTTTCGGCCATCACAATAAATAACCGACGATTTAGGGGCACCCACAAAACCGCGGTAAAAGCTAATGGCCGTCGATAAAACCTTTACTGACCGAGCCTTTACCCACAGTTGCCTAACCGCCAGTAAAACTTTTACTGGCGGTTTTTTGGACATTTGGCGGCGATTTTGACTGTCGGGAAAGGACAATTTTCTTGTAGTACCAAGATTGGCAACGCCATAAGAAAATTGAAAGCTTTGGGGATATTGTTACAATAAACATGGGAATATTAGCATTTACTAATTTAAATAAAAAATCCACCCATTTTTGGCCACTGATAGGAAAGTCCCAACCGTAGGATTAGTTTAATCTTTTACTATAGCCCGTAAGTTCTGTGTAGCGGTCCTAATCAGTCAGATGAATCAACTAGACCAAGTGTCCCAATGCAAGGGCAACTAAAATGGAAATTAATGTAGTTGGGGTGTGGGAATAAACGATTGTATTTTGTAAAGCCATTTTATGGCCATGAACCACTGGTGATTAGCTTGGGCGTATGACTCATTGATAGTTTTCTAATGCATACTTAGATTGGTTTTGTCAATTGGTTCCTAACTCTTACTCCAGTGGTAGACTCTCAGGAGTTTCAACACCTAGTTGAGGGTTTGAGTACCCATAGGTGGTGAAATCCCACCATGGTGTGAGCCCCTCGGTGTCAGAATTTGTGCCGTCCAGTCTCCATTGAGCTGTCCTTTATCTGTCCTTATGATCTTGCATTAGATAACAAACACTATATACGAATGTAATTGAAAAGGCCAAGCTATATGTCCTAGAGAGGGGGGGGGGGGGGGTGAATAGGACTATGCCAAATTAAAATAAAATCAGTGGAATAAATTTAAACAATAGCCTTACAATTATAAATTAATAATCAATGCTGAAATCAAATCACCTTAATACATAATTATTGAGAGGTTGATACAAATTCAGTTCTAAGGACAACCTTACACCATAATAAACAAGGGCTTATGGTAGGACAACCTTATTTCTAGAACTTCTTTTGAATCAAGAACTCAATTTTAATAAAGATAAATGAACAGCAGAGAATTGAAATTAAATGCAGAAATGTAAATCTAATTTATTACAACACTCTCCACACTTGTTTGAAATGTAAATTGTTACAACATTCACATCCACATGTACATTCCACACAATTGAATGATAAAAGATATGAAAATTAAGCAAGCACTCAATCCACAAGACAAAGAGTTATAGTGGTTCGCCTGTGTGTACACCAACTATTCTTGAACAGTCACACAGAATGCTACTCCACTCCTAATATCCTCACACTTAGCGTTCACTATCAAATAGGTTTTCACAGGTTCACCTAAAACCTTTACAATTGTGTCTTTTTAACTTGGGCTTATACAATCCAAAAACCCACACTTCTGAGTTTTCTGGCTCTCCTCAGATAACCACACAATTTGAGATTTTTCTGGCGAATCCCAAATAAAAACTAAAAAGGAAAGGAATTTACAGAATCGTAAAATACCTGGATTTCTCCTCTTGTAGCTGCCCGGAAGAACCAATTGGAGTAGACGTTTGAATATAGAAGTTTAATGTCCACAACTCACTTTAATATGGTTCTAAGTTCTGATTGATTTTAGATTTAAACCAGTTGGGCATAGCTATATTTGATTTTGATTCCAAGAAGAAGGAATAAGTCAATTTCTCTTTTCAAATTAGATTGGAATACAGAAACAAAATCAAATTAAATAAGCTATTAAAAAGAGAAAGAAATTATGCACAAAATAGCTTGAAAATAAACACTAACTTATCTCAGAGTGGAGCCTTGAATTCACTAAAATATTCAATGAAAAACTCTGAAATTCGTATGCTATTTATAGCAGAAAAAATTCATCTTTGACTGGTCCTAGGGTCACCACGACTGGTCTTGAAATAAACTGAATTTTGAATTTTTGAGCGCGATCGCATCAGACCGTTTTACGACCGATCGTAGGAAGTCCACGACTGGTCGAAGGCAGTCCACGACCGATCGAGACCCCTCTATGACTGGTCGTGCGACCATTGATTTAGTCGCTGGAGTTTGAGTCGTAGCATTATGACTGGTCGAAGGTTGAGTCGAGACCATCTCACGACCGGTCGAGCAGACTCCAGGATTGGTCGTAGGCACAACAAAAAATCCGATAAATTGCAACCATCTTAGGACTGGTCTTGGAATTTCTTAGACTGGTCGAGACAGTACTAGGACTGGTCGAACAGGGTCTAAGACTGGTCTTAGAGTAGACCAAAATCTTGTAATAATATTCATTTAGATTATGTATCCAAAGTGACCTACCCTAAGGTCAATCTAATGGTCTATCAAACCTAGAACATGAAGTATGGACATTGAACACTTCAATTGCTTAGACTTTGATCTTTACGAAGCTTGATTACTTCTCGATGTAGCTTGACTACTTCAGAAGCTTCAATGTAACTTTAAGTTGTACTTGAGTCCCGTATTTGAGTCTTGAACTTACACTTGAACTTGCCCTGGAACTTGAGTCTTGACCCGGAGTTCTCTCTTCATATTGTAGCTTGAATTATCATGAAGCTTAAACGAATTTTTTGAGCTAGACCTCAAGTATTGACGATGTGTCTCGAACAAATTTATCAAGATACAAACACACAACATACTGAGGCGTTTTGACACACAAAATTTGACAATCAAAGAGGAATCAAATCATAGCACTTACAGTAATGTTTACTTTGGAGAATCTATCTACAAATTTTGTAATTCAAACAATGAAAGTGCACTTGAACAATTGGGAGGAGATCCCCAAATAATAAAACCTTTCCCTCTATTTGTGGGACCCGGTCTGGTCAGGTGACATGGGATGTGGCCCACTAGGATAAAGGAACACATCAAAAGTTAGGCCATTACAAAAGCCAAGTAGGCCACACCATATGAATTTAGAGGTCTTAATCATGATTTTACATCGTTCCCTGCACCACCGGAGCCCACCAAAGTTTTGGATCGGCCTGATTTCTGGCTTTCACATTGATCATAGTGGGAAGAGCACAGCTTTGGTGGATTGCTGACTGTGGGGCACACCGTGACTTATTTACCTTACATCTACATCATCCATCCATTTTGACAGGTCATTTTGGGCATGATCCGAAAAATAAAGCAGATCCAAATTAATCTCGAGTGGACCACATCACAAGAGACATTAGTGATTGAACATTAAAAACTTCTTGAGGGCTATGAAACCTTTTCGATCAAGCTAATATTTGTGTGGTCCCTTCATTTAAGGTCTGTGTGACCTTGTCAAGAGGTTGGATAACAAATAAACATTAAAGTGGTCCCAAAGAAGTTTTTTATGGTAGATATTCAATCACTCCTGCTTCCTATGTTGTGGTCCACCTAAGATTTGATTTGCTTTATTTCTTAAATAATAAACTAAAATGATGTGTCAAAATGGATGGACAACATGGATGTAAGGGACATACATCACAATGGGCTCCACAGTCAAGAATCCACCAAAAGCCTTTTGACCTCCCGGGCGAACTTGATAGACAGTGGATCGGATGTGCCCCACGTGGAGATCACCACAAGTTTTGGTGGTACTGGTACCATATGAGCTTATCTGGTCATGTTAGGTTCCATATGGGTTTAGGTTGGATTTTGATAACTCTATTTTAAGATTCGGTTAAGCTTATGTTGAATCAAAGCCTAACTAGAAAATGCATATACCCAACTTGGCCCCACTCAATCTAAAAAGAAGTTTTTGGGTTAACCAATGGTTGGAAGTTCCGTGCCCCATGCATTTTCAACACATGTGACATATCAAATGGAATAACAACCATTCTTTTTATTTCTTTTATCCTCAGCTGTGAATGGACCATTGTCCAAAAATCACAATGTTTGGAGGAATCTAATATGTTAATTGGTATCATATTGTTGGGACATTATTTCAATTCTCACTTTATGCCGTGGAAATATAGTAATTAAAAAAAAATAAAAAAAATCTCAAGTTACCCAATCCTTGAAAAGGAAAAATGCAAAAATAAAGAAGAAAAAGAAGCTCGGTATAGAGTTCCAAAAACAGAGACAATGTAGTCCGATTTTTTAAAAAAACCTACCCTCGAGAATATTTGAGACTTCCCATATAGGTAGAGATTTTTACCTTACCTTAGTGCTATTACCAATTAAGATCCCTTACATTAATTGCAATCTTTGTTGCCCTTGCATTGGGAAACTTTTAGGGCGTGTTTGGATTCACGGGCCCCGTGGTGTTGTATCGTGTTATGTTGTTGTCCGTACGAAAAGCAGCGTCTGAATAGGAATTGAAAGCGCTCGTGGACGACGCTGCCCGAGTACGTCGCCGAACCGGTTTTAGGTAGCCACGCGTTATCTCCTGTCAGTAAGCAACGCATCGTGCAATACGTCCCCTTCATTGCATTGCACCGCCCATACTCTGAAAATTTAAAAGACGTAGGTTTCCAGTCTCGCGGACCATCAACGCATATACTCCTTCACCGCACATCCGGCTACCTTCTTTCATTCTCTTCTTCCTCACTGACTATCCTGCTTGAGAATACCATTGCAGGTCCGAAAGAACCAGCACATGGGAAGCTTCTTTCCTATTGCAGTCTGTTCCTCTTTGTTCTATGCGGCCGTTATTTCCTCCTCTAAGGATCGGTAGATTGGTGCGTTGATGCTTTGCTGCAGAGTTTACATCGCAAAGAAATTGTTACAGTAAATCGTTTCACAGATTGCAGTGCTATCCAGGTATTGCTTTCAGGTAAATTTTGTGGTGATGGATTTAATGAAATTTCATTGCGTTATATGTGGTGCTCGGATGGATTGTTACGAAAATCATCGCTTAGGGGAGGACTGCAGCGTGGCTGATGGAAGCATTTTAACTGGATGAAGGAGATGTCTGTCCCTGCTTTATGTATATGATACTGCTACTTGGTTTTAAAGTTTATTGGATGTTGATGTAAGATAGAGTTGCTTGTTTCAAATTTTGTTGTTGTTATTTTTTATTATTATTTTTTTTCTCTAAAGTTGGAATTCCAGTTCTACATTTTCATTTTCGTAAGTTTTTTGCTAAAGTTGAAATCTCAGGTGGACCACACCACAGTCGCCTATAGCTGATTGGAATTCCCCGACTGAATATAATGGTGGGTCCCACATACTGTGGACCTGATTTTGAGCAAGAACTGATCTGGACTTCCCCAACTGCATATCATGGTGGATCCTAGATACTCTGTAGACCTAATGTTGAGGAAGACCTCAAGTGGAATTCCCCAACTGCATATCATGGTGGGTCCCACATACTGTGTGGACTTGATATGGAGAAAGAACGGTTATATATATACAAATATGAATTCAGGTCTATTCCCAAACGTCGTATCGGAATTCTGCAATTAATACAAAGACAAAAAACGGTCATATACAAACAGTCACGTACACTATGTTACAGTGTGTCGAATACCCCGTCCATACGAATTTACAGCGCAAAACAATACTATACGTGAATCCAAACACGCCCTTAATGGTCTTGTTGACTCATCCGGCGGTTATAACCAGCACACATGTTTCATGGCTACCGTGAAAGATTGAACCAATCTTATGGTTAGGGACTATCCTAACAATGGCCCAAAATTGATAATGGTTTTGTTTTTTATTTTTTGTTATAAAAAAAATATGGATCAGAAGTAAATATTCACTTTTATTAGAAATTTATAGCTATTCAATCCATGACTTAAAAGAACAACTCATAGATAGTTTAAGATCATTTAATTGGTGTAAATTTTTCCCCAATTAGCCCATGAATATATCTGGACCTAATGGTTGGTCTGGATCGATTGATTGAATCATCCAAGTGTCCCAATGCAAGAAGGAGCACCGTAATTTACAACGCTATGAAAGCACTGGATCATTTCGCAAAAAAAAAAAAAAAAAAAAAAAAAACAAGGGAAATTAAAATACTACTTAAAACAGAATTTCCAAAAAGAATCAAAGAATTCTCTCGATCTCATAAAATTCAGAGATGACAAAAAAATCGGGAGTAAAAAAGGAACAGACGTTGCAAAATCCACAACGTCCATCCTCAAAAGAATGACTCCTTCGTGTATTTTCTTCCTCACACGAGCAAATAAACAAAAACGTGTGATGCATCCACACCAATATCCTTGCTGCTGCTACCCTGTGAATGATCCGTGGCTGCTGGAACCCTTCTGCTATTATCGCTACCGTTGCCGTTGTTGGAGGGTGGCTTGTAATACATCCGAGCCGTCTGTGGGCAGTGAGAGTGGAAACGGGCCACCATCCTCAGTCCTACGTCCAACAACTCCACGTATTTCCCCATCTCTCTCTCTGCCCTCGGTATCTTTGATTATGGTGGTTTATCTCGCCTTGGAAGAGAAGAGAGATGGAAGAAGTATTTATAGATAGAAGTCTTTCGTTCTCTTCTACTTTCCTCTCTCTTTCCATTCCTTTCATTTTTTTATTATTTTTTTAGTTTTTAAGTTTTTAAGTTTTTAACATAATGCACCCCTCCTTTCCTTGATATGCCAAATAACCCTTCCCTTTTTAGCATTACCAGATAACCTCTTCACATTTATGGTCATAAAACGCCCTTTGCTTCGTCACAGTTATTGTAAAACATGATCTTTTAACCTTTAATCTAACTATTGACTGCATAAAATGATTTCTGACATGTTTCACTTTATAAAAACGAGAGAAATTTTCATTTTTCCATATATAATTATGAAAAAGATTATTTATTCCATTTGATAGTTTTGATATACTATTTAGACAATCTAGATCAAACGCTATGAATGGTCCACGGTTAAATACTATGGACCATGTGGCCTTGTTGGAGCCTACATAACCAAGCAATGTGGATCCCACTCAAAATGCAAATTTCTAATTTCTAAAAAGTCAAAGGAATAAAAATTAATTGGCATGGTCAAAGGTTAAATTTAACTATTAATGATCTTTTTTAATGATCAACTATATAAAATGAGAGAAGTCATATGACAATAATAAAAAGTAGAGGGCCTGTTTTTAACATGTAACAAAAAGAAAAGGTGTTATGTATTAAGAACTCTTTTTATTTTATCGCTCCTCCTTCCCATTTCTTTTCATGTCTTTCATTTAGACCAGTCAACGACACCGTGAGACCTTTTCAAGGTCCAACGCGTTCGTGCGTTCATACTCGGGCGTTGAATTATTTCTCATTCTCGATCCTGGTGTTTGGAGAAGTGGGCCCATCGGTTGGGGATTCAATTTATTAATTTGATGGGTCTTTAATGGATTGAGATTTTCCAAAAGTTTAATTTCTTTAACTATAATTCTTTTCAATATGGGTCCATAAATTAGACGGTACCTCTGACAATTCAGCAGCCCTTGAAAGTAACAGGCTTCAATGGTTGACGCCATATCTGTTGAGAATCAAATATTGCATATTTTCTTCCATTTATATATTGGTTTTATGAACATAGTAATGCCTAATTATATATTTTATACATGTTTGTGTTGCAAGGTGAATTTGAAAGTTTAGAGTGAAAACAATGCTAAAAGAATGGATTTGATGCTCAAGAATTACCAAGACAAAGAATTGAACTTTGGAGAACAAGATTAAAGATTTCAAGACCCCAAGAATCAAGAAAATCAAGTGGAAAAGGAAAGAAGTGCAAAAATTCGCCGGATCTGAGCTTAGATGATCACATCGAACTAGTTTCGATGACATCGAAGCCAGTTTTCGATAACATCGAATGAGTCTTAGATGACATCGAAGAATTATAGGAAAATCAAGTTTAGTTGCTGGACAAATTGGATACAGTCTTTGATGACATCGATACCAGTACGATGACATCGAAAGTAGTCTTAGATGACATCGAAAGAAGTTCGATGCCATCGAAGGGTTTACGCGGAGTGATAAAATTTGAGGCAATTTTCGGATTGTTTTTCAAACCAGTTTGAAGGAGAGAGTTCCCCACTTATAAATAGGGCTTCTTAGGACATTTCTAAGCATCATTCAAATCATTCAAGGGCAAAATCTAGGATTTTTTCTAGGGTTTTTAGATCTTTATAAGTTCTTTTTAGATCTTTATTAATTTATTTTCTTGCTTTTCAATTTTGCAATTTAGTTATGTTTTTTTAGTTCCCTCTAGCCTAAGCTAGAAAGGAAGCACATTGGTTTAATGATATCATAATTTATAATGATTGATTGTTTTTAATGATGAGATGAATGGTGTATACATATTATCAATTATCTATGTTTAGGTTTTTTATTCTCATGTGAGATCCATATGTTTCCATCATATGAGATCTTTATTGATGGATAGGCTTAACCTAAATCAATTAAATTTCTTAGATGGAAGATGTTCTCAATCTGCTACATTTCAATATTGATTCATTATCTCATGAATATTGAATGCTTAAAATCACTGGCGTTTGAGAATATATGTTAATGATGCTAATCCATGATACTCTAATCTTTTATATAATTTATTTAACATATTTAAACTATTTTATTTTTCGATTAGGCCAACCATAGTGTTCGGATCCTAATTACGTTATCAAAGTCATTATAGTTTATTTATCATTAACCTATGTGTGAAACTTTGAAGCTTGGGTATTGTTTTAATTCTTTTAAATTACATGCCTTTGAAACTTGCGAAATCATTTCATTTATTTAGTTTCTATTACTTAGTTAATTTTGCATTTGATTTTTTCATTCTCATATATCATCTTCCTATGGGATCAACCTTGTATTCACAGGATATTACTTATGAACCTCTGCACTTGGAGGCAAGTAATTAAGTTTTTGGCGTCATTGCCATGGAGAGACGAAGATAGATTAGATCTGTGCAAGGTAGCTAAGGTAAGTTCTTTTCTAAAACCTCAAAATTTCTGTAGATTTTCTGTTTTACTTTGAAAGTAAATTTAGTTGGGTCTTTTAAGCACTAACTGTGACATTAGGTTGCTCCTGCTTAGGATTTCATCACCCAAGTGCTATGGTTATCCTACAGTTACTGTTTGATAACAAAGATCATCTATTGAATCTATTTTCCAGATTAGCGTAGTTTAATATTTTACACTAGTTTTACTTTCTTTTTATTTATTTTGCTTTATGGTTTGAACCCTCATGGTCGGCTCTGCCGCCTAGATTATTGATTTATTTTGCTTTATGGTTTGAACCCTCATGGTCGACTTTGCGGCCTGAGTTGTTGGATAAGTTTTTATTTTTACTCTAAGTATCCTACTCTCAATTTGAAGTTATGGTTTTTGTTGTGTGGTGTGAATGATTTATATATTTTTCATTGGAGTAGGAATCAAAACAATCAACTCTCCTCTAAAGGTGGACTAGTCCCAGGCCTTGATCATTCATTTAGGAAAGGCATTTAACACCACTTGGATTCCATGGCAGACCCAGTTGATAATGCAAATTCAAATCTGCCAGATCCAACTATAATCCAAAACAGAGAAAATCAATGCGATCATCCTCTTAAAGATGAGAATGAAGTTCACAAGAATGTGTTACACCAACCACGAACTTTATGTGAACATTTACATCCTGAGAGATCAACTTTACCATCTCACATTGTGTTCCCTGTTCACACAGGGAACATTGATTTTAAACCACATATTATTCAATTGATTCCTAAATTTCATGGCTTGGATTCTGAAAACCCCTACTTGCAACCCAAGGACTTTGAGGAAGTGATCGTAACATTACAAGTAAACAATGGCAATAAGGATGCACTCAAATTTAGGTTATTCTCATTTTCTCTGAAGGATCAGGCCAAAGCATGGCTCAACTCTCTAAGACCTCATACCATCACAACATAGCAAGCCTTAAGTAGAGAGTTTTTTAAAAAATTCTTTCCCGAGCACAAAACAAATGCACTGAAATAGAAAATCAAGTCGCTCTCCCAAAACAGGAATGAACTGTTTTTCCAAGCTTGGGAGTGTTTCAAAGACCTTCTACATACTTGCCAACATCATGGTTATGAACCATGACACTTGATTGATGCTTTCTAAAAAGGGCTCACCATGGATACCCATTAGTTCATAGAGATGATGCGTGGTGGAACCTTTCTTAACAAAGATCATAATGAGGTTTGAGATTTTCTAGACATGGTAGCAGAGAATACTCAGACATGGGATGTCTCTGATAAATTGGACTAAACTAGACCCATTACTAGAGAGAAAGCAGGGATGTACATCCTAAGAGAGGAAGGCGACTGTAATGCAAAATTCGCTACGTTAGCTAGAAAGGTCAAAGCCTTGGAAATTAAGAAGGTGGATATGATTAAAGAAAACACCTCCTGTTCACACCCAAAGTATAGGGTTGTGACGTAGTAATAATCTTAGTATGACCAAGGTCGAATCCACAGGGACTGAACCTTGTACGTATTCTGAAAGTAAGTAGAACTAGAACTAGAAAAATATTAAATCTAAATCTGGAATAATTGAGGAAATAATTATGATTAAAGTGAGTAAAACTAATGCAATTAAAGGTAGGAAACTAGGGTGCCAAGGATCCATTTGTAGAGATCAAGGAGATCTATGCTTGATTCACGAACACAACTGGACTTCGAGTCCCATCTTCATCCAGTTGGAAGATACATCACTAAAGCTTAATGTGAACTTCCTTTGATCTAGTTTTCAAAGAGATGAAAGGTATAAAAATTATATATGATTCCATCACCAAACCATGCCCATGAGACAAAGTAAACAACAAAATTAAACCAATCTATAACCAATCAGAAAGATATATAAAGGTTAGGAAGGGTTCCGTCATCCAACCATATCTAGGAGACGATGGTGAACAACAGGGCTTCTTGACATCATAATCATAATAAAGAAAAGGAAATACTCAAAGCAATCGCAGATCTATTGTAATTTAAGTCACAACAAACCATTAAAAACTAAAGGTATTCCTTAAATCCAAACCAAGATCAACATCAGTTTAGTAATGAATCAAAGCCATAGAGTCGAAACAAAGCCAGATCGTGCCGGGCTCTCCAAACGCGCAAAACAGAGCCAACACTTCTTGCGTTGTGCTGACGGTGGGGCCCATTATCAAAGTTGCATGAGAAATCCACTCCGTCCATCAGCTTCATGGAGAAATTTCGGTAGGATGGACGGTGTTTGGACATCTTTTGATGCGGCCCACCTGATCTATTGTTTCGTGATGATTCAACCCTTCAGCGAGCAAGAGAGCAGATTCTGACGTGTCTTGGGCCAAGCTCTCCTATGGTGCGGTCGATTTCTCCTCCTGAGTGTATTGGATGGCATGGATCAGCCATCCGGATGATGAAGGTGGGCCATGCATCCTCCCAGCGAACGGCTGTGCGTGAGAGAGAACAGAGAGTCTCTGTCTCTGTTTAGGAAAGTCAGTCAAACCGACTCTAACCGTGCAAGTAGGTTTAGTGCACGTTGAGTGCACTTGTGCACTATGCACTGGCACAGCCAGTTGGGTCCAGGTGTAGTGTTTATGAGAAACCTTCTCTGTCCAACTGTCTTGTCTTGTCATATGATGGGTTGAGACCAAATTTGAAGCATATCCAATTATCAGGTGGGCCCCGAATAAGAGATTCATGGGCTGATCTATTTGTTAGGCCTCTTTCATAGGGATCCGAGGTTGAAATTTGATGTGTACAGTTAATTTATGGTCCTCAGGCTGTATATGAAGTTTCGAGCCAAACGGATGGTGAGAACCTTGCGATCTTGCATTCTGAATGAATTTCAGGTCTTTTTAATGTGACAGACAAGATCTCCTTGAATCCCGGGCGTGTAAATTCTTAGATCACAGTCCCCTGGAGTCTGTCCCTTGCCTTAGTGATTTCAGAGCGTTAAATCCATGCTTTTAGTACCCTTTTCCAGTCTCGGCTCCTAAATACACCCTACATTACAAACACGATTAAAGTAAGGCGTTTAACGATATCATGCTTGGAAAATCAGGTAAAAACTGGTGTCTAATATGCAATATTTGACCCTTAACACAACTCCTAACTAGCATTTTGCTAGTCCCGAGCAAAGTATGCGAAAAATAAATTGAGAATTATAGGACGATTTCTAAGAACTCGAGTGATTTTTTGAAAACAATCCAGATACTAGAAGTCTAAGATTCATGAATGTTGGGCATTACATTTACCTATACTCAAGCGCACAATAGACTTCATAATCAAGATCAAAGTATTAATTCATCAATTAGCAAAAAATTTAAATATTAAGATCCATGAGTGTATAGTATAATCTCGGCTTATCATTAAAGTTCACTTCTCCATTTCATGATATCATTGGTAACTAATAAGAGAATTCATGACAACCAAAACCTAAACCAAAACTTGCCTCATAGATCAACATACCAACTTTTGATTTTTTTTCATTAAAAGTAATGCCAATGAAAGGAATTACTTTTTGGGGAAACCTATGGTGAAGATCAGTCGCCCAATATTTTCTGAATGTCAATTGTGGGGAGTCGAACCTTCACCTATAGGGAGCAAACTTATGGTGAAGACCATTCGCCCAACCTTGGGTATTTTCTTTTTCTTCAATTCCTCTTTTTCTTTTTCTATTGGTCATGATGGGCAAATTGTTCAGGCTGGTTCCTTTCATGCTTAATGATTACCAAGTCAATCCTTTGATATTGAACTGAAACCTCAATGTGTAAGTAAGATGCGACATATGAAATCGTGACTTAATCAATGTTTAAAACTTCTAATCATGAATTAATAATTTGAACTCAACTGTGAAATCTATCAGATAACTAAGTTCAAGAAATGTAAATTCTCAACACTTCGTATCTTATAATTCTAAATCAATGATAGCCATTAATATCACTTCGAAATCACAAGAATTTTCAAAAAAAAATTTAAAAATTTTCACAATTTTTGCTCAAGACCGATAAAACACTAATTAGGTCTCCTAATCGTTCACTCCCAACCTAAAAGCTACATTGTTCTCAATGTAAAAGAAATAAGCATGTAATGCACATGGGACAACGAAAGTAAAAGAGTAATGGAAAGATAGTACCTGGACGAAAGAATCAATAGGCTTTTCCAAAGATATCGTAGCGTGAGAGCGGGTCAGCACAAGAGTGAAACCAACGAAAGCAAACTAACCTAATGGCATAAAACCGACTAACCTAGAACAACATAAAGCAAACTACCCTAGTCCTATGAAAGTAGTAAATTCTAATCCTCAACTGTGAAAGCACGGAAAATCTACTCAATCATACATCCAGGTTCTTCCGTTGGCCAGTGTCTTGGTAAATTTCTTAGAAGGTTTTTCAACAAGATCATCCAAAAGCCCGTTTTGCAGTAGGCTTGGATGTCCTGGAGCGTGAATGTCCAGAGAAATTGAGGGACCTCAGCATAAAGATTTCCTTTAATCGTCTGAAGTGTCCAAAGTATATATGATTCACCTGTGGCAGAAAAAATTTCAAAGTTAGTACACCATGATGAATCAGAGACTACAAGTAAATGAAGTTCAGAAAAATTTGTATTATGTGGTGTAGTCTCAACATATGCCGAAGTTTCACTCTTTAGTTCAATTTTTAGCTCCTCCTCCTTTAATGGTAAACATTCAGGATCTGGAGGAGGGGGTACTTCAGAATAAGGGTTCTCTTGGTCTGTGACAACTACCGAGGTATTGTCTTGTGAGGCATCCACTATTTCTTATATCATGGGATCATTTGAATCTAAAAAGTGTGCCAAGTAATCATCTAAAGAGTCAAAACATTCGGTTGAAAGGAGTTCATTCATCCTATCGAGATCTGTGATGATATGTCCAATAACTCCTTTATCTTCTTCAAGAGCAGAAATGAGCATCTTCTCTTGTTTGTTCTCAAGGTGGGATGAAATCACCACTGGATATGTCTCTTCTTGACCTAAATAGGCATATTTCAAATCAGAGGGTAACAGTTTTAGGTCAAGCTTCGGTGCTTTGAGGTTAGACGGTAGAGGCACCGCATCGGTTTAGGGCAACTCTTTAAATTGTGGCCTCCACCGGTTAACTTCAAATACTGGCGTAGTATCAAGCATGACACCCATCTCTCTAATCATGCCATCATTAAAATCATGGGAGTGGGCTAGACACATCTCTAAAGGGTCAAAGGATAAGGTCAGAGGCGCTCTATCTTCTACCAAAGAGTCAATCATGTTAATGTCGTGGAAGTCGTTATCGTCCTTGAACCGTCTGCTAGTATTGAAATAGATATTTAACTCCAATGTCATATTTCCGAAAGACATACTCATGACTCCATTCCTGCAATTGATGATTGCGTTTGAAGTGGCAAGGAATGGGCGACCAAGAATTATGGGAATCTGAGTGCTCATGTTACTAATGAGTTCTGTATCTAGGACGATAAAATCTACTTGATAGTAGAATCTGTCAATCTGGACCAACACATCCTCGATTACCCCTCTCGGTACACAAACTGAGCGATCGGCAAGTTGTAATATAGTTGGGGTGGGTTTTAATTCACCCAAACTTTACTGTTTGTACACCGAGTAGGGAATCAGATTTACGCTTGCTCCTAAGTCAAGAAGTTCATGCATAATTTGATAGTTCTCAATTACACATGATATGGTTGGGCTACCGGGATCTTGGAATTTCTGCGGCACATTTTGTTTTAGGATGACACTCACTTTCTCAGTCAATAAGATTTTCTTTTGAATATTTTGTTGTCTTTTGGTCGTACATAAGTTTTTCAGAAATTTGGCATATGAATGTATTTGTTTTACGACATCAAGTAGAAGAATATTGACTTTCACTTTTTCAACACCTCTAAAATATCCTGAGAGTTAAAGAGAGGTTTTGGTGCAACCAACCGTTGGAGAAATGGGGCAACTGGCTTATCTTGAAGTTCCGGTTTTAATTCTTGTGGAGCAATGTTAGGTCTATCATTGTTATCCTCTTCCGGGTTCTTAGGCTTTTCAGCCCTAACCGGAATAGTTTTGTCAATGGTCTTCCCACTCCTAAGAGTGGTGATAAATTTAGCTTGCTCCATCTGATCCAAAGAGCTTGGATCACTTATCTCATATTGCGGTTTGGGATTAGGGAGAGGTTGAGCAGGAAGCATCTCCTTTCCCCCACTCATTATGTGTGACTCTATCCTTTGAATAGATGATGTAAGTGATCTTATTGCTGATCTGATATCTTGGTTGAATAGCTCTTGGTCTTGAATGTATTTTAGAACTGGATCCTCTTGCGGTTTCCCTTGATTTGGAATTTGATTTAAGAAACCTTGAGGGATAGCAATTTGTCCATTCCTCCAACTGAAGTTTGGATGATTCTCTAACTAGGATTGTACGTATTAGAGGTGGGTCCATTGAAAGGTCTTTGGTAATTATTTACGGCATTGGATTGCTTAGTCATAACCTCTTGAAAGGCATATATAGTTGGATAATTTTCAGTTGTGTGATTGTTACAACCACAAATACCGCAAACAACTTCCTTACCCTTATCCTTCCTCGATTCCATGGCCTCGAATTTCTTTATGAGATTAACTACTTTAACATTGATATCATCGTCTTCTTTCATCAGGTATACTCCGCCCCTTTCCTTTGATTGAGTGGGCATAGAAGTGGTACTCGATTTTGGGTATGTGTCCCATGATTGTGCGTTTTCAGCAAGTCTATCCAAGTAATCCCACACATCATCGATATTTTTATTCATAAATTCTCCATTGCACATCGTCTTAACCAATTGACGCATAGAGGATGTCAGCCCATCATAGAAAAAGTGTATAATGCGCCACGTTTTAAAACCTTGTTGTGGGCAAGAGCTGATAAGATCCTTGAACCGTTCCCAACATTAGAAGAATGTTTCACCCTCCCTTTGGGCGAAGTTCATGATTGATTTTCTAAGGGTGTGCGTTTTATGATATGGAAAAATTTTCTTTATGAACTCCCTTTGCATATTATTCCATGTGCCAATAGATCTAGGACGTAGTGAATGTAACCACGTCTTAGCTTTCTCTTTCAAAGAAAAGGGAAAGAGTTTCAGCCTGACTATGTCCTCAGACACGTTTGGAAAATATAAAGTGGTTATAATCTCATCAAACTCTTTCAAGCGTAGATACGGTTCTTCAGATTCAAGCCCATGAAATTTAGGAAGGAGTTGGATCACCCCTGGCTTGATATTCATATGTCCCGTATTCTCAGGAAAAACCATACATGAGGGTGTGCTCACCCCCGCCGGTTGTAAATAATCACGTAAAGTATGAGGCAGGGATGCTTGATGCACCTCATTCTCATCATGGACTTCCTCAGTCCCAGGTGGAGGTAGTGCTTAAGGTTGATTTGCAGTCATAACCTCAATTAACCCAGGGGATTTCAAGTGGTGTCTAGTCCTACGATGGATAGTTAACCCCTCAACCAATCTTCCTTCAGTCAAGAGACGTCGAGTATTGTCACGAGCCTACTTGGGCATGAAACACTCGCAGCCCTCAATTCAAATTCTAAACTTAGACCAAAAAGAGAGAAATGAAATAAAAATCTAGAAAGAAAGAGAGGATTTGGAAAGAAGTTACCAGATCGGAGTCCCTAAGTAAAAAACCTGTAAAACAAACCAAAACAAATTAGTTTCTAAAAATAGAAAGTTCCTAAAAATTAAACTAGAAAGTAAACTAGTTTCTAAAAGGAGAATTTCTAAAAAGGAAAATAGAAAGTTTCTAAAATTAGAAAGAGTTTCTAAAAAGGGAAATCACTAACCTAGATTCTAAAAGTAAAAGAAGAAAGTCTCTAAAAATAAAATAAAAGAAAGGAAAGATGAAATAAATTAGGAAAATTCCTAAAACAAAACCTAATCTAGAGAGTTAGAAAAACTAGAAAATCAGAAAGAGATTGCCAATTTAGAAAGTATATATCAGAATCCTACAAAATAGGAAAAATAGGTTAGTTTATAAAAATCAGGAAAACCTAAACTTAAAATCTAAGGTTAGAAAATTCCTAATCTTAAACTAATCTCAAAACTAAGTAATTTCAAAAAACGTAACCGTCAATCCCCGGCAACAGTGCCAAAAACTTGTTCACACCCCAAGTATAGGGTTATGACGTAGTAATAATCTTAGTAAGACCAAGGTCGAATCCACAGGGACTGAACCTTGTACGTATTCTGAAAGTAAGTAGAACTAGAACTAGAAAAATATTAAATCTAAATCTGGAATAATTGAGGAAATAATTATGATTAAAGTGAGTAAAACTAATGCAATTAAAGGTAGGAAACTAGGGTGCCAAGGATCCATTTGTAGAGATCAGGGAGATCTATGCTTGATTCACGAACACAACTGGACTTCGAGTCCCATCTTCATCTAGTTGGAAGATACATCACTAAAGCTTAATGTGAACTTCCTTTGATCTAGTTTTCAAAGAGATGAAAGGTATAAGAATTATATATGATTCCATCACCAAACCATACCCATGAGACAAAGTAAACAACAAAATTAAACCAATCTATAACCAATTAGAAAGATATATGAAGGTTAGGAAGGGTTCCATCATCCAACCATATCCAAGAGACGATGGTGAATAACAGGACTTCCTGACATCATAATCATAATAAAGAAAAGGAAATACTCAAAGAAATCGTAGATCTATTATAATTTAAGTCACAACAAACCATTAAAAACTAAAGGTATTCTTTAAAAGCAAACCAAGATCAACATCAGTTTAGTAATGAATCAAAGCCATAGAGTCTTCCCATCACGCCACAAGCTTCACCTCTTAGCCCTAGCTAAGAGGTTTCGCCTAGCATGCTTGGACTAGATCTCACAAAAATCATAACAAAAAGAAAGTAAATTAAACAAAAAACTATAAAACTACTCTCTCTCTCTCTTTCTCTCTCTCTCTCTCTCTCTCTCTCTCTCACAGACGTTCCAGCATTGGATTGAATGCCTCACTCTCTGTGTTCTCGTTCTTTTATAAGTAGGGAGGTCGGTGGAGAGGTGCGAACGGTGGAAAACTTCATGCGAAAGTTATCTTTACGCAGCAGCGGATTTGGAATCTTCTTGCGTGCAGCGAGTAGAGGCATAACGGGGAGCTGACCGCATGATCTACTCCAGTCAGCCTCCTTGGAGGTGATCGACTGCCCTATATGAAATGTTTGGATGGTCAGGATCATCAGACCGATCCTATCCATGGTCGTAGAATAACCCAGATCGTTCCAGGCTCTCCGGACGCGCGAAACAAAGCCAGCGCTTTTTACGCTGTGCTAACGGTGGGGCCCATTATCAGAGTTGCTTGAGAAATCCACTCCGTCCATCAACTTCATGGAGAAATTTCGATAAGATGGACGATGTTTGGACGTCTTTTGATGCGGCCCACCTGATCTATCGTTTGGTGATGATTCGACCCTTTGGTGAGCAAGAGAGCAGATTTTGACGTGTCTTGGGCCAAGCTCTCCTAGGGTGCGGTCGATTTCTCCTCCTGAGTGCATTGGATGGCTTGGATCAGCCGTTCGAATGATGAAGGTGGGCTATGCATCCTCCCAGCGGACGGCCGTGTGCGAGAGAGAACAGAGAGTCTCTGTCTCTGTTTAGGAAAGTTGGTCAAACCGACTCTGACAATGCGAGTAGGTCCAGTGCACGTTGAGTGCACTTGTGCACTATGCTTTGGCACAGCCAGTTGGGTCCAAGTGTAGTGTTTATGAGAAATCTTCTCCGTCCAACTGTCTTGTCTTGTCATATGATGGGTTGAGACCAAATTTGAAGCATATCCAATTATCAAGTGGGCCCCGAATCTGAGATTCATGGGCTGATCTGTCCATTAGGCCCCTTCCATAGGGATTCGAGGCTGAAATTTGACGTGTACGGTTAATTTATGGTCCTCAGGTCGTATATGAAGTTTCAAGCCAAACGGATGGTGAGAGCCCTGCGATCTTGCATTCTGAATGAATGTCAGGTCTTTTTAATGTGACAGACTAGATCTCCTCGAATCCCGGGCATGTAAATTCTTCGATCACAGTCCCCTGGAGTCCGTCTCTTGCCTTGGTGATTTCAGAGTGTTAAGTCCATGCTTTTAGTACCCTTTTCTAGTCTCGGCTCCTAAATACACCCTGCATTACAAACACAATTAAAACAAGGCGTTTAACGGTATCATGCTTGGAAAATCAAGTAAAAATCAGGGTCTAACATGCAATATTTGACCCTCAACACCTCCTTAGGTAATTTTTGTAGCATTTGTGGTGGTGCTGACCATGACACAAAGGATTGTCCAACAATCCCAGTTGTATAAGATATCATGCATGAGCATGGACAAGCAAATGCTATAAATAACTATCAAAGGCCAGTTGTGCAACCAATGGGAAACACATACAATCCAAATTAGCATAACCATCCTAATTTTAGTTGGAGGAGTGGACCAAAAATTAATGCGCCCAATGCACCTCAAGTGCCTCCACAAAATAACTTCTTTGGGGCATCTAATAATGCATTATATGTGCCCCCACCAAAGCGATCATCTGTGGAGGATGCATTGACCGCATTCATGAACTCTCAAGCTTAAATGAATCAGTCTCTAATCCAATCAAATCAAGAATTAAAGACGGCTATGGCTAGGATTGAGACTCAACTAAATGTTAGGGAAAAAGGCATTCTTCCTTCTCAACCTGTGCCAAACCCTAGAAATACACATTTAATTAGAAACTCAAATCCAAGTGAGCTATATCATGAACAAGCTAAGACCATCATTACCTTGAGAAGTGGAAAAGAGGTTGATAACAAGATAATGCTACCGATAGAAATACCGGAGGATGCGTCACTGTCTCAAGAGAATGATGAACCGGTTATGATTCAAGAGCCGCAATAACAAAAGGATAAAGAGACTAAGTCACATGAGCCTCCAGTTTCATTCCCATTTAGACTTCGGAACCTGACTATCCCTGTGAAATATCAAGAGATGTTAGATGTGCTCCAAAAGGTTACTGTCAATATTCCTTTGCTTGATGTCATTAGACAAATTCCATCATATGTTAAATATCTTAAGGACTTATGCAATGTGAAGAAGAAATTAAACATGCACAAGAAGGCTTTCCTCACTAAGAAAGTGAGCGCTATCATTCAGAAAATGGCTTTACCCAAGTACAAAGACCTGAGAAGTCCCACTATTCCTTGTATTATTGAGAATTTACAAATTAAGCATGCTTTACTAGATTTGGGTGCAAGTGTCAACTTAGTACCTTATTCGGTTTACCAACAAATGGGGTTAGTCGAGCTTAAACCAACCACGATTACACTCCAATTCGCTAATCGCTCCATTAAGTTACCAAGGGAAATTTTAGAGGACGTGTTAGTCCAAGTGGAACAATTCTACTTTCCTGCGGATTTTATTGTACTAGACACTGAACCATATGTAAATGCTGGCACTCAAGTTCCCATTATTTTAGGCCGCCTATTCCTAGCAACTTCAAATGCAATCATCAATTGCAGAATGGAATGATGAAGTTGTCTTTTGGTAACATGACCTTAGAGCTAAATATTTTTAATCTATATAAGCAGCCCATAGACAGTAATGAGATCCATGAGCTGAATTTTATGGACTACTTATAGAGGAAGAGGAAGTAGAACCTGGCCTATCTAAGGAATTGATTAAAGTCTTTGGAGACTTGAAAATTTCTGATTTAGAAAAAGTGCTTACTAAAATTTATGATGATAATGAGAGCACTACCACCTAAGATATTGGTATATACCGATAGAGACCGTGCACTCAAATCTTGTCTATCGAGGACTTGCGACCTCTGCCATCACCAACCAATGCTCTAAAGCTTTATCTAAAACTACTACCAAATGAACTTAAGTATGTATACTTAGGTGAAAATGAAACTTATCCTGTGGTGATCTCTTTATTTTTAAACAAAGATCAAGAAATTAAATTGTTGAATATTCTAAGGGACCACAAAGGAGCCTCGGACTGGACCATTTCTGACATTAAGGGTGTAATGCCCCAAACTTTTGAATACTCAAGCATCAAAAGTTCTCGAGTGTTACCATGAAATTTAACGTAATACGTACATGTGTACGATATCAAACTAACTATCTTAACCTTATATTTATTTTATGACATGAATTTAATCGTTGGGACTGATCTCCATGCATAAATCCAGCGATCTGACCATTGATTTTGGAGACAGGACCATCCATTGTATGATTTGACGTATGTACCTCCTTTCAAATGACACTACAAAAAAGAGAGTTTTTAGCGACGAAACTTTTAGCGACAAAACGCATTTTCATCGCCAAAAGTCACTTTTAGCGATGAAATAAATTTTCGTCGCTAAAAGTGAGCTTTTAGCGACGAAAATTTTCGTAGCTAAAAATAGTGCATTAGACTTTTAGCGATGAAAATTTTCGTCGCTAAATACTCTAAACATTTTACTACACAGTGGAATAAATTTCTTTTAGCTGCGAAAATTTTCGCAGCTAAAAATACTGTATGAGACTTTTAGCGACGAAAATTTTCATCGCTAAAGACTCAGAACATTTTCTTAAACTTTTAGCGGCAAAAATTTTCGCTGTTAAAAATAAACTAACATATCTTTTAGCGACAAAAATTTTCGTCGCCAAAGGTTTCTTTATAAAAAAATTATTCCAGTTCAAAATCCGTACAAAATTCCTGATATACACCTGTTAACAATATATTCCATCATATTCATCCTGATATACAGTTCATCATATTCATATTGACAACAAACTACATAAACTTTTAGCGGCGAAAAGTTTCGTCGGTAAAATACACTATATAAAACTTTTAGCAGCGAAACTTTTCGCGGCTAAAAATTTTCAACTTTTAGCCTTAAAATTGTACAAAAAATGTCTATTTTTAGCAGCGAAAATTTTCGTTTCTAAAACTAAACTAACATATCTTTTAGCGACGAAAATTTTCATCGTCAAAAGTTTTTTTTTTTTTTTTAAATATTCCAGCTCAAAATCCATACAAAATTCCTGATATACACCTGTTAACAATATATTCCATCATATTCATCCTGATATACACATTTCATCATATTCACATTCACATTCATCTAAACCGAAACAACATAAACTTTTAGCGGCGAAAATGTTCGTCGCTAAAAAATACTATACAAGACTTTTAGCAGCGAAACTTTTCGCTGCTAAAAATTTTCAACTTTTAGCACTAAATTTGTACAAAAAATCTTTCTGTTTTTAGCGGCAAAAATTTTCGCTGCTAAAAGTCTTGTAGCTGCTAAAAATTTTCAACTTTTAGCACTAAATTTGTACAAAAAATCCTTCTATTTTTAGCAGCGAAAATTTTTGCTGCTAAAAGTCTTATACTGTACAAGATATTTAACACTGAATATTTTCACTACTAAAAATAAACTAACATATCTTTTAGCGACGAAAATCTTCGTCGCCAAAAGTTTCTTTTTTAAAAAAATATTCCAGCTCAAAATCCGTACAAAATTCCTGATATACACCTGTTAACAATATATTCCATCATATTCATCCTGATATACACATTTCATCGTATTCACATTCACATCCATCTAAACCCAAACTACATAAACTTTTAGCGGCGAAAATGTTCGTCGCTAAAAAATACTTCAAGATTTTCAACTTTATCCTAAAACTATACAAAAAATCCTCTGTTTTTAGTAGTGAAAATTTTCGCTGCTAAAAATAAACTAACATATCTTTTAGCGACGAAAATTTTCGTTGCTAAAAGTTTCTTTTTTAAAAAAAAATTCCAACTCAAAATTCGTATAAAATTCCTAATTACACCTGTTAACAATATATTCCATCATATTCATCTTGATATACACATTTCATCATATTCACATTCACATCCATCTAAACCCAAACTACATAAACTACATTCATCCAAACACAAACAATCTTATCTGCATCACATTCATTCATGCATAAATACATATAAACTTAACATCATAAATAAATAAACAAAAAATCACAAAGAAGAAGGCGGAGGTGGTGGGGCATCGGTGGGTAAGCGTGCAACGAAAGCTTGAAATATCTCTGTCATCCGTCGCTCATGCTCCACCCGCATCTCCGCCATCCTCCTCTCCTGCTCCTCCCTCTGCCTCACCAACTCCTCCTCCATCCTCCTCTGCCTCACCAGCTGATCCTCTATCCTCCTCTCCTGCTCCTCCCTCTGCCTCGCCAGCTCCTCCAGGTTTAGGTTTAGGTTTAGGTTCAGGTTATAAGTATAGGTTTTGGGATTTGAGAACAGGTTTAGGGTTTAAGAAATCGGGTTTGGGTTCGGGATCGGGTTTAGGTTTGGGTTTGCAAGTTTAAGCTTAGGTTAAGGTTAGGGAGTTGAGATTAGGATTAGGTGTAGGTTTAGGTTTAGGGATTTAAGAATACATTTAGGTTTTAGGTTTAGGTTTAGGTTTTAGGTTATAGGTTTAGGTTTAGGTTTTAGGTTTAGGTTACTGTTAGGTTATATGTTATAAGTTTAGGTTATAGGTATAGGTTTTGGTTTAGGTTAAGGTTATAGGTTTTGGTTAAGGTTTAGGTTTAGTTTTAGGTTAAGGTTTAGGTTTAGGTTATAAGCTATAGGTTTAGGGAATTGAGAATTGGTAAGGTTTAGGTTTAGGAATCGGGTTCGTGTTCGGATCCGGTTTAGGCTTGGTTTTCATGTTTAGGTTTAGGTTTAGGTTAGGGAGTTGACTTTGGGATTAGGTGTAGGTTTAGGTTTAGGGATTTGAGAATAGGTTAATGTTTAGGTATAGGTTTTAGCTTATAGGTTTAGGTTATAGGTTTAGGTTTTGGTTTTAGGTTTAGGTTAAGGTTATAGGTTATAGGTTATAGGTTTTTATTTAGGTTGAGGTTATAGGTTTTGGTTTAGGTTTAGGTTTAGGTTTAGGTTTAGGTTATAGGTTATAGGTTTAGGTTAAGGTTATAAGTTTAGGTTAAGGTTTAGGTTACAGGTTTTGGTTTAGGTTAAGGTTATAGGCTTTGGTTTATGTTAAGGTTTAGGTTTTGGGTTTATGTTAAGGTTATAGGTTTAGGTTAGGTTATAGGTTATAGGTTATAGCTTTGGGAATTGAGAATAGGTTAAGGTTTAGGTTTAGAAATCGAGTTCGGGTTCGGGATCGGGTTTAGGCTTGGGTTTTCATGTTTAGGTTTAGGTTTAGGTTAGGGAGTTGAGATTGGGATTTGGTGTAGGTTTAGGTTTAGGGATTTGAGAATAGGTTAAGGCTTTAGGTTTAGGAAATCGGGTTCGGGTTCGGGATCGGGTTTAGAAGTTTAGGTTTAGGTTTAGGTTGGGAGTTGAGATTGGGATTGGGATTAGGTTTAGGTTTAGGGATTTGAGAATACATTTAGGTTTTAGGTTTAGGTTTAGGTTTTATCTTATAGGTTTAGGTTTTGGTTTTAGGTTTACGTTAAGGTTATAGGTTTAGGTTATAGGTTAAGGTTATAGGTTTAGGTTCGGTTTAGGTTTAGGTTATAGTTTATAGCTTTGGGAATTGAGAATAGGTTTAGGGAACTGGGTTCGGGTTTAGGATCGGGTTTAGGTTTGGGTTTTCAAGTTTAGGTTTAGGTTTAGGTTAGGGAGTTGAGATTAGGATTTGGTGTAGGTTTAGGTTTAAGGATTTGAGGATACATTTAGGTTTTAGGTTTTAGGTTTAGGTTTTAGCTTATAGGTTTAGGTTATAGGTTTTGGTTTTGGTTTTAGGTTTAGGTTATAGGTTAAGGTTAGGTTTAGGTTTAGGTTATATGTTATAGCTTTGAGAATTGAGAATAGGTTAAGGTTTAGGTTTAAGAAACCGGGTTCGGGTTCGGGATCGGGTTTAGGTTTGGGTTTTCAAGTTCAGTTTAGGTTTAGGTTAGGAGTTGAGATTAGGATTTGGTGTAGGTTTAGGTTTAGGGATTTGAAAATAGGTTTAGGTTTAGGTTTAGAAATTGGGTTCGGGTTCGGGATCGGGTTTAGGCTTGGGTTTTCATGTTTAGGTTTAGGTTTAGGTTAGGGAGTTGAGATTGGGATTAGGTGTAGGTTTAGGTTTAAGGATTTGAGAATAGGTTAAGGTTTAGGTATAGGTTTAAGTTTAGGTTTAGGTTTTGGTTTTAGGTTTAGGTTAAGGTTATAAGTTTAGGTTATAGGTTATAAGTTATAGGTTATAGGTTAAGGTTTAGGTTATAGGTTTTTGTTTAGGTTAAGGTTATAGGTTTTGGTTTAGGTTATAGGTTTAGGTTTAGGTTTTAGTTTATAGGTTTAGGTTATAGGTTTAGGTTTTGGTTTTAGGTTTAGGTTAAGGTTATAAGTTTAGGTTAAGGTTTAGGTTACAAGTTTTGGTTTATGTTAAGGTTATAGGTTTTGGTTTAGGTTAAGGTTTAGGTTTTAGATTTATGTTAAGGTTATAGGTTAAGCTTATAGGTTTAGGTTAGGTTTAAGTTTAGGTTATAGGTTATAGCTTTGGGAATTGAGAATAGGTTAAGGTTTAGGTTTAGGAAATCGAGTTTGGGTTTGGGATTGGGTTCGAGCTTGGGTTTTCATGTTTAGGTTTAGGTTTAGGTTAGGGAGTTGAGATTGGGATTTGGTGTAGGTTTAGGTTTAGGGATTTGAGAATAGGTTAAGGTTTAGGTTTAGGAAATCGGGTTCGGGTTTTGAAGTTTAGGTTTAGGTTTAGGTTGGGGAGTTGAGATTGGGATTGGGATTAGGTTTAGGTTTAGGGATTTGAGAATACATTTAGGTTTTACGTTTAGGTTTAGGTTTTAGCTTATGGGTTTAGGTTATAGGTTTAGGTCAAGGTTATAAGTTTAGGTTATAGGTTATAGGTTAAGGTTTAAGTTATAGGTTTTTATTTAGGTTAAGGTTATAGGTTTTGGTTTAGGTTATAGGTTTAGGTTTAGGTTTAGGTTTAGGTTTTAGTTTGTAGGTTTAGGTTATGGGTTTAGGTTTTAGTTTTAGGTTTAGGTTAAGGTTATAAGTTTAGGTTTTTGTTTAGGTTAAGGTTATAGGTTTTGGTTAAGGTTTAGGTTTTGGGTTTATGTTAAGGTTATATGTCACTCCCCGAACTCAGAGACCGGGCTCGTAAAATTTTTGATCACCGAATCCGGCGTCGACAGCCTCGTAGTACCCCATTCTTGGCTCCCGGCACCCATATACCAGGTTCCGATCTAGGGATGCTATAAGGAGGATTTCTAGTAATCAATTTGATTCGTAATGAGCATAACCACAAGAACACCATCATAAAATCCACTATGATAAAAAACTTTGAAGTACAAGGCGTATGAAAGGGAAGTACAATATACTGAAAATGACAAAAACTCCAAAAGATCGGTGACACACTTCAATTGCGGCGAGACTACGGTTGCATCCTGGCGTCACCTGCACACATCAATCATGCATAAGCTTATAGAAAGCTTAGAAGGCGGTGTAAGTGTGTGCGAACGTGCTCAGAATGCAATACCAGAGTAATGCAGAATCATGCTAATGAGTACGTAAATGCAACCAGCCGTACCAAGGCTATGCAGTATAAGATATGAATGCTATCGGCCATACCAAGGCCATGCGATGCAATATGTAAGTCAAGCATGCCAATCTTCATACCAATGCAACTCCTCACTAGAGTATCAAATCAGTACGGTTCTCAGTTTGGATAATCACCGGGGTTCATTACACTCCAAATGGCACTGTCTCTCTCTTAGCAGCACAGTCCAAGTGAGTGTAAGAAACCTCACTATCCGCCTGGCCAATTGTAACACCCCAGATTTTTGCCAACCTGGAATTAGACGTCCTTAGGCAATGGGTTGCTCCTAACACCTTATTAACCTATCAGGACTGAATCCCACAGTCTAAAATCGCTTCTGAACCCATTTCCTTCACAAATCCAACCCTTCTCCATCTTGTTCTTTCAATTTTCCTAAGTACTTTCACCCTAGATACTATCTTAAACTAGTTAAGTATTATAACTTGGATCACTCTATATACAAACTACGAAGGACTAAGTACCACCTCAGACGGAAATCACTTAGGATTAAATCCTTTAGAAATGAGAGAAAGTAACTAAGTGCTAAACTAGATTAGCTACGAAATCCGTTTGAATCACTTTAAATATGATCTGCAAGACCCAAAACTTGTAGAATCATTGACGCTAGGTTACCCTAAAATCTAGGATCAATCTCATTACCCGGCTGCTCTCGGGAGCATCTCGAAACTCCGTATCTGATCTATACCGCACATCGGGAGTCCGAACAATACGAGGTTAAGGATTTAGGACCGCCTCGCTGGGCTCGATAACCATCTCAGAAATCAGGTCCAGTTGATGTCCCACGGCTATTCGCTTGAGTCCGGAGTGAGGGAGTGTGAAAATCACTCTTTCCTTTACAAAATAAATATCTGGAATAGTGATCTGGCACCATTCGGTTGCAGATCAGTATTAAGCAACCAGACCATCAGAATCAGACCAAATTACACCCTCGGATCAGGAAAAATTTCAGGAACATTTACATGTACTTGGAATTTCGGATCGTGGCCCACTGACCGTTGAACTGAAGCTGGTTCGCCACGTGTGATCTGGGAATCCGATCGAGTTGAAAACATAATCCCACGTGGATCCATGAGTGGTGAGCTTAAGTCTGACGTTTGGCTCAAGGGGGGCCACCAGAAACACTCTTTTGAGCTGGAACATCGCCGAAATGCTTATAATAGCAGTAACCCTTGAACCTGAGTCTATTTTTGGGAGGTTTTAAGCTATAAAAGGGCCTTAGAATAGCCCCTCTCACAGCCATACGAATTTGGGATAAAACCCTAGTGAGAGAGAGAGAAAAGAGAGAGAAGACTTGGGATTTGTGGGAGCACCTTCCTCCTACTACTTTCAATCATCGCACGGCCTACACCGCCTCTTTCCAGGCGCTTTCCCGGCGATATCAACTCCGTTTTAAGGTGAGAAACCCTAACCCTAGGTCTGATTTGAAGTGTATAGGCTATAGGTAGTGAAATAGCTAACTGATTTCACTCCTTAGGCTAGAAAACTCCCGAATACGGAAGCTCATCCAACCTTGCTGATTCGTTGAAATTCTAAGAGACAAGGTGAGGACTTTAGGTGTATAGGTTGCGGTTTTCAACGATTTCAATGTCTGATAATGGTAGATTCATGATCTGTATGCAATTGCACATGTACAAAGTGCTTTCCGTTTTCTGTTTCGATTAAAATTGTAGAATTTGGAATTTCACATACTCTAGGTATTCGTATAAAATACCGTATACGTATTTTTTATGGAAATATGTTTGACATGTTTATTTGTCGTATGGATATATGACGTATGGATAAAATACTTATTTGGCGAAAGGATTCGCCTAAATACATGTTTACTAATAAACACTATGTATGTAGAAATACGGGATTGTAAGAAGTACCGTATACATGTATATTTTAGCGAAGTGTTTGTCATGATTAATTGTTGTATAAATATATTATGTGAGCATAAAATAATTGCTTGGCGAAAGGAATCGCCGTAATACAAGTTCCCTTGTAAATGCTATGTATGTCGAAATTGGGTATCCTAGAAAATACCCCATGCGTATAAATTTTGCTGATGTAATTATCATGATTATTTGCTGTATGAATATGATATATATGTATAAAATACTAGTTTGGTAAAGGGACAACCTTAGTGCACTTTTCTCTAACATACGTCATGTATGTTGAATTAGTGCATTCCAAGTGTTGGTGAAATTGCTTGTGAGTGTAAGTGCTTAAGTGTTAGTGCCTTAGGTAGGTGCTGAGATGGGGTTCTCAACTATCTTAGAGTCATGTATGATACCCTCCATGTGGTTGTTTACTCTAACCACTCACTTATGAAATATATGTATTTGTATCCCTATTTGTATAGTGCTTTACAACATGCTTTTGAACATGCTTTGTAACTTGTTTATTAACATGCTTTATGACATGCTTTATAACATGATTGCTAGTGTTCTTGAATTACCATATTATCATGCTGTACTTCACATGCTATGGTTAGCAATCGATTGTGTTTGGGGCTATGATTATAGTCCAGACAATCGGTACCAGAATTGGATTTGTGGCTATGATCCATTTGCCACATGAGATGTGTTCGACGAACCCGAGTCGTACTGCGGTTGACGATAGTGGTTGGCCACACGAAGTGCTTATGCGCTTCATATCGTTTAACTTGTTGTGCGCTCGAGCTAGCCGAGCTCGTCAAGTAACCCGATTTGTCTTATGTATGTTCACCATGTTTGGACGCTACCGCTTGAACCTAGGGTACCAAACTTACCAGTAAAATCCCGTTAACCATGGTACCTCGATCCGCTAAGACTCATCAGCCGGGCATGGTGGTATGGGACACCGTGGTCGAGTGTCGGCCTCGCTGGGGCCATGTGCCTCCCGTAGTGACCATTGAGCAACCCAACTCGTGAGCCGAATACGGTGGTATGAGACAACGTATTCGAGCTATCGATACTTACGGCGAGAGCCGAGTACGGTGAGACCATACTCGTGCTTTGACGGCGACGAGTCCTCCGTAGTATCTTCGAGTATACTCCAAGTCCGTGATTGGCGACGAGTCTTTCACAAAGAACTAGAGTATGAGTTGAGCCGAGTACGGTGAGACCCGTATTCGAGCCGACGGCTAGTGATTGAGCCGAGTACGGTGAGACCATGTACTCGAGCCGACGGTCGACAATTGAACCGCATACGGTGAGATCTCGTATCCGTGCTTGACGGGTGACGAGCCCTTTGTGATGCCTTCGCTACGCCTCTCAAACCATAATATCGTATGAGATTAACTAGGGTCCATGAACCCTAGAATGGATCATGTTTGGAAATGATACAAGGGAGGTACCTTAGTTTCCCAATACTGCTGTTTGAAATGAACTAATAATTACTCGGTAATCATGCTCATCATCGCACTGCATGTGCCTGGTAGATGTGGAGCACTGAGGGATGGAGGCATTCGCGAACGTAAGATGATGTCGCATGAGGGTGGTTTGGCAAGGGCATACATCATGTCATTTCATACTTGCATTAAATAAGAGTAGTTAAAATTGTTTGATTGTACTGCTTTATCATTACTGCTTGACTGAATTGATAACATGTTAACGTATGCTTTATTGTTCCACTGAGTTGATCACTCACTCCCACGATACGGGACGGTGTTCCGAACACCTACCAGACTTTGTCTGATTGCAGATGGCGACGCTACTTCTGAGGCGGAGCCGGACTTCTATGACGACGAGAATGCTTCCTCGTATATCTTTGTTTCTCGGCGGCTTCGTGAGAGTCGTGCCTTGATTGTCGGGGCTACAGGGATCTTGACTAGATCACACTACACAACTTGGTATAATTTAAAATCATACTTGTAATTATTTAACCTGGTAACTTTATTACACTCTAGAGACCCACCACAGTTTATATATTTTATCTATCTATCACAGTCTTCCGCTTGCAAATTTAACTGTCTCTGGAGTATGATATGCTGTTTTGGCTTAATCTCACTCATGTTCATTGCACTAATACCGATCACATTCAATCATCATTCATTTTGTTGCATAAGTGATGCGTTGGAACTCGGGAGTTGAGTTTATGCTTGACCCCCGATTTTCAGGGCGTTACACCAATAGTCTGCCAACATCTATCCGGCAAGTCGATAGTGAACCCATTTCTAAGCTGGTCAAACTCAGCCTAGTAATGCCCCCTACTCTCAGTCGAGTAAGGCCACACCCCTTTCCAACCGACCACGACACAGTGGGAGACGCGACCTCATGGTATTCGGCCCTCGTGCGCTCATATATCCACTCGATCTTGACGTTGGAGTCATCCTCTAGTACCATCGGGTTCAGGGACTTTCAGGGACATCTATGACGCCCCAATTGCTTAGAACACGGTTTCTAGTATCCAACCAGCCACCCACGGTGTGTCTGTGGAGGCTATGGCCCTGATGTCGCTAGGGCATATCACAATCAAACAAATGCAAGTGCATGTATCACACTATCAGTGATGCAACCATCCTGCGTGAGGCACGTGCTCATGTAGACAACTCCGCCTATCAGGAAGCCTATAAATAGTCTGCCTTAAGGCATATGCTATGATCAGTCACTCTTCATACCAAGCATACATATGATGCGTATAATCATGAATCATGTATCTATACTAAACATGTTATATAGTAATGGGCTTGTGCATAACGGATATGGGACTAGACGGCCTACTCACTACAAGTATGGGCCTATCAATGGGCCTTAGGGAGAGTGATAATGCAGACCATTTAACCAACATCATCCATACAATATGGACATCAAACCATCATTGGTCCTAAGGCATAGCCCACCATAAGATTCAACACATAAACCATGGTGGAATCACGTTACAAAAGGCCTTACGTACATGGGTCTCGTATATATCAGAGTGGGCCTCAGTGGGTAGGCCACAAATACATCAAGTTAGGTCTAGTCGCATGGGCATCATATATATCAAAGTGGGCCTCAATATCGAGCCACAAACACATTAAGGTGGGCCTAATTATACGTGCCTTGCATACATCAAAATAGGCCTCATAACATGGGCCTCAAATATATATAAAGGCGGGCCCCAACAATGGGCCTGAAACCAATCAGGATGGGCCTCATATAAGGTGGACTACGTGGATGTAAAACATATGGACGACATAGATGAAGTACATATCTTATGGTGGCCCCCACACTAATGGAAGGTATGGACCACAAATACATACATGAGTGGGTCCCAAGTAGGACCCACCATAATGTTTATTTTCCACCCAACCTGGGCCCACTGTAATATCTATTTTGCATCCAATCCTGGGCCCACTGTAATGTCTATTTTGCATCCAATCCTGAGCCCACTGTAATGTCTATTTTGCATCCAATCCTGGGCCCACCCAAAACGTTTATTTCCCATCCAAACTGGGGCCCAACATGATGTGTATTTTCCATCCAAATTGGTCATGGGGTCACATGGGCCTAGGGCCCACTGTAATATTTATTTGCAATCCAATCTATTCATAAGGTCACGTTGACCTTGGGTAGGGCCCACTAGAATGTTTATTTTCAACCCAACCTGTTTATAAGGCCACGTGGCCAGGGGGGCACCGTAATGTTTATTTGCCATGCAACCTGTTTATAAGAACACATGGGCCAGGGGGGCCCACGGTAATGTTTATTTCATCTAACCTATTCATATGGTCACGCGTGACGTAGGCCCACGGTCAAGGAGGGGGGTCCCACCGAAATGTTTATTTGCCATTCAACCTGTCTATAAGGTCACGGTCAAAGGGGGGCCACTATGATGTGGTTCACAAATCCAGCCCACCCATTTTGTGTGTCCCACCTGGTTGAGGGTTCAGACCAAGTTTCAGTTGCATCCAAATTTTAGATAGGCCCCACCAAGTGATTTTATATGTTTACACATGTCTTCACATGATTTTAGATGGTAAGGCCCACCTGAGTTCCGTATACGGCTGATTTTTGGGGACGCCTCGTATTCAAAGGGGACCCATCAAATGCCCGGTGTTGATGTTCGAAACGCATCACGGTGGGGCCCACAGCTGAGCCGTGAGGCCCAGCTTGTCCGCCCGCCGCCCATGTAGCGCAGGCGCTACTTGCATCTACAGCAGCAGCGCTGTTGCTTCTTCCTTTTTTTTTAAGGTGGGACCCACATTAATTAGATCTATTCTGTCCATTGTCTGTGTCGCACAAAATTAGGGGTCCAAACCAAGTTTCAAATGGGTCCAAGCTTCTTGTGGACCCTAGCAATCATTTTTCCAAGTTTTAATGGAAAATACTAGTATTCTCAATGCCACGGCCCGCCAGAAAATGGGATTAGCCTCATTTTTCGGCTCAACGCCTAAAATGAGGTGGAGAACAGAATGGACGGCGTGGATCAGCTCCATACATCAAGGTGGGGCCTGCATGAGCAGCCCACCCCAAAAGTAAATCTTTTTTTTTTAAAGTTAGCTTGTAAGTACACACCCATGTCAGTACACAACACTCCATGCCTCACTGCCTCACGTCCAGCGTCTAGGACGCTGGACGGCATGGTCAAACACAGGAATCATGGTGGGTCCCACATGTACATGGCTCACCAAGCAAGTATATGTATATATATATTTATATATTAATATAATATGAATATACCACATATATTTTAGTCTAACGGGTGGGATTTCCCTGAAATGTGATGGGCCACACCGTCAGATGAATGGAGTATATTTAACATAATTTGATGGGGCCCACTACATTCCAGGGAGAGGAAAAGGAGAGAGAGAGAGAGAGAGACAGAGAGAGAGAGAGAGACATATACGGTGAGTTAGAGGGACCCCACCACTATGGGCCCCTCTTGGTTAAATCACATACATTAAATGGGTCCCACCAACAAGTTGGCCCTAAAGATAAGATTTCAATGGTGGATCACCCACCTCTTGCACTCCTCCTTGGTCCTTAGCTTCCTTAGCTCCTTTGCTTGACTTTTAACGGTGGATGATGGACTTTTGATGGTGGGGATGAGGAATGGACAGTTGAGATGGGAGATGAGAGAGAGGGAAAATGGGCCACACTTGTTGTTTGGGGAGAGGGAGAGAGCTTGGATGTATGGAGTTTAGGTTGCTTGGGATAGAATGAGAAAAAGAGAGAAAAAAATATTAAGGGATGGGTGGTATGGTGGTTGTAAGGAAGGGTGATGTGGAGGTATGGTTTGGTTTGATTTTTTATAAAAGAGGGATGGTTAAGAGAGAGAGAGAGAGAGAGTTGACTTCTGAAAAGGGAGGGATGGGTGATGTACTTGAGGTATGGTTGTACTTAACTTGTACTTGACATTGATTGATTGATTGATTGATGGGATATCTCGTAGAGATTCCCTCGTAATTCACAACGCGCGGTGTTTTTTTGAAATAAACGCAGACTAACATCTTCCATCCTAGGTATCAGTTTGGTACGCGAGTCACGGCGATAGTGCGATCGCCAAGGTATAGGTTTCAGTTCGAATCGACTTCGGTATGCCGGACCCGGATTAGGTCACCCACAAACGTCAAATATGGGTTGAGGATTGCCGAAATTCGACCGAAAGGATCGCGAAAGCCTACGGAATGGTATGGACTAGGACACGGGTCTTATAGCTCTCCCCTCCAAATAAAAAATTTTGTCCTCAAAATTTTCATAATCATCGCAACTAGACATAACTCATAATAGAAGAAGAAAGATTGCATCATTATATAAAATCGAAGATAGCATACAAGATACAACATACAATCAATCATCAAAGAGATGGGGATAGCGCTCTCGAATCTCAGCCTCGTGCTCCCAAGATGCCTCATCAATAGAATGGTGACCCCACTGAACTTTCACCAAGGGTATGACCTTGGTCCGGAGGACCTGCTCCTTTCGATCAAGGATACGAACTAGCTGTTCAATGTAAGAAGCGTCCTCACGAACCTCTAGCGGCTGCCAATCAATAACAGGGACTACGTCTGACCTACACTTCCTCAACATAGAGATGTGGAAAACGTTGTGGACACCAGATAACTGAGATGGCAAGGCAAGCCGATAAGCCACAGCGCCAATGTGCTTAGTGATCTCGAAAGGTCCTATGAATCTCGGGGCAAGCTTACCCTTCGCTCCAAATCAAACCACGCCCTTCATGGGCGAGACCTTGAGATACACATGGTCCCCTACATCAAACTTTAAAGGACGACACCGGTGATCAGCAAAACTCTTCTGCCTGCTCTGAACTGTGCACATCCTCTGCCTGATGATATCGATAGCCTCAGATGTCTGTTGCACAAGATTAGGACCTAGGAGACGCCGCTCTCCAACCTCGGTCCAACAACTCAGAGATCTGCACGGTCTGCCATACAATGCCTCGAAAGGAGCCATGCTAATGGTCGCCTGATAGTTGTTGTTGTATGCGAACTCAGCCAATCACAGGTGCTCATCCCAGCTACCCTAGAAGTCAATCACTCAGGCCCGAAGTATATCCTCAAGTATTTGATTGACCCTCTCGGTCTGGCCATCGGTTTGCGGATGATACGTAGTGCTGAGCTGCAAATCAGTGTCCATCGCTCTCTGAAAGCTCCTCCAAAACTGAGACGTGAACCTCGGGTCTCGGTCAGAAACGATCGAGACTAGAACGCTGTGCAGTCTTACAATCTCTTCAATGAATAACCTCATAAGCCAGTCCAAAGGCCAAGTCACACGAATCGCAAGAAAGTATGCCGACTTTGTTAGGCGATCCACGACAACCTAGAAGGCGTCATGACCGCGCTGAGTCCTCGGTAAGCCCATAATAAAATCTGTAGATACGTGCTCCCACTTTTACATCGGGACGCTCAATGGCTACAATAGACCAAGGGGTCTCTGATGATCGGCCTTGACATGCTGGCATGTGTCACACTCGGCCACAAAACTGGTGATTTGGCGCTTCATCCCTGCCCAATAATACTGTCGCCTCATATCATGGTACATCTTCGTCGAGCCAGGGTGGATAGAAAACCGTGATCGATGTGCCTCGGTCATAAGATCTCTGCGCAACTCAGGAATATCTGGGACACACAATCGGCCTCTGAAGCGAAGTCCACCATCAAAACTAATTTTTCAATCTGTCTGACTCTTATATAATTTTTCAATCATATAACGACTCATCTGTCTGCTGAGCCTCGATCACCCTTGCAACAAGAGAGGGTTGAATCGATAAGCTCGATAGTTGAACGATAGAAGACTGCAGACCAAAATTAAAGTTGTACTCTACTATATCCTCAAGCATCCTTCACTCCTGAATCATCATGTGTGCCACCAGGCCTCGCGGCTGACGGCTTAGGGCATCCGCCACCACGTTTGCCTTACCTGGGTAGTACTAGAGGTCAAAATCATAGTCCTTCAGAAGTTCCATCCAATGCCTCTGCCTCATGTTCAGCTCGGACTGAGAGAATAGATACTTCAAGCTCTTGTGGTCAGAGAAGAGCTCGAACCTGACCCCATAGAGATAGTGTTTCCACACCTTCAGTGCGATGACAACTGTTGCCAGCTCTAAATCATGCGTGGCGTAGTTCAACTCATGCACCTTGAGCTAACGAGACGCGAAGGCTACAGGTCTATCGTGTTGCATCAGGACAACACCTAAACCAATACGTGAGGCATCGGTAAATACAACAAATCCATCACTCCCAGAGGGAAGAGTGAGGATAGGAGCGGACGTCAGACGGTCCTTCAGCTCCACGAATGCTTGCTCACATGTGTCAGTCCAAACGAAATCAGCACCCTTTCGAGTCAACCTGGTCATTGGGGCCACAATACGGGAGAAGCCCTCTATGAAACGTCGATAGTATCCCGCTAAACCAAGAAACTGCGGATCTCAGACGCAGTCATGGGCTAGTTCCACTGACGCACTGCCTCAACCTTCGAGGGGTCCATTGCGACACCTTCCCTCATCACCACGTGACCGAGGAACTTCACCTCTTCCTACCAGAATTTGCACTTCTCCAGCTTCGCATACAGCTGGTGGGCATGGAGGGTTTGCAACGCGATCTCCAATGCTGCATATGGTCCTCACGGGTCCTCGAATATATCAGAATGTCGTCGATGAAGACCACAATAAATTGATCAAGATACGGACGAAAGACCTCGTTCATCAATTGCATGAAGACCGCGGGTGCATTGGTCAGTCCAAAGGACATGACCTGAAACTCAAAATGACTGTAACATGTCCTGAATGCTGTCTTCGGGATGTTCTCCTCTCGAACATGAATCTGATGATAACCGGAATGCAGGTCAATCTTCGAAAAGAACTGTGCACCCTGCAGCTGATCAAATAAATCGTCTATCCTAGGGAGCGGGTACTTGTTCTTAATCGTGACTCGGTTGAGCTCGCGATAATCGACGCAGAGCCTCAACGAACCATCCTTCTTCCTGACAAAGAGTACCGGCGCTCCCCACGGAGAACTGCTCGGACGAATAAATCCCAACTCACGCAGCTCATCCAACTGCTGCTGCAGCTCACGCAACTCCATCAGTGCCCTACGGTATGGGGCCTTCGAGATAGGCACGGTACCAGGCACAAGATCTATCTGAAACTCAATATGACGACGCGGTGCCAACCCCAGAATCTCCTGGAATACATCGAGAAAATCACAGACAATCGGTAACTGCTCGATACAAGCGGCAACAGGCTCCTCAACGGCGCAAGACATCAAACATGACAATGGCTCTCCTCTAGGCTCGACGACGAACTGAAACTGTGGCAAGCCTGGTATGCAAAACGTGACTGTCCTCGCGGAACAGTCCAAGATGGCATGGTACTCGGTAAGCCAATCCATGCCCAAGATAATGTTAAAATCTGACATCGGCAACACAAATAAGTCAGCCGGTGAAAAGATATCACCGACCAGAACAAGGCAAGACGAACAGAAATGGCCTAATACTGTAGTCTTTTCCAAGGGCGTCGATACGGTCAATCTCTCACTAGAAGACTCTGTCGGTAATCCAGTCGATCAGCAGAAATCCTCAGACATGAATGAGTGCGAAGCATTGGAATCAAATAGCACTCGAACGATGCATGAGGAAACTGGAAGTATACCCTCAACGACTCCTCCGGAGGTCTGCGGGTCCTTTTGAATCGCATAGAATCTAGCCTGAGCTGGCTGGGGAGGTGCCTGTCCCCTCTGAGGTCCCCGGTGCTGCTGCTGCCTCTGCGACGGCCTATGTTGTTGTCTCTGCTGTTGCTGGGGCCTCAGTGGCTGAGGTGGCTACGGTCGCTGCTGATGGGGCCACTGCTGTTGTGGTCGCGGTTATCTTGGAGACTGTTGTGGCCCTCTAGACTGCTGCAGATGAGGACGTGTACACTCAAATATGCGGTATGCAGAACCGCCACATCCAAAACATGTCCTGGGAAATAGCTGCTGTGGTGGCACTGGAGGTGCTGCTGGAGCTCTAGTAGGTGGATGACTCTTATTCCTCTGTGGTCGTCGATGCTGCTGAGAGCTACTGGACTGGGCCGGCCTCTTCCGGCCTCTGCTCTGATCTCGATCACTCTGAGAGTCAGCCCACTCAGTCTCGTAGATCTGGGCCCTTCGTACTACCACCTGAAAGGTCGGGAGCTCGTGCCCAATAACACGGCCTCGAAGACTGAAACGTAAGCCGCTCTCGAAACGGCGGGCCTTCTGCCCCTCTTCATCAACTAAATACGGTGCAAACCTCGATAGTGCTACGAAACGGGCTGCGTACTGCACCACGGACATATCCCCCTGTACTAGAGTCTCGAACTCTTGTGCCCTCTGACGACGAATATGGTTGGGAAAGTACTGCTCCTCAAATCGGTCGATAAAGTCCTCCCATGTTCAGACATGATCAGGTCCTACGACACAGTTAACAGAGGTCCACCAATTCTCTGCCTCACCCTAGAAAAGGAATACAGCCAACCGGACTTGCTACTAGGTCGTACATGCCATAGTATCGAAGATCTTCTCCACATTTGAGCGCCGCCTCTCTGCTGCTGTCGGATATGGCTCGCCCTGGAATCGTGGAGGATCGAGCTGTCTGAACTCTCGAAGAAGAGCATTCGCGCGCTCCTGCTGGGCCTAGGCTGGAGAAATAATTAGGCGTCTGCCCTGCCCCTGAAGTGCAACAGTCACAGCCTGCAACTGCGAGGCGCTCACAGGCACGGTCGGATCCGCACCGGCATCAGGTGGAGGAAAGTCATCCTCAAGCAGGGGAGAAGGGATCTCTGGCGGTGGAACGGGAAGTGCAGGTGGTAAAGCTGGAGCCTCAGGTGGTGGAGAGGGGTACGCTTGGGTCACTCTCCTGGGTGGCATGTCCTATGGAAAAGATAAGGTGTCAATTAATCTTTAAAATCGCACGTTAGTGAACTCAATCGGAAGGTTTCGCACTCAGAACCTAATCGCCCTAAACTCATAGCAAGCATGTGATGCTATTCTCAGTTATTCCTAACTTATGCTTTAATACTAACTTCTGTCATGCCCCGAACTTGGAGACCGAGCTCACAATATTCCCGATCGCCAAATCCGGCGCCAACAGCCTCATAGTACCCCATTCTCGTCTCCCGACACCCATATACCAGGTTCCGATCCAGGGATGCTATAAGGAGGATTTCTAATAATTAATTTGATTCATAATGAGCATAACCACAAGCATAACCAACGAACAATAACCACAAGAACACCATCACAAAATCCATTATGATAAAAACTTTTGAAGTACAAGGCGTATGAAAGAGAAGTACAATATACTGAAAATGACAAAAACTTCAAAAGCTCGGCAGCACGCTCCAACTGTGGCGAGACTACGGTTACGTCCTAGTGTCACTTGTACGCATCAATCGTGCATAAGCTTATAGAAAGCTTAGAGGGTGGTGTAAGTATGTGCGAACGTGCTCAGAATGCAATGCCAGAGTAATGCGGAATCATGTTGATGAGTACGTAAATGCAACCAGCCATACCAAGGCTATGCAGTATAAGATATGAATGTTATCGGCCATACCAAGGCCATGCGATACAACATGAAAGTCAAGCATGCCAATCCTCATACCAATGCAACTCCTCACTAGAGCATCAAATCAGTACGGTTCTCAGTTTGGATAATCATCGGGGTTCAGTACACTCCAAATGGCATTGTCTCTCTCTTAGCAGCACAGTCCAAGTGAGCGTAAGAAACCTCACTATCCGCCTAGCCAATAGTCTGCCAACATCTATCCGGCAAGTCGATAGCGAACCCATTTCCAAGCTGGTCAAACTCAGCCTAGTAATGCCCCCTGCTCTTTGGCGAATAAGGCCACACCCATTTCCAACCGACCATGACACAATGAGAGACGCAGCCTCATGGTATTCGGCCCTCGTGCGCTCATATATCCACTCGGTCTCGACGTTGGAGTCATCCTCTGGTACCATCGGGTCCAGGGACTTTCACCCAAGGACATCTATGGCGCCCCAATTGCTTAGAACACGGTTTCCAGTATCCAACCATCCACCCATAGTGTGTTTATGGAGGCTATGGCCCTGATGTCACTAGGGCATATCACAATCACATAAATGCAAGTACATGTATCACACTATCAGTCATGTAACCATCCTGCGTAAGGCACGCGCTCATGTAGACAACTCCGCCTATCAGGAAGCCCGTAAACAGTTTGCCTGAAGGCATATGCTATGATCAGTCACTCTTCATACCAAGCATACATATGATGTGTATGATCATGATCATGTATCTATACTAAACATGTTATATAGTGATGGGCTTGTGCATAATGGATATGGGCCTTGACGGCCTACTCACTACAAGTATAGGCCTATCAGTGGACCTTAAGGAGAGTGACAATGCAGACCATTTAACCAACATCATCCATACAATATGAACATCAAACCATCATTGCTCCCAAGGCATAGCCCACCATAAGAGTCAACACATAAACCATGGTGGAATCACGTTACAAAAGGCCTTATGTACATGGGTCTCGTATATATCGGAGTGGGCCTCAGTGGGCAGGCCACAAATACATCAAGTTAGGCCGAGTCTCATGGGCCTCATATATATCAAAGTGGGCCTCAATATCGGGCCACAAACATATTAAGGTGGGCCTAATTATACGTGCCTTACATACATCATAATATGCCTCGTAACATGGGCCTCAAATATATATAAAGGCGGGCCCCAACAATGGGCCTAAAACCAATCAGGATGGGCCTCATATAAGGTGGACTACATGGTTGTAAAACATATGGATGACATAGATGAAGTACATATCTTATGGTGGGGCCCACACTAATGGAAGGTGTGGACCACAAATACATACATGAGTGGTTCCCAAGTAGGACCCACCATAATGTTTATTTTCCACCCAACCTAGGCCCACTGTAATGTCTATTTTGCATCCAATCCTGAGCCCACTGTAATGTCTATTTTGCATCCAATCCTGGGCCCACCTAAAACATTTATTTTCCATCCAAACTGGGGCCCAACATGATGTGTATTTTCCATCCAAACTGGTCATGGGGTCACATGGGCCTAGGGCCCACTATAATATTTATTTGCAATCCAATCTATTCATAAGGTCATGTGGACTTCGGTAGGGCCCACTAGAATGTTTATTTTCAACCCAACCTGTTTATAAGGCCACGTGGCCAGCGGGGCACCGTAATGTTTATTTGCCATGCAACCTGTTCATAAGAACACGTGGGCCAGGGGTGCCCACGGTAATGTTTATTTCGTCCAACCTGTTCATATGGTCACGCGTGACCTGGGCCCACAGTCACGGAGGGGGGGTCCCACCGAAATGTTTATTTGCCATTCAACCTGTCTATAAGGTCACGGTCAAGGGGGGGCCACTGTGATGTGGTTCACAAATCCAACCCACCCATTTTGTGTGTCCCACCTGGCTGAGGGTTCAGACCAAGTTTCAGTCGCATCCAAATTTCAGATAGGCCCCACCAAGTGATTTTATATGTTTAGGCATGTCTTCACATGATTTTAGATGGTATGGCCCACCTGAGTTCCGTATACGGCTGATTTTTGGGGACTTCCCGTATTCAAAGGGGACCCATCAAATGCTCGATGTTGATGTTCGAAACGCATCACGGTGGGGCCCACAACTGAACCGTGAGGCCCAGCTCGTCCGTTCGCCACCCATGTAGTGCAGGCACTACCTGCGTCTGCAGCAGCAGCGCTGCTACTTCTTCCTTCTTTTTTGTTTTTTAGGTGGGACCCACATTAACTAGATCTATCCCGTCCATTGTCTGTGTCCCACAAAATTAAACCAAGTTTCATGTGGGCCCAACTTCTCGTGGACCCCAGCAATCATATTTCCAAGTTTTAATGGAAAATACTAGTATTCTCAATGCCACGGCCCGCCAGAAAATGGGATTAGCCTCATTTTTCGGCTCCATGCGTAAAATGAGCTAGAGAACAGAATGGACGACGTGGATCAGCTCCATACATTAAGGTGGGGCCTGCATGAGCACCCACCCCAAAAGCAAATCTTTTTTTTTTAAAGTTAGCTTGTAAGTACACACCCATGTCAGTACACAACACTCCATGCTTCACTACCTCACGTCCAGCGTCCAGGACGCTGGACGGCGTGGACAAACACAGGAATCATGGTGGGTCCCACATGTACTTGGCCCACCAAGCAAGTATATCTATACATTTAGGTTTTAGGTTTTAGGTTTAGGGATTTGAAAATTTTCGTCGCTAAAAGTCACTTTTAGCGATGAAAAAAAAATCGTCGCTAAAAACCCCATTTCTTGTAGTTAAGGTTATAAGTTAAGTTTAGGTTTAGGGAATCGGGTTCGGGTTTGGGATCGGGTTTCGGTTTGGGTTTAGGTTTTAGGTTATAGGTTATAGGTTTAAGTTTAGGTTTATGTTATAAGTATAGGTTTTGGGATTTGAGAATAGATTTAGGTTAAGGTTATAAGTTTAGGTTAAGGATATAAGTATAGGTTTAGGTTATAGGTTACAAGTATAAGTTATAGGTTAAGGTTAAGGTCAAGGCCTAGGCTTAGGTTATACGTATAGGTTTTGGGATTTGAGAATAGGTTTAGGTTAAGGTTATAAGTCTAGGTTTAGGTTATAGGTTAAGGTTTAGGTTTAGGTCTATGTTATAAGAATAGGTCTAGGTTTAGGTTTATGTTATAAGTATAGGTTAAGGTTGTAAGTAAAGGTTATAGGTTAAGGTTAAGGTTAAGGTTTAGGGTTAGGGTTAGGTTATAGGTTATAACTTTAGGGAATTGAGAATGGGTTTAAGTTATAGGTTTGGGGTTATAGGTTTAGGTTAAGGGTGTGGTACCTGCAAATACATACATAAACACGGCCTGTCCAAATGGCCAGGCCCCTCCAATGCTGTCCATAGGAAATGGACAGCTTCATCATGGTCATAATAGCGGTTCCCACCTTCCAGGGACCCCCGCTCATCCGGATAGCTCCGACGCACATCCGGGTCTGCTCCATTAATTTCGAACAAATATATAAACACGACCTGTCCAAATGGCCAGGCCCCTCCAATGCTGTCCATAGGAAATGGACAGCTTCATCATGGTCATAACAGCGGTTCCCACCTTCCAAGGACCCCCGCTCTTCCAGATAGCTCCGACGCACATCCGGGTCTACTCCATTAATTTTGAACAAATACATAAACACGGCTAATCCAAATGACCAGGCCACTCCAATGCTGTCCATAGGAAATGGACAGCTTTATCAAAATAAAAAAGAAAAATATAACTATTAAAATGCAGTTCTGGGTTTTCTATTTAAGCAGCACAAGGAATAGCAATAATACCACTGCATGGTATATGGACTCTCTGGTAGGCGTTTCCCTTCCTTCATACAATTCTCAAACCAAAGATGGTTAACTATTTTTGTTCCCAAATCCTCAGCCAGACTATATTTCCTAAGAAAGTAACTCATCAAACTCATCACTCAAACCGGTACTATAATTGATTCCTTCATTTCAAAACTCACCAAATGTATCGTCGATTTAGACATTGTCCCGACATAACTAGCATCGGTTTGATTGATGAGCGTGATGAGTTTAAACTTCTCTGATCTCCTAAGCTGGACAGCTAGATCAAATCTATAATTAGGATCGGTAGCGACTTCAAGTGCATCCTCCAACATACCTCGAGATTCCAAGAAATAAGCCACACTATGGCAAGTAAAATACAGTTTTCAAGACTATTAGAATTCAAGACAAGTTCAACATAACACACATAAATAGGAAGAATCTTAGGTTCAGGATATGGCAGCTGATAAACTATTAGGAAAATACATAACCCAAATCATTGATCATAAGCGGAAACACATTAAAAAAGCAAAGTATCTCAAAAGATGCGTGTATAGATTGTCTTCATAACATTTTATTGCATGAAAATGACTATATCAGGAAAATTCTCATAGATATTACAATTTACAACCATAAGGGAGAAGAGGTTGGAAACTTAAAAAGGTTGTTTACTGTCAGACCTTTACAGTTTCGACATCAAGTAGATCAAGCAGAATAAGAATGGGCAACAATAGAACTCAACAGTAATACAAGCTACCATTTCAATGGAATGATCAAATGGTTATACTATAAGTTTGCTGTGTTTCAAAACATGTGGACCAGCTAGATGGCAACTCAGCAATTGAGTCGTCATTTCAAAACATGTGGAACATGAATACAACCAATTCTCCAATATTAAGAAATTCCTTCTTTTCTTTGTTTAGTTCCATTTTTTTATGGGATCTATACAACAACTCGATTGTTAAATTGTCTACAACGTACTAATGCAGTCTTAGCCATAAAACAAACTAGTCTAAGATGCTAGTGACATGGAACCAAATCTCATGTAATTCTGCATTTTAGATGCCCACAAAATGCTTACTGAAAATACTTCAACTTCTCTTTCCTTTTCTATCCTGCTACAGGCATCTACAGGGATTTTAGATGAAGATTTCATTTCTTATGTTAGCAAATGGCATGAAGTCGGAGCTTAATTCATAGGAGGTTGTTGCAGAATGACTCCAAATACCACCAGTGCAATATCAAGGACTTTGTGCAGGGAATCCATTTTATCAACATCTTTGCCATGATTGACTTAAATTAAGGACTAACTTGGAGAGCTATAAATATCAATCGAGAAACTTAGAATGGTTGGTCAACATGAATCTGAATTTTTGCTCTGTTGGTTCTGTTTAGACAATTTCTAAAGAAAATGGCATTTTTGTCATTTATTAATGGCCCATTGTCTCTAAAATGACATTGCTGGTACGATTGTTAAACCATTGTCTAACGGACCTAAATGTTTTCCAAAGTAATAAAACACAACTCCAAAATCTTCTCATCCAAACATCCATAAAGTTAGCAATCATATTCAAATGTATAACCCATATGTTCAAAGACAAAAGGAAAATCAACATAAAAAATTCAATCAACTATTTAAAACCAGAACTGGACCATGAGCCATTTTTTTTGCCACCGTTTAATTCAAAGGAGTCCAACTGCCAATTCCACCTGCTATGTTCATGTGCAGTGAATATGTATAGCGGCATCATGGTACAACTCTTTTTTTTCTTTTTTTTTTCTTTTTTTTTTTTGGTTTTCTATTTCAACTTGTGAGCTACTTAATAGGCATTCTAATAAATTAATCTTTAACAACAATATAAAAAGCCAAAAGGATGACATGTTTGATGATTATGTCATGTACTCTTACAATAACATTCCAAGTAAATGTTTTTGTATGCACAATGAGGGGACTTTTATGCCATTTACCTAAACAAGGATCATAGGCATTGAACATAGATGTCTAAAGAACTTGACATCAATCATGACAAAATGTTATAAATTCATACACATCAATCAACACAAATAAAATTAAAGAGATATTGGCATCACCCTTCAAACAAGGCAAGAAAATGATTCGATGCAAAGAAACCAAACCTAGATGATTCCTCATAGCTAAAAAAACTTGACTGCCAAGTTTGGCACTATGTCGTGCACAATTGGTACCATTACCATTAAATAGGCCACGAAAACCTTCAGTTCTTCATACTTTAAGCATTGTACTGTTCCATTGTACTTTATATTTTGATGATTTTGAACCTGCATTTTCCAATTACCTAGGATAGTACCATGCTTTAAATTGAAAATTGTAACAAAAAGAAGAATAATGGAGAGAAGGCTAAAAGATGAAGTTACAACTTGTTGGAAAATATTTCAGCTCTTTACATTTCCACTCTGATGACAAAGAAGGTAACAAGCATATAAAACAACTTGCATCCAAAAATACTGCATGTATTAAAACAACAAGCATTTTCCAATCATGTTTCTTGCTCAGCATGCATAGACAATATCAGCATCCTCCACAGATCTTTAACTTCATCTTAGCAACAGTACCCACTAATTTTGTAGTTTCAGTCCTAAAGAATTCAGTTTAGCCAAGAGGAAGTGACAAAAAATAATGATGAAACCTTAACATTCATAGCGAGAAGTAGCTGACAAATATCACCACGAGGGATATTTGCATTAACTCAATACAACTCCAGGCCAAAATGAAAATAGGATAAAGAATAAACAGCTAGGACCTTCCAATTTGGAGATCTTAAGCAAGGCCCATTTGATCAACACACTAGATCACCAAACCCTGGATACCACATTTTCAAACTGAAGACCTGAAGATGCTATGGATACCCTCAGTTTAGGATCATGTCATTTGTCTTGAATGAAGTTCTACCTGGAACTATTACACCCTTTGGCAAGGATATCAAGAAAACCAAACAAAAGGCGAACACGATGGACAATAACATTAGATTGCAATCTAATTTGAAACCTAACAATAAGTCATTTTGGGAACGAGGGTAAAAGCTTACAATTTAATATTAATGGCACTTTGGCAAAATTTGTATTGATAGGGATTACATGGCTGTAAATATGCAATATGAGGAAGGGTCATAAACAGAGAAAAAAGTGGCAATCTAATGCATGGGAGCATTTTGGGAAGAAATGGTGCAAACTTTCAAGCTAATGGATGAAGGTAATTTGAGAATGATTGGCAGAAATTCAGTCTAATGAGAGGGTTAGTTTGGGAACGAATACTAGAAAACCATAAGTATGGGAACGAACACATTTCATTTCCATGCCAAATACCCACATTTCCCCACATTTACAAAATCTTGTTATTAACAAAATCAAATATTTGTATTTTTCCTGAAAAACCATCAAAATCCCACACTCCAATAAGAGGTGATTTGGCACCTTGAATTTTTTAAGCTTTTAAGATTTGGAATCCAAATTTAACGCCAAAATCTTGTGTTTGGCACCACTGAAATCTGGTAGATTTGAAATCCTCAAAGCAGGGTGGCAAAATCGAAGCATTTTCAATACACTTTCCAACAGTTGTATTTTAAATGACTCCATTACTTTTTTTATAAGCAAAAGCTGAAAACCCAAACTGCCTAACACAATTTCCGATTCCACATATTGAAAATCCAATTTGCCAAACAACTTACATAATGAGACATAATGAAAATCTCTAGGATTCTAAATCCTAGATTCGTATACTTGAGAAAAAATAAAATAAAATCCAATCGAAGATGCGAAACAACTCATTGCGTAAATACCCATTTCGGGTTCATATACATACATCTACATCCACATAATCTATCCCCTCCACATACATTAACCTTTATCTTTTTTTTTTTCTTCAGTTTTCCTGCTGCAAAAACTGAAGAAGAAGAAGAAGAACTTACCTTGTGGGGTGAGATCGGCGAGATCGGGTGGATGTTTGGGCAGCGTACGGGGCCTCGGGTAGACTGGCAGTCGGGTGGGCATGCGACGATCAGGGGCTGTGGGCTGGGTGGCGACTGTGGGGTAGGGATAAAGAAAGAGAAGAAAAGGGAGAAAGGGAAAGGGAGCTAGGCAGCCGTGTGGGTGGGGTGGGGTAGGGTTTGAAGGGAAAGGGTTCTATACGGTCGAGCACATGGGAACTCCCCATGAGGTCGAGTTGTGTGGGCCCCACCATGATGCGTGTCAACCATCTACCCCATCAATCAGATGCATCATTCCATGGTGGGCCCAGTTTTTAAAAATCAAGTCAATCTTTAACTTGTGTGGGCCACACCACATACAAAAGTTGAGAGGGGTTACCCTCCATTAAAACATTCATAATTATTTTTTGGGCCCACCGAGATGTGGTTCACAAATCCAGCCCATCCATTATGTGTATGCCACTTAGATGACGAGTCATACCAAGTTTTAGCCGCATCCAAAACTAAGGTGGGCTCCACCGGAATTTTGGATTTAACTCATTCTTTGAATATTGCCCTAAAATGATCTCTCCAAATGGATGGAAGGTGTGGATACGACACTATAGCCATGGTGAGGTCCAAAAATGAGAGGTATATAAATCTCAGGTGGACCACACCACATGAAAACAATAGTGATTGAATATCCATCATTAAAATCCTCTTAAGGCCCACTGTACTGTTTATTTGGCATCCAATCTGTTTAGTAGGTCATACAGGCCTAGATGAAGGGGAAAACCAAAAATTATCTCGATCCAAAACTTTAATGTCCCCCAAAATGTTTTTAATGGTTGACGCTCATTTAACACTGTTTCCTGTAACGTGGTCCACTTAAGATTTGAATATATCTCATTTTTGGCCTCATACCATAAAATGATCTATAAAAATAGATGGATGGCATGGATGAAATGAATACATCATGGTGGGGCCCACAAAGCACCAACCACTAGCCATTGGATGGTGTCTAGGGGAGTAGCCAATCCGTTCCCCTTATTTGTAGTGTGGTCCATTTAATCTTTGAATATGATTCATTTTCTGGATAATTCTTTAAAATTATCTTGAAATATGGATGAATGGTATGTTATGTAGTCCGCTTACAGTGCGACTATCCAAACAAAGCAACGGGTTGGTGGATAATTCTCTAAAAATAATGATTATTTTTTTTAAAGAAGGAAAAGAATATTAAATTTATTTAAAATGAGGTCGTATCCTCAAAATCTACCATTGACTCACCAATAGCTTAGATCGGCTGGTCTGGATGGGAGATAGAAATGGACATCTGCCCGGACGTGTTTTGGATAGTGACTACAAAACCAGGCTGGTGTCAAAGGTTTTTGGGCCCCATCTTGATGTATGTGTTTTATCCATACTTTTTTAGCTCATTTTTAGGCATGAGCCAAAAAACGTTTTGATTGAATGTCCACCCTTAAAACCTTCCTTGGGCCTACTATAATGTTTATTTGTCATAAGGTCACATGGACCTGGATGAAGGTAAAAGACAAATATCAGCTTAATCCAAAAATTTTGTGGCCTCCAAAAGTTTTTTAACGATATGTGTTTAGTGTCAATTGTTTCCTATTGTATGGTCCACCTAAGATTTAGATATGCCTTATTTTTGAGCTCATGCCCTAAAATGAATACAACAGGTTGGATGAGAAATAAACATTACAGTAGGCCATGGGAAGTTTTTAAATGTTGACATTCGATCATCATTGTTTTCCTACGTTGTGGTCCACTTGAGATTTCAATCTAACTCATTTTTGAGCTTATGTCCTAACTTTATATAGAAAAATGAATGGATAATGTGGATAAAATACATACATCATCGTAGCCTATAGAGCTTTGACTCGTGGACTGCTGGTGTTGGGGTCACTTGCCAAACTGCATGTAAATCCTACACCCCCACTCTGTCCATCTATTTTAACAAATCATTTTAGGTTAGCATACCAAAAATGGAGGCAGATAGGAGACTTTGGTGGACCACACCACAGGAAACAGGGGTCGCAGCTGTAGTCATTTAGGTGGGGCCTATATAGTTCCACAATAATGTCCACCACAAAAATTCATCTATATAGATCATTTCAAGGCACGGGTCAAAGAATGAGGCAGATCAAAATCTCAAGTTGATCCACCACAAAAAAATCAGGGCATGGGGATTGAACGCTTACTAATAAAAAATTTCTAAGGGCTACAGAAGTCTTCGATCAAGCTGGTATGTGATTTTTCTCTTCGTCCATATCTTTTGGCTACGACTTTTAAATCAAAGTAAAAGTTGGATCAATGGGGTTTCATGGAGTTCTTCATCACGTGGACCGTTCAGATTTTGGACTTAAGTCACACCTTGATGAAGTCCCAAAAAGTTCTCAAAAACTCTGTCGGCTCCACCATGATATATGCATTTGATCCACACTATCCATCCATTTTAATACTTAATTTTAAGTCCTGATCTTAAATATTAGCTATATCTAAAGATCAAGTGGACCACACCATGGGAAATAGTGTGAATTGAGCTCATGCCCTAACCTAATATAGAAAAATGGATGGACGGTGTGGATAAAACACATACATCATCGTAGCCACATTTCATTGAGTCATTTCATCAAACACTTGGTGAGCAACAACAGTATCAAAGTAACCGAGTCACCGAACTGGTTTGATTTGAGCGATCCGAGTCGAGTCAAGGTCGGGCAAGCTTGAACTCGGTCAGGTTAACACCCTGATCCATAGCTCAAGTGGTAGACCAAGTGAAAGATACCTCATTTTAACACCGAGGTCTTGGTATCGATTCCCTAGTGGGGGTGGCTAACAGTGAAGTGTGAACTTGACTCGGCTCGAACTTAGTTTCGAACTGAGTCGAATCGAGCTTTTTTCAAGTCGAGTGGAGCAAGCTAACCAAGCTAACTCTGATCATGTACATCCCTAACCAAGCTAACCAAAATCTTAAGTTGACCCACCATAAAAATAAAAATAAAAATAAAAAAATAAATGCAAAAATGTGGGGATTGAACGCTTACTAATAAAAAATTTCAGAGGGCTACAGAAGTCTTGGATCAAGCTGATATTTGATTTTTCTCAAATCATCTATGTCTTTTTATTTTACTTATTAATAGGTTAGATCTCAGATAAACATCATAGTGGCCCTAGGAAAGTCTCAACAATGGGTGTCACTGTCCATTCCGTGGTCGATGCTCCGTGGGGCCCACAATGATGTATGTGTTTCATCCATTCCGTTCATCCATTTTTATAGATCATTTTAGTAATTTACAAAAAAAAAATAAAAATTATAGGGATATAAATCTTAAGTGGATATCCACTATTAAAATCCTCCGGAGGCCTAATGTACTGTTTATTTGACATCCAATCTGTTAATATGGTTATAAATACCTAGATGAAGGGAAAAAATAAATATCAGCTTGATCCAAAACTTTTATAGCCCCCAAAACATTTTTAATGGTCAATGTTCATTAAACACTGTTTCTTATAATGTGGTCCACATGAGATTGAGATATAAGTCATTTTTCCTTCCATACTATGAAATGATCTATAAAAATAGATGGACGAAATGGATGAAACACATACATCATAGTGGGGCCCATAGAGCACCAACCACTATGAAATGGCTAGTGGCAGGGGGAGTAGCCAATCGATTTTCTAAAAACGCCCAAACCCTCCCAAAACCCACATCTCCTGCCCGGCCCTCCCAAAACCTAAATCTCTCAAACCTGTCTCGCGCGCCTGCCCCTCTCCCAAACCCTCTCTCTCTCTCTCTTATTAGGGTTTTAAAATCCCTCTTTCGTCGCAAACCCACCTTAGATCTGTGATAGAGACTTGGAGAGCACTCGAAAGAAGAAGAAGAAGAAGAAGAATAAGAAGGAGAGGAAATCATAGTGGAAAGACATCTTTAGCTCTGATCCGACAACGGTTAGTCTCTCTCTCTCTCTCTCAAGTACGATTTATGAATTTGGGGATTTAGATATTTGTATATGTTTCCTAGCTATATGTGACAAATCTATCCTGAGGTTGGTGATCATGAATACTTTTATCCCCTTCTCACGCACAAACCATTACAAATATATAATCCTGATTCATGCATCCATCTGGTGTGCCTCTTGATTTAGAATCATATATACTATTCATGCTTGGGTTTCACATTGCTGCTGAAATCTGGTTTGCTTAGGCAGCCATCTCATTCTATAACTAAACATTCTTTGTGCATTTACATCTTATTAGTTTTTAGAGAGCAAAAATGTGTGGTTTTTTTTTCATGTTCTTGTGATTCAACAAACTTATGTTTGGTTTTGAAAAAAAGAGAGAAGAAGATGATTGTGGTTCTGTTTCCTTGTACTGGCATGTATTTTCTCAGTTCTCCCCTCTAGTTTAGCAAACTAGCTTCATTTTGAGTATCCACCTGTGACAGTGTTTGACACCGTTAACAAAAACCAGGTTCTTTCAATGGTATATGTAACAACTTTACTATGAAAGGAGCATGGTTTGAGCTCCAGATGCATACATTCATTGCTTTGAGGGGGCACCATCATTTTCATTTCTTTTTTCTTTTGGTATATGTAACAAATGTAATTGAGGACAGACTGATTGTTGGAGTGGTTGTAGTAGGTTGGTTGTCTTCTTGGTCAATTGCGTTTTCCTTTATCTACTTAAAATATAGAGAACAGATACATATATTTGGGAATAATCCAATGCAGCTTGTTTGCACTATATGATGGTGCATATTACATTTGTTGGACAAGTAGGCAGTTGAATCATCTGTATATCTATATACATATATTTGGGAGTAATCCAATGTAGCTTCTTTGCACTAGATGATGGTGCATATTACATTTGTTGGACTAGTGGGCATCTATATATCCATCAGGTCCAGGTCCTTCATGGGCCGCTATGCCATGCTCACAACTATCAAGGATCTTAAGCATAGTAACTTTCAAAATGGACAATCCAGATAGTTTATTGCAGAAAAGGTCATCCATGCAGTCGGCAGTAAATAATGTACAAGTTCCAGTCATCAATTTGGACCATACATCCAGCAGTCCCAACCATGGTGTCCCATAAAAGCCGTTACGTAAAGTAACGGTGGCAACCGTTACATGTTAGGATTGCCCTACCTGTGTTTTTTTATTTGAGTGTCCCATAGAGAGTTGTAGGGATCAGATGTATGGTCCAGATTGATGTCGTGGACTGTCCATGCATTCAACTCTCTCCCTCTACATGCGTATGAGTGTATATGTGCTAATGTGGGGTTGCTTGTGTGCATGTGTTTTTCGTTTGCGTGGTTTCTTTATGGAAGGAGACACCCTATTTTATCTGTCTCGTGCATTATATCTCAAGATAATGTGGCTCAGGCACTTGGTATCTGCCTCTGGCTCCTTGAAAATAATCCTGATTCACGCATCCATCAACTTGACGAATGGTCCATGTGTCACACACATGTTCCCACATTGGCCAGTGTAACAGAAAGTTCCCCTTATTATCTCACATGAGCAAGTACGCTTATCATTCATTGCTGGTGTGAAATATGCAAAGATTCACTATAGTTTTTTATATATATGAGATCACAGCGGCTAAACTTAGGGCCTGTTTGCTGGTGTGGAATACATGCTTTAGTTATCGGAACTAATTCATGTTTTAAGTACATGTTATCATTATCAATTAGCTGGAATAAAATCCCATTTCAATATTAGCATAATAGTAACAGAGACTAATTTTAGTCTTTGGAAATATATGTAGTCTCTGCTTTCTATATAAACTGTTGATGGTTATGGTTATTATTTGGACCAAGATGGACGCCCTTTTCGATTCTACTTCCTATTGTCTTTCTCTCAAAACAAAACTGATATGGCCATCCTATCCAATCTGATTTGATCTGCACCCTACATGAAAACATGCTTTTTTTTTAGTTCATGTATTTTGATGGTTCTTGATGCCATGATGTAATGAGACTAATTTTAGTTCATGCAAACAGGTCCCCTTTTAGATCTGTTTCTCTTTCTAAATAGAAATCCATTCAAATAAGCCCTTCTTCTAATAGTTTCCCTTCATATGCCCCTCAAAATGAAATGGATCAGGCTAAATGAAATAGATTTTCATTAATTAGTGTTCTAGAAAATCCCAAGGCATTGGAAGTTGTTATCATTTATGAGTTAGTCCTAGGAAGTTAAAGTTATTAAAATTTCGTAAGTCTTTTTCTTTTACACAGTTAATTTACACCATGTCCATTTTCTTTTATTAGTTTCGTTTAAGAGGATAGGCTGTTTTACAAGGTTGGGCATGAGGCCCACCTTTTGTGTGACATCTAATTAACCTATCCAATAGGATTTCTCTATCATGAAATTAAACATTTGTGTAACATCTATGTAGTCTCTGCTTTCTATATAAACTGTAACAGATTCTGAACCGAAGCAAGAAAACAACCTTCTCTCTCTCACACATCTTTTACATACTTTACATACTTGTACAATGAGAGTATCAAACAGTTTACATGTTGGAGGGAGGTCGATTAAATCCTGAGGAGTTTTTTTTATCTATTGTCCCTTCCTATGAATGGCTATTAGTGTTGGCTTTATGCATACTCTTTGGAATATATGTGTACATTATCGGCCTGTTTTTTCCCCAAAGAAATATTTTAATTGACCTCCCTCAAACATGAAGTTGCAGTGCCGAGACATTGTTGATGTAATTTTTTTTCTTCTTCATGTTTTTGTTTTGAAGAAGCTTACTCTTTTTTTTTTAGTCTCTGATATGTTTCTACACTTGTTTGTTGGATGGATGGTCAACTGAAGTGGAATATCCAAATTTGGGTTAGTCACATGTGTTATTGGTTAAGTCACTAATGAATAAAATCGAAAGGATCTAGGAGATTTGGAGAAAACAATGGGTCCGGAGTGGGATTAGACTTGAATTTTAGTTGAACCTTCAAAACGAATATTTTAAACACTCCTTTGTGGAGCCAAAAACATACAAGATCCCATGCCACAACAACTCATGCACAAATATCTCATGTTCTTGACATGGCAGCTTTTTGTGTTGGCAAGCTCCGTAGAACTGCACCAATGATACAGGACAGAATCTTGATTAAGGTAATATGTGAGAATCTTGAGAATGTCTTATGATTGGTGGACCACATTATGAATCATTTCTCCAGTAGCTATATGGTTGAGGATATATACTGACTTCTAAGAACGAACGAAATTCCATTTTATGGTTTACTAACAAGTAGAGATAATAATTCCTTGTTGAGGCTGTTAGTTTCATAGCGCCATTTATTCTCAAAAGATCCTTAGGAAGTTCTCTGGAATTCCTTATCCCGATGTAAAGAAGTTTGTTAATGTGTACAATGTCTCCACTGACTTTTTCTTCTTCTTCTTCTTCTTCTCTCTCTCTCTCTCTCTCTCTCTCTCTCTCTCTCTCTGCCCTTCTTCTTTTTTTTTTTTCCTGGTGATACTATTTAGTCGTGATTATTAGTATGCCTTTAGTACTGTATGCTAGTTGGTTTGGGCTATTGAGCTTGGGATGCTTGGAACTACCTCACTGATTTGTACTGTATTTGTTTAGGATGTTATGTCGTGATTTTCCAATCAATCATATCTAAGGCCATTTCCTGATTTGAATTATGATTGGAATGAATACTTGGTTCTTAGAATGTTTGAGTGGATATGAATCCTAAGGAGTGATGTGTGACTAAGTGTAACAGAACTTTAAAGTTTGTTCCCTTTCCTTGTGTTCTAATTAAATTGTAATCACTTTCCTGGATCAGAGCAACTTATCCTTGCTTACTGTGGCATAAATACCTGCCTATCTTGATCATCCAAATCATGTTGGATGTGGAAACTAGCCTGAAATATGCTTGCAATGAATGTTTATGAGTACTTGATAATGTTGGAGTCCTTGGTTAGGGTTTGGGCTGAAAGTACGAGTGTTGGAGCCGACGCTTTCGGAGTCCGAACCCATTCTTTTGAAAAATAGAAAAATGGGAATATTAGTAAATATGGATTTTCTTGTTAAGAAGAAAATGGAAGATGGATTGAAAAAACTTAAAAGAGATTTTTTTTTTCTTCTTCTTTTTTACTTTAAGAGAGAGAGAGAGAGAGAGAGAGAGAGAGAGAGACGGAGAGGTGAGAGTGGGGCAATCGAGGGAGATAGTGGGGGAATGAAGTGGCCGCGTGAGATTTGAAAATAGCGAGTGTAGTTTGGTTTGAAAATGACGTTTCACATGCGTGGCGTGTATTTCTTTTAAGACAGTAATTTTATTTTATTGAAGATAATTGAATTACATAGGTAACTGTTTAATGTAGGGAACTTCTCTGAAAATGTTATTCTGATAACTAACCTGATGAGACTAATTTGTGGTTCAGTTTCTGGACCAATCTCTCTATCATATTCAAAGAAATCCACATTTTTCTTCATGTTTCTTACATGGTTCTTTGTCCCATTTTTGTTTGACTTGAAAGTAAAGGTGATGCATCTTCTTATTTATTCAATCATGGAATGTAGGATGTTGCCGTTAGGGTTCTTACAGATCAAGACTTTCATGAGGATCAACTGAAGGACTTTTTAAGGGAGGTATACATTTGAAATATTGCTAATAATGTGCTTTGAAACTGTACCCATTTATGTATCCGGATGTACGTCGGAGCTATCTGGATGTTGAGCGGGGGTCCCTAGAAGGTGGGAACCGCTGTTATGACCATGATGAAGCTGTCAATTTCCTATGGATAGCATTGGAGTGGCCTGATCATTTGGACAGGCCGTGTTTATATCTGTATTTACTCGAAATTAATGGAACAGATCCGGATGTGCGTCGGAGCTATCCGGATGAGTGGGGGTCCCTGGAAGGTGGGAACTGTTGTTATGACCATGATGAAGCTGTCCATTTCCTATGGACAGCATTGGAGGGGCCTGACCATTTAGACATGCCGTGTTTATGAATTTGCTCGAAATTAATGGAGCAGACCCAGATGTGCATTGGAGCTATCCGGATGAGCGGGGGTCCCTGGAAGGTGGGAACCGCTGTTATGACCATAATGAAGTTGTCCATTTCCTATGGACATCATTGGAGGGGCCTGGCCATTTGGACAGGCCGTGTTTATATCTGTATTTGCAGGGACCACACCCTTAACCTATAATCTAAACCTATTCTCAAATCTCAAAACCTATAACCTAAACCGAAACCTATATAACCTTAACCTAAACTTAAAACTTAACCTATAACCAAAACTCAATTCCTTAAACCTTAACCTATAACATAAACTCAATTTCTTAAACCTTAACCTATAACCTAACCTACACCTAAACCTATAACTCCGAACCCGATTTCCTAAACCTAAACCTTAACGTATTCTCAAATCCCTAAACCTAAACCTAAACCTACACCTAATCTTAATCTCAACTCCTTAACCTAAACCTAAACCTAAACTTGAAAACCCAAACCTAAACCCGATCCCGAACACAACCCGATTTCTAAACCTAAACTTATAACCTTAACTTAAACCTATTCTCAAATTCCAAAACCTATAACCTTAACCTAAACCTAAAACTTAACCTATAACCTTAACTTATAACCTAAACTCAATTTCCTAAACCTTAACCTATAACCTAACCTAAACCTAAACCTATAACCCGAACCCGATTTCCTAAACCTAAACCTTAATGTATTCTCAAATCCCTAAACCTAAATATACACCTAATCCTAACCTCAACTCCCTAACCTAAACCTAAACCTAAACTTGAAAACCGAAACCTAAACTCGATCCCGAACCCGAACCCGATTTTCCAAACCTAAACTTATAACCTTAACCTCAACCTATTCTCAAATCTCAAAACCTACCTATACCTTAACCTAAACTTAAAACTTAACCTATAACCTAAACCTTAACATATTCTCAAATCCAGAACCTAAACACACCTAATCCTAATCTAAACTCCCTAACCTAAACCTAAACCTAAACTTGAAAACCCAAACCTAAACTCGATCCAGAACCCGAACACGATTTCCTAAACCTAAACTTATAACCTTAACCTAAACCTATTCTCAAATCCCAAAACCCATAACCTAAACCTTAACCGAAACCTAAACCTTAACCTATAACCTAAACCATAACCTATAACCTTAACTTATAACCTAAACTTATAACCTAAACTCAATTTCCTAAACCTTAACCTATAACCTAACCTAAACCTAAACCTAACCTAACCTAAACCGACACTATTCTCAATTCCTAAACCTTAACCTATAACCTAACCTAAACCTAAACCTATAACCAACACTTATAACCTAAACTCAGTAACCTTAACCTAAATGTAAAACTTAAACCTAAACCTAAAACGTAAATGTATTCTCAAATCCCTAAACCTAAACCTAAAACCTAAACATATAACCTTAACGTATTCTCAAATCCCTAAACCTAAACCTACACCTAATCCTAATCTCAAGTCCCTAACCTAAACCTAAACCTAAACTTGAAAACCCAAACCTAAACCCGATCTCGAACCCGAACCCGATTTTTTAAACCTAAACTTATAACCTTAACCTAAACCTAAACCTAAACCTATAACCTAAACTCAATTTCCTAAACCTTAACCTATAACCTAACCTAAACCTTAACCTATAACCCGAACCCGATTTCCTAAACCTAAACCTTAACGTATTCTCAAATCCTTAAACCTAAATCTATACCTAAACCTAATCTCAACTCAGTAACCTAAACCTAAACCTAAACTCGAAAACCCAAACCCAAACCCGATTCCGAACCCGAACCCGATTTCCTAAACCTAAACTTATAACCTTAACCTAAACCTATTATCAAATCCCAAAACCTATAACTTAAACCTAAACCTGTAACCTTAACCTAAACCTAAAACTTAACATATAACCTAAACCTTAACCTATAACCTTAACTTATAACTTAAAGCTATAACCTAAACTCAATTTCCTAAACCTTAACCTATAACCTAACTTAAACCTAAACCTATAACCTGAACCTGATTTCCTAAACCTAAACCTTAACGTATTCTCAAATCCCTAAACCTAAACATATACCTAATCCTAATCTTAACTCCCTAACCTAAACGTAAACCTAAACTTGAAAACCCAAACCTACCCGATTTCCTAAACCTAAACTTATAACCTTAACCTAAACCTATTCTCAAATCTCAAAACCTATAAACTAAACCTAAACCTATAACCTTAACCTAAACTTATAACTTAACCTATAACCTAAACCTTAACCTATAACCTTAACCTAAACCTAAACCTTAACGTATTCTCAAATCCTTAAACCTAAACCCACACCTAATCCTAATCTCAACTCCCTAACCTAAACCTAAACCTTAACTTGAAAACCCAAACCTAAACCCGATCCTGAACCCGAACTCGATTTCCTAAACCTAAACTTATAACCTTAACTGTAAGACCCGTACCCTAGTCCGTACCGTTTCGTAGGCTTCCACAATCCTACCGGTCGAATTCCGGTAATTCTTGACCCATTTCCAATGTCGCGCGTGATCCTAAGCCGAGTCCTGCATACCAAAGTCGGCTTGAACCGAAACTTGTATCCTAGCGATCACGCCGTCACCGCGGTTCCAACGCCGTGACGCGAGCACCGAACCGATACCTAGGTGGGAAGATGTCAGTCTGCGTTCATTCCGAAGAAAGGCCGCACATTGCGAATCTCGAGGGAATCTCTACGAGATGTCTCATCAATCAAGTTAAGTACACCACCATACCTCCATGACACCTCACCCAACAACAAGTACTAATGGCCATTCCCTCTTTTCTCCCAAGTCAACTCTTCTCTCCCTTCACCATACCTCTTTTCACAAATTTCAAACCTAACCTCACCTCCCCATTACCTCTTCATTAAACCACCACATTACCTCATTCTTTTTACCATTACTCCACTCTCTCTCATTCCATTTCTTATCTCCCAAAACACCCACACGTCCAACTTCCTCTCCCTCCCAAACACCAAGTGTGGCCCACTTTCCCCTACTCTCACATCTCTCATCTCAACCGTTGGATCATCATCAACCACCATTGAAAGTGGAGGCTAGGAGCTAAGGAGTGCAAGGAAGCAAGGAGGATTACAAGAGGTGGGTGATCCACCGTCATTTCTCATATTTTTGGGCCACATGTGGTGGGACCCGTTTGATGTATGCATGTATGAAATGGAGGGCCCATAGGGCGGGGTCCCTCCTCTATCTCACCGTGTATCTCTCTCTCTCTTTCTCTCTCTCCTTCTCCCCTCCTTAGAATGTAGTGGGCCCACCAAATTATGTAAAATCTACTCCACCCATCAGACAGAGTGGCCCACCACATTTTAGGGAGATCTTATCTCTTAGACAATAATATGTGTAATATATTATATATATATATATATACTATACATTATGGTGGGCCATGACCATGTGGGACCCACCTTGATGAACATGGGCTAGGTACACGTGGGCCCCAGCCATGATGCGTGTGTTACATCCATGCCGTCCAGCGTCCCTGGACGGTGGACGTGTGGCAAACATGGAGTGCGTGTACTGCATGGGTGTGTACTTGCATGCTAACCGAAAAAAAATAAATTTACTTTATGGACTGGGCTGCTCATGCAGGCCCCACCTTGATGTATGTATGTGATCCACGCCGTCCATTCCGTTCTCCAGTCCATTTTAGGCGTTGAGCTGAAAAATGAGGCTGATTTGATTTTCTGGCGGGCCGTGGGATCGAGAATACTAGTATTTCCATTATAACTCGGGAAAAAGGATTGTTAGGGTCCACCAGAAGCTTGGACCCACCTGAAACTTGGTGTGGACCGCTAAATTTGTGGGACTCATCCAATGGACGGGTTAGATCTTTCTGATACGGGCCCCACGAAATAAAAAAAAAAGTGCAGCGCTGCTGCTACTGCACCGCAGGCAGCGCTTGCGGCTACTGGGTGGGCGGACGGTGGTTGGGCCTCACTGCTCCAGCTGTGGGCCCCCACTGTGATGCATTTCGATCATCAACACCGAGCATTTGATGGGTCCCCTTTGATTATGGGTTGTCCCCAAAAATCAGCCGTATACGGATCTCAAGTGGGCCACACCATAAAAAATCATGTGAATACATGCCTAAAACGTATAAAATTATTTGGTGGGGCCTACCTGAAATTTGGATGCGGTTGAAACTTGGTCTGAACGGTCAACCAGGTGGGACACACGTGATGGGTGGACTGGATTTGCAAACCACATTACAGTGGACCTCCGGGTCCACGTGACTTTATAAACAGGTTGAATGGCAAGTAAATATTACAGTGGGCTCCCTGACCGTGGGCCCCTGGCCCAGGTAACTTTATGAGCAGGTTGGTCGGCAAATAAACATTTCAGTGGGCCCCCTCCCTAGCCGTGAGGCCCTATGAACAGGGTGGGTGGCAAATAAACATTTTGGTGGGCCCCTGCCCTGGTCCACATGACCTTATGAAAAGGTTGGATGATAAATAAATAGTACCGTGGGCCTCCAGGTCCCTGTAACCTTATAAACAAATTGGATGATAAATAAATATTATGGTAGGCCTTAGGACCACATGACCCTGTCAACAGGTTGGCTGGAAAACAAACATTATGGTGGGCCCTGGTCCCGTGACCTTATAAGTAGGTTGGATTTCAAATAAATATTATGGTGGGCTCTAAGCCCATGTGACGGAGCCCATATTGATGTATCTATGGCCATTGTTGAGGCCCACCTTGATATATATATAGGGCCCATGAGTTTAGGCCCATTCGATGTATTGGTGGCCCGTTGTCGAGGCCCACTCTGATATATATGAGGCCCATGTTGCGAGGCCCATTGTGATGTTTTCAAAGGCCCATGGAGTATGACCCATTGCAATGTACATGAGGCCATTGATGCGGCCCACTTGACTTATATGAGGCTGCCCACTTAATGAACCTAAGGCCGTTAGGTTAAGGCCCAATAAGATGTATATAGGTCCATTGCAATGTGTGATTCCATCAGGATTTATTTAATGGTATTTGAGGCGAGCCGAGCCTTGGGGACAATGTTGGTTTGATGTCCACATTGTACGAGTAATGTTGGTTAGATATCCACATTATAACTCTCCCTAAGGCCACTAATAGGCCCGTATCCGTTTCATGTAGGCCATCTAGGCCCTTCTTCATTGAGAGGATAATTTATTGCTTTATAACATGTTTAGCACAGCCCCATGAATCATGATCATACGCATCATATGTATGCTTGAGATGAGGAGTGTCTGATCATAGCATGTGCCTTCGGGCAGACTGATTACGGGCTCCCCGATATGTGGAGTTGCCCTACATGAGTGCATGGTATGCACAGGATTGATGCATGTCTGGCAGTATGATTCATGCACTTGCATCTGTATGATTGAGATATGTCCTAGCGACATCAGGGCCATAGCCTCCACATATATATCGTGGGTGGCTGGTTGGATACCGAAAAATCTTATTCTAAGTAATTAGGGCGCCATAGATGTCCCTGTGTGAGAGTTCCTGAACTCGATGGTACCAGAGGATGACTCCAACGTTAAGACCGAGTGGATATACGAGCGCACGAGGGCCGAATACCAGAAGGCCGCGTCTCCCACTGTGTCGTGGTCGGTTGGAAAGGAGTAGTGGCCTTACTCACCCGAGAGTAGGGGGCATTACTAGGCTGAGTTTGACCAGCTCGGAAATGGGTTCACTATCGACGTGCCGGATAGGTACTGGCTGACTATTGGCCAGGCGGATAGTGAGGTTTCTTACGCTCACTTGGACTATGCTGCTTGGAGAGAGACAGTGCCATTTGGAGTGTACTGAACCCCGGTGATTATCCATACTGAGAACCATACTTGCTCTAGTGAGAAGTTGCATTAGTATGAGGGTTGGCATGCTTGACCTACATGTTGCATCGCATGGCCTTGTTATGGCCGATAGCATTCTATCTTGTACTGCATAGCCTTGGTACGGCTGGTTGCATTTACGTACTCATTAGCATGATTCTGCATTACTCTAACTTTGCATTCTGAGCACGTTTGCACACACGTACACCGCCCTCTAAGCTTTCTATAAGCTCATGCACGATTGATGTGTGCAGGTGACGCCAGGACGCAGCCGTAGCTTTGCCACAGTTAGAGCGTGCAGTCGAGCTTTTGGAGTTTTGATATTACCACTATCTTGTATTTCCCTTTATACGCACTGTACTCAAAGTTTTTGATCATAGTGGATTTTGTGATGGTGTTCTTGTGGTTATTGTTCGTGGGTTATGCTTGTGGTTATGCTCATTACGAATCAAATTGATATTAGAAATCCTCCTTGTAGCATCCCAGGATCGGAACCTGGTATATGGGTGCCGGGAGCCGAGAATGGGGTACTACGGAGGCTGTCGGCGCCGGATTCGGCGATCGGGAATCTTGTGAGCCCGGTCTCCGAGTTCGGGGTGTGACAGAAGTTGGTATCAGAGCGTAACTTGAGAATAACCGAGAACGACATCACATGTTTGCTATGAGTTCAAGGCGGTTAGGTTCCAAGTGCGAAACCTTCCGATTGACTTCCTTAACACGCGATTCTCAAGATTGATTGGCGCCTTATCTTTTTCATAGGACATGCCGCCCAGGAGAGTGACCCGAGTGCACCCCGATCTACACCTGAAGCTCCAGCTTTACAACCTGTGCCTCCTGTTCTACTGCCAGAGATCCCTGCTCTCAGCAGCATCGACGACCACAGAGGTATAGGGGTCATCCACCTGCTAGAGTACTAGCAGCACTAGTGACACCAGCAGCACCAGCAGCTTCAGCGGCACCTTCTGCGCCACCCCAGCAGCTGTTTCCAGGGACGTGTTTTGGATGTGGCGATTCTAGACACCGCATATTTGAGTGCCCCCGTCCTCATCTGCAGCAGTCTAGAGGGCCACAACAGTCTCCAGGACAGCCGCGACCACAACAGCAGCCTTCAGCACAGCAGTAGCGGCCCCATCAGCAGCGACCACAGCCACCTCAGCCACCGAGGCCCCATCAGCAGCGAGACAGTAGCATAGCCGCAGAGGCAGTAGCAGCACCAGGGACCTCAGAGGGGACAACACCTCCCCAGCCAGCTCAGGCCAGGTTCTATGCAGCTCAGCAGGACCCGCAGACTTCTGGAGGAGTCATAGAGGGTATACTTCCAGTCTCCTCATGCATCGCATGAGTATTATTCGATTCCGGCGCTTCGCACTCATTTATGTCTGAGGGTTTTCGTCGATCGACGGATTCTTGACCAGAGTCTTCTAGCGAGGGATTGACCGTATCGACGCCTTTAGGGAAGACTACAGTATTGTCCCGTTTCTGTCCGTCTTGCCCTATTCTGGTCGGTGATATATTCTTACCTACTGACTTATTTGTGCTGCCGATGACAGATTTCGACGTTATCTTAGGCATGGATTGGCTTGCCGAGTACCACGCCATCATGGACTGTTCCGCGAGGATAATCACGTTCTGCATACCCGGCTTGCCACAGTTTCAGTTCGTTGCAGAGCCCCGAGGAGAGTCGTTGTCATGCTTGATGTCCTGCGCCGTTGTGGAGCCCGTTGCCGTTTGTATTGATCATATTTCGATTGTCTGCGACTTCCCCGACTTGTTTCAGGAGATTCTGGGACTACTGCCTCGTCACCATATTGAGTTCGGGATTGATCTTGTGCCTGGTACCACGCCTATCTCGAAGGCCCCGTACCGTATGGCACCGATGGAGTTGCATGAGTTGCAGCGGCAGTTGGACGAGTTGCAAGAGCTTGGATTTATTCGTCCAAGCAGTTCCCTCGAGGAGCGCCGGTACTCTTCGTCAGGAAGAAGGATGGCTCGTTGAGGCTCTGTGTCGATTACCGAGAGCTCAACCGGGTCACGATCAAGAACAAGTACCCGCTTCCGAGGATAGATGATTTGTTTGATCAGCTGAAGAGTGCACATTTCTTCTCAAAGATTGACCTGCGTTCTGGTTATCATCAGATTCATGTCCGAGAGGAGGATATCCCGAAGACAGCTTTTAGGACGCGTTATGGTCATTTTGAGTTTTAGGTCATGTCCTTCAGACTGAGAAATGCACCCGCGGTCTTCATGCAGTTGATGAACGAGGTCTTCCGTCCATATCTCGATCAGTTTGTTGTGGTCTTCATCGACAACATTCTGATATATTCGATGACTCGTGAGGATCATATGTAACATCTGGAGATCGCATTACAGACCCTCCGTGCCCACCAGCTGTATGCGAAGCTAAAGAAGTGTGAGTTCTAGCAGGAGGAGGTGAAGTTCCTCGGTCACGTGATGACGAGGGAGGGTGTCGCAGTGGACCCCTCGAAGGTTGAGGCAATGTGTCTGTGGGGCTAGCCCACAACTGCGTCCGAGATCCGCAGTTTCCTTGGTTTGGCGGGATATTATCGACGTTTCATAGAGGGCTTCTCTCGTATCGCGGCCCCGATGACCAGGTTGACTCGGAAGGGCGCAGATTTTGTTTGGACTGATGTATGCGAGTGAACATTTATAGAGTTGAAGGACCATCTGACGTCCGCTCCTGTCCTCACTCTTCCCTCTGGGAGTGATGGATTCGTTGTATTTACTGATGCTTCGCGTATTGGATTAGGTGCTGTCCTGATGCAGCACGGCAGGCTTGTAGCCTTCGCGTCTCGACAGCTCAAGGTCCACGAGCTGAACTACCCCACGCATGATTTGGAGCTGGCAGCAGTTGTCTTCGCACTAAAGGTGTGGAGACACTATCTCTATGGGGTCAGGTTCGAGTTCTTCTCTGACCACAAGAGCTTGAAGTACCTATTCTCTCAGTCCGAGCTGAACATGAGACAGAGACGCTGGATGGAGATTCTGAAAGACTATGATTTTGACCTCCAGTACCACCCAGGTAAGGCAAACGTGGTGGCGGATGCCCTCAGCCGTCAGTCACGAGGATTGGTGGCACACTTGATGATTCAGGAGTGGAGGATGCTCGAGGATATCGCAGAGTACGACTTCGATTTTGGTCTGCAGTCTTCTATCGTTCAGCTATCGAGCCTGTCGATTCTCTTGTCGCAAGGGTGATCGAGGCTCAGCAGATAGATGAGTCGTTACAGGATTACCGAGCAGAGGCAGCATCTGAGAGTCAGACAGATTGGCAGATGTGTGTTGATGGTGGACTTCGCTTCAGTGGCCGATTATGTGTCCTGGATATTCCAGAGTTGCGCAAAGATCTTATGACTGAGGCACATCGATCGCGGTTTTCTATCCATCTTGGCTCGACGAAGATGTATCGTGATATGAGGAGACAGTATTTTTGGGCGGAGATGAAGCGCCAGATTGCCAGTTTTGTGGCCGAGTGTGACACATGCCAGCGTCTCAAGGCCGATCATCAGAGACCTCCTGATCTATTGCAGCCATTGAGAGTCCCGATATGGAAGTGGGAGCACGTGTCGATAGATTTCATTATGGGCTTGCCGAGGACTCAGCGCAGTCATGACGCCATTTGGATTATTGTGGATTGTCTGACGAAGTCGGCACATTTTCTCGCAATGCGTGTGACTTGGTCTATGGACCGGCTTTCGAGGTTATTTATCGAGGAGGTTGTGAGACTGCATGGCGTTCCAGTCTCGATCGTTTCTGACCGAGATTCGAGGTTTATGTCTCAGTTTTGGGGGAGCTTCCAGAGAACGATGGGGACTGATTTGCAGCTCAATACCGCGTATCATCCGCAGACCGATGGCCAGACCGAGAGGGTCAACCAGATCCTTGAGGATATGCTTCGGGCCTGCGTGATTGACTTCGGTGGTAGTTGGGATGATCATCTGCGATTGGTTGAGTTCGTGTACAACAACAGCTATCAGACGACCATTGGCATGGCTCCTTTTGAGACATTGTATGGCAGACCGTGCAGATCTCCGAGTTGTTGGACCGAGGTTGGAGAGCGGCGTCTCCTAGGTCCCAAGCTTGTGCAGGAGACTTCAGAGGCTATTGATATCATCAGGCAGAGGATGCGCACAGCTCAGAACCGGTAGAAGAGTTTTGCTGATCGCCGACGTCGTCCCTTGGAGTTTGATGTAGGGGACCATGTGTATCTCAAGGTCTCGCCCATGAAGGGCGTGGTTCGATTCGGAGCGAAGGGCAAGCTTGTCCCGAGATTCATAGGACCTTTCGAGATCACTAAGCGCATTAGCGCTGTGGCCTATCAGCTTGCCTTGCCACCTCAGTTGTCTGGCGTCCACAGCGTTTTCCACGTCTCTACGTTGAGGAAGTGTGGGTCAGACATCGTTCCTGTTATTGATTGGCAGCCATTAGAGGTTCGTGAGGACGCTTCTTACATTGAGCAGCCAGTTCATATCCTTGATCGGAAGGAGCAGGTCCTTTGGACCAAGGTCATACCCCTAGTGAAGGTTCAGTGGGGCCACCATTCTGCTGATGAGGCATCTTGGGAGCGCGAGGCTGAGATTCGGGAGCGCTATCCCCATCTCTTTGATGATTGATCATATACTGTATTTGTATGCTGCCTTCGATTTTATATGACGATGCCTTGTTTCCTCTTCTATTATGAGTTATGACTAGTTGCGATGATTGTGCAAATTTTGAGGACGAAATATTTATTTGGAGGGGAGAGTTGTAAGACCCGTACCCTAGTCCGTACCATTTCGTAGGCTTCCGCGATCCTACCGGTCGAATTTCGGTAATTCTCCACCCATTTCCAACATCGCGCTATCCTAAGCCGAGTCCTGCATACCAAAGTCGGCTCGAACCGAAACTTGTATCTTAGCGATCGCGCCGTCGCCGCGGTTCCAACACCGCGACTCACGTACCGAACCGATACCTAGGTGGAAAGATATCAGTCTGCATTCATTCCGAAGAAACACCGTACGTTGCGAATCTCGAGGGAATCTCTACGAGATGTCCCATCAATCAAGTCAAGTATACCACCATACCTCCATAACACCTCACCCAACAACAAGTACTAATGGCCATTCCCTCTTTTCTCCCAAGTCAACTCTTCTCTCCCTTCACCATACCTCTTTTTACAAATTTCAAACCTAACCTCACCTCACACCCACATGTCCAACTTCCTCTCCCTCCCAAACACCAAGTGTGGCCCACTTTCCCCTACTCTCACATCTCTCATCTCAACCATTGGATCATCAACAACCACCATTGAAAGTGGAGGCTAGGAGCTAAGGAGTGCAAGGAAGCAAGGAGGATAACAAGAGGTGGGTGATCCACCGTCATTTCTCATATTTTTGGGCCACATGTGGTGGGACCCGTTTGATGTATGCATGTATGAAATGGAGGGCCCATAGTGGCGGGGTCCCTCCTCTATCTCACCGTGTATCTCTCTCTTTCTCTCTCACCTTCTCCCCACCTTAGAATGTAGTGGGCCCCACCAAATTATGTAAAATCTACTCCACCCATCAGAAAGAGTGGCCCACCACATTTTAGGGAGATCTCATCTCTTAGACAATAATATGTGTAATATTATATATATATATATATACTATACATTATGGTGGGCCACGACCATGTGGGACCCACCTTGATGAACGTGGGCCAGGTACACGTGGGCCCCAGCCATGATGCGTGTGTTACATCCATGCCGTCCAGCATCCCTGGACGGTGGACGTGCGGCAAACATGGAGTGCGTGTACTGCATGGGTGTGTACTTGCATGCTAACCGAAAAAAAAATTACTTTATGGAGTGGGCTGCTCATGCAGGCCCCACCTTGATGTATGTATGTGATCCACGCCGTCCATTCCGTTCTCCAGTCCATTTTAGGCGTTGAGCCGAAAAATGAGGCTGATTTGATTTTCTGGCGGGCCGTGGGATTGAGAATACTAGTGTTTCCGTTAAAACTCGAGAAAAAGGATTGTTAGGGTCCACTAGAAGCTTGGACCCACCTGAAACTTGGTGTGGACCGCTAAATTTGTGGGACTCATCCAATGGACGGGTTAGATCTTTCTAATGCGGGCCCCACGAAACAAAAAAAAAAAAAAGGGTAGCTGCTTCTTCTTCGCATTACAGAGTAAATTTGAGCTATGACTCTTGTCTTGAGCGGACGGTGGCTGGGCCTCACGGCTCCAGCTGTGGGCCCCCACTGTGATGCGTTTCAATCATTAACACCGAGCATTTGATGGGTCCCCTTTGATTATGGGTTGTCCCCAAAAATCAGCCGTATACGGATCTCAAGTGGGCCACACCATCAAAAATCATGTGAATACATGCCTAAACGTATAAAATTATTTGGTGGGGCCTACCTGAAATTTGGATGCGGTTGAAACTTGGTCTGAACAGTCAACCAGGTGGGACACACATGATGGGTGGACTGGATTTGCAAACAACATTACAGTGGACCCCCGGGTCCACGTGACTTTATAAACAGGTTGAATGGCAAGTAAATATTACAGTGGGCTCCCTGACCGTGGGCCCCTGGCCCACGTAACTTTATGAGCAGGTTGGTCAGCAAATAAACATTTCGGTGGGTCCCCTCCCTAGCCATGAGGCCCTGTGAACAGGGTGGGTGGCAAATAAACATTTTGGTGGGCCCCGCCCTAGTCCACATGACCTTATGAATAGGTTGGATGATAAATAAATAGTACTGTGGGTCTCCAGGTCCATGTGACCTTATAAACAAATTAGATGATAAATATATATTATGGTGGGCCCCAGGTCCACATGACCCTGTCAACAGGTTGGCTGGAAAACAAACATTATGGTGGGCCCTGGTCCCGTGACCTTATGAGTAGGTTGGATTTCAAATAAATATTATGGTGGGCCCTAAGCCCATGTGACGGAGCCCATATTGATGTATCTATGGCCATTGTTGAGGCCCACCTTGATATATACATAAGGCCCATGAGTTTAGGCCCATTCGATGTATTGGTGGCCCATTGTCGAGGCCCACTCTGATATATATGAGGCCCATGTTGCGAGGCCCATTGTGATGTTTTCAAAGACCCATGGAGTATGACCCATTGCAATGTACATGTGGCCGTTGATGTGGCCCACTTGACTTATAAAAGGCCCATATGAGGCGGCCCACTTAATGAACCTAAGGCCGTTGGGTCAAGGCCCAATAAGATGTATATAGGTCCATTGCAATGTGTGATTCCACCAGAATTTATTTAATGGTATTTCAGGCGAGCTGAACCTTGGGGACAATGTTGGTTTGACGTCCACATTGTACGATTAATGTTGGTTAGATGTCCACATTATAACTCTCCCTAAGGCCACTAATAGGCCCATATCCGTTTCATGTAGGCCATCTAGGCCCTTCTTCATTGAGAGGATAGTTTATTGCTTTATAACATGTTTAGCACAGCCCCATGATTCATGATCATACGCATCATATGTATGCTTGAGATGAGGAGTGTCTGATCATAGCATGTGCCTTCGGGCAGACTGATTACGGGCTCCCCGATATGTGGAGTTGCCCTACATGAGTGCACGGTATGCACAGGATTAATGCATGTCTGACAGTATGATTCATGCACTTGCATCTGTATGATTGAGATATGCCCTAGCGACATCAGGGCCATAGCCTCCACAGATATATCGTGGGTGGCTGGTTGGATACCGGAAAATCTTGTTTCAAGTAATTAGGGCGCCATAGATGTCCCTGTGTGATAGTCCCTGAACCCGATGGTACCAGAGGATGACTCCAACGTCAAGACTGAGTGGATATACGAGTGCACGAGGGCCGAATACCAGAAGGCCGCGTCTCTCACTGTGTTGTGGTCGGTTGAAAAGGAGTAGTGGCCTTACTCGCCCGAGAGTAGGGGGCATTACTAGGCTGAGTTTGAGCAGCTCAGAAATGGGTTCGCTATCGACGTGCCGGATAGGTATTGGCTGACTATTGGCCAGGCGGATAGTGATGTTTCTTACGCTCACTTGGACTGTGCTGCTTGGAGAGAGACAGTGCCATTTGGAGTGTACTGAACCCCGGTGATTATCCATACTGAGAACCATACTTGCTCTAGTGAGAAGTTGCATTGGTATGAGGGTTGGCATGCTTGACCTACATGTTGCATCGCATGGCCTTGTTATGGCCGATAGCATTCATATCTTGTACTGCATAGCCTTGGTACGGCTGGTTGCATTTACGTACTCATTAGCATGATTCTGCATTACTCTGACTTTGCATTCTGAGCACGTTTGCACACACGTACACCGCCCTCTAAGCTTTCTATAAGCTTATGCACGATTGATGTGTGCAGGTGACGCCAGGACGCAGCTGTTGCTTTGCCACAGTTAGAGCGTGCAGTCGAGCTTTTGGAGTTTTGATATTACCACTATCTTGTATTTCCCTTTATACGCACTGTACTCAAAGTTTTTGATCATAGTGGATTTTGTGATGGTGTTTTTGTGGTTATTGTTTGTGGGTTATGCTTGTGGTTATGCTCATTACGAATCAAATTGATATTAGAAATCCTCCTTATAGCATCCCAGGATCGGAACCTGGTATATGGGTGACGGGAGCCGAGATGGGGTACTAAGGAGGCTGTCGGCGCCGGATTCGGCGATTGAGAATCTTGTGAGCCCGGTCTCTGAGTTCGGGGCGTGACATTAACCTAAGCCTATTCTCAAATTTCAAAACCTATAACCTAAACCTAAACCTATATAACCTTAACCTAAACTTAAAACTTAACCTATAACCTAAACTCAGTTTCATAAACCTTAACCTATAACCTAACCTAAACCTAAACCTATAACCCGAGCCCGATTTCCTAAACCTAAACCTTAACGTATTCTCAAATCCCTAAACCTACACCTAATCCTAATCTCAACTCCCTAACCACACCTAAACTCGATCCCAAATCCGAACCACATTTCCTAAACCTAAACTTATAGGTTATAGGTTATAGGTTAAGGTTAAGGTTAAGGTTTAGGTTTAGGGTATTTTTGTTTATGATGTTAAGCTTATATGTATTTATGCGTGAATGAATGTGATGCAGATAAGATTGTTTGTGTTTGGATGAATGTAGTTTATGTTTGGGTTTGGGTTTGGGTTTAGATGGATGTGAATGTGAATATGATGAAATATATTGTATAACAGGTGTATATCAGGATGAATATGATGAAATATATTGTTAACAGGTGTATATCAGGAATTTTGAGCTGTATATATATAAAAAAAAGAGAGACTTTTAGCGACGAAAATTTTCGTAGCTAAAAGTTTAAAAGTTTCGTAATTTATTTTTAGCAGCGAAAATTTTCGCTGTTAAAAAGTCTTGGAAGTTTTTTTGGCAGCGAAAAGTTTCGCTGCTAAAAGTCATGGGAATTTTTTTTAGCAGTGAAACTTTTCGCTGCTAAAAGTTTGGAATTTTTTTGCAGCGAAAATATTCGCTGCTAAAAGTCTTGGAAATATTGTTTAGCGACGAAAATATTCACTCCTAAAAGCCATGGAAATTTTTTTGGCAACGAAAATTTTCACTGCTAAAGGTTTTCGAAATTTTGCTGCTAAAAGTCTTGGAAATTTTTTTTGCGGCGAAAAGTTTCACTGCTAAAAAGTCTTGGAATTTTTTTTTGTAGCAAAAATTTTTGCTGTTAAAAGTCTTGGAAATTGTTTTGGCAGCAAAAATTTTTTAGCGACGAAAATTTTCGTCGCTAAATAGAACCCTTCTACACCGGTCTTTTAGCGACGAAAATTTTCGTCGCTAAAAGTGGTATGGATCGGTGAATAACTCCTCATACATGAGAACTTATATGTAAGTTCTTTTATAAGAATTACTTGGAAACATGCCCAAAACAATCTAAAGCCATTGGATTTCCCAAAACTCTTGAATTATCAATAATTACGAAAACACCATCACCCTAGGCCCCTGAATACTAGAGCACTGGATTTACACTATCCGATTAAAGTGAATTCATATATTTTACCTATGAATCCAAAATAAGCCATACACGTCGAAACTCAGCCCTTAGATCATGGTAAAAGTGTCCCAAATTGACAAAAAAAATGGGTAACCGTTGATTTTGGGCCCATCTAATCTTTGGAGGTGCACCCCTCTTAGCTCAACACCTTAAATTAGATGGAGAAGAAAATGGACGGTGTAGATCAGTCAGAAATCATCGTGGTGGACCCCTCCCAGTGTAGCACGTACACACAAACGATGCATACCCGCACCGCAACCTCAAACCGGTCAAGAACTCCTTGACCCGATAAATTTCAAAAATCGCCCACCCGCGTTCGTAACAGAGCCCGACGATCGTCCACACGATTGATGGTGGGCCACCATCATTGCCCTCGGGGCTGATTTGAGCCGTCCAGCGTGTCGGGGTGGTGAAATCGACCAACACCGTGTGAACCTTATGCACCCACGCACACGCGCATGGCATCGGCAACAGCTGCAAAACATCAGCGTATGCGAGTCTGCCGCACCAAACCGAATCGGACGATCCAAGCGGGCTACCACCGCGCCTGATATGAGGAATCCGGACCGTTCATCAATCCAAGATCTTGAATCCGACCAATAACATGTGATCATCGAGCACCCTTGCAAACGGTTGCATACGCAACCTGTCCGCAGAAAGATCAACAGATGTTTTGTTATAACCGCTCTTTTTTTCCCGACCAATTCGCATTCTTTGGAGTTCATAATACATGTTATGTTTTGCTTCACTCCTTGATTTCGGCTATTATGATTCGTGTAATATTACAAGCTTAATGGACCTTGCTAAGGCTCCAAATATTCACTTTTATTAGAAATTTATAGCTATTCAATCCATGACTTAAAAGAACAACTCATAGATAGTTTAAGATCATTTAATTGGTGTAAATGTTTTCCCAATTATCCCATGAATATATCTGGACCTAATGGATGGTCTGGATCGATTGATTGAATCATCCAAGTGTCCCAATGCAAGAAGGATCACCGTAATTTACAATGCTATGAAAGTATTGGATCATTTCGCAAGAGAGAGAGAGAGAGAGAGAGAGAGAGAGAGAGAGAGATTAAAATACTACTTAAAACAGAATTTCCAAAAAGAATCAAAGAATTCTGTCGATCTAATAAAATTCAGAGATGACGAAAAACTCAGGAGTAAAAAAGAAACAGACGTTGCAAAATCCACAACGTCCATCATCAAAAGAATGGCTCCTTCGTGTATTTTCTTCCTCACACGAGCGAATAAACAAAAACGTGTGATGCATCCACGCCAGTATCCTTGCTGCTGCTACCCCGTGGATGATTCGTGGCTGGAACCCTCCTGCTGTTATCGCTACCGTTGCCGTTAGTGGAAGGTGGCTTGTAATACATCCGAGCCGTCTGTGGGCAGTGAGAGTGGAAACGGGCCACCAGGCATCCTCAGCCCCACGTCCAACAACTCCACGTATCTCTCTCTCTCTCTCTCTCTCTCTCTCTCTCTCTCTCCTCGGTATCTTTGATTGTGGTGGTTCTCTCGCCTTGGAAGAGAAGGAATAAGCTATTTATAAATGGAATTTTGACCGTACTCACCTCGAAGTTTGGGCAAATTACCTCGATCGCTTAGACACTCCACATTTTCCCTAAAGGGCCTTCTAACATGCTTTTGAAAATTACTTGGACCAAAATGCCCTTATCCTTGTTTCGGTAGTTGTACGAGAAGAAGAAGTTACATCATATTTAATGCCAAGAAAGTAATGTGCACGGAACCCTTTTTTGCTTGTAGGCAAGGACCAAGCTCGTGGGGCCCACATTGACTTATGTGTATAATCCATTCCACCCATCTTTTTTGTCGTGTAATATAATCCATGCCGCCCATCCTTTTTATCGTGTCATTTTAGGGCTAGGGCCCAAATATCAGCCTTATCCCAAGCTCGTGTGGGCGACATAAACGAAAATAATGGTGATAATGGAACCTACTATTGAAACTTTTCGGGCTCACCGTGATGTTTGTTAGAAGTGGACATTAATCAAGTCAGGACTTTTTGAGCCCACGCCGAGCTGGCCGACAGGGTGGACGGAACGGATCTCCCCATTGTTGGCCTTAAGCTATTGTACCTATATAACATGAGAATTACGACCCTTACTACATTACAATCACGACCGTTGTCACATTACAACCACGACCCATGTTATATGGGTCTTGGTTAGCATGTTGTATGGGTCTAACAAAGACCCATACAACATGCAAACCAAGACCCATACAACATGACAACTAAGACCCATATAACATGACAACCAAGACCCATATAACATGCTAACTAAGAACCATACAACATGACAACCACGGCCCATATAACATGCTAATCAAGACTCGTATAACAAGCTAACCAAGACTCATACAACATCACAACCACGACCCATATAACATGCTAACTAAGACCCATACAACTGAGACTCATATAACATACTATCTAAGACCCATATAACATGCTAACCAAGACCCATACAATATGGGTCGTGGTTGTCATGTTATATAGGTCCTGGTTAGTATGTTATATGGGTCTTGGTTGTCATGTTGTATGGGTCTTGGTTGTCATATTTTATGTGTCGTGGTTATTATGTTATATGGGTCTTAATTAACATGTTATATGGGTCTTAGTTGTCATGTTGTATGGGTCTTAGTTAGCATGATATATGGGTCGTGGTTGTCATGTTATATGAGTCCTAGTTAGCTTGTTATATGATCGCGGTTGTCATTTTGTATGTGTCTTGATTAGCATATTCTATGGGTCTTGGTTAGCATGTTATATAGGTCTTGGTTGTCATGTTGTATGGGTCTTGGTTAGCATGTTGTATGGGTCGTGGTTGTCATGTTGTATGGGTCTTGGTTGTCATGTTGTATGGGTCTTGGTTGTCATGTTGTATGGGTCTTGGTTAGCATGTTGTATGGGTCTCGGTTGCATGGGTCTTGGTTAGCATGTTGTATGGGTCTTGGTTCTCATGTTGTATGGGTCTTGGTTAGCATGTTGTATGGGACGTGGTTATTATGTTGTATGAGTCTTGGTTAGCATGTTATATGGGTCTTGGTTGTCATGTTATATGGGTCTTGGTTAGCATGTTGTATGGGTCGTGGTCGTCATGTTGTATGAGTCTTGGTTAGCATGTTATATGAATCTTGGTTAGCATGTTGTATGGGTCTTGGTTGTCATATTGTATGGGTCTTGGTTAGCATGTTGTATGGGTCGTGGTTGTCATGTTGTATGGGTCTTGGTTAGCATACTATATGGGTCTTGGTTGTCATGTTATATGGGTCTTGGTTAGCATGTTATATGGGTTGTGGTTGTCATGTTGTATGGGTCTTAATTAGCATATTGTATGGGTCTTAGTTAGCATGTTATATGGGTCTCAGTTGTATGGGTCTTGGTTAGCATGTTTATGGCATGGGCCCAAAATGAGGCCAACATAAAGGGCAACACATAAGGGAAAAGTGGGATTAAAAGCTATAACGCCTTGAAAATCGAGGGTCGAGCATAAACTCAACTCCTGAGTTCCAACACATCACTTATGCAACATAAAGAATGATGATTAAATGTTGTCTGTATTAATGCATTAAAGATGAATGGAATTAAGCCAAAACAACATATCATACTCTAGAGACAGTTAAATTATGCAAGCGGAAGACTATGATAGATATATAAACTATATAAACTGTTGTAAGTCTTCAGAGTGTGAACATGTTACCAGGTTAAATATATCAATATATACTCCAATAATGGACAAAATGAATATGCAAGGGTGTTCCAAAAGAGTAAACTAAAGTGTAATGACATTTAATCAACAACCTTGTAATCCCGTTAATCAGAAGATGGTCTACATAGACCCGCCTGATAGCTGTATAAAGGAAAAACCCTCCTCATCAACATGAAAGTCCGACTCCGCTTCGCAAGCATCGCCATCATCTGAAACTCAAACAGGGTCTGGTTGGTGTGCACAACATCGTCCCGTAACGTGAGAGTGAGTGATCAACTCAGTGGAACAATAAAGCAAAGGTTAACATGTTATCAATTCAGTCAAGCAGTAATGATAAAGCAGTAAATCACACATCCCTAAGTACTCTTGTTAATGCAAGAATGGTATGAATGTATGATGCATGCCCTCGCCTACGCTCCCTCAGTGACTTCATCTCACGTTCGCGCATGAACAACACTGCCTCAGTGCTTGACCTGCTACGCCTGAACGCACGCGTAATGCGGTACATGCATATGATTACCAAGTTCTTATTAGTCCTTTTCATTCAGCAAGATTGGGAAACTAAGGTACCTCCCTTATATCAATACCCAAACAATGATCCATTCTAGGGTCGTTAGTCCTAGTAAATCTTATACGATGTTGCAGTTCTAGGTTGCTGCAAAGGGCTCATCGCCAAATCAGTGCAGGCCTAGTTTATACTCTAGTTGCTATGGAAAGACTCGTCGCCTCACCGCAGTCTCAGAGTATGCTCGAGGTCACTACAAAGGGCACGTCTAGGGCTGCCAGGGCTGTTGCACGGAATCATTACACCACTCCCCCATCACCCATCACGGTTTCGTCACCAAAACATTGTAGGCCGACAACTCAAATACAGTGTCCCATACCACCGTATTTGGCTCACGAGTCTGGGTTGCTCATTGGTCACTACAGGGAGGCTCGTCGTCCCAGCGTAGGCCGACAGTTCGACCACGGTGTCCCGTACCATCATGTCCGGCTCGTGAGTCTTAGTGGATCGAGGTACCAAGGTTAACGAGGTTTTCACCGGTGAGTTTGGTACCTTAGGTTCAAGCAGTAGCGTCCAAACATGGTGAACATACGTAGGGTCAATCGGATTACTTGACGAGCTCGACTAGCACGAGTGCACATTAAGTGAATCGACATGAACTACGTAAGCATTCCGTGTGACCTAACCACTGTCGATAACTGAAGTACGTCTCGAGTTCGTCGAACACATCTTGTGTGGCGAAACGGCATCATCCACCAATCTGGGATCTGTTACCGATTGCCTGGACTATACAATAGCCCCAATCACATTCAATTACAACAAAATATCCTAGAAGATAGTTAAAGCAGTAATTGATCAAAATTTCAGATCATACAATCAAAGGTCCGATATTGTCTGCTTTAGGGCTGTCAGGGCTGTTGCACAAAATCGTTACACCACTCCCCCATCACCCTTCACGGCCTTGTTGGAATACAACTTAAATATAGATTTATACATATGCATTACATAGAAAAACAGACACCATAATATACGGTACATGGAGGAAAGCATACACATAGTTAAAGGAATTAAGAATCATATCTCAACACCCTTACACATTACAAATGACTAACTACTTACTCATTCAGACATTTCAACAAACACTTTAGACTACATACATTCACATACATGACGTTTATTGATCGCATAGGTATTAGGCCAAATCCTTTCACTAGGGAATTACCCCATTTATAACAAGCATGCACCCACGACGAATAGTCATGGCAAGCATGAATCCAAGTTCCATATTCATTCATTTATTTCCACAAATACTTGGGCTACACACTTTATCATATATAACGTATATTTGGCCGTGGCGTGATTTAGGGTAAGTCCTTTGGCTAGGGAGTTGTCGTATACATAACAAGCATATAGTCACGGTAAATAATCATGTTAGGCACAAATCCAAATTTCATACGTATACAGTATTTTCTACAAATATAAGGAATACAGTATATTCAACATAGTTAACATATATCTGAAAAATGAAACGGACAACACTTTGTACATGTGTAATAGCATCCATGTCAGTAATATATCATTAACTGACATTGAAAACCTTGAAAACCATAACCTATACGTTTAAAGTCTGCACCTTACGCCATAGAAGCGTAACGAATTCGCTAGAAACTCTAAGGCTTCGTCAACGAGGGTATATTAATCTATAGCATGAGTTGGGCTAGTTATTTCATAACCTATACTACCTGAAACCTGAAAACAGATTAGGGTTAGGTTTTCTTACCTAAGAACGGGATCGGTATCGCCGGTAGAGCGGTACGGAAGGGCTGATTCAGTCCGTGGAATGATGAGATTGAATCCTAGGGATGAACTCTAACTCTCCCTCTCTCTTTCCTTCTCTTTCCTCTCTTCTCTCTCCTAGGGTTTCCCAAATTCGTATGGGATGAGAGAGTGAGGGCTTAAGGCCCTTATATAGGCCCAAAATTGATGGAAATTACCCCAGGGCCAAGGTAATCTTAGGTTATAGCCAAGGGGAGTCTGTTTCAGCTCAACGGAGTACTTCTGGAGCCCCCCTTGAGCCAAAGGTAAGACTTAAGCTCCTTAACCATGGATTTAGGTCAAGTTAAGTTTTCGTTCCAATCAGGATTCCAGATCGCATGTGGCGGACCAGTTTCAGTTCAACGGTCACCGAAACTCGATCAAGGCCATAAGTACACTTACCTGTGTATGAAATTTCTCCTGATCCGAGGGTGTATTTGGGTCAGATTCTGACGGTCTGATTGCTTATATCAGGCCCGCAAGTGACAAGTCTCAGATTACTTAAATTAGATTTAATTTCTAAAGGAAACCACGTTTTCTCACACACTTCACTCCGGGCTCAAGCAAATAGTCCCGGGACACTATCTGGATTTGATTTCTGAGATGGTTGTCATGCCCAGCAAGGCGGTCCTAATTACATAACTTCGTATTATTCGGACTTTCGACGTGCGGTCCAGATCCGATACGGAGTTTCAATGTGCTCCCGAGAGCAACTGGATAATGAGATTGATCCTAGATTTCAGGGTAACCTAGCGTCGATGATTCTACAAGGTCTGGGTCTTGTAGATCGTATTTAAAGTGATTCAAGCGGATTTCACAGCTAATCTAGTTTAGCACTTAGTTAAACTTGTCTAATTTCTAAAGGATTTGAGGTTTGAGAGGTTCAAAAGGGGTTAGGATCTACCCCTTGCCTAAGGACATCTAACTCTAGGTTGGCAAAAAATCTAGGGCGTTACAAAAGCTCATGGTTAAAAAATTTTGGAGCCATCATGGGGCTCACTTTGAATGTTGGATCTCTCTCATTTTTTAGCCAATGTCCTAAAGTATGCTAGCAAAACAAATGGACGGTTTGGATTCCTCATAGGCTCAAGGTAGACCCCGCACAATAGAGGTTAGGTTGGCGTGACAATCAAGGGTCGATAAAGTTTTCAAGAGAAGTTTTAGATATTTTAAGTCCAGACAGGGAGGGTTGCCCAACATTAGGTGGGGCCACTATGATGTTTGTGAGAAATCCACTCTGTCTATTGGATTTTTTTATATCATTTCAGGGGCATGCGCCCAAAAATGAGGCCGATTCAAAGCTCAGGTGGGCTAAACGAACATAAAAAGTGAGGAATGAACACCTACATTGGGGCCTTCAAGGGGCCCACTTTGAACTATGGATGTGGCTCATTTTTTTTTTTTTTTTTATTTGCTAATGCCTTAAAATGAGGTAGAAAAATAGATGGACAGGTTGATTTCTAACAAATTAACTTCAAGGTCCCCATATGGTCGATGCTAGGTTGGCATGACCATCCACGTTAATCAATGTGCCAGCTAGAGCGAGAGCTGGGCATCGAGTCGAGTAGGACCAAGTTAAGGTAGACTTGACTTGATCTAGTTTTGAAATAGACCTTACTTGAACTTGACCCGACTTGATACCGAGTCCAGCATGCCTAACCCGATTTGAGTCTAAGTCTAGCCTGGACTAATCCGGATTGAGTCCAACCTAGTTACAAGTACCGAGTCGGGTTGAGTGCAACGGGTAAACACGGGATGAAATCATAAGTCAAAACCTAGGTGCACTTGCTAGAATTGTAGCCTCTACTTCAACAACACAACATTTATCTGAGTTTATATATATATATATATATATATATATATATAAAAGTCGAGTTTCAGATTGAATCGAGTCAGTATTGAGTTGGATTTCAAGTTGAGTCGAGTCGAGTTACTGGGTGACCCGAACTCGACTCGGTTTGAGTTCGGATTGGACAAAGTCTACTCGATTCGGATCGACTCACCAACTCAGTTTAGATCAAGTCAGGTTTGAGCAAGTCGGATGAGTCAAGTTTGCCAAGTAGAGTCATCTCATGCCCAACTATATCTAGAGATTCGGAGGAAATTCAAGTCAAGAGTGAGAGTTGGTTGACCGTAAGTGGGGTCCACCATTATGTTTGTGATAAATCATTCCATCCACCGGATTTTTCATCTCATTTTAAGGAATGGGAGCAAAAATGAGGCCCATCCGAAGCTCAAGTGGGACAATGAACGTTAAAAAATGGGGATTGAATTAATGCCTACCATTGAAGCCTACCGTTGAAACATGTGGGGCATGGAATATTCATGACAAATCCACCTTGTCCATCTGTTTTTCAATTTATGCCATGGGCCCAAAAATGAGGCCGATACTAATATACAGTGGGCCATATAATAGGAAACAGTGAGATTAAACTCCTACCATTGAAATAGATTGGGTCCATCTTGGAGAGCTTTGGATCGGTCTCATTTTTGGGCCTGTGTCATAAAATGAGCTGGAGAAACCGATGAAGGGGAGGATTTGTGACAAACATTAAGATGGGCTCCACGTGTGGTTGGGGTTAGGTTGGCACGTGATCATGTGTTGAGGAGGGGAGAGTGCACAATAGGAGGACAATTTCATTAATACGAAAATATAAAAATCTATGTTTACATAAGAAACAGTGGGCTGCGAAATGCCTAACCATGGAAACTATGAACGGTTCTGGGAAATAGTATAAAAGAAGTAGGCTTTATGTCCATAGCCCAAAAGGCAGGCGTACATATGGAGAAATCCAAAAAAAAAAAAAAAAAAACTATATACGAAAAATGAGAGGATCATTTAACAATATTAAAAAATAAAAATAAAAATAGGGGTCTTTTATATATAACAAAAAGAAAAAGTATTATACGTTAATTTTATTTTATTTTTGAATTATACTTGTCTTCCTTCCCTTTTCTTTTCCTGCATGTCCTTTCTTTAGACCAGTCAACGACGCCGTGAGACCTTTTCAAGGTCCCACGCGTTCGTGCGTTCATACTCGGCGTTGAATTATTTCTATCCTCGATCCTGGTGTTTGGAATAGTATCGATCAGGGATTCAATCTGTTAATTTGATGGGTCTTCAATGTATTGAAAATTTTCACAAGTTTAATTGCTTTAACTACTATAATTCTTTCTAATTTGGGTCCACAAATTAGTCTGTGCCTCAGAGACTTCAGCAGCCCTCGAAAGTTTCTTTAATGGTTGGCAGCATATCTATGTTGGATCCCATCGTATGAATGGTCTGGATTAACTTGCCTGGACTCGCCACAAGTTAGATCCCATCATATAAACGGTCTAGCTTAACTTGCTTGAACTCGGCAAAGTTATAGGACTCTCTGGGCACTTTCCACTGCCTATGCCTATGGGTTAGAGAAATCATAGAACTTCACCCACTCATTTTCAAGCCCACCAAATATGCCCCCATTAATTTGCACATGCATGAGACACGTCCACACTTGCAGGTGCAATAATTGCAAATTTAATGCAGCCATTGCTTAATGTTTACCTAACCAATCTGATTTTTCATCCAAGTATGGCCCACTAAAAATGGAACGGTTGAATTTTCGGGACAAGGAATATTAGCAACTGTCAACACAAAAATCAACGACCAGGCACTACGCCAAAATTGCCGATTTGCGACGGACCAAATCCGTCGTAAAACCAAACAAACGACGGATTTCGTCCGTCGCTCGGTCCGTCGCTGTTTACTGGGTCGTATTTTGTTTTCCGACGGATAAAATCCGTCGTTGAATTTGCGACGGATAAGGTCCGTCGCATATTACCGACGGATAATATCCGTCGCAAAAAAATAAAAATCCGTCGCTAAAATAGGAAAAACAACCGGAATTAGTCGTCGTTTAAAATATTAGCGACGGATAAGATCCGTCGCTAATATGAGGAGAGCGACGGACCTAAAATCCGTCGTCCGTTGTTGTTCAGACATTAGCGACGGACTTGGTCCGTCGCTAAAATATCTGCGATTTTTAAAAATAATTGCCAGATTTGTTTATATATTTTTTTTTTTGAATCTTACACCTGATAGTCATTCAAAAAATAATTCACACGATAATCAATCAATGATTAAACATGTGCGTGCCTGTTTCACCTATTTAACATTCATCAAGACAATAATCAGCACAATACCAATGAAACAGTTAACGGTCTATTGAATGTTTTCAGACTACAAATGCACATGAGTGTCCATTTTCCATGCTACAATTGTTTATATCAATACAACTTTCCATGCAGCCACATAGCCTAATATAGCCAAACAGGCAAAATCAAAAATAGCATGGTAGAAGACATTTCATATACCTCATCACCACTCAAAAGTGAGACTTTTCTGTCAAGCATGTTGGCTTTAAAATTACGACGACCCAAGAGCCCGCTTATATCATCTATTTCTCCAGTCCCTCTACAACTTCTGCTACCGTTTGAAGCACAATTTTCTCCAAATCAAGAGCTTCCGCCTGATAGAAGAGTAGAATAACCTTTGTGAATTGCATATGACCTCTCAAGTAATAACAAATGGGATCTACATAACAAATATTCAACCATGGATTAATGTTTTCCAATGGCCTTTGTAGCAAGAACATCTGTTGCTAAATTTAAATGCACGGCGTTTGTTTGTTTGGAAGGCAAGACGATTGATATTAGGCATGTGCCTTTTGGTTGCTAGATAGATGCATATATTCCTTCTAAACTATACATGTATGATGTGCTACTTCAATGAAAGGATGAAAACTTTTTAAGTCACAAGAAAATTCAGACATGTAAAACATGACACAAGCATCCAACTATTCACCATATCAACAAAAGAAGTGCACTCTTGCAGACCTTACCATACATGATTTCGCTCAAAATATTTTGGCAGGACATGGCATGGTCCCATTCGTAGTTGACATGAAAGAAGTTGCTTAAGTTTCATGGTCTCTATAAGCACATGGCATGGTCCCATTCGTAGCTAAGCTATAAATCACAAAAAGCAATTTTTTTTTTTTGTCTAGTTGAAAGGCTCTCATTTATGCTGGAATTCTGTTGGGTTCTCAGTGTTTCCAACATCTACAAATCAGGATAGCATGAATTGTAAAGATTCAATCATTCTGACTGAGATTTATCTGTGTTCTTTCATCGGTCTTTTCATTGCAAGCATGGGAAGGCTTCTCTTCAGTAAGGTGTGACTGTCGGTACTCTTTTATAAGCTGCTTATAGTGTTCTCTTTTTTCTTTTCTTTTTTTTGAAACAGTGTATGAATGACTTTATTTTTTTATCTTGTAAAGAACTAGAAGTTTACTTTCTTGTGCATTGTTTTCTTTAATGCAGTCAACTGTTCCTTCATTTTCTCTTCATGGAGAAAATATGCTGACTAATCTTTTCAGAACAAATGTTGCATGTTTAGAACAATACTAACATGCTTCAACTGCATAAACTACTGGTTGCGGAAAAGATGGTAAGGTACCACTGGTTGCGGTACCCTCCCAGCAGCAGATCATCTCTCAAAAAGTAATGGGCGAAGGGCATTTTTGTAATTTCCTATACTGGTGCGTCCTTCCCTTGTAGTAGTCGCAGCAGCAGCAGCAGCCATGGTTCTTAAGACCGAACTTTCCCGCTTCAGCGGTGCCAAGATATACCCTGGTAAAGGCATCAGATTTATTCGTGCCAATTCTCAGGTCTTCTTGTTTGCAAATTCAAAATGTAAGAGGTACTTCCACAACCGGCTGAAGCCGTCAAAGCTTACCTGGACCGCAATGTATAGGAAGCAACATAAGAAGGATATGCATGCTGAAGCTGTAAGGAAGAGGCGCCGTACTACCAAGAAGCCATATTCTAGGTCGATAGTTGGTGCTACCTTAGAGGTGATCCAGAAGCGAAGAACTGAGAAAGCTGAAGTCCGAGACGCAGCCCGGGAAGCTGCCCTTCGTGAAATTAAAGAAAGGGTCAAGAAAACCAAGGATGAGAAGGCAAAGAAAGCCGAGGTGATGTCTAAGACACAGAAGACCCAGTCCAAGGGTAGCATGCCCAAGGGGGGCTCCAAGAGGCCCTAAAGTTGGAGGTGGTGGTGGGAAGCGCTGAGCACTAGCCTTTCTTGCAGAAAGTAGAATGAGAGGAGGATTTATGCGGGATTGCCCTTGTTTGGTTGACTGATTCTGGATCTTATGTTTCCATTTCGAATCGAGTGAATGAGTTTCTTATTTTTATATGGTTTTTGTGTTGCCCTGAAAAAAAAAAAAAAAAAAAAAAAACTGCATAAACTACTCGATCATGCGAACCCATCATGTGATTTTAAGCTACTTTTCCCATCTAAACGGTATAAGAATGTTCTCTAAATTAGGAGATGAAGATGCAACAGCTTACGTAAACTCTATGTCTTCCACCTGCTGTTCCACTACAATGGTTGCAAGGGCAAGCCGATAGGCGGCAGACCTCAGATTCCTTACCAGCACGAAAATCTCAGGCCTCCCCTTCTCTTGCATCTCTCTCCATTGCTCTCCTCTCAGCCGAGCAAGCAATGCCGCCTCACAGAAGGCTTCTGCCACTGGCTTGGTGCTGCAGCCACATACAACAAATGCACATGGCATAATATTAAGATGTTTAAACAAGAATACAAAAATCACTTCCATTTACTCGAGTTCAGAATAAGGAATTCGGAAGGAATGGCAGCAGAAGGAAATGCAAACCTTCCATGAACAAATCCTGTCTTGACAAACCCAATAGGCCACATGTGAGATTGCCTGGCCACAGAGGTCTTCTGGTATCTGCAGCTCCCACTTACCAAATCTGTTGCTGTCTGAAATATGATTTTATAGAGGATTGAGGGATTTTAACCAAGCAAAAGCATGAAATGTCTTAACTGGCTGAAAATAATCAAAATGCATTTAACCCAAAACCTTGAAATGTTCACTAAGTCTAGCAAACAAGGGCATAAAAACTCTCTATATATACATACAACAAAATAAAGCTACTTGTAAACCTTTGCAAATTGGTGAGGACAATACCAGGTGAATGCAATTCCAGCTTACCTGAAGTTCCACCATTTTGACACTCAGCACATGGTTTCCGTGAAGTGGGAGCAGAATATGGATTCTCCCGACAACAAAATGGCATTGATATTGCTAACCACGACAACAAAAACAACAAGCCAAATCTAGTCAAGAGTTTTTATATTGATTTATGTAATGCGAAAAAAACCCAATTCATAAACAAGCGATTTTGAGAGTTTTCATATTCTGATTTCTGTAATGTGGAAAAAAAAAAAAAAACCCCAATTTATAAACAATCAGATTTTGAGAGTTTTAATGTTCTGATTTTTGTAATGTGAAAAAAAAAAAAAAAAACCATTTCATAAATAATCAGATTTTGAGAGCTTTCATATTCTAATTTCTGTAATGTGGAAAAAAAAAAAAACAATTCATAAACAATCGTATTTTGAGAGACATCATGAAATTGACAAAATAAAAAAAAAATAATAAAAAATAAAAATAAAAAAATTTGTCATATTATATCTTAAAAAAAAATAAAAATCTATTGGTTGTTTTCGGTGTAATCATCTGTTTTTTCTTGATTTTCCATAGAAGGGGAGTTAGATTTTTCTTTTTAAAAATAAAATACCTGAGATCTGTTGAGATTTGTTGATAAAAGGAATAGTTTTGCATTTCCTTTTGATTGAAAAACCTTCGCATTATAACTTTTTAAGAAAAAAAAATCCATCTCATTATATCTTTAATATATATATATATATATATATATATATATATATATATATATATATATATATATATATATATATATATATCCAAAAGAAACCGTCCACAAAGTATATTACAAGTTTAAATGTCATGTACAATTCATTTCTATAATTTCATGGATCAGAGGTTATAATTGTTCAACCATTCGATTTTTAGAATGTAGCTTAGTGACCATTTCACAATTTAATTGATTCAGTTTAAGTTAATAGTTTAAAGGCATACAATTTCTGAGTACCTATGTTTCAAGAGTTGTACACAATCTGAATATCAAATAACTGCCCTAAATATGATGAGTGGGAATATGGAATGCATTTCAGCATTTCAAAATGGGCTTTCTAAATGGAGTTATGATATTATTTCAAAGATTTCGAATGGAATTTTCAGTTTGGAATATGAAATGCATTTCAGCATCTTAATCTGCTTGGCATTGAATGGTTTTATTCCATGTGCGCCAGGATGACAATGGCAATGGGTCTGTATTATTATGCATGATTTGTGATACTTCTGCGTCATTTGCAACCAACTTCTCTAATTTGGTTACTATCGCACGCTACTTTCATATTCTCCAACAACAATATACCTGTAAATTGTTCTGTTAGTAGAAGATACATAGATTTCAAAATATAATTGCCATTATCTTTATTAACATGGAAAATGAAATGAACATTAGCATCCTTGTCTTGTGAAGGAAAAGAAAAACTACGGAGATGAACGATTAAAAATTGGACCATACAGTTGGACAATAAGTTTATCATTAAAAATTTCTTAAGGCCCTCTGTAATGTTTATTTATCATCCAATCTGTTGATAAGGTCACAAAAACCTGAATGAAGGGGAAAACACGGAATAGTATTTTGATCCAAAACTTCTGTGGCCCCCAGAAATCCCTACTGTGATTCACCTGAGATTTTGTATCTACCTCAATTTTGATATAATACCCTCAAATGAGCTGAAAAAACAAATGAAAAAACTAATGTACGGTGTGCATTTACAACACATACATCGAGGTGGGCCACACATTCAGGGCCTCACTCACTAACCTGTTAAATTGTTACCTTGCCTCACTTAATCCGTGACTCCCAACGACTGTGTCTTTTGTCAAAGCACACGTCCTTGGAAATCCCATGAAACTACAAACACTATCAGCCCAAAACCAAAGCACACTTGGCATTTCAAAAGGTCATAGCCACTAAATAAAACTCATAAAGGAGGTCCCGAGTCTAAAGATCTAAAACAAGAATAATATAACAATTATCTTCACAGAGTTAAGGTAGATTGTAATTTTACTCAGAAAAGGGTTTAGCTAAAATAGAAGTGATTGTAATTTTACTCAGAAAAGGGTTTAGCTAAAATAGAAGAGTTTAGCCAAGTTGCTGGGACAAATAGCAGATAAACGATCCAAGAAATACAAATTACCGAATGTGACTACCACCAATTTTCAACTGCATATAAGATGAACTATGGTTTTGTGTGCTTTTTTTTTTTTCTTCTGCCCAATTTTTTTTTTTTTTTTTTTTTGACAATTATAAATGTATTCCAAGTTGAAATAAGGATGCTTGAGTGTCAATCTTACCATGGCTCTGTTCCAAGAATTATCTGCATTAAACTGAGCAAGGACAATATCTCCCTTCTTAGGATTAAAAGCACCAATAACAGGGGCTTCTGGAAGGTTGAACGAAGCTAGCTTTTGAATAGCTGCCACTTTCTGGTCGCCGACTGTTTGGATGTAGAACTTGCCACCTCCAAGTACTTCAGTTACCACCAACTGAAAGCAAAGGCCAAGAAGATACATAAATTATATGATTTAAGAAAAGACGTAAGAAATATGACAGACAAACAAATGTGACAAAGCACCTGAAGTACTTCCTTCTGTTTGCTTTCGACAACAGATGAACCATTTGCAACTTCCTGTCCTTCAACATAATTCTTCCAAATATGCAGAAAATATCTGTAAGCGGTCCTTCAGAAGAAAAACCAGTCCTGCACCATTTGAATTAACGTTTCTTACTTTCAGTGTCTGTTTTTTAGCAGACTGCTCGGCCTATGCAACGACGGTGTCTTTCGTCAAAGCACATGTCCATCCTCAGAAATCCCATGAAACTACAAACACTATCAGCCCAAAACTGCAAAGTGGACACCTGGCATTTCAAAAGGTCATAGCCACTACATTAACAGTCCACCTTGCAAATAACTTTCAAAAACCTAAGATCCAACATACAAATCAAAAAGTGCATCAAAACAAAGACATCAACTATAGAGAGTATCTAACACAGTTTCTACAGGATTGGGTCGAGTTCATCTGACCTAGATCATTCACTTTGCTGTAGACTTACTTAGTTTGGATTGGGCCGAGTTTTCGGTCCCAAGTGTTTTCGGTTCCACATGTCCCTCTTGAAGAAGTCCAACAACCTGCACATGGAGAGAGAAACAAACGACAATTAGACATGCAGATTAACAAATGGCTAGAGCACCTTCATGGATGCAACAGACTGTCAACTTACTTGCTGGGGCAATGTACTAAGGCCAAAATCTGAAAATTTGCCTTGGGAATCAATAAGAAGATTTTCAGGCTAAACAAGGAAGATAATTTCTGTTACTCCAATCTTTGAGCTCCATAAGCAGAGATGAAATAAAATAAAGTAAGAGCAGATAAGCATCAACTCATGAAGCACTCATCAAGCAACCCAAATAGCCTAGCCTCCCTCTTCAAACAAAACTGCTCAAAAAAGCCTCATAAGAAACACTAAGTGAATAATACTAGCCATGTCTATGATAAATGAAAACAAGTGTTCAATTCTAAATAGATGGTAAGTGTAATTTTCAGCCTATGATAAATGAAAACAAGTGTTCAATTCTAAATAGATGGTAAGTGTAATTTTCAGCCTATGATAAATGAAAACAAGTGATTTTGTACACTACTTTTTCACATGGTTAGAATTGTGTGGTCAGTGTAATTTTCAGCCTATGATCCATTCACGTTTGTCCATGATAAACCAACGGTTCGGATCATCAAACACATGCCATATATGCAGTAAAATGAAAGGAAAGGACTGGATCTTCCTAAAAAATCAAGCAAAAAACAGACCCAAAAACCAAAATGCCAAGAACTCATTTCTCAAGACAGAAAATTCAAAGGACCCATCAAATAAATAAATAAATAAAAGAAGAACAAGAACAAGAAATCCAAATGGGCTTTTTAGGCTAGGTTGTTATATGCTAGAACCATACAATACGAGGGGTTTTCTTTTCTTCTTCTTTTTTTTTTTTCAGCATTCACAATTATCACTACTGTTTCATCTGATTCATTGGTCAACCTTAAACTATCTTCCCGCTAATGGGTCACAAAAGGTTTCAGTAAATAAATTTAGAAAAATAAAAATAAAAAGGAAAAAAGATGAGCTAATTGCCAACTCTCTCTCTTTCTTTCTTTTTCTCTTTTTTTTTTTGGATCAGTAATAGTAAATTTTATTGAAAAAAAAAAAGGTCCAAAGATCGAAAATATAGGCCAGATTAAAGGAACAAGAAGACCGATTAAAAAGGAGGATCTTCCCCAAATACAGAGAGGGGATTGCAACTGTTGTTACTGCCCAAGAGTAAACAAACTGTTAACTCTATATGAGACTTCGTAGCCACGAGCAAATACCATCAAACAAAACATGGAAGAGCCGAGAGATTTAATAAATATCGATCACAAATTAAACATGTGATGTGAAGGTGCCAGTGTATTGATTCCTCATACCCTCAGCCTCTGTGGTGTGAGGAGAATGTATGAAACATTATCTAAACGAAGGAGAGGAACTGTTTGAAATACAACTAGACCCTGTCTACCCCAACAGACTTACAACAATGCCAAATGTAGAACTATAATATTATCACTACTAGTTAACATTGACAAGATCCTTATGATGCACCTCCTAAAAGGAAAAGGAATACCGAGCAGTGCTGCCATTGTTACTGCAAAATCAAGCTGCAAAAACTAGAAACGGTGAATGAAATGCACATCCAAAAGATAATAGAAAAATATTCTAATCAAATTTAGTGAATGAATGCGAATCCATGAGATCCACTATCTAGGAAAGAAAGCTAGTTCTTCCAAATGCCTCATTGGTCATAATCACAGCTACATCACATCTATTCCTACGAAAGACAAATTCAATTCAGCCTCCCCAAGTTGCATCCATTCCACATTGCCGAATCTCGACATTGTTACAATCAATGCCAAACGGAACCATGGCCCAACGAGAAGAAAAGAGAAAGCAATGACAGATGGAATGGATTTTAGAATAAAAACAGGGATTTTGAGAGAAGCTCACCCACGGCAGGAGAGATATGCTTGAAATCCTTCAAAGATTCGGAGCTCACCAACCGGCGGAAGAAGAAAATGAGAAAAACCAGGCAGAGCTCGAGCGACGTTCGAAAGAGGGATTTGGAAATCCCTCTTCTGAAATGAGATATTAGCTTCAAGTCCGTAAAGTGTGAGTTTTCTATAATTTAACACATCAATTACATTAATACCCATACATTTAAGGGACCGTTTACTAAATGATTAATATAGTTTTATATAGGAAAAAGTATAAATATTAACCGTTAACAACTAGACCTATTATTTAGATGGTCTGGATAATTCTATAGCATTACCACCACTAATATGAATGAGTCACCACTGTTTTACATCAAACAAAAAACTCACATATTGTCTTTGACGTCACTTGCGCTTTCCATCAGACAGTGCTCTACGGGCCCACCATGATTTAAATGTTTTAATCCACGCCATCCATCCATTTCTCCATATCATTTTAGGGTTAATCCCATAAAAATGAGACAGACATAAATCTCAAGTGGACCACACCACGGGAAAACAGTTGAGATTGAACGTCCACCATTAAAAGCCATACCTTTGGCTACGTCCACCAGAAAATGAGCTCCCTGTAAATCTGTGTTATATCTACACCATCCATCCAGTTTGAGATATCATTTTAACTCATGAGCCAAAGAATTAGGCAGATAAAAATCTGCAGTGGACCCCACCATAGAAAACAGCGGTGAGAGTGATTCCCACCGTTGAAACTGTCCTAAGGCCCATCATAATGTTTATTTAAAATCCGACCTGTTCAAATGTTTTTTTTTTTTTTTTTTAAAGAAAAAAAAAAAAAGACATGACATAAGGGAAAACACAAATATTAGCTTCATCTAAAACTTATAAGGCCTTTAGAAGTTTTTAATGGTGGGCGTCACTGTCCCATGGTTTTAATGTGTTAGGGTCCACTGGAGCTTTGGATTTAACTCATTTTTTAGATATTGCCCTAAAATGCTCTCTCCAAATGGATGGAAGGTGTGGATACAAAACATACATCTTGGTGGGGCCAACGGAACTTGCTGACGTCACTTCTGTAGCTAGTCTTGGCTACTCCCCCTAACACCAGCCCCGTGGCGGGTGGTCGGTGCTATGTGGGCCCTACCATGATGTATGTATTTTATCTATTACGTTCATTCAGTTTTAAAGATCATTTTAGGGATTTATTCCAGAAATGAGAGGTATATAAATCTCAGGCAGACAACACCACATGAAAACAATAGTGATTGGATATCCATCATTAAAATCCTCCTAAGGCCCACTGTACTGTTTATTTGACATCCAATTTGTTTATTAGGTCATATAGGCCTAGATGAATGGGGAAAACAAAAATCATCTCGATCCAAAACTTTTCTGAACCCCAAAATGTTTTTAATGGTTGACGCTCATTCAACACTGTTTCCTATAATGCGGTCCATTTCAGATTGGGATATACTTCATTTTTGGTCTCATGCTGTAAGATGATCTTTAAAAATAGATGGACGGCATGGATGAAACACATACAACATGGTGGGACCCACAAAGCACCGACCACTAGACCATTGGCTGGCAATTAGGGGAGTAGCCAATCCGTTCTCCTTATTTATGGTGTGGTCCATTTAATCTTTGGATATAATTCATTTTTTGGATAAATCTCTAAAATTATCTCGAAAAATGGGTGAATGGTGTGGGTTAATCCCAAATTTTTAGTAAATCCAAAACTCAAGTGGACCATGCCACACAAAACAGTGTGGAATAATGATTTCCATCGTTATACCTACCTTGGGCCCACGGTAATGTTTATTTGTCATCCAACCTGTTCATAATATCAAAAAGATATGAATGAAGAGAAAATACAAACATCAACTTGATCTAAAAGTACTTCTATGGCCTCCAAGAATTTTTCAATGGTAGAGGTTCAATCACACTATTTCCTGTGGTGTGGTCCACTTGAGCTTTAGATATACTTCCTTTTGTTCTTTAGACCTCAAATTATCTGTTAACATGGATGAATGGAGTGGATAAAATAAATAAATAACGGTGGACCCCACAAAGTTTACTCCATATGCTAAAGGTTATTAGTAACTCACCTAAATGGAGTAGAGAAGGGTTTCCTTAAAACATTTATAATCATATATTGGGCTACCTAAATGTGATTCACATATCCAACCCACTAATTATGTATGTCCCACTTGGACAAGGGGTCAGACCAAGTTTTAGCCGCATCCAAAACTCATGTGGGCCCCACCAAGTGCTTTTATATTTTTTTAGGATGTCTTCACATAGTTTTAGATGGTATGGCCCACCTGAGTTTCGTATACGGATGATTTTTTATATATTTAATAACCTAAAGGGGACACATCAAATGCACGGTGTTGATGTTCGACACACATCATGATGGGCCCCACAAAACGTACTAACATTAATTCTTAGGTTCCCGCGAGGTCAATACGTTGAGTCACAATTTTAACCAAAATATTTGGCCCATTTTATATGTTTGGTCCATTAAATCTATTTTGCTGATCAATACCTTCAATTTGACTAGTTACTCACCCTGATCAGGCTACATATTTTTTTCACAGATAAATTTTAATTTTCATTTAAAATAACATTTTTTTTCAAAATGTATATTTTTTACGCTTAATTTTTCTTTAAAAACTTTTAACAAAATATCAATTTTATTATAAAATATTAAAAAAATAAAATACAAATTCTGAATTTTTATTTTCAAAATCTTAAAAAATTTCTCGAAATTTATTTTTTTCTCAAAAATTCCAAAATGCCGATTTTTTTTCTTCAAAAGCGTATCATTTTGTTTTCAACTTTTCAATTTTCCTTTTTAAAACGATATTTTTTTCTTTCAAAATCTCAGTGTTTTTATAAATAACTTTTTCTTTTAATTTGAAATTTTTAACATTTCAATTATTTTTTAAAATCACAAAAATTTTCAACTTCTTTATTTTTTGTTAAAAAATGTTTGTTTTTTGTTAAAGTATCGATTCTTTAATATTGTTTAATTTTAAAATTTTCAATTCTTTCTAACTCCAAAATTTTTTTAAAGCATTTATTTTCGAATTTCTCAATTTTATTTTATTTTTCAAAAAAGAAACTCTCATTTTTCTTTTTCAAAATATTTTCATTTTTCAACATTGTCAAAATTTTCACATTTTTTCAAATCTTTTTAATTTTCTTTTTCAGGATATTATTTTTTTACTCGAAATCAAATGTTTTTTTTATTTTCAGAAATACATCGCAAATTCGCAATTTTTTTCGCAGATAAATTTCAATTTTCATTTAAAAATTAAATTCTTTTTCAAAATGTATATTTTTTTACTCTTAATTTTTCATTGAAAACTTTTAACAAAATTTCATTTTTATTATAAAATATTTCAAAAAATAAATTAAAATACAAATTCTGAATTTTTATTTTCAAAATATCTTAAATTTTCACAATTTTTAATTTTTTTTCCCAAAAATTCCAAAATGCCAATTTTTTTTCTTCAAAAGCATCATGTTGTTTTCAACTTTTCAAATTTTTTTTTTAAAATTATATATATTTTTTCAAAATCTTAGTGTTTTTATAAATAATTTTTTTTAATTTCGAATTTTAAACATTTTCAATTATTTTTCAAAATCACAAAAATTTTCAACTTATTTATTTTTCATTTCAAAATGTTTGTTTTTTGATAAAGTATAAATTTTTTATATCGTTTTATTTTAAAAAATTTCAATTCTTTTTCACTTCTCCATTTTTTTAAAAAGCATTTTATTCGAACTTGTCAATTTCTATTGAACTTCACAATTTTTATTTTTTTTCAAATTGCAAACTCTCATTTTCTTTTTCAAAAATATTTTTATTTTTCAACATTGTGAAAATTTTCACATTTTTTTAAATATTTTTAAATTTTTTTTTCAGGATATTATTTTTTCTCAAAATCAAATGCTTTTTTTTTTTTTTTTCAAATTTATCAACTTTATTAAATATTCTTTTTTGTTCCCACAAAATAGATTTTTATTAAATCACCATTTTTTTTTTCAAAATCTAATTTTTTTCTCAAATATTATTAAAATTTTTAAACTTCTCAATATTTTTTTTCATGCGATATTAGAAATCATTTAAATATTAGTTTTAAATTTAAAAATAAAAATAAAAATTCCACTCATTTGATATAAAAATAAAATAAATTTTCTTTTTACATTCAATCAATTGTTAAAAAATAATCTTAGATAAAAATATGTACAATTAAACCACTTTGAAATTTTATTAAAAAACAATTATTAGACTTCAAAAAACTTATTTTTCCACCATACTCTAAAAAAATGAAAAAAAAAATAATGTCGACGGACCAGATCCGTCGCAAAAGTAACTGAAAATCGCGCCATTTGATATTTTTGGCGGGAATTTGCTACTGTTTATTTACCGTCGCCAAATCAAAATTTGCGACGGATTTCGTCCGTCGCCTAGTTACGACGGACAAAAATCCGTCGTAAATACGTCGTAAATCAGATTTTAGCGACGGATTTGGGTCCGTCGCTAAATTCTGCGACGTTCAGACTACGGATATTCGAGAAAGACGAGCTTAGCGACGGACTTTTTCCGTTAGCGACGGATTAAATCCGTCGTTAAACCAAGAGATTTTTGCGACGGACGAAGTCCGTCGCAAAAATACGTCGCAAATTAGCCATTTTGACGTAGTGAGGGCGAAGATAGGCCACTAGCCACCCATGGTCCATCTGGCATCAGCGCTTGAAATAATTGGCATATGGAACTGGTTAAGGCGCAGGGTGGAATGATTAAAAGAACTGTTAGTCCCACTTCATCCAATGTGATTTTCAAGCTAAATTCACGGGTTCACACGTATTACCCAACAATATCCCAAACTGTAACGCCCTGAAAATCAGGGTTCGAGCATAAGCTCCACTCCCTAGTTCCAATGCATCACTTATGCAATATAGATAATGATGATTAAATGTTGTCTGTGTTAGTACATTAAACATGAGTGAGATTACACCAAAACAGCATATCATACTCCAGAGACAGTTAAATTACGCAAGCGGAAGAACTGTGATAGATATATAACATATATAAATTGTTGTAAGTCTGCAGAGTGTGAACATGTTACCAGGTTAAATATATACATGTATACTTTCCAAAATGAACCAAAAATGAATATACATGTGTTTCAAAAAGACAAAATAGCAAGTGTAATGACATCTAGTCAACATCCCAGAGATCTCTGTCAATCAGGATATGGCTCACATGAACTCGCCTGAAAACTGCATGTAAGAGAATGCCTCCTCGTCATCCTCGTAGTCCGGCTCCGCCTCGTATGCATCGCCTCTACTTGTAACTAAGACAGAGTCTGGTTGGTGTGCACAACATCGTCCCATAACGTGGGAGTGAGTGATCAAATCAGTGGAACCATAAAACAAAGGTTAACATGTTATTAATTCAGTCAAGCAGTAATGATAAGTCAATGCAATGAGCATTCCGAAGTACTCTGGTTAATGCAAGAATGGTATGTATAAATGATACATACCCTCGCCTACATTCCCTTTGCGATCTTCATCTTACAGTCGCGCATGTCAGTCACTTCCTCAGTGCTCTACCCAACGCCAAACGGCACATAAAATGCAGTGCATGAGCGTGTTACCAAGTTCTTATTAGTCCTTTTCATACAGCAGGATTGGGAAACTAAGGTACCTCCCTTATATCATTTCTCAAACTATGATTCATTCTAAGGTCGTCGGTCCTAGTAAATCTCATACGATGTTGCGGTTCTAGGTCACTACAAAGGGCTCGTCACCTCGATGTAGTGCAGGCCTAATTTATATACTAGTTGCTACGGAAAGGCTTGTCGCCTCTACGCAGGCTCAGAGTATGCTTGATGTCACTACAAAGGGCTCGTCACCTTATAAGTGTAGGTCGACAGCTCGAATACAATGTCCCATACCATCGTATTCGTCTCACGAGGTTGTGTTTCTCACTGAACACTACTGGGAGGCTCGTCACCCCAGCGTAGGCCGACAGCTCGACCACGGTGTCCCATACCACCATGTCCGACTCATGAGTCTTAGCGGATCGAGGTACCAAGGTTAATGGAGTTTTCACTAGTGAGTTTGGTACCTTAGGTTCAAGCAATATCGTCCATACATGGTGAACATATATTGGATCAATCGGGTTACATGATGAGCTCGACTAGTATGAGCGCACCTCGAATTAATCGACATGAAGTGCGTAAGCACTCCGTGTGGCCTAACCATTGCCGACAACCAAAGTACAGCTTGTATTCAACGACCACATCCCGTGTGGTGAGATAACCTAAGCCACTTGATTAGAATCTATTACCGAATGCCTGGACTATATCGTAGTCCCAAACACAAATCAAGTAAAATAGGAATACATATGTGCTAGTCCCATACAGCATGTAGCAACCAACTTAAATATATGTTTCATTTGAGCATTTCAACAAACACATAGCATACATGTTAGCATACATAGGCATTCAGCCATATAGCATGTAGTAATATTATAGAATACATAAAGGAAAACTATAACCACAGTTAAGGGAGTTGAGAATCCTATCTCAACACCCTCAGTGCATGCATTTCCACAGGTATTTCCTCTTTGAGGCATTTTATCAAACACATAAGCTACACATTTCAACATTCACAGATTGGACTAAATATAACATATATCATGGCAAGCTCTTTTACAAAAGAGTTGCCACATACTCAACAGGCATGTATTCATCGTTAATAATCATGGCAAGCACAAATCCAAATTCCCTATTTATACAGTCATTTCAACAAACACTTAGACTACACACTATAACTACGTAACACATGTTGGCGATGACGGGTGTTAGGGCAATTCCTTTCACCAAGGAGTTATCACACGCATAACAGCCATATATACACGACGAATAATCATGGCAACCGCGAATTCAAAAACCATACGTATTTAATTATTTCAACAAATATATGGAATACACTATACTTGACATAGTTTATACGTATTCGTAAAACGAAACAAACATCAAGATTGGCATGTGAAATGACACCCAAGTCAGTAATAAATCATTAACCAACATTGAAAGTCTTGAAAACCATAACCTAAACGTATATAGTCCGCACCTTATGCTGGTAAACGTGTAACGGATTCATTTCAACGGCAGAATGACAACCTATAACATGAATTAAGTTAGCTATTTCACCGCTAATACTATTTGAAACCCTAAAATAGATTAGGGTTTAAATTTCTTACCTAAGAACGAGATCGAAATCGCCGGAATAGCGATACGAAAAAGCTGATTCAGCCCGTGGAGTGATCGGATTGAATCCCAAGGATGAACTCCAACTCTCTCTCTCACTTTCTCTCTCTTTCCTTCTCTTTCCTTCTCTCTTTTCTCACCTAGGGTTAGAAATTCGTATGTGAAGGGAGTGAGAGGGTTTAAGGCCCTTATATAGACCCAGAACTGATGAAAATGGCCCCAGGGCCTTGGTATACTTAGGTTATAGCCAAAACCTATTTATTTCGGCTCAATGGAGAACTTCTGGAGGCCCCCTTTCTACGTGTTGTCGGACTTAAGCTCCCTAGCATTGGATCTAGGTCGAATTAAGTTTTCAATCCGATCAGATTAACAAATCGACCGTGACAGACCAGTTTCAATTCAACAGTCACAGACATTCGATCAAGGCCACAAGTACACTGACATGTGTTAGAAGTTTTCCCTGATCCGAGGGTATAATTGGGTCAGATTCTGACGGTCTGAATCCTTATATTTGGCCTGTAAGTGAACGACTCAATTCACTTAAATTTGAGCACGTTTCCAAAAGATATTCTCGTTTCTCACACACTTTGCTCCAGGCTCAAGTTGTGCGTTTCTGGATATCATCTGGATTTGATTTCCGAGATAGTTGTCAAGCCCAGCAAAGCGGTCATAAAGATTTACTTTCACAGTAATTAGACTTTCAACATGCGGTCCAGGTCCGATACGGAGTTCAAGGTGCGCCCGAGAGCAACCGGGTTTAGAGATGGATCTTAAGTTTCAGGGTAATGTAGCGTCAATGATTCTGCATGTTTTGGGTCTTGCAGATCATATTTAAAGTAATTAGTGCTAATTTCACAGATATTTTAGTTTAGCACTAACTAATCCTCTTTTAATTTCTAAAGGATTTGGTCTTGAGTGATTTTTGCCTGAGGTAATACTCAGGTCTTTGTACGAATTTTTTCGAGACGTTACAATCTACCTCCCTTAAAGAAAAATTTCATCCTCAAAATTTGTACCTTTTCGTACTCCTCGAGAATCTGAGGGTAGTTCTTTCGAACCTCTACTTTTGTTTCCCAAGTAGTCTCTTCTTCCGTGTGATGTGTCCACAGTACCTTCACCAGTGGAATCACCTTACTGCGCAACACCTGCTCCTTCCTGTCTAAGATATGCGTCGGTCGCAGTACATAAGTAGCGTCTTCGTTCAACTGCACCTGCTCCCATCTGATAATGTGGGAAGGATTGGGAATGTATTTCTTCAGCATGGATACATGAAATACGTTTTGTACTCCTACAAGTGGTGTGGGTAGAGCAAGGCGATAGGTCACTACACCCACTCGGTCCAGTATCTGGAATGGCCCAATCAATCTCGGCGTAAGCTTCCCCTTCTCGCCAAACTAAAGCACTTCCTTCATCGGGGAAACTTTCAGGAATACGTGGTCCCCGACCTCAAACTCTAACGATCGCCGCTTTGTATCAGTGTAGCTCTTCTGTCTACTCTGTGCTGCCAGAAATCGACGCCTGAAAATATCGATCTTCTCTAAAGTCGCCTGAACTAACTCTGGGCCAATCAAGCTCTTCTCGCCAACTTCTGCCCAGCAGTATGGTGCCTTACACGGACACCCATACAGTGCCTCGTAAGGAGCCATACCAATACTCGCGTGGAAGCTATTGTTATAGGCGAACTCTGCATAAGGAAGACAGTCATCCCAACTATCCTTGAAATCTAGCACACAGGCTCGCAACATATCCTCCAATATTTGATTTACCCATTCCGTCTGCCCGTCAGTCTATGAGTGGAACGCGGTACTGAATTTCAATTTCACACCCATGGCTTCCTGGATACTAGTCCAGAAGATAGATGTGAATCACGAGTCTTGGTCCGACACATCTCTAAGGGAACTCCAACAGACATACAATTTCCTTGATATACAACCTGACCAACTCGTCTATAGAGTTCGAAACTCTGATAGGGAGGAAATGAGCCGATTTCATCAACCGGTCTATCGTCACCCAAATGGAATCATGACCCTTCCTCGTCTTCGGTAACCTAGAGATGAAATCTATAGAGATGAAGTCTCACTTCCATTCAGCAATGGGCATGGGCTGAAGTAGTACAGGAGGTCGGCGATGTTCGGACTTGACCTGCTGGCACGTGAGATGACATGATACATACTCTGCTATGTGGGCCTTCATGTTATCCCACCAGTACGACCTCTTCACGTCACGGTACATCTTTATATTGCCAGGATGCATTGCCATCCTTGAATTATGAGCAGCCTCAAGAACTTCCTTTCTCAAGTCAAGAAGATTTGGGACGCATAGGCGGCCACGGTAACGTAAGCCCCCATCCACACCAACTCTCCACTCGGCGCCCTCATCGCCGTTAGCCTGCTTTCGAAGCTCAGACAATCGTCCATCGTCCTTCTGGGCCTCAATGATCCTATCATCAATAAGTGGTCGTACACGAACGTGCGCGACGCTCTCGAACGGCTCCTCCACGGTGAGTTTCTAGTCGAAGTCTCGCACGAACTCTATCATACCACATTATACCACCATCAGCAGAACCGCAAACTCTATGGTCTTCTTGCGGTACAATGCGTCAACCACAAGGTTAGCCTTGCCCGGATGGTAGGAAACCTCGATCTTGAAGTCCTTCAAGGTTTTCATCCACCACCGCTACCTCATATTCAGGTCTCGCTGAGTGAATATATATCTGAGGCTCTTGTGGTCGCAAAAGATCTCGAACTCCTCTCCGTAGAGGTAATGTCTCCAGAGCTTCAGTGCAAAGATGACGGCTGCCAACTCTAGGTCGTGTGTAGGGTAGTTCTCCTCATGTTTCCTCAACTGTCTCTTGGCATAAGCAATCACCCTGTCCTTCTGCATAAGGACACAACCCAGACCAACGCGAGACGTGTTGGTGTATACAGTATACTTAACCTCTTTCTCTAGCAATACTAGCACAGGGGCGGACGCTTGTCCTTCAGCTCCTGAAAAGTTACTTCCACCTTCTCATTCTAGGCGAACTTCAGATCTTTCCGTGTCAACTGAGATAGCAGTTTGGCAATCTTGGAGAAGTCTCTAATAAAATGACTGTAGTAACCTGCCGGACCAAGAAAACTCCTCACCTCAGTAACCGAACCGGGCTACTTCTAGTTCTGAACTACGACTACCTTAGCAAGGTCCACAGTTATCCCTTCCTTGGACACCATATGTCCCAGGAACTTGACTCTTCTTTCCAGAAGTCGTACTTCTTATACTGTGCAAACAACTGGTTCTTCTTCAGAGTAGCCAAGACTGCTCACAGGTGTTCCTTGTACTCTTCCCGACTCTTAGAGTATATCAGAATGTCATCTATAAACACGATGACGAATCAGAACAAAAACGGCCGAAACACCCTATTCATCAGGTACATGAACACGGCTGGTGCATTCGTAAGACCGAACGACATGACGAGGAACTCATAGTACCCGAAACTGGTCCTGAAAGCCGTCTTCTGCACGTCCTCATCCCTGACGCGCAACTGGTGATACCCTGACTGTAGATCGATCTTCGAGAAGTATCGTGCCCCCTTCAACTGATCAAATAGATCATCTATCCTGGGCAGCGGATACTTATTCTTCACCGTCACCTGGTTCAACGTACAATAATCAACACATAGTCGCAGTGAACCGTCCTTCTTCTTCACAAATAACACAGGTGCTCCCATGGAAACACACTGGGTCGTATGAAGCCCGCATCTAGTAGATCATTAATCTATTTCCTCAACTCCATCTCACATGGAGGCATGCGATACGTGGGTAACGAGATGGGTGTCGCACCGGGCGCTAGGTCGATAGTAAAGTCGATCTCGCGCCTTGGAGGTAGTCCAGGAATCGCCCTGAACACGTCCTCAATCTCCTGGACTACTGGCATATTCCCTAACATCGGCCCATCAACATGCTCTAGTAAGGTAGTGTAACAACCAACACGACAGGGCCAACTGACTTGCACTGGAAAAGTAAAAAACCGCGCCCTCAGGTCCGTAGGCTGTTACAATCCTGGCCTCACAATCTATCTATGCCCTCATCTTGGTGAGCCAATCCATACCGAGAATAACATCGTAGTGCCATAATGGGGCCACGATCAAATCAACACGCACTGTCTTACTACCCAAATCTACTGAGTAAGCCTCACAGATCTGGGTGACATCTGTAAAGGTCCTTATAGCCATAGTAATCCTCACTCCCTTCATAGGAGCAGTAACCAACGATAGCCGCTTGACTACCTAGCATGAAACGATGAAGATAGTGGACCTAGTGTCCACCAATAAGAAAACTGGAGTACCTTGGATCTGTGCAGTGACTTCGAAAGCCACAGGTGTGACATCTGATGCCTCGGATGCCTCAGTTGTAAGTGAGTGCACACGAGCCTGCTATGAACGATTCGGTGGTGGCTCCATAGGCCATTGAGGCGGCTTAGATCGAGGTGTGGGTGGCCGGAATGATGGATGAGCTGGTGCCGATCGTAGAGGTGGTGCTAATATAACCTGCGGAAGCTAGCAGTTGATCCTCTGGGGTGGTGAGAAGCCGCTATCTCTCATCCTGGTGAAGCAGCTTACCTCTATGTGGTCAGTCCTCTTGCAGTAGGCACACCACACATCAGGTCACCTCACTAGGGCGAGTGAAGCCATCAGCCTCGGCGGTGAGTCTGCGCGCAGCCTCTTGCTGAGGAACGGTCTACTAGGAAGATCAAGATGTGGCCTAGGAGCCATAAGTGCTGGCATACGGGACTGCCTGTTCCCATCCTGCTCCTCTCGTATAGACATGCTCACTAGCTCAGCATAGCCGGGTATGCTAGCTCAACACATCTTCGAGCGGATCTCGGGTCACAGACCCTCAGAAAACCGCCGCATACATATCGGCTCATCAGCCAATATCAACAGAGCGTACCTGCCTAGCTCGTGAATCTGTTATCGTACTCTGCCACTGTCATCCCTCTCTGTCGGAGGCGGATGAATTCACTCTCCTTCTCGTGACGATAAGTGACGGCATAATATTTCTCGTGAAAGCAGGTCTCAAAGTCTGCCCACGTCCATACATATCCGACTGCAACGGTGCGGAGAATGCTATCCCACCATAAGCTAGCCTCCTTCTCAAACATGAAGGTGACTAGCTCAACCTACTCTGCCTCAATGCAGTATAGCGGCTTTAGCATCGTAGAGATGCGGTCAAGCCAATACTCAGCCTCCTCGGGTCTATGAGTACCTACAAATATAGGAGGCCGTAAGTGCTGGAATCGCTCAAAGTAGCCCCTGGCACTTACATTCCCTGTAGGATGTACGAAATGTGTAGGTGGAGCCACACCCATACCCTAGGCAAAGATTCCCCCAAGGGTGGCCAAGAGCTGCTGGTGCTGCTGGTGCTGCATCTACTGCTGCTACATCAGCAATATCATCTGCTCGAACCTATCAGTAGGTGGAGCCGTCTTAGGCATATACAACATTGAAGAAGATGCGCGGGCCTGCTCAGGGGCTGGTGGTGCAACGGGTGGTGCCACAGATGGTGCCACAGGTGGTGCAGTAGATGGGGGCATAGGCATCGGCCCATTAATGGGGCCAGTGGCCGGCTGAGAATCCGGCATAGTATCGTGAGTCGGGCCCAAACTAGGGGTCGTCTGGCTATCGCTTAAGGGAGGAGCCCCGTCAATTGAGTCGCCAGGAGTGTGGCATGTCGTAGTCCGTGCAGCCTTAGGTGGAATGCCCTATATACAATATAAAGTGCAACCCGTGTCAGATGTAGCATAACAATACTCAATTATTTAAGCATTCAACTCACCTTATAGTAAAAGAAATGACATGTATTTCATTTAACAAAATTTGTCACAATACATAGAATAAATTTCTACATGAATTATGACAGGAACGCATGCGGCTATGCTAAGCCCAAACTACCAAACACAAACACACTTTCTACCTACTACACTACTAGGCCCATCAACATTAAAACATAGACATCTTAAAACAGCAACAAAACAAGCTACAGGGCGACAACATGGGTGACTAGACATCTAAGTCTGGCGACGGAGGAGGGGCACCCTCATCCTGCAGGCAGCAAATGATAAACTTCAAGGTGTGAGTCACATTTTTAAACTTGTGTTTCACGAGGGCCCGAGTATCGATAATCTTCTGTCGCAGGGCAGCCTGGCCCTCCTCAAGTCAAGCTAAGCGGGCTTCTTGAGTAGCCCGATTAGTGTCATCCTCCAGTGCAGTAGGAGGGGAGCTCTTATCAGTGTCCTGAGCCTCCTCTTCTTCTTCATGTTCCTCCTCTATCTCTTCCCTGCTTTCCTCCTCGCTTCCATACTCCTCACTAGTCGTCTCGTCCTCACTCTCATCAAGTCGGCCTTGCCGCTGTCATGGCCTAATTTCCATCTGATTGAGAGTAGTTTCGTTGATGTAATGGATCAGCACCGGCATTTCTGCCCCAAGTCTGTAACCAAACTCACATGCAATCTTGCATATGAGTCGGCTGAATGGAAGCGAATCAGACATTCTAGTAGAGCGTGCGGTAAGAACTATCTGTCGCAGAACATATGTAGGCACGCACAACTTCTCTCCCTGTCCCACTTGGTATAAGAAATCTACTATTAGGTGCGTGCACTCACTGCGATTACTCCACTTGGGGTAGACGTTGAACGTGAAAATGTGGTGAAGCAGGTGGAAGTCGTTTGTCATATTATTCACCAGGAGGTTGTTGTTTGGCTGCCAATGAACCAGTTGGCCACAAAGGAAATGCGTGTGGTGATCCGTTTCACGTGAACTCTTCAGATTCTTCTCGCTTGCATGGACCTCGCCAAGCGGTATTTTTATAAGTTGAGCTATCAACCCAACATCAATTGTGGCCTCCCGATCTCTACCCACTGAGATCTTGAACTGTAAGGGCTCCAACGTAGGCTCTCGAATGTGGGCGTAGAAGGCTCGGACAGTGCCCACATTTGCTCGAGACTTTCTCTCAAATATGGAACCCCACCCGGCTTCCACCAGGCGATCCATCACCAGGTGTTCTCCAAAGAGCTTCTCATCCACGTGTGCTTCAAAGAGAACTCTACGGCCCTCATATCTCTCATGTGACAAATTAGTCAGCAAGGTTCTTAGGAGAGGAGCTTGCGGATCGAGGTCCCGCTTAGTCCGTGCCTCTCGTTCAATGCTTGAACCTGCGGCGGCGCCTCTTGGCCTACTTGAATGAGTAGGGTGACTAGGCCTGGCCGCATCCGTAAGAGTCCTCTTCTTTCCCATGAGGGAAAAAAGCGTGGAAATGGAGAAGATGGTCGTCACAAGTTTGAAAAGGGCCATGGAAAAAGGAAGAAAATAGGGAAATGGGATGGTTTCTTAGGTTCCCACAGATTTGAGATACAAAGTGGGGTTTGAATGCTTAAATGAAAGGGAAAGAAGGAGAGCAACAGCTGTGGAAGAAGGTTTTGAAGGGGTGGTGTAGGTGGTGCACGAAAATGGAAGAAGAAATGCTTGGAGGGGGGTTTGAGTGGAGATTTGGGTGATTTCTTAAGAAAAAGAGAGCTTGGAGGGGTAGGTTATGAAGAGGGGGAGTATTGGGAAGGGTTTAAACTGACCCAACACACATCAGTGGGCCACATAATGCCTTAGAGGCGTCGGCCCGAACCTGCCCGCCTGGCCAGGCCCGCCAGGCGGCGAGGCCTCATGGAACCGACGAGGCCCTCGCCGACCTCTAGACAAACCGATGATGGCTTGCCGGTGGGATGAGGTCCTCCTGCCCCCTGGACCCTAAAAACAGTTGGGACCTACTCTAGGTCCCCCTGGATATGCCCCGTTAGGCCCCCGACTCCATTTTAAGTCGTTTCGGGTCATTTCGAGTGTTTTCTGATGTATATTCGCATTTATCGATTGTTGAAGGCTGAGATGAGATAAATCATGGTCTAAACCCACTAATTGATGGTCTAGGGGTGATCTGGGATCATTTCACGTGATTACGGGTGTGTACGGGCCCGATCTCGGCGGCCGATTTTGGTGAATTTCGCTGTTTGGAAAAATTGGAAATCCTAAGTCTGTTTCTACATTTCTCGCACCCTCCTATGTTAAAATGTATTAGCGTTCACCGTGTGATCATAACCCAAGTCCAGTTTAATCCAAATCATGCTCTGATACTAACTTGTAATGCCTTGAAAATCAAGGGTCGAGCATAAGCTCCACTCCCGAGTTTCAATGCATCACTTATGCGACATAGATAATGATGATTAAATGTTGTCCATGTTAGTTCATTAAACATGACTGAGATTATACTAAAACAACATATCATACTCCAGATACAGTTAAATTATGCAAGTGGAAGAACTGTGGTAAATATATAACATATATAAACTGTTGTAAATCTCCAGAGTGTGAACATGTTACCAGGTTAAATATATACATGTATATTTCCCAAAATGGACCAAAAATGAATATACATGTATGTTTCCAAAAGACAAAATAGCAAGTGTAATGGCATCTAGTCAACATGTAAGACCCGTGTCCTAGTCCATACCGTTCCGTAGGCTTCCGCGATCTTTTCGGTTGAATTTTGGCAATCCTCGACCCATATTCGACGTTTGCACGCGATCCTAAGCCAGGTCCCACATACCGAAATCGATTCGAACCGAAACCTATACCTTGACGATCGCACCATCGCCGCAGTTCTAAAGCCGCGACTCGCATATCAAACCGATACCTAGGCTGGAAATGTCGGTCTGCGTTCATTTCGAAGAAATGTCGCGTGTTACGAACTTCGAGGGAATCTCTACGAGATGTCCCATCAAATCATGTCAAGTACACACCATGCCATGAGTACAACAACCCATCCCTCCCTTTTCAAAAGTCAACTTCTCTCTCTCCTCTCACCATCCCTCCTTTATCAATTTTCAAACCTAACCATGCCTCTTTAATTACAAACACCACTCCACCCATCCCTTTAACCCATTACTTCCCTCTCTCTCTTTCATTCCATCTCCTCATTCTCAAGCAACTAAGAAACCCCAAAACCTCATACGTTCAAACATTCTCTCCCAAGCCAAGTGTGGCCCACATTTTTCACTCTCTCATCTCTCATCCCACCATAGAAACTCCATCATCCACCGTCCAAGGCGAAGGCAAGGGGCATTGGAGGCCAAGGGAGCAAGGAGGAGGCTTAGAGGTGGGTGATCCACCGTTATTTCTCATATTTTTGGGCCACATGTGGTGGGACCCGTTTGATGTATGCATGTATGAAATGGAGGGCCCATAGTGGCGGGGTCCCTCCCCTCTATCTCACCGTGTATCTCTCTCTCTTTCTCTCTCCTCTCTCCTTTTCCCCTCCTTAGAATGTAGTGGGTCCCACCGAATTATGTAAAATCCACCCCATCCATCAGACAGAGTGGCCCACCATATTTTAGGGAGATCTCATCTCTTAGACAAAAATATATGTAATATATTATATTATATTGATATATATATATATAATATATAGTATACATACACACATTATGGTGGGCCACGACCATGTGGGACCCACCTTGATGAACGTGGGCAAGGTACGTGTGGGCCCCAGCCATGATGCCTGTGTTACATCCATGCCGTCCAGCGTCCCTGGACGCTGGACATGCGGCTAACATGGAGTGCGTGTATTGACATGGATGTGTACTGACAAGGAAAAAAAAGGTGAAAGGGAAAGATGCTTTTGGGTGTGGACCGCTCATGCAGGCCCTACCTTGATGTATGGGGTTGATCCGTGCCGTCCATTTCGTCACTCAGCTCATTTTAGATGTTGAACTGAAAAATGAACCTAATCTAACTATCTGGCGGGCCATAGCATAAGAAGTATCGATTTCTACCATTAAAACCCACCTCGATGTCTTTTACTCGCCAAAATATACTGCATATTGGGCTCATTAGGATGATCTTGAGCCATGGAAGCCATTGAGCGAGGCGGATTTCCTCGATGCGGGCTCCACCCAGGAAAAACCCCAAAAATTCCCCTTTTCAAAAAAAAACGAGCGGCAGCTGTCGTCTTGCTGCTGCTGTCAAGCGCGCAGTGCGGTCTGTGGTGCGCTTTGCTGGCGGGTGGACAAACGGCTGGGCCTCACGACCCCAGCTGTGGGCCCCCACTGTGATGCGTTTCGAACATCAAGACCGTGCATTGGGTGGGCCTCCCCCCTGGTTATGTGCCACCCAAAAATCAGCCATTTACGGAACTCAGGTGGGCCACACCGTCAAAAATCATGTGAAAACATGCCTAAAACATATAAAATCACTTGGTGGGGCCTACCTGAAATTTGGACATGGCTGAAACTTGGTCTGAACCCTCAGCCAAGTGGGACACATGTAATGGGTGGACTGGATTTGTGAACCACATTACAGTGGGCCCATGGCCGTAACCCTATCAACGAGCATGGAAAATAAACATTCCGGTGGGCCCTACCCCGATCCACGTGACCTTATGAATAGATTGGATGCAAATAAACATTTTGGTGGGTCCCTGGTCTCGTGTGACCTCTTAGACAGGTTGGATGGAAATAAACATTTCAGTGGGCTTCACAGGTCTGTACGACCTTATCCACAGGTTGGGAGGAAAATAAACATTCCAATTGGCCCAGGTTTGTATGACCATATCATCAGGTTGGCTGAAAAATAAATATATGGCGGGCCCATGTGGGATGCCCCTGAGGTATGTTTTATATCCACTCCTTCCTTTAGTGTGGCCCGTTTGATATACATGTGGCCTATGTGGTATGGCCCACTAACTATAGTTATGGCCCATTGTTGAGGCCCACCTTGATTTGTATAAGGCCGATTGTTGAGGCCCATCTTGATGTATCTTTGGTCCATTGTCGAGGCCCCCTTTGACATATATGAGGTCCATATGACTTGACCCATTTGAATCGGCCCACCTAATTAGCCCATTGGATTGGCCCATTTAACATATACGAGGCCCATTCCTATGCGATATCCCGCCATGATTTATATTATGATATTCAAGGTAAGTCATGCCTTGAGAGCAATGATGCTTTGATGTCCACATTGTAAGGATGATGTTGGTTCAAAGTCCGCATTGGCACTCTCCCTAAGGCCCACTGATAGGCCCATATTTGTAGTCTGCAGGCCGTTTAAGCCCATCTTCATTTTAAGCAGAGTCCATTATAATATCATAAGTTTAGTGTCGCCCCATGATTCATGATCATACGCATCATATGTATGCTTGAGATGAGGAGTGATTGATCATAGCATATGCCTTCAGGCAGACTGTTTATGGGCTTCCTAATAGGTGGAGTTGCCTACATGAGCGCATGCCTCATGCAGGATGATTGCATGACTGATAGTGTGATACATGCACTTGCATTTGTGTGATTGTGATATGCCCTAGCAACATCAGGGCCATAGCCTCTACAGACACACCGTGGGTGGCTGGTTGGATACCGAAAATCGTGTTCTAAGTAATTGGGGCACCATAGATGTCCCTGGGTGAAAGTCCCTGAACCCAATGGTACCAGAGGATGACTCCAACGTCGAGACCAAGTGGATTTGTGAGCACACGAGGGCCGAATACCAGGAGGCCGTGTCTCCCACTGTGTCATGGTCGGTTGGAAAGGGGTGTGGCCTTACTCACCCAAGAGAAGGGGGCAATATTAGGCTGAGTTTGACCAACTCGTAAATGGGTCCACTATTGACGTGCTGGATAGGTATTGACAAACTATTGGCTAGGCGGATAGTGAGGTTTCTTATGCTTACTTGGACTGTGCGGCTAGGAGAGCGGCAGTGCCATTAGAGTGTACTAAACCCTGGTGATTATCCAGACTGAGAACTGTACTGATTTAATGCTCTAGTGAGGAGTTGCATTGGTATGAGGATTGGCATGCTTGACTTACATATTGCATCGCATGGCCTTGGTATGTCTGATAGCATTCATATCTTGTACTACATAACCTTAGTACGGCTTGTTACATTTACGTACTCATCAGTAAAATTCTGCATTACTCTGGCATTGCATTCTGAGCACATTCGCACACACTTATATCACCCTCTAAGCTGTCTATTAGCTTATGCACAATTGATGCGTACAGGTGACGCCAGGACGCAGCCGTAGTCTCACCGCAGTTGGAGCGTATAGCCGAGCTTCTGGAGTTTTTGTTATTATCATTATCTTGTATTTTCCTTCATACGCCTTATACTTCAAAGTTTTTGATCATAGTGGATTTTTGTAATGGTGTTCTTGTGGTTATTGTTCGTGAGTTATGCTTTTGGTTATGCTCATTATAAATCGAATCATGTTTGAAATCCTCCTTGTAGCATCCCAGGATCGGAACCTGGTATATGGGTGTCGGGAACCGAGAATGGGGTACTATGGAGGCTTTCGGCACTGGATTCGGCGATCGAAAATTTTGTGAGCCCGGTTTTCAAGTTCGGGGTGTGACACAACATCTCAGAGATCTCTGTCGATCAGGACACGGCTCACATGAACCCGCTTGAAAACTGCATGTAAGAGAATGACTCCTCATCATCCTCGTAGTCCGGCTAGTCCACGTAGGCATCGCCTCCACCTGCAACTAAGACAGGGTCTGGTTGGTGTGTACAACACCATCCTGTAATGTGGGAGTGAGTGATCAACTCAGTGGAACCATAAAGCAAAGGTTAACATGTTATTAATTCAGTCAAGCAGTAATGATAAGGTAATACAATGAGCATTCATAAGTACTCTGGTTAATGCAAGAATGGTATGTATAAATGATGCATGCCCTCACCTACACTCCCTCTGCGATCTTCATCTCAGGGTCGCGCATGTCAGTCATTTCCTCAGTGCTCTACCCAACGCCAAACGGCACATGCAATGCAGTGCATGAGCATGTTATCAAGTTCTTATTAGTCCTTTTTGTACAGCAGGATTGGGAAACTAAGGTACCTCCCTTATATCATTTCCCAAACTATGATCCATTATAGGGTCGTCAGTCCTAGTAAATCCCATACGATGTTACGGTTCTATGTTACTGCAAAGGGCTCGTCACCTCGATGCAGTGCAGGCCTAGTTTATACTCTAGTTAGTACGAAAAGGCTCGTCGCCTCTACGCATGCTCAGAGTATGCTCGAGGTCACTACAAAGGGCTCGTTACCTTATCAGTGTAGGCCGACAGCTTGAATACAGTGTCCCATACCACTGTATTTGGCTCACAAGGTTGTGTTTCTCACTGGACACTACTGGGAGGCTCGTCGCCCCAGTGTAGGCCGACAGCTCAACCATGGTGTCCCATACCACCATGTCCGGCTCATGACTCTTAGCGGATTGAGGTACCAAGGTTAACCGGGTTTTCACTGGTGAGTTTGGTACCTTAGGTTCAAGCAATAGCGTCCATACATGGTGAACATACATTGGGTCAATCGGGTTACTTGACGAGCTCGACTAGTACAAGCGCACCTTGAGCTAATCGACATGAAGTGCGTAAGCACTCCGTGTGGCTTAACCACTACCGACAACCAAAGTACGGCTCGTATTCATCAAACACGTCTCGTGTGGTGAGACAACCTAAGCCACCTAATTAGAATCTATTACCGAATGCCTGGACTATATCGCAGTCCCAAACACAACTCAAGTAGGATAGGAATACATATGTGCTAGTCCTATACAGCATGTAGCAACCAACTTAAATATATGTTTCATTTGAGCATTTCAACAAACACATAGCATATATGTTAGCATACATAGGCATTCAACCATATAGCATGTAGTAATATTATAGAATACATAAAGAAAAACTATAACCACAGTTAAGGGAGTTGAGAATCCTATCTCAACACCCTCAGTGCATGCATTTCCACCGGTAATTCCTCATTGAGGCATTTTATCAAACACATAGGCTACACATTTCAACATACACAGATTGGACTAAATATAACATATATCCTGGCAAGCTCTTTTACAAAAGAGTTGCCACGCACTCAACATGCATGTATTCATCGTTAATAATCATGGCAAGCACAAATCCAAATTTCCTATTCATACAGTCATTTCAACAAACATTTAGACTACACACTATAACGTATGTAACGCATGTTGGCGATGACGAGTGTTAGGGCAATTCCTTTCACCAAGGAGTTGTCACACGCATAATAACCATATATACACGACGAATAATCATGGCAACCGCGAATCCAAAAACTATACGTATTCAATTATTTCAACAAATACATGGAATACACTATACTTGACATAGTTTATACGTATTCATAAAACGAAACAAACATCACGTTTGGCCTGTGAAATGACACCCAAGTCAGTAATAAATCATTAATCGACATTAAAAGTCTTGAAAACCATAACATAGTCCTCACCTTATGCTGGTAAACGCGTAATGGATTCGTTTTAGACACTTAGTCTTTGTCAACGGCAGAATGACAACCTATAGCATGAATTAGGTTAGCTATTTCACTACTAATACTATTTAAAATCCTAAAACAGATTAGGGTTTGGATTTCTTACCTAAGAACGGGATCGGAATCGCCGGAATAGCGATACGGAAAAGTTGATTCAGCCCGTGGAGTGATGGGATTGAATCCCAATGATGAACTCCAACTCTCTCTCTCACTTTCTCTCTCTTTCCTTCTCTTTCTTCTCTCTTTTCTCACCTAGGGTTAGAAATTCATATGTGAAGGGAGTGAGAGGGTTTAAGGCCCTTATATAAGCTCATAACTGATGGGAATGGCCCCAAGGCCATGGTATACTTAGGTTATAACCAAAACCCATCTATTTCGGGTCAATAGAGCACTTCTGGAGGCCCCCTTTCTGCGTGCAGTCGGACTTAAGCTCCTTGGCATTAGATCTAGGTCGAGTTAAATTTTCAGTCCAATCGGATTTACAAATCGACCATGGCGTTCCAGTTTCAGTTCAACAGTCAACGACATTCGATCAGGGCCACAAGTACACTGACATGTGTTGGAAATTTTTCCTGATGCAAGGGTGTGATTGGGTCAGATTCTGACGGTCTGAATTCTTATATTTGGCCTGCAAGTGAACGACTTAATTCACTTAAATCTAAGCATGTTTTCTAAATATATTCGCGTTTCTCACACACTTTGCTCTGGGCTCAAGTTGTGCGTTTCTGGATACTATCTAGATTTGATTTCCGATATGGTTGTCAAGCCCAACAAAATGGTTATAACGATTTAGTTTCGTAGCAATCGGACTTTCGACGTGTGGTCCAGGTCCGATACGGAGTTTCAAGGTGCGCCCGAAAGCAACCAAGTTTAGAAATGGATCCTAAGTTTCAGGGTAATGTAACGTCAATGATTCTTCACGTTTTGGGTCTTGCAGATCATATTTAAAGTGATTAGTGCCAATTTCACAAACATTTTAGTTTAACACTAACTAATCCTCGTTTAATTTCTAAAGGATTTGGTCCTGAGTGATTTTTGCTTGAAGTAATACTCGGGTCTTTGTACGAATTTTTCTGAAACGTTACACAAACCCTTACCATATTCTTAGATTTGGGTGATAAGCATGGCATTTTGGCTCCTCCAAGCTCTGTACCATAAGTATGGAAGATATTGCAGTTGATTAAACCTTGACTAAATGATATTTGCAGTATGTTGAAACTTGAGCTGTTGGATTTGGTTTCTTTCAATGGTCCATACAATAGTGAGGAGTGGCCCATACAAAAGTGAGGAGTCCCCTTGTGAGGGGTTTTTCTTTTTTCACCACATTAAGTGAGAATCTACTTAATGAGCCTACAATATGCCACTAATTAATGGACTAGATTCTACCAAACATTGTGATTTTTGGACAATGGTACAATTACAGCTGAAGGTACAAGAAATGATGGTTTGATTCCATTTGATATGTGCCACGTGTTCGAGATGTAAGGGCACAGAATGTACTCAAAAAAAGGGCAAGCATTGGTTAGCCGAAAAGTTTTTAATTGGGTTGAGTAGGGCTAGGTTGGGTACACATGATCTTTCAATTAGGCTTGGATTTAACCTAAACTTGACTGAATCTAAAAAAAGGGCAAGCAAAACCTGACCTAAACCCAACTGGAACCTAACACGACTGGATAAGCTCATATGGTACCAGTACCACCAAAACTTGTGCTGGTCCGCGCGCCATGGGGCACATTCGATACATTGTCTGTCGTATTCTCTCCCTAGGGTGAGGCTTTCAGTGGATCCCTGACTGTAGGGCCCACCGTGATGTATGTGACTTACATCCATGCCGTCCATCCATTTTGACAGCTAATTTAGTGCATGATCCAAGAAATTAAGAAAATCTAAATATTAGGTAGACCGCACCACAGGAAAACCATTAAAAACTTCTTGAGGACTATTGGAATGTTTATTTGCCATCCAACCTGTTGATACGGTCACAAAGACCTGGATGAAGGGAATACAAAAACATCGGCATGTTCCAAAACTTTTGTGGCCCCCAAAAAGTTTTTAATGGTCAATCCCCATTATTTCTTATGGTGTGGTCCACTTGAGATTTGGATCTGTTTTATTTTTCAGATATATATATATATATTGTATGGGCCCCACCGTGATGCGTTTCGACCATCAACACCGTCATTTGATGGGTCCCCTTTAAATTATGGGATATCCCAAAAATCAGCCGTATACGGAACTCAGGTGGGCCATACCATCTAAAATTATGTGAAGACACCGTTAAAATATATATAAGACTTGGTGGGGCCCACCTGAGTTTTGCATGTGCCTGAAACTTGGTTTGAACCCTCATTCAAGTGGGACACACATAATGGATGGGTTGGATTTGCAAACCACATCTCGATGGGCCCTAAAAAATGGTTATGAATGTTTTAATGGTGCACGGCCCCTCTCCACTTCTGTATGTGGTGTGGCCCACACAAGTCACGGATTGACTTAATTTTTGAGACTTAGGCCCATGATGGAATGGTGCATTTGACTGATGGGTAGATGTTCGAAACGCATCACGGTGGGGCCCACACAGCTCGACCTCATGGGATGAACTCGTGAGGTCGAGCGCATAGTACCTTTTCCATATATATATATATATATATATATATATATATAGAGAGAGAGAGAGAGAGAGTCATGATCACTTGCGCACCTATGCACATGCGCACCTTTGCACATGTGTCATAGGCATCTAATCCAAACGGTCCATGCAATGTGGAATCCCATGAAACCCCAAGGTGCAAATTTTTGCCCTGGTCTAAAATTTTGGTGGGCCATAGCAAAGAGAAATGAAATCAAGGGAAGAAACTATTTTCATTTTTCATGGCCCACTAAAGTTTTGGATCAAAGTAAAAATTGGGCCCGGGGGTTTCATGAGGTGCTGCTTCACATGGACCGTTCAGATCTTGGAGTCACATCATGTATGATGAGTTCTCAAAAAAGAGTTCCGTACGAACTGGTGTGCAGCTAAGCATTCCCGGGGGAATGGTACTATGAGGTCGACCTCATGGGAACTTCCCATAAGGTCGAGTTGTGTAGGCCCCACCATGATTTGTGTCAAACATCAACACCGTGCATTTGATGAGTCCCCTTTAGGTTATGGGATATCCCAAAAATTAACCATATATGTGGGCCATACAATGAGGTCGACCTCATGGGAACTTCCCATAAGGTCGAGCTGTGTCAGCCTCACCATGATCTGTGTCGAACATCAACACCGTGCATTTGATGAGTCCCCTTTAGGTTATGGGATATCCCAAAAATCATCTATAAATGTGGGCCATACCATCTAAAACCATGTGAAGACATGCCTAAAACATATAAAAGCACTAGGTGGGGATCACCTGAGTTTTGGATGCAGATGAAACGTGGTCTGACCCTCATCCAAGTGGGACACGCACAATAGAAGGGCTAGATTTGTGAACCACATCTCGATGGGCCCAATATGATTATGAATGTTTTAATGGGAGGGTAACCCCTCTCAACGATTATATATGGTGTGGCCCATCCAAGTCATGGATTAACTTGATTTTTAAGCACGTGGCCCAACATGGAATGGTGCATCTAACTGATGGGGTAGATGTTCTACACACATTACGGTAGGGCCTATGCAACTTGACCTTATGAGAAGTTCCCGTGAAGTCGACCTCATAGTACCATTTCCCTATATATATATATATATATATATAGAGAGAGAGAGAGAGAGAGTCCCGGTCTCCTGCGCACCTATGCACGTGTGCACCTTTGTACACGTGCCATGGGTGTCTAATCTGAATGGTCCATGTGATGCGGAATCCCATAAAACCCCATGTGACAAATTTTCACCCCGATATAAAATTCTAGTGGGTCATAGCAAAGAGAAATGCAAATCAAGGGAGGAAACTGTTTTCATTTTTCATGGCCGTTCAAAGTTTTAGATCAAAGTAAAACTTGGGCCCAGGGGGTTTCATGAGGTGCTACTTCACATGAACGGTTTAGATTTTGGATCCACATCACGCATGATGGGTTCTCAAAAAATTTCGTACGTAGTACGTACGAACTGGTTCGCAGGTGACCGTTTTCCTATATATATATATAGGCATGCTCACTTACACACCTACGCACGTGCGTACCTTTGCACACGTGTCATGGGTGTCGAATCCTAATGGTCCATAAGATGCGGAATCTCATCAAACCTTAGGGTGTGAATTTTCACCCTGATCTAAGATTTTGGTGGGCCATAGCAAAGAGAAATTCAAATCAAGGGAAGAAACTATTTGCATTTTTCATGGCCCACCAAAGTTTTGGATCAAAGTAAAATTTCGTACCACGGGGTTTCATGAGGTTCTGTTTCACGTGGACCGTTCAGATTTTCGAGACTCATCAGATATGATGAGTTCTCAAAAAAGTTCATATGCAGTACATACGAACTGGTTCGCAGGTGAGCATTTCCGTATTATATATATATATATATATATATATAGCTTTCGTGCGAACTTTTTTAAGAAATCATATGTGATGTGACTCCAAAATCTGAATAGTTCACGTGAAGAAGCACCTAATGAAACCTCCCAGGCCCAATTTTTACTTTGATCCAAAACTTTGATGGGCCATGAAAAATGAAAACAGTTTCCTCCCTTAATTTTCATTTCTCTTTGTTATGGCCTAGCGGAATTTTAGATTAAGGTGAAAATTTGTACCTTGGGGTTTCATGGCATTCTGCATCACATGGATTGTTCAGATTAGACGCCCATGACACATGTGAAAAGGTGCGCACGTGTGTACGTGCGCAAGTCAGCATGACTATATATTTATATATGTGGGGTAGATTTTCGACATGTATCACAGTGGGGCCCACACAGCTTGACCTCATGGGAAGTTCCCTTGAGCTTGACCGCATAGAACCATTTCCCTATATATATATATATATATAGAGAGAGAGAGAGAGAGGCATGCTCACCTACGCACGTGCGCACCTTTGCACACGTGTCATGGGTGTCGAATCTGAATAGTCATAAGATGCGGAATCCCATGAAACCTTAGGGGGTGAATTTTCACCCTGATCTAAGATTCTGGTGGGCCATAGCAAAGAGAAATTCAAATCAAGGGAAGAAACTGTTTGCATATTTCATGGCCCACCGAAGTTTTGGATCAAAGTAAAAATTCGTACCAGGGGGTTTTATGAGGTTCTGCTTCATGTGGACCATTTAGATTTGTGAGACTCATCAGATATGATGAGTTCTAAAAAAAGTTCGTGTGTAGTACGTACGAACTAGTTCGCAAGTGAGCATTTATGTGTGTGTGTGTGTGTGTATATATATATATATATATAGTGATAGATATAGGCATTTTATATGCTTAGTTGATACGGGCAATAGCATGTGAAGGGTCAGATTTAGTGAAACCCATAGCTATTACCTCCATACCTGAACCTCATAGAGAGGTTGAGAAAAGAGGTTTATTAATTATATTTTATACCATTCGTAATACCTTATACAACCTATTCATGTTCATGTATTAATCATAGTTGACACTAGTAAAAAAGAAGTCTCCAAAATTCACGGTTGGCTAGAATCCATGGAATCGCCTAGATATTTGGAAAATCAAAGAATTCCCAATTCAAGTGAGTCTTGGATAAGTCCGCGCCATGGATTATGAATAAGATCCTCAGCTATAGAAAAGGAAGAGGTTTAGTACCCTTTTTATAGCCCATGTGAAACACAGTCACTACTTTACCTAGTTGTACGCTTTCAAAAGGAATTTAAGGAACTTTCAATAAAATATTAATATTTAGATGTGTAAACTACACGAGATAAGCTGAAAATAGAAAGAAAAGGGTAGAAAAATGGTTTTTTAATAAAAGTATGGAAAAGAAAAAGAACACAAATTTTCGATTACTCCTTTAAGTCACATTTTCTAATACAAAAGATCCTCAAGAGAGCCAACTATAGAGTATACTTTACATGACGTCAGAGAAGAGCCTACTATCTCAAGTATTTAAAACAAGGGGGTTGGATTGTATAGACTGGAAAATGATAGATTAAAATACAGCCAAGGCTTTGAGGTTGAAATGAATAAAAATGATCAAAAGCAAAGAAAAAGAGTCGGTTTCTGTCTCTGGTTAGCTCTCTCTCTCTCTCTCTCTCTCTCTCTCTCTATCTATCTATCTATCTATCTATCTATCTCTCTGTAGCACTCTCTTTAGACTAATGCCCACTAGCCAAATGCTTCCCTAGCCTGGCTCTCTCTCTGGCTCTCCCCGCTGGATTGATGCCCCATTTGAAGAGTGTTGGTTCAAATACAAAGTTAGGTTCATGTGAGCCATGTCATGATGGATGGGTCATGAATGGGATGAGTCATGGATGGTTTATGAATGGGTGAGGGCATGTGTCATGGCATGGGTGAGAGTCTCGTGAAGGGCTCGTGTGAGCCAAACCACATGTCAGCGAGCAGTTGGAGGGCCAAAACCCGTAAATTCACTAAAAATCAGCACTTAGCAACGTTAACACTCAACATAGTGTTGAGTTATAACTTGGCTCAATCTAGACCATTGGTTGCCTTTCCGTGACAATTTTAATCGTTCAAATTGAGGGCGCTCCCAAGTTACAAGGTCAATTGGTCATGTTTTGATTATGGGGTGTCTATAGATGCCCCTCTTTGGCAGAGGTTAGAATACAACTGAATGCCAAAGCGAGAGGACACCCCACCTGGAGAAGATGAAGAGGTGATTGGTTCCTCTGCTTGCCAAAGTGATCGAGAAGCTTGCTTGGTTAGAAGCATAATTCAAACAATTCAATACGGTGGGCAAAACGTTGCAATATCTGATTGTAACCCTTTCACGTCGTTGATTGGTATATGCATCGAAGAAATTTACTAGGTTGGATGTTTGAGTGGTTAGAGCCCCTGTGCGCATGACCTTATGGGGATAACACACGTTAGATCTGTAAGAGTAATTTTTTCGATGTTACACAATCCCCTAGGATCACTTGCAAGCATATTATTTGTAATCGGTAGTTGCTGAGCATTTTGTGGCTTTATGGATCACCTACATTACAATGCAATAATTTTGCAAGTTTCTCGGACTAGAGTTGTCTGCATTATGCTTTTACTCATTTGAGTTTTGCATTTTGTCACTGTGGTTTGTAAAAGATCTTTTCGCAAGTTGGAGCGCGATTACACTAATCCATGTATCAAAACAAAGTATTTTGAATCTATCCTACTCTTAGAATGATCGAACTGGCACTATGAGTTTAGTTTGATGATCCTATGTTTGCTTCTTCTTCTTCTTTTTAATCTTTGGGTGAAATCCTCTTAGGATTAAACCGAAATTAAAATTATTGTTGCTTGATATTTTTCGAAGTTTTTGAAGTTTTTATATTTTTTTTTTTATGGATTTTATGTTTAACAGACATACTTGCCTTCTGGTGTTCATGTAAGTTTGGTGTGTACAGAATGTGGTATGGGTCAAGATAGATTTGATCGATCATACAACGTCCAATATGTTCCAATGGGAACTTTGGGCGGTCAAGATCTGGGTTGATCAATATGTGTCAATTTGATCTGCCATATGACATCTAAATGCCTCAATAAAAGCTTTTGACAGTCAGGATCAAATATGTGTATGGAATGCAACGTGTCTAATTTTCCACCTAGCATCTAAAAGGTCTTTTTGAGAAATTTGGATGTCTGAAATCATAGTTTGATTAATGTGGATGATGCATATCTGATCCATCATACGACATCTAATGGTCTCGATCAAAGCTTTAGGCAGTCAAGATTAGAGATGCTGGATGAAATGGAATGGACCTGATTTGCCACTTGATGTCCACAAGGTCTTTTTAAAAATATGAACTGTCGAAATCAGGGTCCCCTTATTGAATGGTGCATGGAAATGAGATGGATGCAAATGCATGGTATGATGAAATGCAATGCATGAAGTGATAAAATAGAATGAATCTAATTCGTCATCCAATGTCCAAAGAGCTTCAAGTGACTGCGGGACGGTTAAGATCAGGGATTTGCTAAGAAAATAAAATTAAAATGTATGAAATGGATCTGATCCATCATTCGGCGTCCAAAAGGCTTTAAGTGAATGCATTGCGGTCAAGATCAAGGATGCACCGGGGAATGGAAAAATGCATAAAATGCAATGCATGATGCATGTGAATGCATAAGGTGTGATCGATATGCACATTCTATCTATCATACAATGTCAAAATGCCTTAATCAGAGCATTTGACAGTCAAGATCGGAAATGTATGATGCAATGAAATGCGTGCATAAATGAAGTGGGATGCTCCTAATCCGTCATCCAGCGTCTGAAGGGCTCTAAATGGATGCAAGACATTCAAAATCAGGGATCTCAATGAAGTGTGATGCATGCATGAGTGATCGATATGCAGATCATATCGATCAGATCCGTCATACAACGTTTTAATGCCTCAATCAGAGCATTAAATGGTCAGATCGGATAAGTGATTGATACACATATCCGATCAGTCATACAACGTCCAAATGCCCCGATCAGAGCATTGAAGGGCTAATATCGGATAAGCATTGTATGCATGCAAATGGAAATGGAATGGATAGATGGATAAATTCTTACCTAGGCCACAACAATGATTTTGATGTTTGATTTGATGTAGCGGGCCTGTGGCAGCTTATGGGTGTCATCGATCTGGGGCCCACTTAGCTATTTGTGGAGCCATGTGTTCTAATTGTAGGCCCATCTTGGCTTCGAAGGGCGTGTGGTATACTCTAGGAGGGATGCTTTGGTAAGACAGCGTCATCGCCTCCAGATCGATGTGGATTTCCTGCGCAGAGAGATTTTTTTCATTTACAGAAAGATCAAATTACAACCTAGGCTCGAGATTTCTCTTAGAAGTCTAACATGTCCTGGTCAGGAGTATTCAATTCGTTAGATCGTTTCATATGGATTGAATAAGTTGGTGGCACAAGTGTGGAGATGGGTTGTATATACATTTTGACCTAGGTATAGGTTAGTCGTATACCTATCTATATAAGGTTGATGATGATGTACATGGATGTAAAAATGATGAAATAAAGTGAAAGAAAATCTCTTCTTTTTTTTTTGTGTTTATGTATGTATTTGTGTAAAGCCATTGTATTTCTTTTTTTTTCTGGTGGTTTGTACTATGGTGTTTTGGACATAAGGATTAGACATGTGACTATTCCAACATTCATCCTTGACGAACCCTGATATGATTCCCAAAGGCTTTGGAGGGCCCTTAGAAGTAAGTGTTCGAAAGTATCTCTTAGATAGAATAACCGCTCTTAAACATCAAGGTTATCCTACCTTGCCTTCAAGATACGAGCATAACTAAGGGATCTATAATTATCTGACTACATGCCTGGCCCTTAAAAAAAAAAATTCTTTGTTATCATTTTTGCCCGTAGCACCTTTTCAGGTTTTCAGTATGTTTGGCTTTCATGTTGTTTTTGCCTGTAGCGCCCTTTCGGGTTTTTAGTATGTCACAGGTATTTAATCTCTAATGCCCATTGGCAAATGTGCCTTTTCGACCTTGGCACCTTGTGGGTTTTCACCAAGTCTGCGGTGCGTCTGCTGTTTTTACTCAAGGTATCCTTGTGGATTTTCATCTTGCCTTTTATGCTTTGGATGCCCTTCCCTGTTCTTTTTTTTTTTCCTTTTTTACTTGAACTTTCGTCATCACCTTCTGGAGATAGCTTTCTAGAGTAACAGAGGATTTTTGTGAGATGAGCGGCCGAAGATGGACAGAACGGGTGAGATGGAAACATTGATTTTTCCGTCGATTTTTTTTCTTTTTTAATTTTCTCCTCTCCTTTTTTTTTTTGCACATATACGTACTTATTAATTTTTAGAGTTTGGACAGTTTTATTCATTGTTTTTTTTTTGTACATTGTTTCTTCTTTTTTTCAGTTTGGTTGAGGGCATACATTTGGGGAAATATGGGATCCAACCTCGAGCAACTTTTTCTTTTGTAGTAACATGTTACCCGTAATGAGGCTTGACGCGATCAACATTGATAGGCTCAAGAAGATCTTTGCCTTCCCTGTCAGTGAGGCAAAGTGCATCACCAGAGAGTACTTCTTGAACCACTAAAGAACATTTCCATGTTGGCTTAAATTTGCCCCTAAATCAGGTAAGTGAGGAGACAAAATTCTTCTCGTTACTACGTCTCTTACTCCTAACATCCTGGTTCGGACCCTCTTGTTGTATACCCCTGCGATTCTTTTCTAATAGGTTTGGGAATGACACAATGCTCACGTGCACTTCTCATCTGCGAGATGTAGCTGATCGTAGTGAGCATATAACCACTGTCCCTCTTCGACTTCGCTCTCTAATAGAGTTCACTACAAAGGGATCTCTACCTCGAATAGTAAAACAGCCTCAATTCCATATGTGAGTTCGTAGGGATTAGCGCCCATTATAGTACATATGAAGATTTGATATGCCCAAGTGCATATGGAAGCATAATTGACCAATCGTGATAAGTATTAACCATTTTCTCGAGGATGCACACGAGTGTTTTGTTTGCAGCTTCAACCCCTTCATTCATCAGTGATCGATAGGGGCTTGATCAATAGTGCTTGAATTTGATTTGATTGAGGAATTTCTTCACCTTTTGATTTACAAAGGGCGTACCATTATTTGTGATGATGGCTTGAGGGATTCCATACTTGTTAATGATGTTATTGTTTAAAAATGGTACCACATGTGAGGTCGTGCGTAACTGTGATATATGATGTTGCTTTCACCCATTTGGTGAAGTAATTGAATGCCTCCATAATATATTCATGACCATTCGATGATTTAAGGTTGACCTTGCTAGTGACATCAATTCCCCACATTAAGAATGGCCATGGTATCATCAAGTTGTATAATTCTGAAGTAGGGACATGCATCTAGTTCGTGTGCTCCTGACATTTAAAGCATGTTCTGATGTATTGGCAACATTCTGATTCCATAGTAAGCCAGAAATATCCTAACTGTAGGATTTTCTTAGCCATCATGTTACCGTTCATATGTGGCTCGCAAATTCCATCATGGATTTCTGTCATGATTTTGTGATCTCGACTTTATCCACACATCGTAGCAGGACTTGATTGAAAGAACACTTATAGAGGATGTCACCGTTGAGATCATATATATATATATACATATATATATATATAAAGAGAGAGAGAGAGAGAGAGCAAAAGACATTGGATTGTGCGATGGTCCATTAGCGTGGTGCATTCAAGGTATACTCGACTCTCCAAGTATTGCTTGATGTCAGTATACTAGGGTAATTTTTCAGATGGCGTTTCAGCTTTTTCGATTAGCATGCAAAACGTGGGTTCTTCTTGTAACTCGATTGTCAGATCCCACCGGGGTGCCCCTTATAAAATTTTTAACATAGATGCTAACGTGACCAAAGCATTAGTAATTTGGTTCTTGGCATGTGGTATGTGCGTAAAAGTGACCTAGTGGAACTTGTCGATGAGATTTTTGAGGTAGACAATACATAATCAGCTTATCGTCTTTAGTTCCCCATTCATCCATGGTCTGATTAAAGGTAAGCTAGGAGTCTTCGAAAACTCTTAACTTCTTTACGTCGAGGAAAAGTTCTTCTTTTAAGCCAGTGATGCAGGCTTCATATTCAGCAATGTTGCTTGTGTATTCGAAGGCTAACCTTTTTTCCATCAACGGTTTTCACTCTATTTCCTTCTTCTTTTTCCTTTTCCTTTTCTTTAATATTCACTTTCCAAAACTTGTAATCATATTTTCATTCTTCTTTTCATCCAATAGGTAGCCTTTTTCAATGTTCACTTCTTTTTTAAAAGGAGCTTTATTTATTTATTTATTTATTAAATTTCTTGAAGATGATGGACAAGTTCCCCAAGCTTGGTTCATAATACTCTTGATAATCATCAATTCACATTACGGTATTAAACTTCATCTCTAAAAGTATAAGCTAAATGTAATATGTGGAAATTCATGGCTCAATCGATGTTTAAAACTTTCAAATAAAAATTAATAAAAAGAACTCAATTTTGAAATCTACCAAATAATAAGATCTCTAGGCAGTAAAAATTCTCATTACTAAGTGCCTTATCATTCTAATATTAAGACTACTTCAAATCATAGAAAATTCATAAATTTTAACTTCTAAATTTTTTTAGCCCAAAAACAACAAAATTTATGCACAATTGAAGAACTATCCAAAGGAAACCCTATCCCCCAACCTAAACCATCAATTGTCCTCAACGTTAAAATATATACAATAATAACAACATGAGAGCAATCACAAATAAAGAGGAATGGGTGAAAAAGTACCCGAGAGACGGTAAAAATGCAATTTCTTAAATTCCTAAGTTGGTGTGATCAAAACAAAATTATTAACTAATAAAAGAAAACTAATCCTAAGAAAGCAAATAAACTACCCTAGGAAAGTAAAGGGAAAAACGTCTCATTCTTGATAGTTTTTTCCTCCTTTGGTCAGTATCACAATAAATTTATTAGCAAGCTTCTCAACAAGATCATCCAATGCCATTTTGCAGTAGGCTTGGATATCCTAGAGCATGAATGTCTAGAGAAATTTATAAACCTTAGTGTGTGTGTGTGTGTGTGCGTGTGTGTGTGTGTGTATAATCCTTTTATTCCCTCGAGGTATCTAAAATGTAAAAAATTTACCTGTGGTAGAAAAATTTTCATTGTCAGCGCGCATGATGAATAAGAGACTACAATTAATTATCATTCATAAAAATTATCTTCTATCGATGTAACCTCAATAATTTTTAAAGTTTCAAGCTTCGATTCAAATTCTAGCTCCTCCACCTGATAAACATTTAGGATTGGTGGAAGGAAGCACTTCATAACTATGTTTCCCTCGGTCAATGTCAGGTACCGGGCTAGGGTCTTGCAAGACATTCGTTATTTCCTTAATCATTTCATCGTTAGAATCCTCAAAGTGTGTCAAACAAACTACTAGAAAATCGGAACATTTAATTAAAAGGAACTCATTCTCCATAATGGAATCAAGAATGTCAAGTTGGTGGATTGTATCAATATTACATTGTTTGAAAATTTTTAGCATATCTTGATTATCAACTAGAGGCTTAGATGAAATCAACCATTGGAGAAACTAGACCACAGGCTCATAATCGCACTTTGACGTTTCATTATGTTAAACATTATTAATCTCATCATCGCCTTTATATTTATAGTGTGACAACCCATACTTTTCAATAATCAGGTGTTATCATGAAGACTTAACTTAGTAACACGATAGCCTTTGTTTTTAACTAAAATTAGGTTGTAGTGAGATCTTATTCCATAAAGCAAACCATCCATATGTTGATTTTCTAGATGGACCATTATATCATTCTCAAAATCAAATCATATGCCATCAATATTTGAGTTTTAAGTTGCCAGATCCAATGTTCCTGATATCTAATTCAACCCTCAATTACCATAATTAGATCATTTGATCAGTTAGTTGATCTATGACCTCCATCTAGACTAAACTATAAATCCTTATAACCATTTTAGATTCAAGTATGGAAGTTATCCTACCATAGAATTGATAGAGACCAACAAATTAAAACCAATACAACTGTGGGATTTCAAAATCCATCCCTATATATATATATATATATATATATATATATATATATATATATATATATATATATATATATATATATATATATATATATATATATATCATTTTATGAGGGTCACTTATTCATGTAGTCCATCTTAGCTTTTAACGCCTAAATCATGAGATTTGTTGTTCACTACATCCTTGACAACCTGATGGTCAATCCACACTTAAAATCATGCAATCTTTCTGATAAATACTAAGGTAACCTAAGATTCCCTTGGAAACCCTAGGTGTCACTAATTATCAGGTTAAAAATCGATCAGACCATTAGATTGACCTTTATCGATAATAAAACTAAAAGTGTGGCCCACCTAAACATTGGGTATTCCTGATCTTTAGCTAGGGGTCCTAATTGGATCCATGGAGTTGGGTGGTAGGTGTGGCTTTCGTTAAACATCTTTTTGGGCCCCACCATTGGGTCACATGTATGCAATGTGAGTACACACCCACGCTGCACCAAACCAGCCAGCCCGGTCAAACTCATTTGACCTGAGCCAAAGAATGAAATTTCCTTCCTTCCCTTTCATGTTCTCACAGAACAGTATTCAAACGGATGGAGTCCATTTGATCTAATCTGGGGCCACCACCGGCATCCCTAGGAATGATCTAACCGTCCATCTTGGAGAGCACGCGAGTCCGACCAAAACCCAACAAGCTACTCTCGTGGCTATGCACGTGCATTTGCACAATCTCAGGTGCAATCCAACCCGTGTGTGAGTGTCCGAAATAGGAAGTCACATTTTGCCCAAATGAGTTGGTGATCTGATGGAGATTTCTTTTCACCATCTTAGTCATTCGGTCCATTAAATCCCAACCCTTGGTTTTAGGGCAGCAACCCTCACTACGCCAAAACAGCAAAAAAAGGACGGTTGAAAACCGTCTCAAAAGGACAGAAAGGACGATCCTGGACCGTCGTAACGGCTGTCAAATTTTGACGTGACTTATTTTTTAAAGGACAACCATAAACCGTCTCTGAAGAAGGACGGTCATGGACCGTCTCTAAAAAAGGACGGTCATAGTCCGTCTATAATGGTAGCCAAGTGGTGGACCCTTATGAATGTGAAAAGGACAGTCTCTGACCGTCCGTAAAAAGGATGGCCCATGACCGTCAATAACAAGGACGATTATAGACCGTCTCTTATGACCCAGAAAAGGATGGTCATGGACTGTCTCTTATGAACCTGGAAAGGACGGTCATGAACCATCCTTTAAAAGGACGGTCTTTGGCCGTCTCGTATTTGCATATACACCTGTTCATATCATATTCTTCCTGATATATACCTATTACAACATCGTATTCTTCCTGATATACACCTGTTATATAATATATTTCATCATATTCACATTCACATCCATCTAAACCCAAACTACGTAAATCTATCCAAACAAAAACTACATTCATCCAAGCATAAACTACATCCATCCAAACAAAAACAATATACACCTGTTACAACATCGTATTCTTCCTGATATACACCTGTTATATAATATATTTCATCATATTCACATTCACATCCATCTAAACCCAAACTACATAAATCCATCCAAACATAAACTACATTCATCCAAACATAAACAATATTCTTATCCACATTACATTCATCCATGCATAAATACGCTCACACCAACCCTGCAAAACTCCAAATAATGAGCCAAAATACCAAACAATTTCTTATCCAACAAAAACCAAGACTAAATCATAATATTCATACTCTATAGAGACTCCCAAGGTGAAGAATTACCTATAGAATATGATGTGATGAGGCTTCTGTCCCGTTGCTTGCCTGAATGCAATCAGTTGTTTTCTGTCAAATACCATAGATATTCTTTAAACATTGAATTCAAACACTTGCACCAAAGATCCTACAAAAACAGAGGAGAAAAAGACTTACCAGATCATCCCTTTGTTCATAGAACCTCTCTGAGGATCTTGCACAACTTGAAAAAGATTTCTTATCAGCTCCTGCCGATGAGGTTGTGCCGAGAACAACTTCAAAAGAGGCAAAAGAAAAAACACATCAGACATTCAAAGTTCAACCAATTCAAAGAATCACAAACCTTGACATTAATTTTTAAGGCAACATTTTCGAGATACTATTTATTAACTCTGGATGCCTGTCTCGGTTGGCAACACTACGACACTATGCCCAATTCCGTTTCGCAAACACGTTTTATCTTTCCTGCAAAATTAGAAAATAAAATGCTTTAGTTGATTCATTCCATCTCTCTAGGATTTAGGGTCTTGTTTGCACTCACCATATGAACAACTCATGTCAGGTAAAATGATAATAAGCAATTGGAGATGTTTTTTCTTATCTCCACTTTGTAAGTTTTCAATGGCTTGTTTGTGTACATCCATCAGAGCCATCTCAATCCTATTAGGGCGATCGGTTTTAGGTTTAGGTTTTAGGCTTACGTTTAGGTTATAGGTTTATGTTATAAGTGCAGGTTATAAGTTTAGGTTTAGGATTAGGTTAGGTTATAGATTAAGGTTTAGGGAATTGAGAATAGGTTAAGGTTTAGGTTTAGAAAATCGGGTTCGGGTTCGGGATCGGGTTTAGGTTTAGGTTTTGAGGTTTAGGTTGAGGTTTAGGTTTAGGTTAAGGAGTTGAGATTAGGATTAGGTGTAGGTTTAGGTTTAGGGATTTGAGAATACATTTAGATTATTGGTTTAGGTTTAGGCTATAGGTTATAGGTTTAGGTTTAGGTTAAGGTTTAGGTTTAGGTTTAGGTTTATGTTTAGGTTATAAGCTATAGGTTTAGGGAATTGAGAATAGGTTAAGGTTTAGGTTTAGGAAATCGGGTTCGGGTTCGGATCGGGTTTAGGTTTGGGTTTTCAAGTTTAGGTTAAGGTTTAGGTTAGGGAGTTGAGATTAGGATTAGGTGTAGGTTTAGGTTTAGGGATTTGAGAATACATTTAGTTTTAGGTTTAGGTTTAGGTTTTAGGTTATAGGTTAAGGTTAGGTTATATGTTATAAGTTTAGGTTATAGGTTATAGGTTAAAGTTTCAGACCATAGGTTTTGGTTTAGGTTAAGGTTATAGGTTTAGGTTTAGGTTAAGGATTTGGTTTCGGTTTGGGTTAAGGTTTAGGGTTAGGTTATAAGCTATAGGTTTAGGGAATTGAGAATAGGTAAAGGTTTAGGTTTAGGAAATCGGGTTTGGGTTTGGGATCGGGTTTAGGTTTAGGTTTTTAAGTTTAGGTTTAGGTTTAGGTTAGGGAGTTGAGATTAGGAATAGGTGTAGGTTTAGGTTTAGGGATTTGAGAATACATTTAGGTTTTAGGTTTAAGTTTAGGTTAAGGTTTAGGTTATAAGTTATATGTTTAGGGAATTGAGAATAGGTTAAGGTTTATGTTTAGAAATCGGGTTCGGGTTCGGATCGGGTTTCGGTTTGCATTTTCAAGTTTAGGTATATGTTTAGGTTAGGGAGTTGAGATTAGGATTAGATGTAGGTTTAGGTTTGGGAATTTGAGAATACATTTAGGTTTTAGGTTTAGGTTTAGGTTACAGGTCATAGGTTTAGGTTTAGGGAATTGAGAATAGGTTAAGGTTTAGGTTTAGGAAATCGGGTTAGGGTTCGGGATCGGGTTTTTGTTTGGGTTTTTAAGTTTAGGTTTAGGTTTAGGTTAGGGAGTTGAGATTAGGATTAGGTGTAGGTGTAGGTTTAGGGAATTGAGAATAGGTTAAGGTTTAGGTTTAGGAAATCGGGTTTAGGTTTGGGATCGGGTTTCGGTTTGCATTTTCAAGTTTAGGTTTATATTTAGGTTAGGGAGTTGAGATTAGGATTAGATGTAGGTTTAGGTTTGGAGATTTTAGAATACATTTAGGTTTTAGGTTTAGGTTTAGGTTATAGGTTATAGGTTTAGGTTTAGGTTTAGGTTTAGGGAATTGAGAATAGGTTAAGGTTTAGGTTTAGAAATTCGGGTTGGGGTTCTGGATCGTGTTTATGTTTGGGTTTTTAAGTTTAGGTTTAGGTTTAGGTTAGGGAGTTGAGATTAGGATTAGGTGTAGGTTTTAGGTTTAGGTTTAGCTTTAAGTTATAGGTTATAGGTTTAGGTTTAGGTTATATGTTATAGGTATAGGGAATTTAGAATAGGTTAAGGTTTAGGTTTAGGAAATCGGGTTCGGGTTTAGGATTGGGTTTAGGTTTGGTTTTTCAAGTTTAGGTTTAGGTTAGGGAGTTGAGATTAGGATTAGGTGTAGGTTTAGGTTTAGGGATTTGAGAATACATTTAGATTATTGGTTTAGGTTTAGGTTATAGGTTATAGGTTTAGGTTTAGGTTAAGGTTTAGGTTTAGGTATAGGCTTAGGTTATAAGCTATACGTTTAGGGATTTGAGAATAGTTTAAGGTTTAGGTTTAGGAAATCGGGTTCTGGTTCGGGATCGGGTTTAGGTTTAGGTTAGGGAGTTGAGATTAGGATTAGGTGTAGGTTTAGGTTTAGGGATTTGAGAATACATTTAGTTTTAGGTTTTAGGTTATAGGTTAAGGTTTAGGTTAAGGTTAGGTTATTGGTTATAAGTTTAGGTTATAGGTTATAGGTAAAGGTTATAGGTCATAGGTTTTGGTTTAGGTTAAGGTTTTGGTTTAGGTTTAGGGAATTGAGAATAGGTAAAGGTTTAGGTTTAGGAAATCGTGTTCGGGTTCTGGATCGGGTTAGGTTAGGGAGTAGAGATTAGGATTAGGTGTAGGTTTAGGTTTAGGGATTTGAGAATACATTTAGTTTTAGCTTTAGGTTTAGGCTTTAGGTTATAGGTTAAGGTTTAGTTTAAGGTTAGGTTATAGGTTATAAGTTTAGGTTATAGGTTATAGGTTAAGGTTTTAGGTCATAGGTTTTGGTTTAGGTTTAGGTTAAGGTTTTGGTTTAGGTTTAGGTTAAGGTTTAGGGTTAGGTTATAAGCTATAGGTTTAGGGAATTGAGAATAGGTAAAGGTTTAGGTTTAGGAAATCGCGTTCGGGTTCGGGTTCAGGATCGGGTTTAGGTTTGGGTTTTCAAGTTTTGGTTTAGGTTTAGGTTAGGGAGTTGAGATTAGGATTGGGTGTAGGTTTAGGTTTAGGGATTTGAGAATACATTTAGGTTTTAGGTTTAGGTTAAGGTTTAGGTTTATGTTTAGGTTATAAGCTATAGGTTTAGGGAATTGAGAATAGGTTAAGATTTAGGTTTAGGAAATTGGGTTCAGGTTCAAGATCGGGTTTATGTTTGGGTTTTCAAGTTTAGGATTAGGTTTAGGTTAGGGAGTTGAAATTAGGATTAGGTGTAGGTTTAGGGCCTGTTTGGCCAGGCAGATCCCATGGTATTAGGAGGGATAAGATCAATTTTAAGGTAATGATGATGGTGTCAGTGGATTGTCTTATGGGATTGCTTATATCCCGGGACAAGTTCACTGGGTGTGTTTGGCATGCCGTGCATATCCCGGGATTTTACCTTCCAATCCATCCAACCAAGGGATATGATCAATTTTAAGGTAATGATGGTGATGCCAGTGGATTGTCTTAAGATCCATGGGATTGCTAATATCCCGGGACAAGTTCACCGGATCCGTTTGGCTCTTCATGCCTATGCCAGGATATTGCCGATCCCATCCCTCCTAATACCGTGGGATTTGCCTGGCCAAACAAGCCCTTAGGTTTACGGATTTGAGAATACATTTAGTTTTAGATTTCAGGTTATAGGTTATAGGTTAAGGTTTTAGGTCATAGGTTTTGGTTTAAGATAAAGTTATAGGTTTAGGTTTAGGTTTAGGTTAAGGTTTTGGTTTTGCTTTAGGTTTAGGTTTAGGTTTAGGTTTAGGTTAAGGTTTTAGTTTTGCTTTAGGTTTAGGTTTAGGTTTAGGGAATTGAGAATAGGTAAAGCTTTAGGTTTAGGAAATCGGGTTCAGGTTCGGGATCGGGTATAGGTTTGGGTTTTCAAGTTTAGGTTTAGGTTTAGGTTTAGGTTAGGGTGTTGAGATTAGGATTAGGTGTAGGTTTAGGTTTAGGGATTTGAGAATACATTTAGTTTTAGGTTTAGGTTTGGGTTTTAGGTTATAGGTTAAGGTTTAGGTTAAGGTTAGGTTATAGGTTATAGGTTATAGGTTAAGGTTTTAGGTCATAGGTTTTGGTTTAGGTTAAGGTTATAGGTTTAGGTTTAGGTTTAGGTTAAGGTTTTGGTTTAGGTTTAGGTTAAGGTTTAGGGTTAGGTTATAAGCTATAGGTTTAGGGAATTGAGAATAGGTAAAGGTTTAGGTTTAGAAAATCGGGTTCAGGTTCGGGATCGGGTTTAGGTTTGGGTTTTCAAGTTTAGGTTTAGGTTTAGGTTAGGGAGTTGAGATTAGGATTAGGTGTAGGTTTAGGTTTAGGGATTTGAGAATACATTTAGGTTTTAGGTTTAGGTTTAGGTTAAGGTTTAGGTTTAGGTTATAAGCTATAGGTTTAGGGAATTGAGAATAGGTTAATGTTTAGGTTTAGAAATCGGGTTTGGGTTCGGATTGGGTTTAGGTTTGGGTTTTCAAGTTTAGGTTTAGGTTTAGGTTAGAGAGTTGAGATTAGGATTAGGTGTAGGTTTAGGTTTAGGGATTTGAGAATACATTTAGGTTTTAGGTCATAGGATTTGGTTTGGGTTAAGGTTATAGGTTTAGGTTAAGGTTTAGGTTTAGGTTTAGGTTAAGGTTTAGGTTTAAGGAATTGAGAATAGGTTAAGGTTTAGGTTTAGAAATCGTGTTCGGGTTCGGGATCGGGTTTAGGTTTGGGTTTCAAGTTTAGGTTGAGGTTTAGGTTAGGGAGTTGAGATTAGGATTAGGTGTAGGTTTAGGTTTAGGGATTTGAGAATACATTTAGGTTTTAGGTCATAGGTTTAGGTTTTAGGCTTAGGTTTAGGTTTAGGTTATAAGTGTAGGTTATAGGTTTAGGTTTAGGTTAGGTTATAGGTTAAGGTTTAAGAAATTGAGAATAGGTTAAGGTTTAGGTTTAGGAAATCGGGTTCTGGATCTGGGATCGGGTTTACGTTTGGGTTTTCAAGTTTAGGTATAGGTTTAGGCTAGGGAATTAAGATTAGGATTAGGTGTAGGTTTAGGTTTAGGTTTAGGTTATAAAGGTTTAGAGAATTGAGAATAGGTTAAAGTATAGGTTTAGGAAATCGGGTTCGGATTCGGGATTGGGTTTAGGTTTGGGTTTTCAAGTTTAGGTTTAGGTTTCGGTTAGGGAGTTGAGATTAGGATTAGGTGTAGGTTTAGGTTTAGAGATTTAAGAATACATTTAGGTTTTAGGTCATAGGATTTGGTTTAGGTTAGGGTTATAGGTTTAGGTTAAGGTTTAGGTTTAGGTTATAAGCTATAGGTTTAGGGAATTGAGAATAGGTTAAGGTATAGGTTTAGGAAATCGGGTTCGGGTTCGGGATCGGGTTTAGGTTTAGGTTTCCAAGTTTAGGTTTAGGTTTGTAACGCCCCGGATTTTTGCCAACCTGGGATTAGACGTCCTTAGGCAATGGGTCAATCCTAATACCTCATTAACTTGTCAGAACTGAATCCCATAGTCTAAAATCACTTCTGAACCCATTTCCTTCACAAATCCAACCCTTCACTACCTTGTGCTTTCAATTTTTCAAAGCACTTTAGCCCTAGACACTAACTTAAACTAGCTAAGTAGTAAAACTTGGATCACTTTATATACAAACTACAAAGGCCTAAGTACCATCTCAGACAGAAATCTTACAGGACTAAATCCTTTAGAAATTAAGTGAGATTTAGCTAGTGTTAAACTAGAGTGCCTGTGAAATTAGCACCAATCGCTTTAAATAAGTTCTGCAAGACTCAAAACTTGTAGAATCATTGACGCTAGGTTACCCTAAAACTTAGGATCAATCTCATTACCCTGCTGCTCACGGAGCATCTCGAAACTTCGTATTAGTCTAGACCGCACATCGAAAATCTGATTAACACAAAGTTAAGGAACTAGGACCGCCTCACCGGGCTTAACAACCACCTCGTAAATCGTCCACCGATGTCCCACGGCCATTCGCTTGAGTCCTGAGCGAGGAGTGTGAAAAACACTATTCCCTTTACAAAATAAATATCTGGAATAGTGATCTGGCACCATTCGCTTGCGCATCAATATTAAGCAACCAGACCGTCAGAATCAGACCATATTACACCCTCGGATCAGAAAAAATTTCAGGAACATTTACATGTACTTGGAATTTTGGATCGTGGCCCACCGACCGTCGAACTGAAAGTGGTCCGCCACGTGCGATCTGGGAATCCGATCGAGTCGAAAATGTAATCCCACATAGATCCATGTGTGGTGAGCTTAAGTCTGACGTTTGGCTCAAGGGGGGCCACCAGAAACACTCTTTTGAGCTGGAACATCGCCGAAATGCTTATAATAGCAGTAACCCTTGAACCTGAGTCTATTTTGGGAAGGTTTGAGACTATATAAGGACCTTAAACCCTCTCTCATGGCAGCCATACGAATTTGAGATTTGAGAAAGGGAAAAGAGAGAGAAAGTGTGGGAGTTGTGGGAAGATCTCCTCGCCGCTCTACCCTGCTGCTATCGGTGCTTAACCACCTCATTCTTGCCGCTTTCCTGGTGATTCCGGCGTCATTTCTAGGTAATAAACCCTAACCCTAACCTGTTTGGAGGTTTAGACAGTTGTAGGTTATGAAATAACTAACCTGTTTCGTTCTTTAGGCTGCCAAACTCCCGTATACAGAAGCTAGACAAACCTATCGATTCCGTTGCGATTCTACGACAAAAGGTGCAGACTTTAGGTGTATAGGTTATGGTTTTCAATGCTTTCAATGTCAGATAATGATAGATTCATGATCTGCATGCAATTGCACATGTACAAAGTGCTTTCCGTTTTCAGTTTCGATTAGAATTGTAGAATTTGGAATTTCACATACTCTAGGTATTCGTATAAAATACCGTATACGTATTTTTTATGGAAATGTGTTTGACATGTTTATTTGTCGTATGGATATATGACGTATGGATAAAATACTTATTTGGTGAAAGGATTCGCCTAAATACATGTTTACTAATAAACACTATGTATGTAGAAATACGGTATTGTAAGAAGTACCGTATACATGTATATTTTAGCGATGTGTTTGTCATGCTTAATTGTCGTATAAATATATTATGTGCGTATAAAATATTTGCTTGGCGAAGGGAATCGCCGTAATACATGTTTGCTTGTATACATTATGTATGTTGAAAATGCGTATTCTAGAAAATACTGTATACGTATAAATTTTGGAGATGCATTTATCATGATTATTTGCTGTAGTAATATATTGTACATGGATAAAATACTCACTTGGCTAAAGGATAGCCCTAATACATGTTTTGCTAACATACACCATGTATGTTGTAATAGTGTATTCTAAGTGTTTGTGAAAATGACTGAATGAGTACCGAATCCTCATTCGTGCTCGCCATGACTAATTGTCATGGATTCATGATTGTTGTATTGGCGATACCCTTTTGACGAAAGGATTTTCTCTAAATCACGCCACGGCCAATATACACTATATATGCTAAAATGTGTGGCCCAAGTGTTTGCGAAAATTACTGAATGAATATGGAACTTGGATTCCTGCTTGTCATGACTATCCGTCGTGGGTGTACGCGTGTTATGATTGGGGCAACTCCCTAGGGAAAGGATTTGGCCTAATGCCTATGTGATCGACATATGTCATGTATGTTGATGTATGTTTGTTTAAGTGTTTCTTGGAATGTCTGAATGAGTAGTAGTTAGCAAATTGTGATGTATAAGGGTGTTGAGATGTGATTCTCAATCTCTTTTAATTATGTGTATGATCTCCTTGGATTGTTGTGTGATTAGGAATTGAACATGTATAAACTCATGCCTGTGTTGTGATTCATAACATGCTCAACTGCTTTATATTATAACTATGTAATGCATATGTTTAAATTTATATTTACGTTGTATGATCCGTCATGGGTGATGGGGGAGCGGAGCAACGAGTGCGTGCAACAGCCCTGGCAGCCCTAAACGGATAATACCATACCTTGATTGTATGAGTGGAATCTTGATCCATTACTTGCTTTATTTATCTCAAGTTATCATGTTTGGGGCTATGATTATAGTCCGCATAATCGGTACTGAATTGAATTCGTGGGTCGTGATTCATTTGCCACGTGAGATGTGTTCGACGAACCCGAGTCGTACTTCGGTTGGCGATAGTGGTTGGCCACGCGAAGTGCTTATGCACTTCATGTCGTTCAACTTGTTGTGCGCTCGAGCTAGCCGAGCTCGTCAAGTAATCCGATCTGTCTTATTTATGTTCACCATGTTTGGTCGCTACTGCCTGAACCTAGGGTACCAAACTTACCAGTGAAATCCCTTTTAACCATGGTACCTCGATCCGCTAAGACTCATGAGCCGAGCATGGTGGTATGGGACACCGTGGTCGAGCTGTCGGCCTACGCTGGGGCCACGTGCCTCCCCATAGTGACCAGTGAGCAACTAGACTCGTGAGCCGATTATGGTGGTATGGGACACTATATTCGAGCTATCGATACTTACGGCGAGAGCCGAGTACGGTGAGACCTGTACTCGTGCTGACGGGCGACGAGTCCTCTGTAGTATCTTCGAGTATACTCCAAGGTCTGTGATTGGCGACGAGTCTTTCACAAAGAACCGGAGTATGAGTTGAGCCGAGTACGGTGAGACCCGTATTCGAGCCGACGGCTAGTGATTGAGCCGAGTACGGTGAGACCACCTCGAGCCGACGGCCGCACAATTGAGCCGCATACGGTGAGATCCGTATCCGTGCTGACGGGTGACGAGCCCTTTATGATGCCTTCGCTATGCCTCTCAAACCATAATATCGTATGAGATTAACTAGGACTGACGACCCTAGAATGGATCATGTTTGGGAATGATACAAGGGAGGTACCTTAGTTTCTCAATACTGCTGTTTGAAATGGACTAATAATAACTCGGTAATCATGATCATCATCGCACCGCATGTGCTTAGTAGATGTGGCGCACTGAGGGAGTTAAGCATTCGCGAACGTAAGATGATGTCGCATGAGGGTGGTTTGGCAAGGGCATACACATCATGTCATTTCATTCTCGCACTTAATAAGAGTAGTTAGAATTGTTTGATTTGTACTGCTTTATCATTACTGCTTGATTGAATTGATAACATGTTAACCTATGCTTTACTGTTCCACTGAGTTGATCACTCACTCCCACGTTACGGGACGGTGTTGTACACACCAACCAGATTTGTTGACTTTCAGATGATGGCGATGCTTATGAAGCAAAGCCGGACTACTTCTATGGTGATGAGGAGGAGTTCTCCTATCATGTAACTCTCTGACGGGTCTCTGAAGACCTGGTACTGCATTGACGGGGCTATGGTACTTAGGATAGAAGATATTACACTTACACATTTGGTATATTTTAGAACTGTACTTGTAATTATTTAACCTAGTAATGTTATCACACTCTGGAGACTCATCACAGTTTATATATTTTATCTATCTATCATCGTCTTCCACTTGCAATTTAACTATCTCTGGAGTATGATATGTTGTTTTGGCTTAATCTCACTCATGTTCAATGCACGAATACAGTCAACATTCAATCATCATTCATTTTGTTGCATAAGTGATGTTCTGGAACTCGGGAGTTGAGTTTATGCTCGACCCCCGATTTTCAGGGCGTTACAAGGTTTAGGTTAGGGAGTTAAGATTAGGATTAGGTGTAGGTTTAGGTTTAGAGATTTGAGAATACATTTAGGTTTTAGGTCATAGAATTTAGTTTAGGTTAAAGTTATAGTTTTAGGTTAAGGTTTAGGTTTAGGTTAAGGTTTAGGTTTAGGTTTTAAGCTCTAGGTTTAGGGAATTGAGAATAGGTTAAGGTTTAGGTTTAGGAAATCGGGTTTAGGTTCGGGATCGGGTTTAGGTTTGGGTTTTCAAGTTTAGGTTTAGGTTTAGGTTAGGGAGTTGAGATTAGGATTAGGTGTAGGTTTAGGTTTAGGGATTTGAGTATACATTTAGGTTTTAGGTCATAGGTTTAGGTTTTAGGCTTAGGTTTAGGTTATAAGTGTTGATTATAGGTTTAGGTTTAGGTTAGGTTATAGGTTAAGGTTTAGGGAATTGAGAATAGGTTAAAGTTTAGGTTTAGGAAATCGGGTTCGGGTTCTAATCGGGTTTAGGTTTGGGTTTTCAAGTTTAGGTTAGGGGTTGAGATTAGGATTAGGTGTAGGTTTAGGTTTTGGGATTTGAAAATAGGTTAAGGTTTAGGTTTAGGAATTCGGGTTCGGGTTCGGGTTTGGGATTGGGTTTAGGTTTGGGTTTTCAAGTTTAGGTTTAGGTTTAGATTAGGATTAGGTGTAGGTTTCAGTTTAGGGAATTGAGAATAAGTTAAGGTTTAGGTTTAGGAAATCGGGTTCGGGTTCGGGATCGGGTTTTAGGTTTGGGTTTTCAAGTTTAGGTTTAAGTTTAGGATAAGGAGTTGAGATTAGGATTAGGTTTAGGTTTAGAGATTTGAAAATACATTTAGGTTTTAGGCCATAGGTTTTGGTTTAGGTTAAGGTTATAGGTTTAGGTTAAGGCTTAGATTTAGGTTATAAACTATAGGTTTAGGGAATTGAGAATAGGTTAAGGTTTAGGTTTAGGGAATCGGGTTCGGGTTCGGGATCGAGTTTAGGTTTGGGTTTTCGAGTTTAGGTTTAGGTTTAGGTTAAGGAGTTGAGATTAGGATTAGGTTTAGGTTTAGGTTTAGAGATTTGAGAATACATTTAGGTTTTAGGTCATAGTTTTTGGTTTAGGTTAAGGTTATAGGTTTGGGTTAAGGTTTAGGTTTAGGTTATTAGCTACAGGTTTAGGGAATTGAGAATAGGTTAAGGTTTAGGTTTAGGGAATCGGGTTCAGGTTCGGATTCGGGTTCGGGATAGGGATCGAGTTTAGGTTTGGGTTTTCGAGTTTAGGTTTAGGTTTAGGTTAGGGAGTTGAGATTACGATTAGGTGTAGGTTTAGGTTTAGGGATTTGAGAATACATTTTAGGTTTTAGGTCATAGGTTTAGGTTTTAGGTTATTGGTTAAGGTTTAGGTTTTAGGTTTAGGTTAAGGTTAGGTTATAGGTTATAAGTTTAGGTTATAGGTTATAGGTTAAGGTTTTAGGTCATAGGTTTTGGTTTTAAGGTTATAGGTTTAGGTTAAGGTTAAGGTTTTAGGTCTTATAAGCTATAGGTTTAGGGAATTGAGAATATGTTAAGGTTTAGGTTTAGGAAATCGGATTCGGGTTTGGGATCGGGTTTAGGTTTGGGTTTTCAAGTTTAGGTTTAGGTTAGGGAGTTAAGATTAGGATTAGGTGTAGGTTTAGGTTTAGGGATTTGAAAATAAGTTAAGGTTTAGGTTTAGGAATTCGAGTTTGGGATTGGGTTTAGCTTTGGGTTTTCAAGTTTAGGTTTAGGTTTAGATTAGGGAGTTTAGATTAGGATTAGGTGTAGGTTTAAGTTTAGGGATTTGAGAATAGGTTAAGGTTTAGGTTTAGGAAATCGGGTTTGGGTTCGAGTTTTAGGTTTAGGTTTTCAAGTTTAGGTTTAGGTTTAGGTTTAGGTTAGGGAGTTGTGATTAGGATTAGGTTTAGATTTTGGTTTAGAGATTTGAGAATACATTTAGGTTTTAGGTCATAGGTTTTGGTTTAAGTTTAGGTTAAGGTTATAGGTTTAGGTTAAGGTTTAGGTTTAGGTTATAAGCTATAGGTTTAGGGAATTGAGAATAGGTTAAAGTTTAGGTTTAGGGAATCGGGTTCGGGTTCGGGATCGGGTTTAGGTTTGGGTTTTCAAGTTTAGGTTTAGGTTTAGGTTAGGGAGTTGAGAGTAGGATTAGGTGTAGGTTTAGGTTCGTGGATTTGAGAATACATTTATGTTTTAGGTCATAGGTTTAGGTTTTAGGTTATTGGTTAAGGTTTAGGTTTTAGGTTTAGGTTAAGGTTAGGTTATAGGTTATAAGTTTAGGTTATAGGTTATAGGTTATAGGTTAAGGTTTTAGGTCATAGGTTTTGGTTTAGGTTAAGGTTATAGGTTTAGGTTAAGGTTTAGGTTTAGGTTATAAGCTATAGGTTTAGGGAATTGAGAATAGGTTAAGGTTTAGGTTTGGGAAATCGGGTTCGAGTTCGGGATCGGGTTTAGGTTTGGGTTTTCAAGTTTAGGTTTAGGTTTAGGTTAGGGAGTTGAGATTAGGATTAGGTGTAGGTGTAGGTTTAGGGATTTGAGAATACATTTAGGTTTTAGGTCATAGGTTTAGGTTTTAGGCTTAGGTTTAGGTTATAGGTTTAGGTTTAGGTTATAAGTGTAAGTTATAGGTGTAGGTTTAGGTTAGGTTATAGGTTAGGGTTTAGGGAATCGAGAATAGGTTAAGGTTTAGGTTTAGGAAATCGGGTTCGGGTTCAGGATCGGGTTTAGGTTTGGGTTTTCAAGTTTAGGTTTAGGTTTAGGTTAGGGAGTTGAGATTAGGATTAGGTGTAGGTTTAGGTTTAGAGATTTGAGAATACATTTAGGTTTAGCTCATAGGATTTGGTTTAGGTTTAGGTTATAGGTTTAGGTTAAGGTTTAGGTTTAGGTTTAGGTTATAAGCTACAGGTTTAGAGAATTGAGAATAGGTTAAGGTATAGGTTTAGGAAATCGGGTTCGAGTTCGGGATCGCGTTTAGGTTTGGGTTTTTAAGTTAAGGTTTAGGTTTAGGGAGTTGAGATTAGAATTAGGTGTAGGTTTAGGTTTTGGGATTTGAGTTTAGGTTATTATAGGTTTAGGATTAGGTTATAGGTTTAGCTTTAGGTTTAAGTTATAGGCTTAGGTTATAGGTTATAGGTTATAGGTTATATGTTTAGGTTAAGGTTTAGGAATTCGGGTTCGGGTTCTGGTTTAGATTCGGGTTTAGGTTATAGGTTTGAGGATTTGAGAATAGTTTTAGGTTATAAGTATAGGTTTAGGTTAGGTTATAGGTTAAGGTTTAAGGATTTGAGAATAATTTTAGGTTATAAGTTTTAGGTTTAGGTATAGGCTTAAGTTATAGGTTATAGGTTATATTTTTAGGTTAAGGTTTAGGAATTCGGGTTCGGGTTCGGGTTTAGATTCGGGTTTAGGTTATAGGTTTTGGGATTTGAGAATAGTTTTAGGTTATAAGTATAGGTTTCGGTTAGGTTATAGGTTAAGGTTTAAGGATTTGAGAATAGTTTTAGGTTATAAGGTTTTAGGTTTAGGTATAGGCTTAAGTAACAGGTTATAGGTTATATGTTTAGGTTAAGGTTTAGGAATTCGGGTTCGGGTTTGGGTTTGGGTTCGAGTTTAGGTTATAGGTTTTGGTTTTGGTTTTGGTTTAGGTTATAGGTTTTGGTTTAGGTTAAGGTTAAGGTTTAAGTTTATGTTATAGGTTATGATTTGAGAATGGGTTCGGGTTTAGGTTATAGGTTTTGGTTTTGGTTTTGGTTATAGGTTTTGGTTAAGGTTATAGGTTATAGGTTAAAGGTTTAGGTTTAGGTTATAGGTTTTGGGATTTGAGAATAGGTTTAGGTTAAGGTCATAAGTTTAGGTTTAGGAAATCGGGATCAGGTTCCAGTTTAGTTTTGGGTTTTCAAGTTTAGGTTTAGGTTAGGGAGTTGAGATTAGGATTGGGTGTAGATTTAGGTTTAGAGATTTGAGAATACGTTAAGGTTTAGGTATAGGAAATTGGGTTCGAGTTCGAGATCGGGTTTACATTTGGGTTTTAGGTTTAGGCTAAGCGTTTAGGGATTCAAATTCGGGTTCAGAATTGGGTTTAGGTTTGGGTTTTCAAGTTTAGGTCTAGGTTTAGGTTAGGGAGTTGAGATTAGGATTAGGTGTAGGTTTAAGTTTAGGGATTTGAGAATACATTAAGGTTTAGGTATAGGAAATCAGGTTCGGGTTCGAGATCGGGTTTACGTTTGGGTTTTAGGTTTAGGCTAAGGGCCTGTTTGGCCAGGCAGGGTGGATGGGATTAGGTTGTATTAGGATGGATTGGAAGGAGCAATCCCAGGATTTGGCAGGGTGTGCCAAACAGTCAGAAGTTGGATATAGCAATCCCATGGGATTGCCAGCAATCCACTGACATTACCATCATTACCTTGAAATCCACCCAATCCCTCTTAATCCCATCTATTTTGCTTGGGACATGTTTGTTTAGACGGAGCAATCCCATGATTGGCTGACATAATCCTGGGATTGGCCAGGCGAGCCAAACATACTCGGTGGTGAATTCCCTGGATAAAGTAATCCCATGGGATTGCCAGCAATCCACTGACACAACCATCATTACTTGCCATCCACCCTAATACAATCCAATCCCATGGGATGGGCCCGTCCAAACACGCCCTAAGGGTTTAGGGATTCAGATTTGGGTTCGGGATCAGGTTTGGGTTTAGGTTTAGGTTTTACGTTTAGGTTAAGGTTACAAGTTTAGGTTATAGGTTTAGGTTTAGGTTATAAGTGTAGGTTATAGGTTACGGTTTAGCGAATTGAGAATAGGTTAAGGTTTAGGTTAAGGAAATCGGGTTCGGGTTCGAGTTTGTGTACGGATTTAGGTTTGGGTTTTCAAGTTTAGGTTTAGGTTAAGGAGTAGATTAGGATTACGTGTAGGTTTAGGTTTAAGGATTCTCTAGTATTATCTACTATTGAACCTAGTATTATCTACTACATACTAGTAACATACAACCAATATTGGGGCACCATACCATAAGCTATAAGAATTTCATGTCCCCCTAAACAAGGTAACCTTCATTGATAACATATATATATATATATAATAAGTTTTTTATTTTCATTTACATTCCCAAATACATTCATCATCCACCCAAGAAAATTGAAACAAGTACATTCATAATCAACCATGCTGGTTAAAAAAACATGGGTATTTGATTTTGATCACTTCAAATAAGAAAGAAGAAAGAAAATTGATCACTTCCAATGATGCAAAGAGTGAATAAACTTTGGGGTTATGTTCTAGGCAAAGACAAATGAAACAGAGCATGTACTAAAGAATCAGCCTACTAGAATCTTGCCATATATAATCAACAAGAAAGACATAAGAAATTACACAAAAGCTAGGATAACCTCTGATGGCTGCATGATCACAACTGTCCCAACAGTGGAATCCTGATCATCAGATATGGGCACTATCTCATTTTCATTTCAGCATAAGCTACCATGCGATACTTGGAAATTCTCCATCATTACAATTTTCACTGCCCATAAATTTAAAAAGAAAAAAAAAAGTCATTTGTCAAGTCTTAAGCAAGGGGAGTCAAGTGTTAGTTGTGCACCATTTAGAAAATGGTGGTGAGACTTTAGACATACACATGGCATACTTGTATGGCAATCCAGACCATCCAAATCTATGGATGGAGCACAAGTGCATAATAAAAAATCTTCACTGAGAAGATAACATTAACCATCAGATTTGAAATCCAAATTTGGACCATTCACTTTTATTTTTAACCATCTATCCATATGATATCCATTAATTGGATGGTTAGGATTGCTTGATCAGTGTGATTTAGAAATATCTAATTTTAGAAATGCTCCATCAACAATAAGATCCACAATATGGATGGTGTGTATAGCCATTAATCAATCTGATATGTAAGGTGGATGAGTCACTGCCAATTTTTAAATGGTGCTAAAAAAAAAAAAAAAAAAAAAAAAAAAAAAAAACATATAGATGCAATAGCTCTATTGAATTTACCACAAATTTTAAGAATTGATAAGGCAAAAGCACCCACATGAGATTCCATCGTATAAACCACAACAAATTATAATAAATCTACATAACACTTCATTTTTCAACCAATATGCATCAAACTGCTTAAGAACATCCCAAATTTCATTGGTTTTTCATCCCAAAACAATTGAAAACAGCCCACACATCATCCTAAAGTCACATTGATTTTCACCAAATCAAAGAAATTTCAAAAGGAGAGACCCATATGAGATTTCCTTCTTGACAATAGAAAAATTATTACGGTAGAATCCAAATGGATTCACATCAAATGATTACACTGACTTGAAGAACTGATAAATACAAAAGCACTCAAATGAGATTCTATTACATATAATAGAAAAAACCCACATAATACTCCTTTTTTAAACTAATCCAAATTTGATGAACATCGAAATCGAAAAATATGCATAAATTGCTTCAAAACATCCCAAATTTCACTGATTTTCCAAAAAAAAAAAAAAAGACAACTACACATCTACTAAAATCAAATTGATTTTCACCAAAAAAAAAATCAAAGAAACTTCCAAAACAGAGATACCCATGTGAGATTCCCTTTTGTAAACAGAAAACTAATTGTAACAGAATCCAAACAGATTCACACATGAGATTTCCTTCTGTACAACAGAAAATTAATCTGGAATAGAATCTAAACAGATGCAAAAGAAATATTCAAAAAGCTTATACCTCATGAACAAAGAAAATTCAGGATTTTTTCTCTTCTTTTTTAATTTGGAAAGATGAGATCTTCAATCACAACTGAAAGCTGTCATTGCCCATCCAGCTTCAAGGAAGGAAGAAGTATATGAAATGGACCCCAGATAACATGCCCAGCATCACACACGTTTCGTTTGGGCCCTACAGATAGAAGTTTAAGAAGAAAACCTAGCAAGGAAAGAAAGAAGTATATGAAATGGGGGAAATTTATGTTAGATAGCTTCAAGCTTTCAGTTAACAATGGTGAATCTATGCTATTCTGGGAAGATGAATGGTGACAGTTTGATTTGGATTCAGGAAATGGTTGCCATGAATGGTGACAGTTTGATTTGGATTCAAAACCCCAAATCAGTAAATCAGGGATTTAGGAAATCCCAAAATCAGTTAATTAGGGATTCCAATTCCCCTAAACAGCTATAGAAATTTCAAATCCCCAACCTTAATTCCTTATTCAGATTAGGGATTTTTTTTTTGGAACCCCGAATCCAGTTAATTTGGGGATTTCAGTACTATACCTCATATCCAGTTGAAATTAGGGATTTGAATCCCCAAATCGGGAATCAGGAATTCCGGATTAGACCCCAAATCCAGACAAATATTTTGGGGATTTCGAAATCGACTCATCTTGTAGACCCTTAACTGCGATTTGTGGGAGCCGATTGCCATTGTCACACTCCAAATCTACGGCCATAGACGATGACATGCCACCTTCCTTGATGAGGCCGTCTTCGGCGTCCCGTGGATGTATTTTCGTGGCTGGAGGCCGGACTTTTGCTATCGAGATGTGCGACTGCGGCAGCCGGAGATCTCATCTCCCTCCCTTCAGCAGCTGCATGTAGTAGGTTGAGAATCCATGTGGCAGCGGGAAGACATCTTCCTCTCTTCAGCTACTGTGTGCGGCAGGAAGAAAATCCCTGCAACGACGGCGAGTGAAGAGAGGCGAGTGAGAGAGAGGGACGACCAGAGAGAGGGACGCACGCGAGTTGCAGGGTGAGAGACGGCGAGAGAGAGGGAAACGGTGAGAGAATGAGAAGTTTTTTTTATATTTTGGATGGAAAATGAAATGGCGCTCATCCGAAATCCTCTTTTGGATATGATAATAATTTAAATCCGAATTATGTGAGTTTTACATTATTTATAACACAAGATATATTAACAGTCGTACATGCATGGGACCATTTTCTGGATGGTTAAGATTATATTATATGATAAAATTATCATTATTTACCATTTACAACTAGACCAATTATTTAGATGGTCTAGATAACTCTAAATCTTTGCCACGATTGTTATGAATAAGTCACCATTATTTTAAATCAAATACAAAACTCACATTATTTGAAAATCAATTCAAAATGGTGATTTGATCTTTAGATCTGGTATGGCTCTGTGGGCCCCACCATGATCGATTTGCTTCATCCATGCCGTCAATCCATTTCTTAACATAATTTTATTATTTGTCCCAAAAAATGAGGCTGAACTAAATCTTGGGTGGACCACGCAATGCGAAAACAATAGTGAATTGGTTGTCTACGGTTAAAAAATTAGTTGTGTATTGACATGGGTGTTTACTAACAAGCTAACCTTTAAAATAAAAAAAAAAAAAAAAAAAGTCACTACCATAACCGATTGGCATTAGCTCTCATCACGAGGTCAATGTACGGGTCAATAAAGTAAATGTAATAAGGTATCTTTAGGTGCAGTTGTTAATTCTTACACGGGCTAACAAGGGATCCACTAGTTTACATAAGAATATGTTTATGTCTTTGATTTCGATAGATTAGGGACTCTTCAAGTATTTTTATTTTTATTTCTTGTGCCTAGCATTCTAAATATTTTAATTGATTTTCTAATATTTTTTAACCGTTGAAGTTTTATTAACGGTTAAAACTACTTTAATAACACTTCATAATAATTTGACGGCTCAGATCTAATCCTTCACTTCTAATTTGTATAGAATATTATTATTATTATTATTGGATACATCGTGGCAATGGAGAAATTATACTCGTGAGTATATGCACGGTTGAGGCAGATTGACAAGTTTCCTTTCATATATTGGACCTGCCTAAATGTGATTCACATATCCTGTGTCCCACTTGGATGAGGGGTTAGACCAAGTTTCAACCGCATCTATGTCTGTATTAACTTATAAACATGTTGGATCTCAAATAAACATCGCGGTGGGCCCTAAGAAGGTTTCAATAGTGGGTGTCACTATCCCACTCTTTTTTATGGTGTGGGTCCACTTGAACTTTGGATCTGCCCCGTCAGTCAGATGCACCATTCCATGGTAGGCCACGAGCTTAAAAATAAAGTCAATCCATGACTTGGGTGGGCCATACCACATACTATAGTTAAGAGGGTTACTCTCCCATTAAAACATTCATAATCATTTATTGGGCCCACCTAGATGTGGTTCATAGATCCAGCCCATTCATTATGTGTGTCCCACTTGGATGAGGAGTCAGCCCAAGTTTCATACACATCCAAAACTCATGTGGGCCCCACCAATTAAATATTTTTATATGTTTTAGGGATGTCTTCACATAGTTTTAGATGTTATGGCCCACCTGAGTTTCGTATACTACTGATTTTTATACTTAAAGGGGACACATCAAATGCATGGTGTTGATGTTCTACATACATCATGGTGGGGGGCACACAGATTAACCTCATGGGAAGTTCCCATGAGGTGACCTTACAGTACCATTTCACTGTTTAGGTAACTCCTTTATGGGTGTTACTCTAACCGTGTAGGGCCCACCTTGATATCTTTTATGTATATCGACACCGTCCATATATTTTTCCATCATATTTTAGGATGCGATTTCAAATCATAAGAACTCAATAATCTCAGGTGGGTCATACCAATCAAAACAATTATGAATAACTATTAAAAACCTTTTGAAGGACACAAAAGTTTTGGATCAATTTGATCTTTATAGTTGACCTTCATCTCCTTCTTTTTTTCTTTTTAAAAAAAAAAACCCCTAAATAACAACAACGCTCTTTTTATGTAACTATTTAAGTTATTTTCGTGACCTTAAGAAATTTGGGGTAGCCAGCCAGTACCAGGGAGACAAGAGAACACCATCTGCTCTTGCAACTCCAACTAAAGACAGTTACATATATCCAAAAAAATAAACCAAACAAAGAAGGCAGGCGAGGCCCCTTTTACACACAATTTTCAGCAGATGAATTGGCAGCGAGTACATTGTGAGGCAAACAAGATCAAGTCATGAAAGGCTAGGGTAAAGTAGTAAGCAGTCTCGGTCAGTTGTAGACCATGTACTTGGGAGTTGCACTAAATTTCTGATATTCTTTGATGACCTTGTTGACTGCATCCAAGAAATCTTTCTCCGTCACTGTCTTTCTCCGCACTCGGATTGCATACATGCCCGCCTTAATGCATACACTCCTGATGTCCACCCCAGTGGAGTTGGGGCAGAGGCGAGCAAGAAGCTCAAACCGGATATCCCTCTCACAATTCATTGTCCGCCTGTGGATCTTGAATATCCATGTCCTGCTCTCCAGATCAGGCAGACCAAACTCAACCTAACGATCTAGCCATCCAAGACACAACAATGCTGGATCTAGTGTGTCGAGCTTGTTTGTTGCCATCAAACCATTGATGTTTCCTCGAGCATTAAAGTCATCGAGCTGATTCACAATTTCAAGCATTGTACGTTGATCGCATCCACCTCATCAAAGAAGACGATGCAAGCCTTTTTTGATCGCGCCACCTGGAAAAGCTCACGAACCATCCGAGCCCCCTCTCCAACATATTTCTAAACAAGCTTCCAATAACACGAATAAAGCATGCATCAGTTCTATTGGCTACAACTCTAGCTAGTAAAGTTTTGCCTGTTCCTAGAGGACCGTAGTAGAGCACCCCCTTCGGAGGATCAATGTCAAGCTTCACAAATTTCTCTGGATGGAGCATGGGGAGTTCCACAACTTCTCGCATCTTTTCAATCTGCTCCTTACACCCACCAACATCATTGTATGTGACATTTGGTTTTTCTTCTACCGTCATCATGGTAACGCTCGGATTGATCTTCGGAGGCAAGGGAATTTGAATTTAGTATTTATTTCGATCAACACTGACACACATCCCTTCTTCTACATCTATTGGTGAAACTTTATCGCCCAAGCCAATGACAAACTTGGCAATTTGTTTAACATTTATCACATACTTTGCATCCTCGGAGTTCTGATTTATTATTTTTGTGCATCTTGCAACCTGAAGAGGTTGCTCCTCCTGTATCATTTGTTTATCAGAAACAAGATCCCATTGGCTGGATGCAGCTAATCCAATGTCCAACTCTTTTATTCCACACAAGTCATTAACCTTCGTGGCTATTTCCTTGATTTCCTTCTCACCTTCTTTATGCTAGAAGAGTAAGGTCCCAAACCATAGGTTTTGAGGAGTGTTATGTCATCTTCATCCAAAGGAGGAGGGTTTTTTTCATTGTTAATATCTACATCTTCTAGTTCGGGCACCATCGTATGTGTCTCTCTCTTCCGATCATTTTCTTTTTGCTCTCTCTTTCTGCTCTACTCTACTCTCCTCTTCCGTCTTTTCTCTTCCTCTTATAGTTTACCTTCATCTAGATCTTCTTTACATTATCAACAAGTTGGATTGCAAATAAACATTACTAAAACCTTACGATGGGCTCTTTATAATTTTTAATGGCGAGGTACTATATTATCATTCTTTTCAGTGGTGTGGTTCACTCAAATTTAAATCTACACAATTTTTTATACCTGGCCCAAAAATGGGTTGGAAAAACATGGGGCGACAAGCGATATATAACACATTATCAAAATCTTACTTTTGTTATTTAACTTTTCAATTTTTCTTGTCAAAATACAAAATCTCTAATTTTCTTTTTTAAAATATATATATATATATATATATTACAATTCGTCAATTTTTTCACAATTTTGTTTAATTTCTTAAATTTTCTTTTTCAAAATATCATTTTTTTAATCTCACTTTTGTTATATAACTTTTCAATTTTTATTGTCAAAATACAAAATCTAGTTTTCTTTTTTTAAAAATAATTTTTTTTATAATTTATCAATTTTTTCACAATTTTATTTTCTTTTTTAAATTTTCTTTTTCAAAATATCATTTTTTTATCGAAATCTTATTATATAACTTTTTAATTTTTCTTATTAAAATACAAAATCTAATTTTCTTTTTTAAAATATATATTTTTTTACAATTCGTCAATTTTTTCACAATTTTGTTTAATTTTTTATATTTTCTTTTTCAAAATATTATTTTTTTATTGAATTTTTTTTTTCAAAATTATTAACATTATTCAAACTTCTTAATTTTTTTTTCAAAATTTAGATTATTATAAAATCATAGTTTTTTTTTCAAAATATAAAATTTTCTTAAACGTAGTTAATTATTTTTCTAAGCTTCTCAATTATTTTCTTTTTGAAATTCATAATTTTTTTTGTTGTGAAGTATTAACCATTAGAGACGGTTTAGGACTGTCTCTAATGCAGATGGTATTTGCCAGTATGCAATGACAGCGATAAGACGTGTAACGCCCTGAAAATCGGGGGTCGAGTATGAACTCAACTCCCGAGTTCCAACGCATCACTTATGCAACATACACAATGATGGTTAAATGTTGTCTGAGTTAGAGCATTAAACATGAATGAGATTATACCAAAACAGTAAATCATACTCCAGTTCAATTGTATAAAGGCAAGCGGAAGACTGAAATTGTATATTTAAAGTATGTCAGGAAACAAAAATTTTATGAAACATCAGAGTATGATCGCTAACTGAGTACCCATATACATGTACTGTTTTTAGAGTCAAAAATCAAAATACAATCTAAAGATGTGTCCTGTAATCCCCGGGGTGCAATCGGCCTAAGCAAAGCCGTCCGAATACTGCATAAACGAGAACTCGTCCTGGTCCTCGTCGAAATCGGGCTCCGACTCCTGAACCGACGCGCCGTCTATACCTGCGACAGAGTCTGGTTGGTGTTGCAAACACCGTCCCGTAACGTGGGACGAGTAGCTAACTCAGTGGAACAATAAAGCATAGGTTAACATGTTATTAATTCAATCAAGCAGTAATGATAAAGCAGTACAAATCAAACAATTCTAACTACTCTTATTAAGTGCGAGAATGAAATGACATAATGCTGTATGCCCTTGCCAAACTGCCCTCATGCGACATCATCTTACGTTCGCGAATGCTTAACTCCCTCAGTGCACCACATCTACTAAGCACATGCGGTGCGATGGTGATCATGATTACCGAGTTATTATTAGTCCATTTCAAACAGCAGTATTGGGAAACTAAGGTACCTCCCTTGTATCATTCCCAAACATGATCCATTCTAGGGTCGTCAATCCTAGTTAATCTCATACGATATTATGGTTCGAGAAACATAGCGAAGGCATCGCAAAGGGCTCGTCACCCGTCAGCGCGGATACAGATCTCACCGTATGCGGCTCAATTGCTGGCCGTCAGCTTGAGTACAGGTCTCACCGTACTCGGCTCAATCACTAGCCGTCAGCTCGAGTACAGGTCTCACCGTACTCGGCTCAACTCATACTCTAGTTGCTGTGAAAGACTCGTCGCCAATCACAGACCCTTGGAGTATACTCGAAGATACTACGGAGGACTCGTCGCCCGTCAGCACGAGCACAGGTCTCACCGTACTCGGCTCTCGCCGTAAGTATCGACAGCTCGAATACAGTGTCCCATACCACCGTATTCGGCTCACGAGTTTTGGTTGCTCAATGGTCACTATGGGGAGGCACTTGGCCCCAGCATAGGCCGACAGCTCGGCCACGGTGTCCCATACCACCATGTCCGGCTCATGAGTCTTAGCGGATCGAGGTACCATGGTTAACGGGATCGCCACTGGTAAGTTTGGTACCCTAGGTTCAAACAGTAATGACCAAACATGGTGAACACACATTCGACAATCGGGTTACTTGACGAGCCTGACTAGCTCGAGCGCACAACAAGTTGGGCGATATGAAGCGCAAAAGCACTCCGTGTGGCCAACCACTATCGCCAACCGAAGTACGACTCGGGTTCGCCAGACACATTCCTTGTGGCGACATGAATCTCAGCCACAATGTCCAATCTGGTACCGAATGCCTGGACTATAAACATAGTCTCAAACTCATACAGTTCTCATCAATAGCATGTAGAGTTAAGCATGATAAACAAAGTAATACAACATGTTAGGAAGCATATCATAGAGCATGTTATGAAGCATGATATAAAGCATGTTGTAAAGCATGTTGTAGAGTACTATACAAATAGGGACACAATTACGTATACATCACAAGTGAGTGGTTAAAGTAAACCACCACATGGAGGGTATCCTACATGTCTCTAAGGTAGTCGGGAATTTCATATCAGCACCTACTTAAGGCACTAACACTTAAACATTTACACTCACAAGCGCTTACACAAACACTTAGAGTACACCATTCCAACATACATGACGTATGTTAGCAAAATACGTCTTAGGGCTATCCTTTCGCCAAGCGGTTGTTTTATCCATGTATACCATAATCATACAGCGAATAATCACGACAAATGCATTTCCAAAATTTACACATATACGGTATTTCTAGAATACACAATTTCTACATACATAGTATTTACAAGCGAGCATGTATTACGGCGATTCCTTTCGCCAAACTAGTATTTTATCCATATGTTGTATAATCATACATTAAATAAACATGTCAAACATTTTTCCAAAAAAAATACGTATACGGTATTTCTACGTATACCTAGAGTATGTGAAATTTCATATTCTACAACGTTAATCGAAACAGAAAACGGAAAGCACTTTGTACATGTGCATTTGCATGCAGATCATGAATCTATCATTATATGAAATTGAAAGCGTTAAAAACCATAACCTATACACCTAAAGTCCTCACCTTTGCCCTTGAAATCACAACGGATTTGTAAGGTTTGGTGAGCTTCCGTATTCGGGAGTTTTCTTGCCTAAAGAGCGGAATCGGTTAGCCTTTTCACAACCTATAGCCTATCTACTTCAAATCAGACCTAGGGTTAGGGTTTCTCACCTTCAAACGGAGTGGATACCGCCGGGAAAGCGCCTGGAAAGAGGCGGTGTAGGCCGTGCGATAATCGAAAGCAGCAGGAGGAAGTTCTCCCACAAATCCCAAGCTCTTCTCTCTCTTTTCTCTCTCTCTCTCTCTAGGGTTTTATCCCAAATTCGTATGGCTGTGAGAGGGGCTGTTCTAAGCCTCTTTTATAGCCAAAAACCTCCCCAAAATAGACTCAGGTTCAAGGGTTACTGCTAATATAGGTATTTCGTCACTTTTCCAGCTCAAAAGAGAGGTTCTGGTGGCCCTCCTTGAGCCAAACGTCAGACTTAAGCTCACCACACATGGATCTATGTGGGATTACGTTTTCGACTCGATCGGATTCCCAGATCGCACGTGGCGGACCACTTTCAGTTCAACGGTCAGTGGGCCACGATCCGAAATTCCAAGTACATGTAAATGTTCCTGAAATTTTTCTTAATCCGAGGGTATAATTTAGTCTGATTCTGACGGTCTGGTTGCTTAATACTGATGCGCAAGCGAATGGTGCCAGATCACTATTCCAAATATTTATTTTGTAAAGGGAATAGTATTTTTCACACTCCCTCGCTCCGGATCCAAATGAATGGCCGTGGGACATCGGCTGGACCTAATTTTTGAGATGATAGTCAAACCCAGCGAGGCGGTCCTAAGTCCTTAACTGTAACGCCCTGAAAATCGAGGGTCGAACATAAACTCAACTCCCGAGTTCCAGAACATCACTTATGCAACAAAATGAAGGATGATTGAATGTTGACTGTATTTGTGCATTGAACATGAGTGAGATTAAGCCAAAATAGCATATCATACTCCAGAGACAGTTAAATTTGCAAGCGGAAGACTGTGATAGATAGATAAAATATATAACTTATGATGAGTCTCCAGAGTGTGATAACATTACCAGGTTAAATAAATGCAAGTGCAGTTCTAAAATGTACCAAATGTGAGGAAGTGTAATGCCTCCTATCCCATGTACCATAGCCCCGTCAATACAATATCAGGTCTTCATTGACCTGCCAGAGAGATACAGATAGGAGAACTCCTCCTATCATCACAGAAGTAGTCCGGCTCTGCTTCATAAGCATCGCCATCACCTAAAACTCAACAAATCTGGTTGTTGTTGCAAACACCGTCCCGTAACGTGGGAGTGAGTGATCAACTCAGTGGAACAGTAAAGCATAGGTTAACATGTTATTAAATCAATCAAGCAGTAATGATAAAGCAGTACAAGTCAAACATTTCTAACTACTCTTGTTAAGTGCAAAAATGATATGACATGATGCTGTATGCCCTTGCCAAACCACCCTCAAGCGACATCATCTTACGTTCGCGAATGCTTACTCCCTCAGTGCGCCACATCTACAAAGCACATGCGGTGCGATGATGCTCATGATTACCAAGTTTTTATTAGTCCATTTCAATCAGCAGTATTGGGAAACTAAGGTACCTCCCTTGTATCATTCCCAAACATGATCCATTCTAGGGTCGTCAATCCTAGCTAATCTCATACGATGTTATGGTTTGAGAAGCGTAGTGAAGGCATCGCAAAGGGCTCGTCACCCGTCAGCGCGGATACAGATCTCACCATATGCGGCTCAATTGCTGGCCGTCAGCTCAAGTACAGGTCTCACCGTACTTGGCCCAATCACTAGCCGTCAGCTCGAGTACAGGTCTCACCGTACTCGGCTCAACTCATACTCTAGTTGCTGTGAAAGGCTCGTCGCCAATCACAGACACTTGGAGTACACTCGATGATACTACGGAGGACTCGTCGCCCTCGGCAAGACGAGCACAGGTCTCACCATACTCGGCTCTCGCCGTAAGTATCGACAGCTCGAATATAGTGCCCCATACCACCATAATCGGCTCACGAGTTTGGTTGCGCAATAGTCACTACGGGGAGGCACATGGCCCCAGCGTAGGCCGACAGCTCGACCACGGTGTCCCATACCACCATGCCCGGCTCATGCGACTTAGCGGATCGAGGTACCATGGTTAAACGGGATCGCCACTGGTAAGTTTGGTACCCTAGGTTCAAGCAGTAGCGACCAAACATGGTGAACACACAATACATTTCGGTTTACTTGACGAGCCTGACTAGCTCGAGCGCACCACAAGTTGAGCGATATGGAGTGCAAAAGCACTCCGTGTGGCCAACCACTATCGCCAACCGAAGTACGACTCAGGTTCGCCAGACACGTCCATTGTGGCGATATGAATCTCAGCCACAACCGCAAGTCTGGTACCGAATGTTTGGACTATAGACACAGTCCCAAACTCAAACGGTTTTCATCAATAGCATGTGGAGTAAAGTATGATAAACAATCAATACAAGCATGTTAGCAGGCATGTTATAAAGCATGAAGTAAAGCATGAAGTAAAGCATGTTGTAAAGCATGTTGTAAAGCACTATACACATAGGGATACGATTACATACACATCACAAGTGAGTGGTTATAGCGAACCACCGCATGGAGGGGATCCTACATGTCTCTAAGGGAGTCGGAATCCCATATCAGTACCTCTCTAAGGCACTAACACTCAAGCATTTACACACACAAGCATCTACACAAACACTTAGAATACACTATTCCAACATACATGATGTATGTTAGCAAAATATGTGTTAGGGCTGTCCCTTCGCCACATGAGTATTTTACCCATGTATATCATAATCATACAGCAAATAATCATTACAATTGTATTTCCAAAATTCACACATATGCAGTATTTCTAGAATACACAATTTCAACATACTAGGCGTTTACAAGCGAACATGTATTTTGGCGATTCCTTTCGCCAAACTAGTATTTTATACATGTATTGTATAATCATACATTAAATAAACATGTCATACATTTTCCCAAAAAAATTACATATACGGTATTTCTAGAATATACAATTTCAACATACGTAGCATTTACACATGAACATGTATTTCAGCGATTCCTTTCACCAAATTAGTATTTTATCCATACGTCATATATACATACGACAAATAAACATGTCAGACACATTTCCATAAAAAATACGTATACGGTATTTTATACGAATACCTAGAGTATGTGAAATTCCAAATTCTACAATTCTAATCGAAACAGGAAACGGAAAGCACTTTGTACATGTGCATTTACATGCAGATCATGAATCTACCATTATCTGACATTGAAAGCATTGAAAACCGTAACTTATACACTTAAAGTCCTCACCTTGTGTCGTAGAATCGTAACGGAGTCGATAGGTTCGCTAAGCTTCCGTATACGGGAGTTTGGCAACCTAGAGAATGAAATAGGTTAGCTATTTCCTAACCTACAATTGTCTAATCCCCCAAACAGGTTAGGGTTAGGGTTTATTACCTAGAAATGACGCCGGAATCGCCGGAAAAGCGGCAAGAAAGAGGCGGTGCAGCCCGTGGAGCGGCAGGGAAGTACGGTAGGGAGTTCCTCCCACATCTCCCTCACTTTCTCTCTCTTTTCCCTCTCTCAAATCCAAATTCGTATGGCTGGAATGGGAGAGGGTTTAAGGTCCTTATATAGTCTCAAAACTCACCGAAATAGACTCCTGTTCAAGGGGTAATTTGCAAATATGGGTTTTTCGTCATTTTCCCACTCAAAAGAGAGGTTATGGTGGCCCTCCTTGAGCCAAACGTCGACTTAAGCTTACCACACATGGATCAATGTGGGATTACGTTTTTGACTCGATCGGATTCCCAGATCGCACGTGGCGGACCACTTTCAGTTCAACGGTCAGTGGGCCACGATCCGAAATTCCAAGCACATGTAAATGTTCCTGAAATTTTTCTTAATCCGAGGGTGTAATTTGGTCTGATTCTGACGGTCAGGTTGCTTATCTATGACGCGTCAACGAATGGTGCCAGATCACTATTCCTGATATTTATTTTGAAATGGGAATAGTGTTTTTCACACACCCTCGCTCCGAATCTAAACGAATGGCCGTGGGACATCGGATGGACCTGATTTTTGAGATGATTGTCAAGTCCAAAGGAGGCGGTCCTAGTTCCTTAACTTCGTGTTAATCGAATTTAGATGTGCGGTCTAGACCTAATACGAAGTTTTGAGATGCTCCCGAGAAATGTAGGGTAATGAGATTGATCCTAGATTTTAGGATAACCTAGCGTCAATGATTCTCAAGTTTTGGGTCTTGCAGATCGTATTTAAAGCGATTCAAATGGATTTCATGGCTAATCTAGTTTAGCACCTAGTTCACTTTGTAAAATTTCTAAAGGATTTAGTCCTAAGTGATTTCTGGTCGAGGTGGTACTCAGGCCTTTGGAGTTTGTATATGAGGTGATCCAAGTTATGATACTTAACTAGTTTAAGATAGTGTCTAGGGTAAAAGTTCTTAGAAAAATTGGAAGCACAAGGTAGTGAAGGGTTGGATTTGTGAAGGAAATGGGTTCAGAAGTGATTTTAGACTATGGGATTCAGTTCTGACAAGTTAATGAGGTATTAGGATTGGCCCATTGCCTAAGGACGTCTAATCCCAGGTTGGCAAAAAATCCGGGGCGTTACATTAACTTTGCGTTAATCGGATTTCCGATGTGCGGTCTAGACCTAATACAAAGTTTCAAGTCATTCCCGAGAATAGCCGGGTAATGAGTTTGATCCTAATCTTTAAGGTAACCTAGCGTCAATGATTCTACAAGTTTTGGGTCTTGCAGATCGTATTTAAAGCGATCCCAATGGATTTCATGGCTAATCGAGTTTTGCACTTAGTTAACTTTGTTAAATTTCTAAAGGATTTAATCCTAATTGATTTCTGGTCGAGATGGTACTCGAGCCAAAGTACGGAAATTTACGGGTCGTTACAAGACGGCCAAAGACTGTCTCTAATTAAGACAGTCTTTGACAGTCTCAAATTAAGACGGCCAATGACCGTCTCTAATTGAAACAGTCCTTGACAGTCTCAAATTAGCAGTAAAAGACTGCCAAGGACCGTCTCTAATTGAGACGGTCCTTAACAGTCCCAGATTAACAATAAGAGACGGCCAATGACCGTCTCTAATATGGACAGTCTTTGGCCGTCTCAAATGGCCGCATATAAGACGGTCAGAGACCATCTCTTTTCCAGACGGTCGATGGCCATCTTTTTTCTGCAGTTAACGACGGTTTTTTACCGTCTCAAATGATTTGCGGACACACAAAATTTTAAGACAATTAAGGACGGTCAAGAGCTGTCTAAAAGTTTAGAGACGGTTTACAGCCGTCTCTAAAGCGTCTTTAAACCAAGCAATTTTAGAGATGGTCCAGAACTGTCTCTAAATCCGTCATTTTTTTCCATTTTTCACGTAGTGCCTGCCACTTTTTCTTTTCCTTATCTTGAAAAAGCAGAAGGAATCTTGCCTTCTTGCAAACTCTCGTGTGCTGGCACAATCTCAACCGTTCCCACAAAGTTCTCGTAGCCATCTAGATGTATCATATAATAAGGTTAACCATTCATCGGTAATTTGCCATTAACAATGGGGTTATCTTCTCCATTTAGCTGAAAGGATCCATGTTCTTGGACAAGCCCCATTTTTCTGATATGAGACCTTCAAATGAAGGGTCAGGTGACTAGAAATCCCTCCATACAATTGGATCATGTCCCTACATACAAGTTCTATCGATTACTACTATAACATCCCAAATTTTCGGGGCCCAAGTACTTAATCGTGCCTGAAAATTTCAGGTGTTAATAATGTAAAAATTGGATGCTTTAAAATCGCACCATTTTTAAAAAAAGATAAATCACACCCAGTTACATTCATGAAGGTAACCATTCATGAGATTAAAATCGACCGTATTTATTATTCCATTAGAATAAAAAGCATACAAATAATTCTGTAATGCCCTCTCAATGGGAGCTTATTACATTATCAAAGTTTACAGTGGAAAATAAATAAAAAAATTCGTAGTGTTATCCTTCTTCTTTTCTTTTCGAAAGAATCTTCCATAGAATGATTATCGACCATATCATCAACTTGTAATTCACCTGCAATATCTGTATGGTTGGAGAAGGTCAATGCCCTACTCATAGTATACTATGTGAGTAAGGCCTTGGTCTCCGCCGAAACTAGATATCCGGATCTAGAAAAGTTAGCATTGGCACTAGTTATTTCCTCTCGACGGTTGTGGCCATACTTCCAGGCCCACACCATCGTCGTTCTAACCGATCAACCTCTCCGCCAAGTGCTACAAAAGCTTGAAAGTTCAAGAAGGCTGATCAAGTGGGCGATCGAACTAAGCGAATTCGACATCAAGTATCAACCCCGAACGACTATTAAAGGTTAGGCAGTGGCTAACTTTATCATCGAGCTTACTCTAGCACACGAACAGGGAGCCAACCTGAACGTTCAGGCCAACCTATCTAGGTTAGAGCTTGTTCCGAGCATTCCACCTGACCAAATGTCTGGTTCCCGGGTTGATTCTAACCTACCTAGGTGGACCTTATATGTTGATGGTTCATCCAACTCTAAAGCCATCGGGACCGGGATAGTCCTGGAAACTCCAAATCACGTATGCATGCAATATGCCTTAAGATTTGGATTCCATGCCTCTGACAATGTAGCAGAATATGAAGGATTGCTCGTCAGACTTAGATTAGTAACCACCATGGGATCCCTACACCTTGAATTTTCAACGATTCTCAATTGGTTGTCAATCAAATAGCTGAAGAATATCAAGACAAGAAGGAATGCATGGGAGCATATTTGCGAAAAGCAAAAGAATTGATCGATAGATTCCAGAAGTGCAACGTCACCTTGATCCCTCGAGCACAAAATTCAAAAGCCGACATGTTAGCGAAGTTGGCCACTGTAGGCGAAGATGACATTCCAAGATCAATTCCGATCAAATTTCTTACCAAACCTAGCATTGACGAAGCTAACCTTGCCATAGTTCTTCCGGCAAATTCGGAACCAACATGCATAGATCCAATTATCGAATTCCTCATGTAAGTAAAGCTACCCGAAGATCGAATGGAAGCACGCAAACTATGAACCAAGGCAACTCATTACACCCTGTCAATGACATCCTCTACAAGAAGGGGTTTTATCTCCCTTATCTCAGATGCCTTCGACTAGAAGAAGTGTAGTATGTCCTAAGGGAAACCCATGAGGGTATTTGCATAAATCACTCCGAAGGCGGAGCCTTATCCCACAAGGTCATTCGGCAAGGGTACTATTGGCCGACAATTCAAGTTGATGCTTGGCAGTATACCTGAAAATGTGATAAATGCCAGCGCTTAGGGGTGTGCAGGAACCGAGCTAGCTCGGTTAGCTTGCTCGACTCGACTCGAAAAAGCTCGATTTGACTCGGTTCGAAGCTGAGTTCGAGCCGAGTCGAGCTGATTTTTTGAGCTCAAAAATGAGTTCGAGCAGGCCATAGCTCGACTCGACTCAGATCGAATCCAGCTCGAATCGAACTCGGATCGAACCATTTCGGTGACTTAGTTACTTTTCCATTGATGTTGCTCACCAAGTGTTTGATAAAATGACTCAACGAAGTGTGGCTGGTGGCAAGGATGGTATTAAACATGGCTTCCTGTTACAGAAACAGTAATGTTGGTAGGCTATATATGTATCTGATGGCTAAGATTGCTGGATGAGACTAAGTTTTAAGCAATAAAAATTCCATGGTGGTCCCATCTGATGAAGTACGATAGTGGAGTGCCTTAGAACTTTCCCTTTTGTTTTTATTTGGTTGGACATGATCAATCTTTTTGTCTTTTACATGCAAAGTCGTCTGAAATGGATAACCCATGTTGCAGTATGGAATCCATTAACCATGTAAAATACCTGTAAAAGTATGAAATGGACATGAGCGATCTTTTTATCTTTTACAGTAAAATCATTGCTTTTGTTTCACATAAAGTCAAATGGGTTTTGAAGGTACAGTCCAAGTGTTTGTGGAAATGCCTCAATGGTGAACTCGGCTCGATCTTGGCTCGAACTTGGCCCGAGCTGGCTCGAGCTGTTGACGAAACCGAGCCTAGTTGGCCAGTCAGGCTCGAGGACAGAGCCAAGCGAGTTCAAGCTGAGGTCAGCCAGTGGCCGAGCCGAGTCAAGTAGAGGCCAGCTTGACTTGGTTCGACTCGATGTACACCCCTACTAGTGCTTCGCGAATATACCTCAACAACCTCCTGAAAAATTAACTCCTATGACCGGGCCATGGCCATTTTCGTAGTGAGGTATCGACATAATCGACCCTCTCCCGACTGGTAAAGGCCAGACTAAGTTTGATGTGGTTGCAGTTGACTACTTCACAAAGTGGGCTGAAGCCGAGTCCCTGGCAAAAATAACAGATTTTGTTTGGAAGAACATCATATGTAGGTCCGGCATTCCCTGCACCATCGTCTTTATAATGGAAAGCAGTTCAATAACAAGCAATTCGAAGGAATGTACGAAAACCTCGGAATCCAAAATGTTTACTTCTCACCACGACATCCGCAAGCCAACGAACAAGTCGAAGCGGTCAATAAGATCATCAAACACCACCTCCAGACCAAGCTCGAGAAGGCCAAGGGAACGTGGGCCGAAGAACTCCCTAACATCCTTTGGGAGTTCATGTTGTTGTTTAGCATCTCGACCTGTTACTCGAGAAAGTTCAACCATCTTCCTTTGTTGCGGGATCGCTGACCTTGCCTTTTAGGACCGGGATCAGCCTGCTATTGGGAGGAAGAACCCTGATGACTGTTGGGCTGTTTCGGAGGTGGCGTAAGGTCATGCGCAATTGTGGAGATGCAGGTTTTCTTCTTCCCTCTACCTATCACAGTCTCTCTGGTAATGCAAAAAAGGGCTTTCGATGTTGCTTCCCATGGACTACGCCAAACTAAAGGCTGTTTCCTTTTATATATATATATATATATATATATATATATATATATATATATATATATATATATATATATATATAACGTCCCCGCACTTACGGTAACAATGTCCCCAAAATTTTCAATTTTCCTGTGGCATGGCGAATCTCGGATCCGAACCGTCCATTCATTAACAACACTCTGGGCAGCTGATGATTCCAACCCTTGGAAATTTAGATGTTTTGCTATAACCGCTCATTTCTTTCTGAACTAATACGCATTCTTTGGAGTTCATAGTACATGCTTTGTTTTAATTCGGGCCATCCATTTTATACTATTGATGGGATCATTATAATAATCTAATCCCTGTAATTTTTGCACCATCATCGACTCCTAATAGAATGAATGGACGGCTCAGACCAATGAATCATCATGACAGGAGTACATAACAAGCTTAGGGAATGTTGCTAAGGTTCCAAATATTCACTTTTATTAGAATTTGTTAGCCATTCAATCCATGACTTAAAAGAACAAGTCACAGATAGTTTAAGATCATTTAATTGGTGTAATTTGTTTCCAAACAGCGCATGAAATATATCTGAACCTAATGGATGGTCTGGATCGATTGATTGAATCATCCAAGTGTTCAATGTAAGAAGGAGCACCGTAACTTACAACGCTACGAAAGCACTGGATCATTTCGCTAAAAAAAAAAAAAAAAAACCAGGGAAATTAAAATACTACTTAAAACAGAATTTCCAAAAAGAATCAAAGAATTCTCTCGATCTCATAAAATTCAGAGATGACAAAATTTCAGAAGTAAGAAAGGAACAGACGTTGCAAAATCCACAACGTCCATCCTCAAAAGAATGAATCTCTCTTCTATTTCCTTCCTCACACGAGCAAATAAACAAAAACGTGTGATGCATCCACACCAATATCCTTGCTGCTGCTACCCTGTGAATGATCCGTGGTTGGAACCCTTCTGCAGTTATCGCTACCGTTGCCGTTGTTAGAGGGTGGCTTGTAATACATCCGAGCCGTCTGTGGGCAGTGAGAGTGGAAACGTGCCACCATCCTCAGCCCCACGTCCAACAACTCCACGTATTTCCCCATCTCTCTCTCTGCCCTCGGTATCTTTGATTGTGGTGGTTTCTCTGGCCTTGGAAGAGAAGAGAGATGGAAGAAGGTATTTATAGATAGAACTCTTTCGTTCTCTTCTGCTTTCCTCTCTCTTTCCTTTCCTTTCAATTTTTTATTATTTTTTTAGTTTTTAAGTCTTTAACATAGTGCACCCTCCTTTCCTTGATATGCCAAATAACCCCTCCCTTTTTAGCATTACCAAATAACCCCTTCCCCATTTATGGTCATAAAACGCCCTATGCTTCCGTCACAGTCATTGTAAAACAAGATCTTTTAACCTTGAATGTAACTATTGACTCCATAAAATGATTTTTGACATGTTTCACTTTATAAAAACGAGAGAAATTTTCATTTTTCCATATATAATTATGAAAAAAATTATTTATGACATTTGATAGTCTTGATGTACTATTTAGACTATCTAGATCAAATGCTGTGAATGCTCCACCGTTAAATACCATGGATCATGTGGCCTTGTTGGAGCCTACATAACCAAGCAATGTGGATCCCACTCAAAATGCAAATTTCTAACTTCTAAAAAGTCAAAGGAATAAAAATTAATTGGCATGGCCAACGGTTAAATTTAATTATTAATGATCTTTTTTAATGATCAACTATATAAAATGAGAGGAGTCATTTTACAATATTAAAACATAGAGGGTCTTTTTTTAACATGTAACAAAAAGAAAAGGTGTTATGTATCAAGAACTCTTTTTATTTTATCAGTCTTCCCTCCCATTTCTTTTCGTGTCTTTTATTTAGACCAGTCAACGACACCGTGAGACCTTTTCAAGGTCCAACGCGTTCGTGCGTTCATACTCGGCGTTGAATTATTCCTGATCGTCGATCCTGGTGTTTGGAAAAGTGGGGCCCATCGGTTGGGGATTCAATCTATTAATTTGATGGGTCTTCAATGGATTGAGATTTTCCAAAATTTTAATTTCTTTAACTACTATAATTCTTTTTAATCTGGGTCCACAAATTAGACGGTACCTTTGAGAATTCAGCGGCCCTCCAAAGTAACGGGATTCAACGGTTAACCCGTATTCGTTGAGACTCAAATATTGCATATTTTTTCACATTTATATATTCGTTTTATGAACATGATAATGTTTAATGGTATATTTTATACATGTTTGTGTTACAAGGTGAACTTGAGAGCTTATAGTGAAAACAATGTTAAAAGTATGAATTTGATGCTTAAGAATCACCAAGGCAAAGAATTGAACTTTGGAGATCAAGATTGAAGATTTTAAGACTCCAAGAGTTAAGAAAATCAAGTGGAAAAGAAAGGAAGTGCAGAAATTAGTGCAGAAATTCGCAGGATCTGAGCTTAGATGACATTGAACTAGTTTTAATGACATCGAAGAGTTTTAGATTACATCGAAGAATTACAGGAAAATTAAGTTTGGTTGCTGGACGAATTGGATATAGTCTTCGATGACATCAAAGGTAGTCTTAAGGGTATACGCGAAGCCTACGCTGAGTGATAAAATTTGAGACAATTTCAGAATTTTTTAAACCGGTTTGAAGGAGAGAGTTCCCCACTTATAAATAGGGCTTCTCAGGGCATTCCTAAGCATCATTAAGAGTATTCAAGGGCAAATTTTAAGATTTTTTTCTAGGGTTTTGTAACATCCCGGATTTTTGCCAATCTGGAATTAGACGTCCTTAAGCAATGGGTCGATCTTAACACCTTATTAACCTGTCAGAACTCAATCCCAAAGTCTAAAGCCGCTTTTGAACTCATTTCCTTCACAAATCTCACCCTTCACCACCTTGCTCTCTTTCAATTTTTCTAAGTACTTTCACCCTAGACACTATCTTAAACTAGCTAACTATTATAACTTGGATCACTCTATATACAAACTACAAAGGCCTAGGTACCACCTCAGACATAAATCACTCAGGACTAAATCCTTTAGAAATTAGGCGATAATTAGCCAGTGTTAAACTAGAGTACCTGTGAAATTAGCACAACCGTTGACGCTACATTACCTTAAAATCTAGGATCAATCTCATTACCAAGTTGCTCTCGGGAGCACATTGAAACTCCGTATCAGATATGGACCGCACATCGGAAGTCCGAATAATACTAAGTTAAGGAATTAGGACCGCCTTGCTGGGCTTGACAACCATCTCGGAAATCAAATCCAGATAGTGTCTCACGGCTGTTCGCTTGAGTCTGGAGTGAGAGAGTGTGAAAACACTTATTTTCCTTACAAAATAAATATCTCAAATAGTAATCTGAGACTTGTTACTTGCGGCCATTTTGTAAGCAACCAGACCGTCAGAATCTGACCCAAATACACCCTCGGATCAGGGATATTTCCCCAAACATATCCATGTACTCGGAATCTCCGATCGAGATCCACTGACGATTGAAATGAAACTGGTCCGCCACGTGCGATCTGGAAATCCGACTAGAACGAAACCTCAACTAAACCTAGATCCAATGTCTGTGAGCTTAAGTCCGACCTTTGGCTCAAGGGGGGCCCCCAGAAGTCCTCCGTTGAGCTGAAACGGATCCACTTTGGATGTAACTTAAGTATACCTTGACCTGAAGTCTATTTCAGTGAGGTTTTAGGCTATATAAGGACCTTAAACCCTCTCTCATTTCAGCCATACGAATTTGAGAAAAATCTTAGGAAAAGAGAGAGAAAGTGTGAGAGAAGTGGGAGTATCTCCCTGCCATGCTTCCCTGCCGCTACACGAGCTTAACCACTCATTTCTAATTGCTTTCCCGGCGATTCCGGCGTTATTTCTAGGTAAGAAACCATAACCCTAATCTGTTATAGGGTTTTGATAGTTGTAGGTTATGAAATAGCTAACTTATTTCGTTCTATAGGTTGCCAAACTACCGTATACGAAAGCTTAGCAAACCTATCGACTCCGTTACGATTCTACGCCAAAAGGTGCGGACTTTAGATGTATAGGTTATGGTTTTTAATGCTTTCAATGCCGGATAATGATAGATTCATGATCTGTATGCAATTGCACATATACAAAGTGTTGTCTGTTTTCCGTTTCGATTAAAGATGAAGAATATGGAATTTTACATACTCTAGGTATTTGTAGAAAGTACCGTATACGTATAAATTTTAGAAATGTGTTTGCCATGATTATTTGTTGTATGAATATATTATATACGGATAAAATACTTATTTGGCGAAAGGACTCGCCATAATACATGTTTTGCTAATATACACTATGTATGTTGAAATAGTGTATTCTAGAAAGTACCGTACACGTATAAATTTTGGAAATGTGTTTGCATGATTATTTGCTGTATAAATATATTATATATGGATAAAATACTTGTTTGGAGAAAGGACTCGCCCTAATACATGTTTTGCTAATGTACACTATGTATGTTGAAATAATGTATTCTAAGTGTTTGTGAAAATGACTGAATGAGTATAGAATTCTCATTCGTACTCGCCATGACTAATTATCATGGATATATGATTGTTGTATTGGCGATACCCCTTTGACGAAAGAATTTGCCCTTAATCACGCCACGACCAACATACACTATATATGTTAAAACGTGTAGCCCAAGTGTTTGTAGAAATGACTGAATGAACATGGAACTTGGATTCCTGCTTGCCATGATTATCCATTGTGGGTGCACGCGTGTTATAATTAGGGCAACTCCCTAGTGAAAGGATTTGGCCTAATGCCTATGTGATTAACATATGTCATGTATGTTGATATATGTAGTTTAAAGTGTTTGTTGAAATGCTGAATGAGTAGTAGTTAGTAAATTGTAATGTTTAAGGGTGTTGAGATATGATTCTCAACTTCTTTAACTATGTGTATGATTTCTTTAAATATCTGTGTGATTAGGAATTGAAAATGTACAAACTCATGCTTATGTTGTACTTCATAACATGCTCAACTGATTGTATGATTTTATCTGTGTAATGCATATGTTTAAATTCATGTTTATATTGTATTACATAAGAGCTGTGAAGGGTGATGGGGGAGTGGTGTAACGAGTGCGTGCAACAACCCTGGCAGCCCTAAGCGGATAATACCAGACTTTGATTGTATGATTTGAATCTTGATCCATTACTGCTTTAACTATCTGCATTTGAATGTGATTGGGGCTATCGTATAGTCCAGGCAATCGGCAATGAAACTGAATTCGTGATTGAGATTCAGTCGCCACGAGAGATGTGTTCGTCGAACCCGAGTCGTACTTCGATTGGCGATAGTGGATGGCCACACGAAGTGCTTATGCGCTTCATATTGTTCAACTCGTTGTACACTCGAGCTAGCCGAGCTCGTCAAGTAACCTAATCTGTCTTATGTATGTTCACCATGTTTGGATGCTACTGCTTGAACCTAAGGTACCAAACTTACCAGTGAAATCTCGTTAACCATGGTACCTCGATCCGCTAAGACTCATGAGCCGGGCATGGTGGTATGGGACACCGTGGATGAGCTGTCGGCTTACGCTGGGGCCACGTGCCTCCCCGTAGTGACCAGTGACCAACCAGACTCGTGAGCCGATTATGGTGGTATGGGACACTATATTCGAGTTGTCGGCCTACATTGATAAGGTGATGGGGGAGTAGTGCAACGAATGCGTGTAACAGCCCTGACAGCCCTTTGTAGTGACCTCGAGCATATTCTAAATTTGCGGTGAGGCGACGAGTTTTTCCGCAGTGTATGGAGTATGAACTAGGCCTGTTTCAATTTAGTGATGAACCGTTAAAGAGGTGATGGGGGAGTAGTGTAACCATTGTGCGTAACAGCCCTGAGAGCTTTTGCAGCGACCTAGAAACACACCATCGTATGAGATTAACTGGACTGATGACCCTAGAATGGATCATGTTTGGGAATGATACAAGGGAGGTACCTTAGTTTTTTAATCCTGCTGTTTGAAATGGACTAATAACTACTTGGTAATCATGCTCATCATTACACTGCATGTGCCTGGTAGATGTGAAGCACTGAGGGATGAACGCATGTCGTGAATGTAAGATGGTGTCGCATGAGGGTGGTTTGGAAAGGGCATTCATCATGTCATTTCATACTTGCATTAAATAAGAGTAGTTAGGATTGTTTGATTGTACTTTTTTATCATTACTGCTTGACTGAATTGATAACATGTTAACCTATGCTTTATTGTTCCACTGAGTTGATCACTCACTCCTATGTTACGGGACGGTGTTGTACACACCAACCAGATTTATTTGAGTTTCAGGTGATGGCGATGCTTATAAAGCAGAGCCGGACTACTACTATGATGTTGAGGAGGAGTTCTCCTATATGTAACTCTTTGACAGGTCTATGAAGACCTAGTATTGTATTGACGGGGCTATGGTATTTGGAATAGAAGACATTACACTTCCACAACTTGGTATAATTTGAAATTATACTTGTAATTCATTAACCTGGTAACCTTATCACACTCTGGAGACTCACCACAATTTATATATTTTATTTATCTATCACAGTCTTCCGCCTGCTATCTCACTTGTCTCTGGAGTATGATATGCTGTTTTGGCTTAATCTCACTCATGTTCACTACACTAATACAGACAACATTCAATCATCATTCATTTTGTTGCATAAGTGATGCGTTGGAACTCGGGAGTTGAGTTATGCTCGACCCCCGATTTTTAAGGCATTACAAGATGGTATCAGAGCATGATTTGGATTAAACCGGACCTAGGTTATGGTCACACGATGCATTCTGACGCACTCTAACTTAGGAGGGAGCGACGGAACGTAGAAGCCGACTTAGGATTTTCTAAATTCGCCGAACGGCGAAATCGACCGAAATCAACCACTGAGATTGGGCCCGTACGTACCCATGATCACGCGAAACGATCCTGAATCACTTCTAGGCCGTCAGTCAACGGGTTTGAGTCGTTCCCTAGAAATGAATGTCCTTAAGTTGTAGGTCAACCACAACACCTTGCACTTAATCTCAAAGCCTAAAACCCTTTTTTTTATCCAATCCCTTTAAATCTCACCCTCCACCACTGTATTCTTCATTTCCTTTTAAGCACATTCATAATACACACCAATCCTAGGGTATAAATGTAGAAGAACAATACCGAAACTAAAACTTACCATAAATAGGAAATAAATGGATAAAATAGGTTTTGACCCGTAACCTTTTGGAATCTAACCAAATAAATGAGTTAGTTGGATAGATTAGCTCCTCCTACCCCAAAATCATATGCCACACGTCACATAAACTCTTTTCGGTTTGCAAATTGGCCCCATAAATGCCTCAAATGGAGTCGGGGGCCACACTATGCAATCCAGTGGGATTCGGGACAGACCTGGGGTACCATTGGCCCCTTGGGAGGGTGGTGAACACTTCCCTTCCGCAGCAGCACCGCGGTTGGTCTGGTGGACTGCAGTCACCGCGGTAGACCGTGATCAGGTTGGGCCAGGCTGGTCGGGCCGGTGCTGGTCAGGGTCGGCCCTACCCCTAGTTACATGTGGGGCCCGCGAAATTGCCTGGGGGCCCTTCCTTCTTATCCGTTTGGCCCCCTCGCTCTCAAATACTCCTCCAAGCGCTCCCTTTCCTTCCAAAATCTGATTTTCTCTCTCAAACCTCCCTTCCAATCGCCCCTTCTGCTATTTTTTGTTAAATCTCGCACCCCTCTAATGTTTCACAGCAACACCTACTCCCCTACCCTCTCCATTCTCGTTCATTTGAGCTCCTACACCCGCCATTTAGAGCTCAAAAATGTGTAAGCTCTCAACCCATCCCATCTTGCCATTTTCCCTCTTTATTCTCTTTCATTTGCGCCTATGTAGGCTCAAGATTCCGAAACCTAACAACCCCTCTCCTATCTCCCATGTTTTCCAATACCATGTTCGAAATGTATGCAATTAAACGTAAACTCCGAGATTCCTTTCAAAGTACATTCGTAAATTCATCATCTTGGGATTTGAAAATCCCATCCCACACTTTCCAACACAAGACTCATTTTCTAAAGCCTATAAAATTAATCCCCACCCACCCTCCTACCAACCATGCCACTCCCAATCCCGAGGAGGGATTAGCAATACAGTCTCATTTAATACAACTTAAGACCATTGGCCAAATAGTGTTGAAGTGATAAAATCCTTTGATACACATTAACCCACTACACTCTGACAGTTTAAGCTTTTAGAGTAAATGGTTGTTTGAACAATGGGCCCTTGGAGTTTTGGACCTAGAGCGGTGCTCCTAGATTTCGACAGACCTGACCATATAGGAAATCCAACAAGTAATAATGTGAACCTTAGGACCTTTTTAGCTAGTATGAACATGTGCGTGATGCTCGAGCGTAGTTAAATTCAAGTGCAGGCAACTCAATTCCAATTAGATAATGTTTGACCCTAGGCGATAAACAATTTCTTGTATTAGACATGGTATGAAATCACCTAATGTATGAGCGTGGACTTTGGACTACACCTATGGATTTATACTACTCCTAAATTAAGGCTAGACTACCGGTTACATTAGAGAATGCCAGAGACCGATAGATGTAACTAGGTCAAATCAATATACCTCTTTGATCTGAGTGGCGCAGCGAAAGCGTGGTGGACCCTACCCCACTGGCCCAGGATCGAAACTGTGCTTGTTGAATAGGAACATAATAGAAGCCCTAGCAAGTTCTACTATGAGAAACCGTTTTAGGATGATCTAGTAAGATTTGATTCACAATTTCCTTGGACATAGAATGAGATGAGAATTTTCTTAGACCAAGACCTAAAGAGCAACCCGAGAAATAGGACATTTGAACCTTTTTGTGCTGGACATTCCCTACGTTTTTAGAGCGATCGGTCTACAGAGATACTGAAAAATAAACTGCGAAGCATTCGCGGCTTGACCCAATTCTCAATCCTGAGCGACTACCAATGGACTCACTGCTGACGAGCAGAAGACCAGGATCCACCAAGATTCGGAAGGGATACGATGAGCTTTCTACCCTGGCCTGGTAGATGATCGATATATCGGGATCAAGCCCACTATACCCGTCTCTCCGTGTTGGTCAAACATTAAAAACAACTATCTTACTCTAAATTGTTAGGAATTGTCGTCAAGACTCCAAATAGGTAAAGAAATAAATTGTAGCAAACCATCATGGTATGAGAAATGGATAAAGAAATAAGTTTTAAGGGGGGTAGACTAAAATGAACCAGGCTAGTATATACCCTACCACACATAGAAACTCGAATTACCCTTAGGCAATTTCGGGGACAAAATTTTGTTTTAAGGGGGATAGATTGTAACATCCCGAATTTTTGCCAATCTGGAATTAGATGTCCTTAGGCAATGGGTTGATCCTAACACCTTATTAACCTGTCAGAACTCAATCCCAAAGTCTAAAGCAGCTTTTGAACCTATTTCCTTCACAAATCCCACCCTTCACCACCTTGCTCTTTCAATTTTTCTAAGTACTTTCACCCTAGACACTATCTTAAACTAGCTAAGTATTATAACTTGGATCACTCTATATACAAACTACAAAGGCCTAGGTACCACCTCAGACATAAATCACTCAGGACTAAATCCTTTAGAAATTAGGCGATAATTAGCCAGTGTTAAACTAGAGTACCTGTGAAATTAGCACCAATCACTTTTAATACGATCTGCAAGACCCAAAACTTGTGGAACCGTTGACGCTACATTACCCTAAAATCTAGGATCAATCTCATTACCAAGTTGCTCTCGGGAGCACATTGAAACTCCATGTCAGATCTGGACCGCACATCGGAAGTCCGAATAATACCAAGTTAAGGAATTAGGACCGCCTTGCTGGGCTTGACAACCATCTCGGAAATCAAATCCAGACAGTGTCCCACGGCTGTTCGCTTGAGTCTGGAGCGAGAGAGTGTGAGAACGCTTGTTTTCCTTACAAAATAAATATCTCAAATAGTAATCTGAGACTTGTTACTTGCGGCCATTTTGTAAGCAACCAGACCGTCAGAATCTGACCCAAATACACCCTCGGATCAGGGATATTTCTCCAAACATATCCATGTACTCGGAATCTCCGACGAGATCCACTGACGATTGAAATGAAAATGGTCCGCCACGTGCGATCTGGAAACCCGACTAGAACGAAACCTCAACTGAACCTAGATCCAATGTCTGTGAGCTTAAGTCCGACCTTTGGCTTAAGGGGGGCCACCAGAAGTCCTCTGTTGAGCTGAAACGGATCCACTTTGGATGTAACCTAAGTATACCTTGACCTGAAGTCTATTTCGGTGAGGTTTTAGGCTATATAAGGACCTTAAACCCTCTCTCATTTCAGCCATACGAATTTGAGAAAAATCTTAGGAAAAGAGAGAGAAAGTGAGAGAGAAGTGGGAGTATCTCCCTGCCATGCTTCCCTGCCGCTACACGAGCTTAACCACTCATTTCTAATCGCTTTCCCGGCGATTCCGGCGTTATTTCTAGGTAAGAAACCCTAACCCTAGTCTGTTATGGGGTTTTGATAGTTGTAAGTTATGAAATAGCTAACTTATTTCGTTCTATAGGTTGCCAAACTGTCGTATACGAAAGCTTAGCAAACCTATCTACTCCGTTACGATTCTACGACAAAATGTGCGGACTTTAGATGTATAGGTTATGGTTTTCAACGCTTTCAATACCGAATAATAATAGATTCATGATCTGCATGCAATTGCACATGTACAAAGTGCTGTCTGTTTTCCGTTTCGATTAAAGATGAAGAATATGGAATTTTACATACTCTAGGTATTTGTAGAAAGTACCGTATACGTATAAATTTTGGAAATGTGTTTACCATGATTATTTGTTGTACGAATATATTATATATGGATAAAATACTTATTTAGCGAAAGGACTCGCCCTAATACATGTTTTGCTAATATACACTATGTATGTTGAAATAGTGTATTCTAGAAAGTACCGTACACGTATAAATTTTGGAAATGTGTTTGCCATGATTATTTGCTGTATGAATATATTATATATGGATAAAATACTTGTTTGGCGAAAGGACTCGCCCTAATACATGTTTTGCTAATGTACACTATGTATGTTGAAATAGTGTATTCTAAGTGTTTGTGAAAATGATTGAATGAGTATAGAATTCTCATTCGTGCTCGCCATGACTAATTGTCATGGATATATGATTGTTGTATTGGTGATACCCCTTTGACGAAAGGATTTTTTCTAAATCACGCCACGACCAATATACACTATATATGCTAAAATGTGTAGCCCAAGTGTTTGTGGAAATGACTGAATGAACATGGAACTTAGATTCCTGCTTGCCATGATTATCCGTTGTGGGTGCACGCGTGTTATAATTGGGGCAACTCCCTAGTGAAAGGATTTGGCCTAATGCCTATGTGATTAACATATGTCATGTATGTTGATATATGTAGTTTAAAGTGTTTGTTGAAATGTTGAATGAGTAGTAGTTAGTAAATTGTAATGTTTAAGGGTGTTGAGATATGATTCTCAACTTCTTTAACTATGTATATGATATCTTTAGATATCTGTGTGATTAGGAATTGAATATGTACAAACTCATGCTTATGTTGTACTTCATAACATGCTCAACTGATTATATGATTTTATCTGTGTAATGCATATATTTAAATTCATGTTTATATTGTATTCCATAAGAGCTGTGAAGGGTGATGGGGGAGTGGTGTAACGAGTGCGTGTAACAGCCCTGGCAGCCCTAAGCGAATAATACCAGACTTTGATTGTATGATTTGAATCTTGATCCATTACTGCTTTAACTATCTGCATTTGAATGTGATTGGGGCTATCGTATAGTCCAGGCAATCGACAATGAAACTGAATTCGTGGTTGAGATTCAATCGCCACGAGAGATGTGTTCGTCGAACCCGAGTCGTACTTCGGTTGGCGATAGTGGCTGGCTACACGAAGCTTATGCGCTTCATATCGTTCAAATCGTTGTACGCTCGAGCTAGCCGAGCTTGTCAAGTAACCCGATCTGTCTTATGTATGTTCACCATGTTTAGACGCTACTGCTTGAACCTAAGGTACCAAACTTACCAGTGAAATCTCGTTAACCATGGTACCTCGATCCGCTAAGACTCATGAGCCGGGCATGGTTGTATGGGACACCGTGGTCGAGCTGTCGGCCTACGCTGGGGCCACGTGCCTCCCCGTAGTGACCAGTGAGCAACCAGACTCGTGAGCCGATTATGGTGGTATGGGACACTATATTCAAGTTATCGGCCTACATTGATAAGGTGATGGGGGAGTAGTGCAACGAATGCGTGTAACAGCCCTGGCAGCCCTTTGTAGTGACCTCGAGCATACTCTGAATTTGCAGTGAGGCGACGAGTTTTGCCGCAGTGTATAGAGTATGAACTAAGCCTGTTTCAATTTAGTGATGAACCGTTAAAGAGGTGATGGGGTAGTGGTGTAACCATTGTGCGTAACAGCCCTGGCAGCCTTTATAACGACCTAAAAACACACCATCATATGAGATTAACTAGGATTGACGACCCTAGAATGGATCATGTTTGGGAATGATACAAGGGAGGTACCTTAGTTTCCTAATCCTGCTGTTTGAAATGGACTAATAACTACTCGGTAATCATGCTCATCATCGCACTGCATGTGCCTGGTAGATGTGGAGCACTGAGGGATGAACGCATGTCACGAACGTAAGATGGTGTCGCATGAGGGTGGTTTGGCAAGGGCATTCATCATGTCATTTCATACTTGCATTAAATAAGAGTAGTTAGGATTGTTTGATTATACTTCTTTATCATTACTGCTTGACTGAATTGATAACATGTTAACCTATGCTTTATTGTTCCACTGAGTTGATCACTCACTCCCACGTTATGGGACGGTGTTGTACACACCAAACAGATTTGTTTGAGTTTCAGGTGATGGCGATGCTTATGAAGCAGAGTCGGACTACTACTATGATGTTGAGGAGAAGTTCTCCTACATGTAACTCTCTGACAGGTCTATGAAGACTTGGTATTGTATTGACGGGGCTATGGTATTTGGAATAGAAGACATTACACTTCCACAACTTGGTATAATTTGAAATTATACTTGTAATTCATTAACCTGGTAACCTTATCACACTCTGGAGGCTCACTACAATTTATATATTTTATTTATCTATCACAGTCTTCCACCTGCTATCTCACTTGTCCCTGGAGTATGATATGTTGTTTTGGCTTAATCTCACTCATGTTTACTACACTAATACAGACAACATTTAATCATCATTTATTTTGTTGCATAAGTGATGCGTTGGAACTCGGGAGTTGAGTTTATGCTCGACCCTCGATTTTCAGGGCGTTACAGGTTTTTAGATCTTTACAAGTTCTTTTTAGATCTTTATTAATTTATTTTCCTGCTTTCTTATTACTTTTCTATTTTGTAATTTAGTTATGTTTTTTTAGTTCCCTCTGGCCCAATCTAGAAGGGAAGCACATTTGTTTAATGATATCATAATTTATGATGATTGATTATTTTTAATGATGAGATGAATGGTGTATGTATATTATCAATTATCTAGGTTTAGGTTTTTAATCTCATGTGAGATCCATATGTTTCCATCATGTGAGATCCTTATTGATGGATAAGCTTAACATAGATCAATTAGATTTCTTAGATGAGAGATGTTCTTAACCTGATACATTTCTTTAATTCATTATCTCATGGATATTGAATACTTAAAATCACTGGCGTTTCAGAATATATACTAATAATGTTAATCCATGATTCTCTAAGGGCGCGTTTGGTGCATGGTATTAGATGGGCTTAGGTGGGATGGAATTGCATTTGGTCCCGTGCCAATTCCACTCAATGTTTGGGAAGAATGGAAAAGCTTGGAATTAGATTAGATGGAATTACATTGAATCTCGTGCCAATTCCACTCAATGTTAACAAGTTGTGTAGGTCTCACCATGATGTGTGGACTATATCCACACCGTCCACCCATTTTTCGAGATCATTTTAGAGCATGAGCCAAAAAATCAGGTAGATCTAAAGCTCAAGTGGACCCCACCATAGAAAGCAGCGGGGATTGAATACCTACCGTTGAAAACTTCTTTGAGGCCACATAAGTTTTGGATCTGCCTCATTTTTGGGCCCATGCCATAAAATGAGGTTGCAAAACAGATGAATGGTTTAGATATAACACATATGTGTTGTTGTTCTCAATAGTTTCAAAAGATGGTGGGTATATCCATTCAATGTTCCACCGTATTACAAACATACCATGGAATTAAGCTTATCCCATGATAACAGGGGACAATCCCTGCCATATGTAATAATTACATTTTTTGAATCCAATCCCTCCTAATCCTTCCCAATACCATGCGCCAAACACCCCCTAATCTTTTATATCATTTATTTAACATATTTAAACTATTTTATTTTTCGATTAGGCCGACCATAGTGTTTGGATCCTAATTGCACTATCAAAGTCATCATAGTTTATTTATCATTAACCTATGTGTGAAACTTTGAAGCTTGGGTATTATTTAAATTCTATTAAATTACATACCTTCGAAACTTGCAAAATCATTTCATTTGTTTAGTTTCCATTACTTAGTTAATTTTGCGATGATTTTCTCATTCTCATATATAATCTCTCTGTGGGATTGACCTTGTATTCACAGGATATTACTTATGAAATCTGCGCTTGGAGGCAAGCAATCAACTTTTTGGCGCCATTGCCAGGGAGAGACGAAGATAGATTAGATCTGTGCAAGGTAGCTAAGGTAAGTTCTTTTTTAAAACCTCAAAATTTCTGTAGATTTTTTGTTTCACTTTAAAAGTAAATTCAGTTGGGTCTTTCAAGCACTAACTATGACATTAGGTTGCTCCTGCTTGAGATTTCATCACCCAAGTGCTATGGTTATCCTACAGTTGTTGTTTGATCACAAAGATCATCCATTGAATCTATTTTCCAGATTAGCATAGTTTAATTTTTTGCAATAGTTTTACTTTCTTTTTTTTTTTTATGGTTTGAACCCTCATGGTCGGCTCTACCGCCTGGGTTATTGATTTATTTTGCTTTGTAGTTTGAACCCTCATGGTCGGCTCTGCCACCTGGGTCGTTGGATAAGTTTTTATTTTTACTCTAAGTATCCTACTTGTAATTTGAAGTTATGGTTTTTGTTGTGTGGTATGAATGGTTTATTTTCCGTTGGAGTAGGAATCAAAACAATCGACTCTCCTCCAAATGTGGACTAGTCTCAGGCCTTGATCATTTATTTAAGAAAGGCATTCAATACCACTTAGATTCGATGACAGACCTAGTTGATAATGCAAATCCAAATCTGTCAGATCCAACTATAATCCAAAACAGAGAAAATCAACACAATCCTCCTCTTGAGGATGAGAATGGAGTTCATAGGAATGTGTTACACCAACCACGGACTTTATGTGAACATTTACACCCTAAGAGATCAACTTTACCATCTTGCATTGTGTTCCCTTCTCACATAAGGAACATTGATTTTAAACCAGGTGTTATTCAATTGATTCCTAAATTTCATGGCTTGAATTCTGAAAGCCCCTACTTGCACCTTAAGGACTTTGAGGAAGTGATCTCAACATTACAAGTAAACAATGGCAATAAAGATGCACTCAAACTTAGGTTATTCTTATTTTCTCTAAGGGATCGGGTTAAAGCATGGTTTAACTCTCTAAGACCTCATACCATAACTATATGGCAAGCCTTAAGTAGAGAGTTTTTTTTTTTTTTAATTCTTTCTCAAGCACAAAATAAATGCACTTAAACAGAAAATCATGTCGTTCTCCCAAAACAGGAATGAACTGTTTTTTCAAGCTTGGGAGCGTTTTAAAGACCTTCTACTTACTTGCCCACATCATGGTTATGAACCATGACACTTGATTGATGCTTTCCGAAAAGTGCTCACCATGGATACCCGTTAGTTCATAGAGATGATGAGTAGTGGAACCTTTCTTGACAAAGATCATAATGAGGCTTGAGATTTTCTAGACATGTTAGCAGAGAATACTCAGACATGGGATGTCTCTGCTAAATCGGACCAAACTAGACCCATTCTTAGAGAGAAAGTAGGGTTGTACGTTCTAAAAGAGAGAGGCGACTTTAATGCAAAATTCGCTGCGTTGGCTAGAAAGGTCAAAGCCTTAGAAATTAGGAAGGTGGATATGATTAAAGAAAACACCTCCTTAGGTAATTTTTGTAGCATTTGTGGTGGTGTCGACTATGACACAAAGGATTTTCCAACAATCCAAGTTGTACAAGATATCATGCATGAGCATAGGCAAGCAAATGCTATAAATAACTACCAAAGGCTAGTTGTGTAACCAATGGAAAACACGTACAATCCAAATTAGCTTAACCATCCTAATTTTAATTAGAGGAGTAAACCACAAATTAATGCCTCCAATGCACCTCAAGTGCCTCCACAAAACAACTTCTTTGGGGCATCTAACAATGCATCATATGTGCCCCCACCAAAGCAATTATCTGTGGAGGATGCATTGACTGCATTCATGAACTCTCAAGCTCAAATGAATCAGTTTCTAATCCAATCAAATCCGGAATTAAAGACGGCCATGGATAGGATTGAGACTCAAGTAAATGCTAGGGAAAAAGGCACACTTCCTTCTCAACCTGTGTCAAACCATAGAAATACACATTGCATTGGAGACTCAAATCCAAGTGAGATACATCATGAACAAGCTAAGGCCATTATTACCTTGAGAAGTAGAGAAGCGGTTGATAACAAGATAATGCAACCGGTAGAAATACTGGAGGATGAGTCACTTTCTCAAGAGAATGATGAACTGGTTATAGTTCAAGAGCCACAACAATAAAAGGATAAAGAGACTAGGTCAAATGAGCTTCCTGTTCCATTCTCATCTAGACTTCAGAACCTGACTGTCCCTATGAAATATCAAGAGGTGTTGGATGTGCTCCAAAAGGTTACTGTTAATATTTCTCTGCTTGATGTCATTAGACAAATTTCATCATATGCTAAATATCTTAAAGACTTGAGCACTGTGAAGAGGAAATTAAACATGCACAAGAAGGCTTTCCTCACTAAGAAAGTGAGCGCTATCATTCAAAAAAGGGTTGTACCCAAATACAAAGACCCTAGAAGTCCCACTATTCCTTTTATTATTAGGAATTTCCAAATTGAGCATGCTTTGCTAGATTTGGGTGCAAGTGTCAACTTAATACCTTATTCGGTTTACCAACAAATGGGGTTAGGCGAGCTTAAACCAACCATGATTACATTCCAACTCGCTGATCGCTCCATTAAGGTACCAAGGGAAATTTTAGAGGACGTGTTAGTCCAAGTGGAGCAATTCTACTTCCTCGTGGATTTTATTGTACTAGACACTAAACCATGTGTAAATACTAGCGCTCAAATTTTCATTATTTTAGATCGCCCATTCCTAGCAACTTCAAATGCAATCATTAATTACAGAATGAAATCATGAAGTTGTCTTTTGATAACATGACCTTAGAGCTAAATATTTTCAATATATGTAAGCAACCCATAAACAATAATAAGATACATGAGCTGAATTTTATGGACTGCTTGATAGTGGAAGAGGAAGTGGAACTTAGCCTATCTAAAGAATTGATAAAGTCTTTGGGGACATGAAAAATTCTGATTTAGAAAAAGTGCTTGCTAAAATTTGTGATGATAATGAGAGCATTACCACCTAGGACATTAGTATATACCGATAGAGACCGCATACTCAAATCCTGTCTATCAAGGACTTGCGACCTCTTCCATCACCAACCGATGCTCTAAAGCTTGATCTAAAACCACTACCAAATGAGCTTAAGTATGTATACTTGGGTGAAAATGAAACTTATCCTATGGTAATCTCTTCATTTTTAGACAAGGATCAAGATATTAAATTGTTGAATATTCTAAGGGACCACAAAGGAACCTTGGGCTGGACCATTTCTGACATTAAGGGTATAAGTCCTTCCATATGCACCCATCAGATCCACCTCGATGAGGATACCAAACCAATTAGACAACCTCAAAGGCGTCTCAATCCAAACATGATGGAAGTTATAAAAAAATGAGGTGATCAAATTATTGGATGTGAGAATCATCTACCCAATATCTGATAGTGTTTGGATGAGTCCAACCCAAGTAGTTCCAAAGAAATTCAGAATAACTAACGTGCAAAATTCTAATAATAAACTCATACCAACAAGTGTCACCACTGGTTGGCGTGTTTACATTGACTATAGAAAATTGAATATGGTCACAAAGAATGATCATTTCCCTCTACCCTTCATTGATCAAGTTTTAGAGAAGGTAGGGTCACTCCTTCTATAGCTTCCTTGATGGATATTCCGGATATAACCAAATAGAGATAGCCCTATAAGACCAAGAGAAAGCCACGTTCACTTGTCCATTCAAACGATGCCATTTGGATTATGCAATGCCCCAGCAACTTTCCAACGGTTTATAAGTATTTTTTTCAAATATGGTTGGGAGTTTCTTGAGGTTTTTATGGATGATTTCTTTGTATTTGGGAATAGTTTTGAAGAATGCCTCAACCATTTCTCTTGTCTTATACAGGTGTGAAGAGAAGCACCTTGTCTTAAATTGGGAGAAGTGTCATTTCATGGTTAAAAAGGAAATTGTTTTGGGCCATGTTATCTCCAAAAAATGGAATCGAGGTCGATCGCTCAAAACTGGACATCATTGCTAATCTACTTATTCCCTGAACTGTTAGAGATATTAAATCACTTCTAGGGCACGCCTGTTTTTATAGAAAATTTATCAAAGACTTTAGTGTCATTACTAGACCCTTGACAAATCTTCTTCAAAAGGATGTCCCATTTAAGTGGACAGATGAGTGTATAAGTGTCTTTAATAAAATTAAATCATCTCTTACCACTACACCTATCATACATCCAACAAATTAGACACTTTCTTTTGAACTAATGTGCGATGCAAGTGATTATACCATATGGGCTGTTTTGGGCCAAAGGAAAGATAAACGGCCCTACGTTATTCACTATGTGAGGAGAACTCTAAACTCGACCTAAGTGAACTACTTAGCAACTGAAAATGAGTTACTTGTTGTAGTTTTTGCTTTGGATAAGTTTAGGTCCTACTTGCTGGGATCTAAAGTGGTCAATTTCACGGACCACTTGGCTTTGAAGTATTTTTAATCTAAGAAGGATGCAAAGCTGAGACTTTTAAGATGGATCCTCCAACTCCAAGAATTTAACTTAGAGATAAAAGATAAGAAATGAGTAGAAAATGTAGTGGCCGATCACTTTCCAGATTGGTGTTAGATGATTTCATTGAGGAGATGCATATCCAGGACACTTTCCCTGATGAACAATTATTTGTTATATCCAAATTGTCTTGGTATGCGGATATAGTGAACTATCTTATAACGGGAAAAATGTCACATCATTGGAAATCATAAGATAGGAAGCATTTTGAAATCGAGGTTACGAACTTCTTCTAGGATGACCTATATTTTTATAAATATGAGACTGATCAAATTTTTAGACGTTGTGTCCCAGAAAATGAAGTTCAGAGTGTTGTTTCCTTTTGCCACATGGAAGCATGTGGTGGCCATTTTTCTGCTCAGAAAACCATTGCAAAAATTCCGCAGTGTGGGTTTTACTAGCTCACCATGTTTAAAGACACTCACGCTTTCTGTGTTGCTTGTGATAGATGTCAAAGATTGAGAAGAGTATCCCAGCGCAACATGATGCCTTTATCCCCTATTTTACCATTGAAAATTTTTTATTGTTAGGGTATTGATTTTATGGGCCCATTTCCATCTTCTTTTGAATTTCTTTATATATTGGTTGGTATGGACTATGTTTCCAAGTGGATTGAGGCAGTTCCAAGTAGGACCAATGACAATAAAGTGGTCATACGATTCCTCAAGGAAAATATTTTTTTCTAGATTTGGAACTTTAAAGGTCATCATTAGTGATGGTAGGTCTCACTTTTGTAATAGGACATTTGAGGCTTTAATGAAGAAATATAGCATCAAGCATAAAGTGAGCACTGCATACCACTCACAAACGAGTGGGCAAGCTAAGATTTCTAATCAAGAAATCAAACATATTTTGGAGAAAACTATAAGGCCAGATAGAAAGTATTGGTCCCTCAGACTATCCGATGCTTTACGGGCTTATAGGACTGCTCATAAGACTCCAATTGGAATGTCCCCATACAGATTGGTGTATGGGAAGGCTTGTCACTTGCCTGTAGAATTGAAACATAGAGCATACTGGATAATAAAGAAGTTAAACTTTGATATGGACCAAGCAAGTGGACAAAGAAAATTAGAATTGAATGAATTAGAGGAGCTGAGGAGAGACTCATATGAAAATTATAAAATCTACAAAGAGAGAACCAAAGCTTTTCATGATAAAAACATTTCAAGGAAGAAGTTTGAACCACGGCAAAAGGTCCTATTGTACAATTCCCGTCTCCAGTTCTTTCCAGAAAAGTTAAGATCAAGATGGACAGGCCCCTTCATTGTGAAAAATGTTAATACTCATGGGGCCGTTGAAATTGAGAATCCATGTAATAGATATATGTACAAGGTTAATGGTCAAAGATTGAAGCCTTATATGAAAAACTTTCATTTGGGAAAGAGTCCATCCCTCTTCATGAGGTAGAATATTCGGATTGATGCTCCTAGTCTGATGAAGTATTTGTGTAAGATTTATATATAATATTCAATTTTTTTAGTGTCACCTAGCAGGTGAGTTCTTCATGGCAGGTACTATCCATCCTTTCTTTTATTTTTATTGTTCTCACATTTTATGCATTACATGTATCATTACATTAGAGACGATGTAGATTTTAGGTTGGGGTGTGAATAGTCATCCATGTGAGTTTATATTTTAGGACTAGCAGAGTCTACATTTTTTTGGTTTATGGGAATTTTTTTCAAAATTTTCAAAATATAATTTTTTATATACAAGAATGTGAACAAGATATTATGCGAATTCCAAAGGCAAAGTTAATACTTGTTCTAGGTTGATAGTAGTCAGATTTTATATAACTGAAAATTATAGACTTGAGTTTGATTATCTAATCACTAATTTAGAGTGAGTTGTAATTTGATGTACTGAATTCACAATACACCCTAGCTAACTAAGTGAAGAATATGATATGTGAACTAGAATAACAAATTTTGATTCAAACAAGGTTGAGTGAACTAGTACCATTGACATATGCTTTAAACAGATAATAGAAAAAAGAAAAAAAATGATGGAAAAAGAAAATTTTATTATAGAGTATGAATGTAATAACCATAACAATCATGTCAGTAATCCAGAGTAAGGATACCTAAGTATTCATTACTGTTTCCATTACAAGTACGATACCTTAGGTTATAAAGCAAACTCGGTGGAAATCTTCATCTAAGGGTGGTCTATAATAATGAGGATATGATGATAAAAAAAGAAAGGGCATGAATAAAATGAGATAACTAGAGATTTCATATGCTTGGGATGATTGAGAGGAGTTAGGATAGGGAACATACATATTTCTCAAAGTTAGACTAGTGTCACTGAGCACCTAAGTATATTGGATTATAACTATTTTAAATTTTGATTAGATCTCTGAACTCAAGGATGTAATGGATTAGGAAATTGAGATTCTAACTAACTTCAGACTTAGGATAAGTGTTGCTTTGTTTTGGAATTCATATGATGAATGGAAGCATAATTGTATAAATTTCTGAGTTTTGAACTATTTTTCATGTTTTCAATGTTTGTGGCTAACATTTCTGGAAACCCTCACGAGATTATAACTCATCCACTAGGGGAAACTTAGGGGTTTAAAGGTTTGTTGCATATGCTAAATGCAATCGAGATTACCTGCGAAAGTGGTGTAGTTAGAATTTTTGTTTTCGTTTTAATTTTGTTTCTAGAATTAATTTTTATTCTTATTTTTATTTGAAAATTTTCTTCACTTATTTTGCTCAGGACTAGCAAAATGCTGGTTGGGGGGTATGTTGAGACTCAAATATTACATATTTTTCCTCATTTATATCTTGGTTTTATGAACATGATAATGCTTAATGGTATATTTTATATTGTATTGTAAGGTGAACTTGAGAGCTTAGAGTGAAAACAATGTTAAAAGCATGGATTTGATGCTCAAGAATCACCAAGGCAAAGAATAGACCTTTGGAGACTAAGATTGAAGATTTCAAGACCCCAAGAGTCAAGAAAACCAATTGGAAAAGGAAGGAAGTGCAGAAATTAGTATAGAAATTCGCAGGATCTGAGCTTAGATGACATCGAAGTCAGTCTTCGATGACATCGAAGAATTAAAGTAAAATCAAGTTGGGTTGCTGGACAAATTAGATATAGTTTTCGATGACATTGAAATTAGTTTGATGACATCGAAGCCAGTCTTAGATGACATCGAAAGCAGTTTGATGTCATCAAAGGGTTTACGCGGAGCCTACGCGGAGTGAGAAAATTTGAGGAGGTTTCCAGATTATTCAAACGAGTTTGAAGGAGGGAGTTCCCCACTTATAAATAGGGCTTCCCATGTATTCTTAAACATCATTTAGAGTATTCAAGGGCAAGATCTAGGATTTTTTCTAGGGTTTTTAGATCTTTACAAGTTCTTTTTAGATCTTTATTAATTTATTTTCTTGCTTTTTACTTATGTTTTTTATTTCCCTCTATCCTAAGCTAGAAGAGAAGCATATTATGTTGAGGGTCAAATATTTCATATTATGCCCTAGTTATAACATGATTTTACATGCACAATAATGTTTAACGTCCTCTTTTGATCATGTTTGTGTTGCAAGGTGAATTTAAGAGCCTGGACTGAAAAATGGTACTAAAAGTATGGATTTAATGTTCAGAAATTACCAAGACAAGGAACAGATCTTAAGGGACTGATATCGAAGAATATACGAGCCAAAGATCAGAGAAAATCAAGTGATCAACAATAAAGAGGCCTGAAAGTCTTCCTGACTGCAAGATCACAGGGTTCCCACCATCTGTTTGGCTCGAAACTTTATATCTGGCCTGAGGACCCTAAATTAACCGCACACGTTGAAATTCAACCCTTGGATCACTATGAAAGTGGCCCAACGGAACAGATCAGCCCATAAAACACTAACATGGGGCCCACCTGATATCTGGATATGCTTAAATTTTGGTCTCAACCCCTTAAATGAGGTGAAAAAATGGATGGACGAAGCGAATTTCTCAGAAACATCACAAGTGGACCCCACTGGCAGTGTCGGTGCACAGCGCACAAGTGCAATCAACGTGCATTGGACCGGGATGCTCGGTCAATGGGCGTTGACCCACGCGGATTCGAATTCTCGCCAACATCCGCAACGCGTCTCTCCTGTGGCATGTTGTGGCTTACCATCGGAGCCCATATGATGATTCGGACAGTTCATTGCGTCCAGGGGGTGGCCACGAACCTAGCCATGGTGGCCGTTTGGTCCCATGCACGTGTACACTCGCAAATCGCCGTCAAACGCAAGATGAACGACGGGGTGATTTGATACAGCGGGTCACACCAAAACTCGACCAAAACCACTCTTTTTCGACCGAAATTTCGTCAGGAATCTAATGAACGGGGTGAATTTCTCCAAAAACATCACTATGGGGCCCACCAAGCATCTCAGCGCAGGAAAATTCACACCTTATGCACATCCGATTTTCCCAAACATTGTGGGGCGTTTTATGGCCCAGATGATGATCGGATCTTTGATCTGAACCGTCCAACAGCTCGAAAAGGGGGTCTTTACCCCAACCATGGAGCCAAAATCAATTCTTGGAACATCCACCGTCCGAAGATTTCCTCCAAATGCAAGCTGATTTGTGTTTTTTTTGCTGCCGCTGCACACGCGATGTGCATACGAGTTACACACTTCATTCCACCACCTCTGGCATGCACAACGTCCACCACCCTTTGCACCTTATAAAAGGAGAGAAGAGAAAGAGCTGAAAACCATCCTGGGACGTGGGAAGCCAAGAAGAGAGAGAGAGAGAGAGAGAGAGAGAGAGAGAAGTGGTCGGTCTTCATCAACCTTCCTCCTTCCTTTTTCATTATATGCTTTCTTTTTACGCTTTCCTTCAAGTTTAGCTTGATCATATCTGGCTAAACCTCTTAGCTAGGGCTAAGAGGTGAAGCTTGTAGTGTGATGGGAGATTTTTCTTTATGCCTTTTGATTCATGTTTAAACTGAACTGATTTTGATTCTAGTTTGATTTAAGGAATACCTTTAGTTTTTAATGGTTTGTTGTGACTTAAATTACAATGAATCTGCGATGGCTTTGGGTATGTTCTTTTCATTATTGTGATTATGAAGTTAGGAAGCCCTGTTGTTCACCATCATCTCATGGGCATGGTTGGGTGATGGAACCCTTCCTAACGTTCATAACTCTCTCAGATTGACTGTGGATTGGTTAAATTATGTTGTTTACTTTGTCTCATGGGCATGATTTGTGATGGAATCAATTCTAATAATCACACCTCTCATCTCTTGAAAACTGGATCAAAGGAACTTTAGATTTGATGTTTACAGTTATACCCTCCAACTGGATGAAGATGGGACTCTAAATCTAGTTGCGTTCATGAATCAAGCATAAATCTCCATGATCTCTACAAGTAGATCCTTGGAAACCCTAGTTTTCCACTTTTGAATGTTACAAGTTTTAGTTTAATAATTCACCATTATTCTCTTAAATTCTTCTGATTTAGATACATCTTCACCTAGTTCTAGTTCTAGCTACTTTTAGAATACATATAAGGTTCAATCCCTGTGGATTCAACCTCGGTCTTACCGAGATTATTACTACATCGCAACCCTATACTTAGGGTGGTGAACAAGTTTTTGGTGCCGTTGCAGGGGATTGACGGTTGCGTTTTTCTGAGATTAACTAGTTTTAAAAGTAGGTTAAGATTAGGGTTTTCTAATTTTAGGTTTAGGTTTTTCCGTTTGATTTTTAGAAACTAACCTAACTTTCCTGTTTTGTAAGATCCTAACATAGAAACTTCTGATTTGGTAATCTCTTCCTAATTTTTCTTCCTTTCTATTTCTATATTAGGATTTGTTTTATATTTTTAGAAACTTTCTAATTCAAGGATTCCTTTTATCTTTATAATCTAACTTAGTTTTCTATTTTTAGGTTTAGAAACTTTCTAATTTTAGAATTTTTGTTTTAGAAACTAACTTCTTTTGTTTTGTTCTACAGGATTCTAACAAAGATCTCCTCCAATCTAGTAACTTCTTTCTAACTTCTCCTCTATCTAGATCTCTTATTGCTATAGGATTTTTCTTTTATTTTCATTTAGGTTTAGATTTAGAGTTAAGGCTTCACCATGCAAGAGTGGGAACGTGTGTATGCTGAGATAGCTAAGAAATCTTGGAAAATGATTTATGATGATTATGATGGGAAACAGCCTATGCCTCAAATATTTTCTAAAATTTTTTTCAACCAATCGAAATATGATGATCCACCGATTAAGAAGTCCTTCGGTGATTATCTGTGGGAGAATAATTGCACTCCATGAGTTAAGAAAACGATACGTGATTATTGGAATGATGACGCGTATCAACTCCCAACATATGACCCGTATGATTATGATCAGTGGAAACAAATATATTTTGAAGTTGAGTCAGTAAAACATCATAGTGAAAACCCTCTTGGATCAACCACTTTTGAATTTCAACCAGAAAGGATCTAAGATAAATCACCTCCGAATTACACACACTATGTTACTGACATGAGGAAATTATTAGAAGAACTTGAGTCACACTGCAATAGGCTAATGGAGGCTAGTTCACCCTAGCCTCAACCCAATCCAATTCTTCATTCGCAATTCCCTACCTATGATCAATGGAATCATCAAAATTGGGAAGACGAACCAGCAATGCATCATAGTGATAATTCTCTTAGGTCCACTACCTTTGAAATTAAACCAGAAATAATCCAAGAGAATTCAATTCAAAATTTCTTCCAAACTCTAGAGCTCAGCCAACAAAATACACTCCAAAGGCTGCAAGAACTTAGATATTCAACAGCGGAGTTCAAGTGAGGCGATTGTGAAGAACTTTAGAATTTGAAATGAAGAGTTGGATTCCGTTAATGAGCATACAGTTCAATTTCCCGATGAGCCGATCTCAATGACTGTTCAAAAGAATAATCAAGAGACATGGGTGTCTTTTAAATATAATGATGATGACACACTTCACTCACATGACACACTTAGTTTCAATTTGAGGAAGAGGTTAGTTTGTTCGAACCTCAACCCAATCTAGGAATAGAATGTGAGGAATGTGATCCCATCCCAAGTGTGTACTGTACTGAATTGGAAGATGATGAGTATTGGGATGACGATCATAAATGTATAACCCAAATTCCACTGGAATCGAACTCAAGTTTGGCCTAGGTTAAGGATCAAGAGGTTCAGGAGGTTGTCGACCAAAGTGATCTACTCCACCTATCTGGCCAATTTAAATGTGGAAGATGAACCCCTTACAACTGACCCTTCTAACTCGTATGAGACATGTTTGAACCACTCTCCTAAATAAAATGATAAAATGATTCGGGAGATAGATGAGTCGCTCGATATGACTCTGGGAATTGGAACCATCCAGTTAAGGCCACCATCTGAGTTGTCAACCCTTGACAATACAATGCTTTTACTGGATGGTACTGATGAATAGAGTTTTCACATCAATACATCGCTTATTGATCCTCAACTTGTCTATGCAGGGCAAGAGCAAGAGAGCATGCTTCCATCCACTTCCAGAGACGATGGAATCCTTGGGCAGATCATCACAAGCTTCAATGTGAAAACGAGTCACTCTCAGCTGAATTTTTCAACTCTTTAGACGATTGCTTAGCACACTTTGCAAATTCAAACGATCCCGTGATACAAGACTTAGTGAATGCCTTACAAGACAATACCTCGTAGTTGTTACTGACCGAGAGAACCCTATTCTAAAGCTCCTCCTTCCTCAAATCTTGAATGTCTATCATTAAAGGAGGAGGAGCTGAAAATTGAACCGGAGTCTGAAACTTCAGAATGTGTTGAGACTACATCATCTGCTGAGAATTCTTCTGAATTTTATCTACTTGTAGTCTCTGATTCACCATGGAGTACTCACGTTGAAACTTTTTTCTGTCACAGGTGAATCATATATACTTTGGATACCTCAAGCGATTCAACGACAATTTTTTGCTGAGGTCCATAAATTTATCTGAAAATTCATGCTCCAGGGCATCCAAGCTTATTACAAAAAGGGCTTTTGGATGATCTTGTTGAGAAACCTACTGAGAAATTTATCAAGATATTGACCGGAAGAGAAACCTTACGGCATGACTGAGTAGATTTTCCCATACTTTCCTAGTTTAGGATTAGTTTTCTTTTATCGTTCTAGGATAGTCGACTTTATGCCATTAGGATAGTTTGTTTTCCAGTTGTTCTAGGTAGTTTGCTTTTGTTAGTTTAAAACTCTTGTGCTGAGCCACCTTGACGCTGAGATCTCTTTAGAAAAAGTCGTTCAATCTCCTCGTCAGGCACTATCTTTCCATCACTTCTCCTTCACTTTCGTTGTCTCATGTGCATTGCATGCTTATATCTTTTACATTGAAGACAATGTAGATTTTAGGTTGGGGATGAGAGATTAGGTTATCTAATCAGTATTTTCTTGGTCTTGAGCAAAAATTGTGAAAATTTTTAACTTTTTCTGGAAATTCTTGTGAATTCGAAGTGATTTTGAAGGCCATCTTTTATTTAGAAGTATAAGATACGTAATGTTGGTAATTTATGACTCTTGGATTCAGCTATCTGTTAGATTTCACAGTTAAGTTTGAATTGTTAATCCATGATTAGAAGTTTTAAACATTGATTGAGTCATGATTTCACATGTCACATCTAGCTTACACATTAAGGTTTCAGTTCGGTATTGAAGGGTTAACTTGGTAATCATTAAGCATGGAAGGAACTAACCTAGGAAATTTTTCCATCATGTTCATTGAAAAAATAATAATAATAATACCCAGCTAAAAAACGGTTGTGTTCGAAAACGGGTACCTGTTAAAGATTTTTAAAAAGGTTGACACAGCGTGAAGCCATCGATGGAAAAATCAAAAGCTGGAAGAATGAAAAGGTTGAACAGTAAGGCGAGTTTCGGTTTAAGTTGGGTTATCCAAGAATGCTTTGTTTGATTATCAATGTTCTCATGAAAATTGACGATTGGACTCTTAATGATGATAAGCCGAGGTTACACTACACCCATGGAACTCAATGTTTAGAATTGTTCTAATCAATGGATTAATACTTTGAACTTGACTATGAAGTTTACCATGCGCTTGAGTCTAGGAGAAAATAATTCCCAACATTCATGAATCTTAGAATTCTATTGTAACGCCCCGGATTTTTTGCCAACTTGGGATTAGACGTCCTTAGGCAATGGGTCAATCCTAACACAGGTTTAAGTTCTTAAACGCTCAATTAAAGTCTCGAATCGTTCCTTAAATCATTTTCTTCACAAACCCCACCCTTCACTACCTTGTGCTTTCAATTTTTCAAAGCACCTTCGCCTCTAGACACTATCTTAAACTAGCTAAGTAGTATAACTTGGATCACTTTATATACAAACTACAATGGACTAAGTTCCACCTCGATGAAAATCACTTAGATTAAATCCTTTAGAAATTTAACAAAGTTAACTAAGTACTAAACTCAATTAGCCATGAAATCATTAGATCGCTTTAAATACGATCCGCAAGACCCAAAAATTACGTAATCATTGACGCTAGGTTACCCTAAAGTTTAGAACCAAACTCATTTCCCATCCGCTTCTGGGAATGAAACGAAACTTCATATTAGGTCTAGATCGCACATCGAGTCCGAATAACCCGGCTAAGGAACTAGGACCGCCCCACCGGGCTTAACAATCATCTCAAAAATCAGCTCCATCCGATGTCCCACGGTCATTCGTTTCGATTCGAGCGAGGTAGTGTGAAAAACACTATTCACATGCCAACATAAATATCCGGAATAGTGATCCGCATCATTTGTTGACGCGTCAAGATAAGCAACCCGACCGTCGAATCGGACCAAATTACACCCTCGGATTAAGAAAATTTTAGAACATTTATATGTACTGGAATTTCGATCGATCGTGGCCCACCGACCGTCGAATCGAAAGTGGTCCGCCACGTGCGATCCGGGAATCCGATCGAGTCAAAAACGTAATCCCACGTAGATCCATCGATGGTGAGCTTAAGTCCGACGTTTGGTTCAAGGAGGGCCACCGAACTTCCCTTTGAGTGGAAAAGCGGCGAAAATCCTATATTAGCAGACCTCTTGAACCCGAGTCTATTTTCGAATGTTTTTGGCTATAAAAGGGCCTTAGAGCACCCTCTCTCACAGCCATACGAATTTGAGTTTTGGGAGAGAGAAAAGAGAGAGAAAAGAGAGAGAAAGGCTTGGAGTTTGTTGCTGATTTTCCTCCTCCTCGCTTTGGCTTGTTACACGCCTACACCGCCCTGTTATAGCGCTTTCCGGCTGGTATCCATCCCATTTGAAGGTAAGAAACCCTAACCCTAGGTCTAATTTTGGTAGGATCGTTGTAGGCTATGTAACAACTAACCGATTCCGCTCTTTAGGCTAGAAAACTCCCGTATACGGAAGTTCTACTGCCCTTGCTGATTCGTTGAGTTCAAAAGGCAAAGGTGAGGACTTTAAGTGTATAAGTTACGGTTTTCAACGCTTTCAATGTCAGATAATGGTAGATTCATGATCTGCTCGTAAATGCACATGTACAAAGTGCTTTCCGTTTCCTGTTTCGATTAACGTTGTAGAAATTGGAATTTCACATACTCTAGGTATACGTAGAAATACCGTATACGTATTTTTTTTGGAAAAACGTTTGACATGTTTAATTAATGTATTATTATATGATGTATGGATAAAATACTAATTTGGTGAAAGGAATTGCTGAAATACATGTTCATGTGTAAATGCTACGTATGTTGAAATTGTATATTCTAGAAATACCGTATATGTATTTTTTTGGGAAAATGTATGACATGTTTATTTAATGTATGATTATACAATATATGTATAAAATATTAGTTTGGCGAAAGGAATCGCCAAAATACATGCTCCCTTGTAAATGTCAAGTATGTTGAAATTGCGTATTCTAGAAATACCGCATATATGTAAAATTTGAGATGTATTTATCATGATTATTTGTTGTAGTAATATATTATACATGGATAAAATACTCACTTGGCTAAAGGATAGCCCTAATATATGTTTTGCTAACATACACCACGTATGTTGTAATAGTGTATTCTAAGTGTTTGTGAAAATGACCGAATGAGTATAGAATTCTCATTCGTGCTTCGCCATGACTAATTGTCATGGATTAATGATTGTTGTATTGGCGATACCCTTTTGAAAGGATTTTCCCTAAATCACGCCACGGCCAATATACACCAAATATGCTAAAATGTGTGGCCCAAGTGTTTGTGGGAATGACCGAATGAATATGGAACTTGATTCCTCGCTTGCCATGACTATCCGTCAGGGTGTACGCGTGTTATGATTGGGGCAACTCCCTAGTGAAAGGATTTGGCCTAATGCCTATGTGATCGACATATGTCATGTATGTCGATGTATGTTTGTTTAAGTGTTTCTTGAAATGCCTGAATGAGTAGTAGTTAGCAAAGTGTAATGTATAAGGGTGTTGAGATATGATTCTCAACCTTTTTTTTTTACTATGTGTATGATCTCCTTTGATAGTTGTGTGATTAGGAATTGAACATGTACAAACTCATGCTTGTGTTGTGATTCATAACATGCTCAACTGCTTTATGATTTTAACTATGTAATGCATATGCTTAAATTTATATTTACGTTGTATGATCCGTCATGGGTGATGGGGAGCGGAGCAACGAGTGCGTCTGGTACTGCAGCACTTCTAAACGGATAATACCATATCTTGATTGTATGAGTTGAATCTTGATCCATTACTGCTTTATCTATCTGCAAATGATTGTGTTTGGGGCTATGATTATAGTCCAGGCAATCGATAACGGGATTGAATTCGTGGCTGAGATTCATTTGCCACGTGGGATGTGTTCGACGAACTTGTGTCGTGCGTTGCTCGCCGGCGATAGTGGCTAGGCCACACGAAGTTGTTTATGCACTTCATGTCGTGCAGCTCAACGGCGATCGTGCTAGTCGAGCTCGTCAAGTAACCCGATTTGTCTAATGTATGTTCACCATGTTTGGTCGCCTCGCTTGAACCTAGGGTACCAAACTTACCAAGAAATCCCTTTTAACCATGGTACCTCGATCCGCTAAGACGCATGAGCCGGCATGGTGGTATGGGACACCGTGGTCGAGCTGTCGCCTACGCCGGGGTCATGTGCCTCCCCATAGTGACCATTGCGCAACCAACCTCGTGAGCCGATTATGGTGGTATGGGACACTATATTCGAGCTGTCGATACTTACGGCGAGAGCCGAGTACGGTGAGACCTGTGCTCGTGCTGACGGGCGACGAGTCCTCCGTAGTATCTTCGAGTATACTCCAAGTGTCCGTGATTGGCGACGAGTCTTTCACAACAACCGGAGTATGAGTTGAGCCGAGTACCGTGAGACCAGTACTCGAGCCGACTCGCTAGTGATTGGGCCAAGTACGGTGAGACCCGTACTTGAGCCGACGGCCAAGAATTGAGCCGCATACGGTGAGATCTCAGATCCGAGCCGACGGTGACGAGCCCTTTGCGATGCCTTCACTACGCTTCTCAAACCATAATATCGTATGAGATTAGCTAGATTGACGACCCTAGAATGGATCATTTTGGGAATGATACAAGGGAGGTACCTTAGTTTCCCAATACTGCTGGTTGAAATGGACTAATAATAACTCTGGTAATCATGATCATCATGCACCGCATGTGCTTTGTAGATGTGGCGCACTAAGGGAGTAAGCATTCGCGAACGTAAGATGATGTCGCTGAGGGTGGTTTGGCAAGGGCATACAAAGATCATGTCATTTCATTTCCGCACTTAACAAGAGTAGTTAGAAATGTTTGATTTGTACTGCTTTATCATTACTGCTTGATTGAATTGATAACATGTAACCTATGCTTTATTGTTCCACTGAGTTGATCACTCACTCCCACGTTACGACGGTGTTGTACACACCAACCAGATTTGTTGATTTCGTGTGGTGGCGATGCTTGTGAAGCAGAGCCGACTACTTCTATGATGATAGGGGGAATTCTCCTATCTCAGATCTCTCTCGGCAGTCAATGAAGACCCGATATTGTATTGACGGGCTATGGTACATGGGATAGGAGGCATTACACTTCCTCACATTTGGTACATTTTAGAACTCGCACTTGTATTTATTTAACTCCGGTAATGTTATCACACTCGAGACTCATCATAAGTTATATATTTTATCTATCTATCACAGTCTTCCGCTTGCAAATTTAACTGCCTCTCGAGTATGATATGTCTTTTTTGGCTTAATCTCACTCATGTTCAATGCACGAATACAAATAACATTCAATTATCATTCATTTTGTTGCATAAGTGATGTTCTGAACTCCTGAGTCGAGTTTATGTTCGACCCCCGAATTTCAGGGCGTTACAAGATGGTATCAGAGCATGATTTTGATTAAACCGGACCTGGGTTATGGTCACACTACGCACTCTAACGCACTCTGACTTAGGAGGGAGCGACGGAATGTAGAAACAGTCTTAGGCATCCTTGTTTCCGTCCAACGGCTAGTTCACTGAAAATGAACGCCGAAATCGAGTATGTATTCAACCATGGTCGCACGGGTCGACCTTAAAACATTTCTAGGTTGTCTAGTGAAGGGTCTAGATCACCATCTATCTCATCCCAATCATTGAGAATCAGTAGAATGTGTGCAATAAACGTGATGAGGATAACTACTCCGAACCCTTGAGCTTCTCCTGACTCCTACCAGAGACTTCTCGAATCTACAAGAGGAGAAAGCAAAAATAGAAAGAAATTCTAATAAATTCAAAACTGATTAGTGAATGACTAAAAACGAGTTCACCACCCTTTAAATAAGGATACCAGGTAATGGGAAAGAAATCAGGAACAAACTACAACAAAAACTTCTAGAATTCGCGACTTACTATGGGTCGTGATGTCTACTAGTGGGTAAAGTTTTCGGTCAAAAAATAGTAAGTGTCCTAAACGACTTCACCAAACCGTTCTCCTAATTATTCTAAACTCTTTTCTCATTGGGCACAACTCCTAAAGCCCAACGGATGAAGAGAAATCAAACTAAAACTACTATTTTTAGCAAAATGAAATTGAAGTGGGGAAATAACCGTCAATCGGGGGGTTTTCTCGCAATTTCGGGCTGCGCAACCCGGCATAGCGGGTTGGTTGGCTTCATTAGCTCGTCCTACCCCAAATTCATATATTTTACGTCAGATAACTCATTCCGGATTGCAAGATATGTCCAGTTTACCCGAAACTACCCGAAATAGAGCGAATCGGAGTCGGGGGCCTCCCCACTTAAATTCGATGGGACCCAGGGTCGAACCAGGGTGCATTTGGCACCTTGGGACCATGAAGAACAGGGCCCCACCGCGGCGCGCTTCCGCTAAGCCCGACCGCGGCGCCACCGCGCCACCGGCGGCGGACCGCGGTCCGGTTGCTTTTTCGGCGACGTTCCAAGCTTGGGGTTGGTCGGCCTGACCCCCCCTACCCCCTGGCACATGCCATTTTGGAAAATGTTTAGGATTTTTAGGTCTATAGCCCCCTTCTCTCTCACATCTTTCCTTCCAAACTCCCTTCCCTTCCAATTGCGATTTTTTCCTCCAATCCTTCCTCCAATCTTTCAATCCACTATTTTCAACCATGATTCACCCACTTCCATCGATCACAGCCACACCTACCTTCTACCCTTGTCGTTTCCCTCATTTGGACACTCACACCTCCCATTCGAAGCTCACATTCGTGTAAGCTTTCAACCCATCTCATCTATTCGTTTTTCCTCCTCCAATCCCTGTCAGTTGGGGCCTTCACAATCTCTGTTGAGGCTCAAGTCTGTGGGGAACCAGAGAAATCAGCCCTTGTTCTTCCCTTTTCTTCACTCTTTTATAGCCTTCACAATCTCCAAATGATAGGACATTTGGGGCCCGTTCAATCAATTACATTATGTGGGATTAGGTGAATGGAATTGTAAAAGTAGTAATAAATCTATGTGTAGGTATGGTCCCTAGATTGGGTGTATCCCATGTGTTCCGACATCATGTTTAGAATGTATGCAATTAAAAGTAAATTTCGAGATTTCCTTTCCAATAACACTTAGAAGTTCATTATCCTGGGATTTGAAACTCCCATCTTGCGCTTTCCCACACAAGGCTCATTTTTCAAAGCCTATACCATTAATTTTAATCCCCACCCACCCTCCTACCGAATATGCCATTCCCAATCCCGAAGTGGGATTAGCAATACAGTCCCATTTTAATGCAACTTAAGACCATTGGTCAATTTGTGTTGAAGTGATAAAGTCCCTTGATATACATTGACCCACCACGCTCTGATAGCTTAAACTTTTAGAGTAAATGGTTGTTTGACAGATAGACCCTTAGAGTTTTGGACCTAAAGCAGTGCTCCTAGATTTCGACAGACCTGACCGTAGAGGAAATTCAACAAATTAATAATGTGCACCTTAGGATCCTCTTAGCTGGTATGAGCATATGTGAAATGCTTGGGCGTAGTTAACTGTAACTACAGGCAACTCAGTTCCAATTAGACAACTTTGACCCTAAGTGATAAAACCCTTCCCGGTATTAGAAATGAAGTGAAGTCATCTAGTGTATAAGAATAGATTTTGGACTCACCTATGGATTCCCGCTACTCCTAGATTAAGACCAGACTACTGGTTAGGCTAAGGAAAGTAAAAGATAAATTAATTATGCTAAGCCAATTGAATAATAGAATTAGTTATTCGGCTTAACCGACTCAGACCCACTACACAACATTCTTTCTGTGTTGGCCCGACCATTTGCAACTAAAGGTTTATCCCTTTGCTTTTGAAAAGTATTAGGAGTATATAGCCGATAGCGACTTTGCCTTTTAAGCCTAAGGAATTACCCAAATGGGCAACAGACAGTTAGGAATTAGGTCTCGAATCTCATGTCATTACAACATACACATTGTACATATGAACTTAAAAAATAAATAAATAAATAAATAAATAAATAAATAAAAAAAATAGTCTGCCTATTGACCTATACTTTCCAACGACCTTTGTACTAATAAGGTATAAAATTATCTTACAGTAATAAACTAGACATGACTTGGGAGGGTAAGTTGAGATCGTAATAAAAGTCCTTTGGTAGAATTAGGCATCTCGCCTCAAACTCACACACGCCCGTGACCTCAACCACATTGCCCATCATTTTAGCTCTCTCGATACCCATAGGTATCAATGCCATAAGTATACATCGTCGATGAAAGGCAGACCAATGTATTTCCCATTTCATTTTAAGGATAGGTTATAAATTACACCTTGTTCCGATGTACGGAGCAGGACATAAATCTTAAGCCTTGAGGGTGAAAATAAAATTTTAAGGGGGGTAGAACATTATGAGCCAAACCTAGTTAGGTTACCTATTGCATCTCTTTGACCTGGGCGGCGTAGCGGAAACATGGTGGACCCTATCCCACTGGCCCAGGATCGAAACGGTGCTCGATAAATACGAACATTATAGAAGCCCTAGTAAGTTCTACTATGAGAAACCGTTTCAAGATAATTTAGTAAGATTTGATTCACCCTTTCCTTGGACATAGATAATATCGAGGACTCTCTTAGACTAAGACCTAAAGGGCAGCCTTAGAATAAACAATTTGAGCCTTTCAATGATGGACATTCCCTACTCTTAGAGAGTGATCGGACTACGGAGTTACCGACATCTACAACCGCGGTTTTCGCGGCTTGACCCAATTCCCAATCCCGGTGACTACCGATGGACTCTCTCGTGACGCGCGATGACCAGATCCACCAGATTCGGAAGGGATACGATGAGCTTCCTACCCTGGCCCGTAGATGATCGATGTATCGGGATCGAGCCCACTATTACCGTCTCTCCGTGTTGGTCAAACAATGAAAACAACTATCTTACTCTAAATTGTGGGAATTGTCGTCGAGACTCCAAATAGGTAAAGAAATAAATGGTAGCAAACCATCGTGGTATGAGAAATGGATAAAGAATTTTGTTTTAAGGGGGTAGACTAAAATGAACCAAATTTGGTATATACCCTACCACGCGTAGAAACTTGGAATTAATAAGTCTTAGGCATATGAAATAATAGAAATCTTCCCTTATTACCCTTAGCCAATTTCGGGGACGAAATTTTGTTTTAAGGGGGGTAGATTGTAACGCCCCGGATTTTTTGCCAACTTGGGATTAGACGTCCTTAGGCAATGGGTCAATCCTAACACAGGTTTAAGTTCTTAAACGCTCAATTAAAGTCTCGAATCGTTCCTTAAATCATTTTCTTCACAAACCCCACCCTTCACTACCTTGTGCTTTCAATTTTTCAAAGCACCTTCGCCCTAGACACTATCTTAAACTAGCAAAGTAGTATAACTTGGATCACTTTATATACAAACTACAATGGACTAAGTTCCACCTCAGATGAAAATCACTTAGGATTAAATCCTTTAGAAATTTAACAAAGTTAACTAAGTACTAAACTCAATTAGCCATGAAATCCGTTAGGATCGCTTTAAATACGATCTGCAAGACCCAAAAATTACAGAATCATTGACGCTAGGTTACCCTAAAGTTTAGAACCAAACTCATTTCCGTCTCGCTTCTCGGGAATGAAACGAAACTTCATATTAGGTCTAGATCGCACATCGGAGTCCGAATAACTCGGCTAAGGAACTAGGACCGCCCCACCGGGCTTAACAATCATCTCAAAAATCAGCTCCATCCGATGTCCCACGGTCATTTGTTTCGATTCGGAGCGAGGTAGTGTGAAAAACACTATTCACATGCCAACATAAATATCTGGAATAGTGATCTGGCATCATTTGTTGACGCGTCGCAAGATAAGCAACCCGACCGTCGAATCGGACCAAATTACACCCTCGGATTAAGAAAAATTTTAGGAACATTTACATGTACTTGGAATTTCTGATCGTGGCCCACTGACCGTCGAACTGAAAGTGGTCCCCCACGTGCGATCTGGGAATCCGATCGAGTCAAAAACATAATCCCACGTAGATCCATCGATGGTGAGCTTAAGTCTGACGTTTGGTTCAAGGAGGGCCACCGGAACTTCCCTTTTGAGCTGGAAAAGCGGTGAAAATCCTATATTAGCAGTACCCCTTGAACCTGAGTCTATTTTCAGAATGTTTTTGGCTATAAAAGGGCCTTAGAGCACCCTCTCTCACAGCCATACGAATTTGAGTTTTGGGAGAGAGAAAAGAGAGAGAAAAGAGAGAGAAAGGCTTGGAGTTTGTTGCCGATTTTCCTCCTCCTGCTTTGGCTTGTTACACGGCCTACACCGCCCTGTTCTAGGCGCTTTCCCGGCGGTATCCATCCCATTTGAAGGTAAGAAACCCTAACCCTAGGTCTGAATTTTGGTAGGATCGTTGTAGGCTATGTAACAACTAACCGATTCCGCTCTTTAGGCTAGAAAACTCCCGTATACTGAAGTTCTACGCCCTTGATTCGTTGAGTTCAAAAGGCAAAGGTGAGGACTTTAAGTGTATAAGTTACGGTTTTCAACGCTTTCAATGTCAGATAATGGTAGATTCATGATCTGCTCGTAAATGCACATGTACAAAGTGCTTTCCGTTTCCTGTTTCGATTAACGTTGTAGAAATTGGAATTTCACATACTCTAGGTATACGTAGAAATACCGTATACGTATTTTTTTTTTGGAAAAACGTTTGACATGTTTAATTAATGTATTATTATATGATGTATGGATAAAATACTAATTTGGTGAAAGGAATTGCTGAAATACATGTTCATGTGTAAATGCTACGTATGTTGAAATTGTATATTCTAGAAATACCGTATATGTATTTTTTTTGGAAAAATGTATGACATGTTTATTTAATGTATGATTATACAATATATGTATAAAATACTAGTTTGGCGAAAGGAATCGCCAAAATACATGCTCCCTTGTAAATGTCAAGTATGTTGAAATTGCGTATTCTAGAAATACCGCATATATGTAAAATTTGGAGATGTATTTATCATGATTATTTGCTGTAGTAATATATTATACATGGATAAAATACTCACTTGGCTAAAGGATAGCCCTAATATATGTTTTGCTAACATACACCACGTATGTTGTAATAGTGTATTCTAAGTGTTTGTGAAAATGACTGAATGAGTATAGAATTCTCATTCGTGCTCGCCATGACTAATTGTCATGGATTAATGATTGTTGTATTGGCGATACCCTTTTGACGAAAGGATTTTCCCTAAATCACGCCACGGCCAATATACACCAAATATGCTAAAATGTGTGGCCCAAGTGTTTGTGGGAATGACTGAATGAATATGGAACTTGGATTCCTGCTTGCCATGACTATCCGTCGTGGGTGTACGCGTGTTATGATTGGGGCAACTCCCTAGTGAAAGGATTTGGCCTAATGCCTATGTGATCGACATATGTCATGTATGTCGATGTATGTTTGTTTAAGTGTTTCTTGAAATGCCTGAATGAGTAGTAGTTAGCAAAGTGTAATGTATAAGGGTGTTGAGATATGATTCTCAACCTTTTTTTTTTACTATGTGTATGATCTCCTTTGATAGTTGTGTGATTAGGAATTGAACATGTACAAACTCATGCTTGTGTTGTGATTCATAACATGCTCAACTGCTTTATGATTTTAACTATGTAATGCATATGCTTAAATTTATATTTACGTTGTATGATCCGTCATGGGTGATGGGGGAGCGGAGCAACGAGTGCGTGCAACAGCCCTGGCAGCCCTAAACGGATAATACCATATCTTGATTGTATGAGTTGAATCTTGATCCATTACTGCTTTATCTATCTGCAAATGATTGTGTTTGGGGCTATGATTATAGTCCAGTGATCGGTAACGGATTGAATTCGTGGTGAGATTCATTTGCCACGTGGGATGTGTTCGACGAACTTGTGTCGTGCGTTGCTCGCTCAAGGCGGTGGCTAGGCCACACGAAGTTGTTTATGCACTTCATGTCGTGCAGCTCAACGGCGATCGTGCTAGTCGAGCTCGTCAAGTAACCCGATTTGTCTAATGTATGTTCACCATGTTTGGTCGCCTCTGCTTGAACCTGGGGTACCAAACTTACCAAAGGAAATCCCTTTTAACCATGGTACCTCGATCCGCTAAGACGCATGAGCCGGCATGGTGGTATGGGACACCGTGGTCGAGCCGTCGGCCTACGCCGGGGTCATGTGCCTCCCGTAGTGACCATTGCGCAACCAACCTCGTGAGCCGATTATGGTGGTATGGGACACTATATTCGAGTCGTCGATACTTACGGCGAGAGCCGAGTACGGCGGAGACCCGTGCTCGTGCTTGACGGCGACGAGTCCTCCGTAGTATCTTCGAGTATACTCCAAGGTCCGTGATTGGCGACGAGTCTTTCACAAAGAATCGGAGTATGAGTTGAGCCGAGTACGGTGAGACCCGTACTCGAGCCGACGGCTAGTGATTGGGCCAAGTACGGTGAGACACCCGTACTTGAGTGACGGCCAAAGAATTGAGCCGCATACGGTGAGATCTCGTATCCGAGCTGACGGTGACGAGCCCTTTGCGATGCCTTCACTATGCTTCTCAAACCATAATATCGTATGAGATTAGCTAGGATTGACGACCCTAGAATGGATCATGTTTGGGAATGATACAAGGGAGGTACCTTAGTTTCCCAATACTGCTGGTTGAAATGGACTAATAATAACTCGGTAATCATGATCATCATGCACCGCATGTGCTTTGTAGATGTGGCGCACTAAGGGAGTAAGCATTCGCGAACGTAAGATGATGTCGCTTGAGGGTGGTTTGGCAAGGGCATACAGCATCATGTCATTTCATTTCCGCACTTAACAAGAGTAGTTAGAAATGTTTGATTTGTACTGCTTTATCATTACTGCTTGATTGAATTGATAACATGTAACCTATGCTTTACTGTTCCACTGAGTTGATCACTCACTCCCACGTTACGGGACGGTGTTGTACACACCAACCAGATTTGTTGATTTCAGGTGGTGGCGATGCTTGTGAAGCAGAGCCGGACTACTTCTATGATGATAGGGGGAATTCTCCTATCTGTATCTCTCTGGCAGGTCAATGAAGACCTGATATTGTATTGACGGGGCTATGGTACATGGGATAGGAGGCATTACACTTCCTCACATTTGGTACATTTTAGAACTGCACTTGTATTTATTTAACCTGGTAATGTTATCACACTCTGGAGACTCATCATAAGTTATATATTTTATCTATCTATCACAGTCTTCCGCTTGCAAATTTAACTGTCTCTGGAGTATGATATGCTGTTTTGGCTTAATCTCACTCATGTTCAATGCACGAATACAGTCAACATTCAATTATCATTCATTTTGTTGCATAAGTGATGTTCTGGAACTCGGGAGTCGAGTTTATGTTCGACCCCCGATTTTCAGGGCGTTACATCTATTGACTGGATTATTTTTCAAAATTCACTCAAGTTTATAGGAATTATTCCGTAATTCTTAAAATATTTTCGCATACTTTGCTCGGGACTAGCAAAATGCTGGTTGAGGATTGTGTTGAGGGTCAAATATTGCATATTAGACCCTATTTATAACATGATATTACGTACACAATAATGTTTAACATCCTATTTTGATCATGTTTGTGTTGTAAGGCGAATTTAAGAGTCTGAACTGAAAAAAAGGTACTAAAAGTATGGATTTAACTCTCAGAAATCACCAAGGCAAGAGACGGATCTTAAGGGACCGAGATCGAAGAATTTACACGTCAAAGATCCGAGAAAATCAAGTGATCAACAATAAAGAGGCCTGAAAGTCGTCCTGAATGCAAGATCACAAGGTTCCCACTATCCATTTAGATCGAAACTTTATATCTGGCCCGAGGATCCTAAATTAACCGTACAAGTCGAAATTCAGCCCTTCGATCACTGTGGAAGTTGCCCAACGGACAGATCAGCCCATAAAACACTGATATGGGGCTCACCTGATATCTGGATATGCTACAATTTTGGTCTCAACCCCTTAAATGAGGTTGCAAAATGGCTGGATGAAGCGGATTTCTTAGAAACATCACAAGTGGACCCCACTAGCAGTGCCAGTGCACTCGACGTGCATTAGACCGGGATGCCTAATCAAAGGGCGCTGACCCGTGTGGATTCGAATTCTCGCCAGCGTCCGCAACGCGTCTCACCTGTGGCATGTTGTGGCCCACCATCGGGGCCCATATGAATGATCTAGACCGTTCATTACATCTAGGGGGTGGCCACAACCCCAGCTATAGTGGCCGTTTGGTCCTATGCACGTGTACACATGCAAAACGCCATCAAATGCAGGATGAATGGCGGGGTGATTCGATACAGTGGACCACACCAAAACTCAACCAAAACCACTCCTTTCTGACCGAAATTTTGTCGGGAATCCAATCAATTGGGTGAATTTCTCCGAAAACATCGCTGTGGGGCCCACCGAGCATTTAAGCGCAGGAAAATTCGCACCTTATGTACATCCGATTTTCCCAGACGTTGCGGGGTGTTGTACGGCCCAGATGATGATCGGATCTTTGATTCGAACCGTCCAACAGCTCAGAAAGGGGGTCTTTGAGCCAAAATCAATTCTTGGAACGTCCACCGTCTGAAGATTTCCTCCAAACGCAAGCTGATTTGCATTTTTTCTGTTATCGCTGCGTACGCAATGTGCGTACGAGATACACACTTCATTCCACCACCTCTGGCATGCACAACATCCATCGCCCTTTGCTCCTTACAAAAGGAGAGAAGAGAAAGAGCTGAAGACCATCCTAGGACGTGGGAAGCCAAGAAAAGAGAGAGAGAGAGAGAGAGAGAGAGAGAGAGAGAGAGAGAGAAGTGGTCGGTCTTCATCAACCTTCCTCCTTCTTCCTTTTTCATTATATGCTTTCTTTTTATACTTTCCTTCAAGTTTAGCTTGATCATGTCTGGCTAAACCTCTTAACTAGGGCTAAGAGGTGAAGCTTCTAATGTGATGAGAGATTTTTCTTTATACCTTTTGATTCATGTTTAAACTGAACTGATTTTGATTCTAGTTTGATTATAAGGAATGTCTTTAGTTTGTAATGGTTTGTTGTGACTTAAATTACAATGGATCTGCGATAGCTTTGGGTATGTTCTTTTCATTATTGTGATTATGAAGTTAGGAAGCCCTGTTATTCACCATCGTCTCATGGTCTTGGTTGGGTGATGGAACCCTTCCTAACATTCATAACTCTCTCAAATTGCCTGTGGATTGGTTAAATTATGTTGTTTACTTTGTCTCATGGGCATGATTTTGTGATGGAATCAATTCTAATCCTCATACCTCTCATCTCTTGAAAACTGGATCAAAGTAAGTTCAGATTTGATGTTTATGGTCATATCCTCCAACTGGATGAGGATGAGACTCTAAATCTAGTTGCATTCATGAATCAAGCGTAGATATCCCTGATCTCTACAATCGGATCCTTGGAAACTCTAGTATCCTACCTTTGAATTTTACAAGTTTTAGTTTAATAATTCATCATTATTCTCTTAAATTCTTCTGATTTAGATACATCTTCGCCTAATTCTAGTTCTAGTTACTTTCAGAATACGTACAAGGTTCAGTCCCTGTGGATTTGACCTCGGTCTTACCGATATTATTACTACATCGCAACCCTATACTTGGAGTAGTGAACACATTGGTTTAATGATATCATAATTTATAATAATTGATTGTTTTTAATGATGAGATGAATGGTGTATGCATGTTATCAATTATCTAGGTTTAAGTTTTTTATCCTCATGTGAGATCCATATGTTTCCATCATATGAGATCCTTATTGAAGGATGGACTTAACCTAGATTAATTAGATTTCTTAGATGGGAGATGTTCTCAACCTACTATATTTTTTTGATTCATTATCTCATGGATATTGAATGCTTAAAATCACTAGCGCTTGAGAATATGTATTAATGATGCTAATCCATAATTCTCTAATCTTTTATATCATTTATTTAACATATTTAAACTGTTTTATTTTTCGATTAGGCCGACCATAGCGTTTAGATCCTAATTGCGTTATCAAAGTCATCATAGTTTATTTATCATTAACCTATGTGTGGAACTTTGAAGTTGGGTATTAATTTAATTCTATTAAATTCCATACCTTCGAAACTTTCTAAATCATTTCATTTATTTAGTTTTCATTACTTAGTTAATTTTGCATTTGATTTTCTCATTCTCATAGATCATTTCTCTGTGGGACCGACCCTATATTCATAAGATATTACTTACGAACCTCTGCACTTGGAGGCAAGCAATCAGTATCTATGTTGTATCCCATCATATAAATGGTTGGCAACGTATCTAGGTTGGATCCCATCGTATAAATGGTCTAGATTAACTTGCGACAAATACAACGCAAGGATGAACATGATGACGTCAATCACCGTCTTCCTCAAGGATAACTACTCCGAATTCACAGTGCTTCTCTGGACTCCTCACATAAACTTCTCAAATTCATGAGGAAAAATAAGGAAAATAGAAAATAAATTTTTTAAAATTCGTAATTTAATTGATAGATGAAATAAACAAGTCTACAACCCTTTAAATTGGATACCAAGCCTTAAAAGAAGTTTCGGAATTAAACTACAACTAAAACTCCCTAAAATTTGTGACTTACTACAGATAGTAAATTTACTATTTTTAGTAAGTGTCGTAGGTGGCTTAAATAAATTATTCTCTTACTTTTTCTAAACACTTTTTATGTTGGACACAACTCCTAAAGCCTTAATGGATGAAAAGTTACCATCAAACCAAAACTTACTAAAAATAGTAAAAATGAAAATAATTAGGAAATTCAACCGTCAATCTAATGGAATCTCGCAAATTCGGCATGAGAGACCCGACATATCTGGGTTGGTTAGCTAAAGTAGCTCGTCCTACCCCAAAATCATATACGGTACTATGAGTAACTCATTCTGTTTCACGAGATATGCTTGTTTTAAGGTTCTAACGATCTTGATGACTTCTGTCTCTGATGAGGCCTTCTCTGGTCCATCTTGGATATATAAGTGTCCACAACATGTTCTATATCAAGATATTGCATATGATTAAACCTTAACTAAATGAGATTTGTTAGTATGTTGAAACTGAAGCGGTTGGATTTGGTTTCTCTCAATGGCCCATACGAAAGTGAGGAGTCCCTTAGAGAGGGTTTTTTTTTTTTTCACCACATAAAGTGAAAATCTACTTAATGGGCCTTCAATATGCCACCAACTAACGGACTAGATTCTTCCAAACATTGTGAATTTTGGACAATGGTCCATTCATAGCTGAAGGTAAATAAAATAAAATAATAATAATAATAATAAAATGGTTTGATTCCATTTGATATGTGCCACGTGTTCAAGATGTATGGCACAGAATCTACTTGAAACTACCAACCATTGGTTAGCCCAAAAGTTTTTTATTGGGTTGAGTGGGGCCAGTTTGGGTACACACATCTTTCAATTAGGCTTAGATCAAAACCTAACTTAAACCCAACACGACCGGACAAGCTCATATGGTACCAGTACCACTGAAACTTGTGGTGGTCTGCGCCGTGGGGCACGTCCAATCCACTGTCAGTCATGTTCTCCCCTGGGGGCAAGGCTTTGGGTGGATCCCTGACTGTAGGGCCCACCATGACGTATGTGTCTTATGTCTACACTGTCCATTTATTTTAACAGCTCATTTTAGTGCATGATTCAAGAAGTGAAGAAATCTAAATCTTAGGTAAACCACACAACAGGAAACAGTGATGGTTGAATACCCACCATTAAAAACTTCTCGAGGGCCACTGGAATGTCTTTTAGCCATCCAACCTCTTGATAAGGTCACAAAGACCTGGATGGAGGGAACACACACATATCAGCTTGTTCCAAATATTTTGTGGCCCGCAAGAAGTTTTTAATGGTTAATCCCCACTTTTTCTTGTGGTGTGGTCCACTTGAAATTTGGATCTACTTCAATTTTGGGATGATTCCCTAAAATGACCTGTCAAAATGAATGGACAGTGTAGATGTAAGGCACATACATCACAGTGTACCCCACAGTCAGGAATCCTACTGAAGCTGCCCTTCTCCCCCTATGCTCAATGCCAAAGCCAAAAATCAGACCAATCAAAAACTTTTGTGGGCCATAGTGCAGTAACCGTGCAAAATCATGATTTAGACCTCTAAATTCATGTGGTGCAGCCTATTTGGCTTTTGTAATGGCCTGACTTTTGGTGTGTTTCTTCGTCCAAGTGGGCCACATCACATGTCACCTGACCAAACCGGGTCCCACAAATAGAGGGAAAGGTTTTATTATTTGGGAGTCCCCTCCCAATTGTTTTTGGCAACAAGTTCCGGTATCATATATATGAGGGCACCCCTCAAATAAAATCAAGTTAGAGTGGGCCTAGTGGCAATCCATGAGATTCTGGTGCACTTCTAATCATTTAGCCGAAGACGAGCGTATAAGTCCACTTACATTAATCATATTCAGGTGCGGTGGTGGCAATTTGCAAGAGGTGAGCTGGGGTTTGCTGCAGGAAGCGCATTTGCAGAACCATTTAATAAAATAAAAAATCAAAAAAGAAAAGAAAGGTGCCTTTACTCCTAGTGCATTTCTATCTCTTATAAGTAAATGAGGAATATGCATGCACAAATGGAGCGGTTCATTGGGTTTGCAATAGGTCAGGTTTGGCCCGGGCTAGTCCGGGACCCAACCTGATACTTAAGACCCAGGTTCCATACTCGGCACCCATCCGGCATGGGCTTAGCACAGGAGACCCAAACAGGTGCCTTTGTTTTACTATCCACTAAACCCACCTGCTACAATGTTAGGAAAGATGATCATTACAATTATCCAAATCCATACATGTGATTCCTCGTTGCCCAAAGAGGCTGTGTTGCTGATATAGGATAGATAAAGGACAACTCAATGGAGGCTGGACGGTACAAATTCAACCTCCAGGGATCTGAAATGACAAAAGTAGTCTAAATGTGCACTATAGCTTTCTATGGTCAGAATTGATGTAGAGTGGGCCACAGGCCTATTCTTGACATGGATGGACCAAAAGAAGTCAGAAAGGAAATGGACCTAGTCTATTAGATCCAGGAACAATCCTACGTATGACATAACCTAATTAGGCCTTAGGTGTGTCTATATTGAAGAAATTCATTCTGACTATGAAGAAATTGCCTTTCGAAAACTGAGTCATAAATTGACCATAACTTTTTATCCGATCGCTGTGCCTGGAGAGCATGACCAATGAATAGGTCGCATAGCTCTATTTTGCAATAAAATACTTCCTTCCAATTTAAAATCATAGTTTTAGCAAAAGCTTATTATTTTTAATAAGTTTTAAGTTAAACGTATCTCTTTCGTTTTAGAATTTCAGTCAGCAATCATCCAGCCAAATTACATTAAGACTTTCTATATTTAATAAATTTTAGTATTTCAAGTTCCAATTTAGTTGCATTAAGACTTTTAATCAGGGTTTGTTTTTTTTCTTGTTTCTTTTTTCTTTTTTTAGAAGTGATGTAATCAGAAGTTTGAGGATTATCATTGATTAATAAAAGTTTTTATTTTTATTTTTAACTATGAATTCAAGATTTTGCACAATTAATGTAGACTATCCTTCCCTACCCCAATAACTTTATAATTGATATACCATTGAAAAGCTATTAATAGGTCATACTCTCAAGCCAATCCCTTTGCAAAATACAATCATTTATCTACACACCTGCTACATTAATTGCCATCTTAGTTGACCTTGCATTTGGACACTTAGATGGTCTAATTGACTCATCTTACCATCCATTAGGACCACCACACAGGTTAAAGTAAACCTACAGTTGGAACTTTCCTATTAATGAACAAAGCAGGATGTAATTTTCAATTCCAGAAAACAGAGGAATGTTGACATTCCCACATTTATTGTAACGCTGTCTCCAAAGCTTTCAATTTTCTTGTGACATGGCCAATCTTGGATCATTCATTAACAACACTACGGGCTGCTGATGCTCCTAACCCTTTGAAAGTTGCCTATTTGGTTATAATTGCTTAATCTTTTTCTTTTTTTTTGACGAGTATGTGTTTTGTTTCTCTCCTTCGTCTTGGCTATCCATTTTTATACTGATGATGGAATCGTTAAGATCACCTGTCACTGTAATTTTTGCCTCACCGTCGGCGCTAATAGAATGAATGGACGGTTAAGACCAATGATTCATCATTAGAGGAGTAAATTAAAAGCTTGGGGATAGTTTAACATCATTTAATTGATGTGATTTTTCCCAAGCAGCCCATGAAATATATCTGGACATAATCGATGGTCCGGATCGATTGATTGAATCATCCAAGTGTCGCAATGCAAGAAAGAGCACCGAAATTTATAATGCCGTGAAAGCACTGGATCATTTCACTAAAATTATAAAGAAATTAGAACACTATCTAAAACAGAATTCCCAAAAAGAATCAATGAATCATCTCGATCGATATCTTAATAATCAGAGACGAGAAAAAATCAAAAGGAAAAAAGAAACAGAAAAAAAGGACCAGACGTTGAAAAATCCAAAGCGTCCATCCTCGAAAGAATGACTCCCTCATATATTTCCTTCCTCACAGGAGCAAATAAACAAAAACGTGTAATGCATCCACACCAGTATCCTTGTTGCTGCTGGTCCGTGGATGATCCGTGGCTGGAACCCTGCTGCTGTTACCGTTACCGTTGCCATCTGTGGAGGGTGGTGGTTTACCGTTGGAGTCTGTGGAGGGTGGCTTGTAATACATCCGAGCCGTCTGTGGGCAGTGAGAGTGGAAACGGGCCACCATCCTCAGCCCTACGTCCAACAACTCCATGTGTTTCCCCATCTCGCCTTTGATGGGAAGAGAAAAAGGAAGAAGGCATTTATAGGGATGCGGATTTCATGCGAAAGCCTTTCGCAGGAAATTCCCGCGCGAGGATGCTGGGTGGGGTCCACCACGATGTTTGTGAGAAATCCAACCCGTCCATCCGTTTTTCGAGTTCATTCTATGACATAAGATTAAATGGTATTAAGTGAATCCAAAACTCAAGTGGGTCACACAAGAGGGAAATTAGGAAAAGAAATTTCTACCGTTGAAACCTTCCTGGGCTCTACCTTGATGTTTATATGCCATCCAAACCGTTTATAAGGTCATTACCACTGGGATTAAGTGAAAACTAAAGATATTATCCTGATACAAAAATTTGATAGCCATAAGAATATTTCAACGGTTCTCACTGAATCCACGCTATTTCATATCGTGTGGCCTACTTAGTATTCGATCCACCTAATTTTTTGGTCGTACGTCCTAGAATGAGCTTGCAAAACGGATGAACGGGGAGGATTTCTCACAAACATTTCGGTGGGTCCACCCAGCATCCTTGCGCAGCAACTTTCTTTGTCGGGAAATCCGAATCAGTTTCCTCTCTCTTTCCTTTTCTTTTATTTCCTTTTTAAAGTTTTTGTACGATTAACCCTCTTCTTCGAGGAAACGGATTGGCTACTCCCCTGCCACTAGCCCGGTGGCTGATGGTCGGTGCTCTTTGGCCTATGTATGTGTATCATCCATTTTCACATGTCATTTCAGGGCTTGGTATTAAAAATAAGAAGGATATAAATCTCAGGTGGACCACACCGTAGGAAAATAATAGTGATTGAATATCTACCATTAAATCCCCTTAAAGCCCATTGTACTGTTTATTTGGCATTCAATATGTTGATTAGGTCATACAGATCTAGATGAAGGGAAAAAACAAAGATCAGCTTGATCCAAAACTTTTATAGCTCCCCAAAAAGTTTTTAATGGTCAATGTTTATTCAACATTGTTTCCTGTAATGTGGTCCACTTGAGATTTTGATATACCTCATTTTTGGTCTTGTAGCATAAAATTATCTAGAAAAATAGATGGATGGCATGGATGAAATATATAAATCATAGTTGGGCCCACAGAGCACCGACCACCGGCCATTGGCTGGTGTACAGGGGAGTCGCCAATCCGTCTCTCTTTTTCAACGACGGTGTCAAACGTTTTGAAGGTCCCACGTGTTCGTACGCTCGTACTCGGCCTTGAATTGTTTCTGATCCCTGAGTCTGGTACTTGCCCTACGGAACGGATTAGATGCGGTCCCCCGCCTCACCCAGGACTGTGCGGGCGCGGATTAAGTACTTGGAAGAGGATTGCGTACTGAGTAACTCTGTACCGAAATCGTACTGAGTAAACTATGTGGGGTCCACCGTGATTTATGTATTTTATCCACTCTGTCCATCCATTTTACCAGATAATTTTAGTACTTGACCCTAAAAACGAAGTATATATAAACCTCAACTGGACCACACCATAGGAAATAGTGTCAGTTGAACATTTACCGTTGAAAATTTCTTGGGGGCCACAGAAGTTTTGAATCAAGCTTGTATTTGTTTTTTCCCTTCATCCATGTTTGTGCGATCTTATGAACACGTTGGATGAGAAATAAACATCACTGTGAGCCCTAGAAAGTTTTCAACGGTGGAAGTCATTATTCCACCTGTTTTCTATGGTATGGTCTACTTGATCTTTGGGTATGCTTAAATTTTGGTCTCAACCACTTAAATAATATGAAAAAACGGATGGACAGTGTGGATAGACCAGATACATTCAAGGTGGTCCCAACAGAGTTTACTCCGTACAATAAGAGTGTCCGATTCCTAAGTACTTCCCCCGCCCGTTTTGGAGCTCGGTACAGGCGAGGCTCTGAGGGCTACTGCGGTCTGCCGTGAAGTTTTCATTTTATTCAAACCGTCCATCTATTTTTCCAGAGTATTGAATCGAAAATGGCGAAACTCAAAGGCTTAAATGGACCACAGGGTGGGGATTAGATTCCTACCGTTGAAAAATTCTCGAGGGCCACAGAAGTTTTGGATCAAGATGATATATTTTTTTATCAATTCACCCAGGTGTATATGATCGTATCAACAGTTTGGATGGCAAATAAAAAAGATGGTGGACCCTAAGAAGGTTTCAACAGTAGGCATCCTTAGCACCGCTGCTTCCTGTGATGTCGTCAAATTGGGTGTTGGATCTGTCTTATTTTTTATTGGATACTCTAAAATGATATGGAAAAATGGATGAACGGTTTGGATAAAATGAAAACATCACGATGGACCCTCAATGGCCGTCAGAGCCTCGCTCCGAACAGGCGGGAAAGTACCTAATCCGCGCCCAGACTGTGCATCCTCCGCGGAGCCCACCATGTTATGTGGGAAACGGATTGGCTACTCCCCTGCCATCAGTCCCGTGGCAGGTGGTCAGTGCTCTGTGGTCCCCACCATGATGTATGTGTTTCATCCATTCCGTTCATCCATTTTTATGGATCATTTTAGTGTATGATTCCAAAAATGAGAGGGATATAAATCTCAACTGGATCACCACATGAAAACAATAGTGATTGCATATCCACCATTGAAATCCTCCTAAGGCCCACTGTACTGTTTATTTGACATCCATGATTAGGTCATGCAGACCCAGATGAAAGGAAAAAACAAAGATAAAATTGATCCAAAACTTTTATGCCCCCAAAAAGTTTTTAATGATCTATGTTCATTCGACACTATTTCCTGTAATATGGTCCATTTCAGATTGGTATATACTTCATTTTTTATCTCATACCATAAAATGATCTAGAAACATAGATGGATGGCATGGATGAAACACACATCATGGTGGAGCCCACGGAGCACCGACCATCAACCATTGGATGGTGGCGGGGGTATGTACTTTACATCCACGCCCCCTAAAACGAAGAAGATCAAAATCTCTGGTGGCCCGTACCATAGGAAAAAGTGGTGATTTTCTCGTGGGCCACAAAAGCTTTTTTTTTTTTTTTTTTTTTTCTTCTCTTCATCTAGTCTCGTGTCACTTTGTTAAAATGTTGGGACTTACATGGGCCTCACAATGATGTTTTTCTTGTATCCACATTGTTCATCCATTTGACGAGATTATTTTAAAGCATTATCCAAAAATAAGTCATATCCAAAACTCAAATGGACCACACCACAATTAAAAGTTGCGATAATGATTTTCACCATTAAAACATTTGTATGTCCCATAACGTTTATTTTCCATCCAATCTATTTATAAGGTCACATAGATATGGATGACAAGAAAAAACAAATGCCATATTAATCCAAAACTTCTAACCTTGAATGGGTTTCAACGATAGATATTCAATCCCCCACCAAGGGTTTCATTCGTAGATATTCAATCCTCCACCGATTTTTTCAGTGTGGTCCACTTGGTTTTTGGATCTGTCTTATTTTTCAGCTCAAGCCTTAGGACAAGTCACCAAATGTACGAACGATTTGGATATATCACATCCCCCCGTTGATGAAACCCACACAACTTGGTGAAGTAAACACACCAGCGAGGTGGTGGTATGTGGTGCACCAGCCAATCCGCTTCCCTGTAATTCTATCTAACCGGGGTCCACAAATTTGAGGGTACCTCAGAGAATTCAGCAACTCTCGAGGTCACGGGCTTCAATGGGTGGCAGCCTATCTCTGTCAGATCACATCACATAAACGGTATAGAATTATTTTATTTAAGTATTTGAATTACTAAAGTTTCAACAAATTTAAATCTAGAATTATTAATTAGAAATAAAAGTTTATATTGTTGATATTTTCGATTGTGAAACAGTGATTCATCTTACATACCATATCAGTCCAACAACACAAACAGTAGAAAACCTTAATTGGAAATGACCATGGTAAAACAGACTAACCTGAAATCCAAACCATTCATCAAATAGACCACTTAGGTGTTATTTTTCTTTTGGTAGATGGTGTCCTGAAACTCAACTTCTCACACATCCAGCGAGTGTAAACAGCAAGTTAATGCTATGTGTTGCGTCGGCGGGAGAAACTCGTTGAGAGTGTAAGCGTGGGTCAAGTCTAGCATGCAACGCTAAGTAAGTCGTGGGCGTATGGTCTAGTCCAGAAATCGACGGTCCAAATATCAGGTGGGTGATTCTCCTCCATTTCTGAACTTTCTAAATTTTGTATTTTTAAAAATTTTATTTTTACATAATGACTTTAAATTAATATTGTCAAATTCTTTTATACCTAATATCTACTTTTCTAAATTTTAGCATTTACTGAATCTGATTAACTTGTAGAGTTAGATTTTAATCTAACTTTTATTTCTGAAATCAAATGTTAAGATTTAGGCCTTAAATCTGCGTTAAAGTAATTGATTTAAATTAATTGGTTTAGAATAAAATTAATTAATTTGATTATAAATTTTAGTTTTTTTTTAAGACAAAGAAAATAGCTTGATGTTTCAATAAATTTCAGAAATTGAATTTTTACAACATCGAATTTCTGTACATTTTGTATAGAACTTGCATTGTTATATGGGGATTTAAACGATTAAATTATTTCGCTATTGATTTGGAACAATTCATGACATGCGTTCATCTCTATTGATTATGAAATTTTGGAAAAAGAATGAAAAATGAGGAAATAATTGTGGTATTAGCAAGTAGGGCAATCATGTCTCTTGGGTGAGAGACCCTAAAGCTAGCAAGTATGGCAATCGTGTCCCTTGGGTGAAAGACCCTAGAACTCGTTGGATCCTTCGAAGTCTCCTTTGTGTATGGCATATGAGTACAATTGTGTGCGCGGACATACGTCAGAGGTACAACTGGAGCAGTAGTATGACCAACTAACGTATAAATGGGTCCCTCACCATGAGGTACCAATGTGTGGGAGTTAATGCAACGTGACCATACACCTAGGTACGATGTTGTAAGATGTGATAATTATTTAATTTTATTATTGAATTCATGATAGTTTAGCATTCAGTATGTCTTTATGATTCCAGCATAGCATTCATGTTATATTTAATATTCAATATTTTCATTCATGTTTTGAATTTCAAGAAAGTGTTTTTATTATTTATTTGTTTGATATAAATCTAGAGATTTTAGATTTGGTTGGATAAGATCTTACGAGCAGTTGTGCTCATACCAAAAATAACAGTGTTTCAGGGCATCAAAGTTTAGTCAAGGGCAAAGTGGAGTGAAGATCCAATCATCAATTTACGTATCTTTTATTTGTACCGATGGAAAAAAATTGTATAATAAGAATTTAAAAGTGAGTTTAGGCTGTAATAGTTAAAGATTGTATTTGATGAACGTTGTTATTGTAATGAGATTAATTAAGTGTGGTCGTGAATGTTTAATATTAAATCATGACCTGAGATTCGGAGTCGGGTCTGGCCAACTCGGGTACTGAATTTCGGGGCGTGACAAATTGGTATCAGAGCTTAGGGATTAGATTTGTAATGAGGACCTTAGGTATGGGTTACACTAGTGCTTAAGTATGAATTTTAGAGAACTCAATATTAGCTTTTATCATTGTGCTTAAATAGAATTTAATTAATGTTTTTATGAGTTTAAATAGGGATTGTAACCAAGCTTACTAGTAGATTTTAGGGAACCTGAAGTTATGCTTATTTGCACAAACCTATGCATACTAACGATAGGGTGCTACTTATGTTTATCTTTGTTGTATATTGTTGCTTGTGATGTAATTGTTATTTGTTCTTAACTTGTGTATGTTGTTAGTATATCCTTTTAGTTGCGTACGCTTAAGCACATCAGAGTGCGTAGTGAAAGCGTAGTTGTTGGTACGAATGAATCTTGGGGACGAGATTTCCGTAAGGTGGGTAGATTGTAATAACCCAAATTGTTTAGTAATTTACACACGCAAACTGCTACACATGGAATGTAGTGGACATCTACACACATAGTTGATTATAAAGAGTATCCTCATCAACCCTTTTGGTGGGTGCGTTGGAATTTCGGGGACGAAATTCTTGTAATGACCCAGGATTTTGGTACACATGCGTACACATACATGTATGTACAATTGCCTTCATTGGAGTATACACACATAGATCCATGCATATATCCACGCATCATGTACACATGCATCTATCGGCTCATGCAAATTATGACCATTGATATGTGTGATCGTTTTGTTTAGTGCGAACTATTAATTAATGTCATTAATGATTACATAATTTTGGTAGAATATATATAAGTTTATTTGTAATGCACTCTCTCAACTCATATATTTAAGACCACGTGTTTAATTATTAACTAATCCAAATCTAGCCAACATCAACTATTGACTGTGCACTGAGATTAAACTGATCTTAACCACTAGATTATTGTTAAAAAATAAAATATAAACCGAGAACAATTCATTTTTTTATGGGAACTAACCCCACCATCCGCTTACGTGTGGCCCACCTGAGTTTTGGATCAGCCTCATTTTTTGCCCTATATCTTCTCTTGGCCTGGCTGAGATAATGGACAGAGTAGATTTATATTATCGTTAGTGGGACCCACCATATCTAAAAATAAAAGAATATATATATACATAAAATAAATAAATAAATAAAAATCTTCCGCACAACTAAACCACTTTCTCCACCTCCCTTCCTTTTGTACGGTAATAGCCGACGAACCTCCCACTAAATGAAACCGTCCCATAATTCCCACTCCTCTATTCCATTACGCACCCTTTTATATAAAGAGAGAGAGAGAGAGAGAGAGAGAGAGAGAGAGAACGAAGGAATCAATCAAATCAAATTAGAGAGAGGGAGATAGAGAGAGCTCTGTAGATCAAGAGAGAGATTAAAGCGGGGCCGAATCATCAGACTTTTAAGGTAGGTGATCTTATCCTGAAATTTATCATTTTCAATTGTTTATTATTCTTATTTAATCTAATATTTTTATAGGAATATTAATGTCAGTCGAATTTTTATGTATGGAATCCTACTCAGGTATTAAATTCTATTTTATATATTTCTAATATTTAATGTTAAAATAATATATATATATATATAAATAAAATAAAATAAAATTACAGAATAAAATAAATAATTTATCTAAGATTATATTTTAAATTATTAATTCTTAAATGTTTTATTAAGATTAAAAAATAAATAAATATGAATTGTTCCTAAATTTTAAAAAAATTAATTAATATGAAAGTAAATTATTAAAAATAGATTAAATTTAAATTAATTTATGAATTTATTTAAATTAGTAAAATTGAATTAATTTTAAATTATTTTTAATGAGTATGTTAGTTATTAAATCATTTAATTAATTCGAATTATATCTATATATATATATATATATATATATATATATATATATATAAAATCCAAGTTAAAAAGTAAAAAAAAAAAAAATAAATAATAAATAAATTAATTAAATTTCAAATAAATTATAATACCTTATATATATGTATAATATTTTACAGTACAAACAGAATATATAATTAATTATTTAAAATATTGATGATACATTATGCGGAATTGTGAATGTAAATGATGTAAGATTAATAAGTATATATAAATAAATATGATTATAAATATATAATAAAAATATATAATAATAAAAATTAAATATAAATTATATAATTGTAATATGTAAGGTAGTATTAATATGATATATAATAATAATAATAATAATAATAAAATGTTTATAAGATCATTAAGGTATAGTAAAATATAAATATTATGTTTTATAATAATATAGTAGTAATATAATATAATTGTAGGTTACAATAAGTAATGATAAAATATATAATATAATAAAAGTCAACATGTATAAGATAACATTATATTACATAATTAATATATAAGTATTTAATGTTATTTATATGATTATGTTATTATATATATATATATATATATATATATATATATATATATATATATATATATAAAAAAGTTTATTTGATAATATATAACAGTTGTGATAAATATAATTTACTATTGTAAAAATTATGTAAATGTTAACATTAACAATTTAACATAAAAGTAATATAATAAATATATTAAAAGTATCAAATATCAAAGAAAAGTAAATTTATTAATTTAGATAGTCAATTATAAAACAAGACTAATTATATTGACATAATGTTGTAACAAATAATTTATATAATAATAATATATCCAAAGCCAAATTAATATCTTCCTTAAACTTATTCAATTTAGAATTAAAAATAAATAATAATAAAATTTTGAATTTAGATTTAAATGTTAGATAAAATAATAATAATAAAAAAAATAAATTTTAAATTATCAAATAATAATTTAATTACATTATTAATGTTATATTATAGAAATCAATGTAATATTTTTGCTTCTGTAAATATTAATTTTACAGAAATTCCTAAATTAAATAATAGTAAAGTAATATTTTATTTAAGTATTTGAATTATTAAAGTTTCAACAAATTTAAATCTAGAATTATTAATTAGAAATAAAAGTTTATATTGTTGATATTTTTTATTGTGAAACAGTGATTTATCTTACATACCATATCAGTCCAACAACACAAACAGTAGAAAACCTTAATTGAAAATGACCATGGTAAAACAGACTAACCTAAAATCCAAACCATTCATCAAATAGACCACTTAAGTGTTATTTTTCTTTTGGTAGATGGTGTCCTGAAACTCAACTTCTCACACATCCAGCGAGTGTAGATAGCAAGTTAATGCTATGTGTTGCGTCGGCGAGAGAAACTCGTTCAGAGCGTAAGCGTGGGTCAGGTCTAGCATGCGACGCTAAGTAAGTTGTGGGCGTATGGTCTAGTCCAGAAATCGACGATCCAAATATCAGGTGAGTGATTTCCCCCATTTCTGAACTTTCTAAATTTTGTATTTTTAAAAAATTTATTTTTACATAATGACTTTAAATTAATATTATCAAATTCTTTTATACCTAATATCTACTTTTCTAAATTTTAGCATTTACTGAATCTGATTAACTTGTAGAGTTAGATTTTAATCTAACTTTTATTTCTGAAATCAGGTGTTAAGATTTAGACCTTAAATCTGCGTTAAAGTAATTGATTTAAATTAATTGGTTTACAATAAAATTAATTAATTTAATTATAAATTTTAGTTTTTTTTAAGACAAAGAAAATAGCTTGATGTTTCAATAAATTTTAGGAATTGAATTTTTACGGCATCGAATTTCTGTACATTTTGTATAGAACTTGCATTGTTGTATGAGGATTTAAACGATTAAATTATTTTGCTACTGATTTTGGAACAATTCATGACATGCATTCATCTCTACTGATTACGGAATTTTGAAAAAAGAATGAAAAATGAGAAAATAATTGTGGTATTAGCAAGTAGGGCAATCGTGTCCCTTGGGTGAGAGACCCTAAAGCTAGCAAGTAGGGCAATCGTGTCCCTTGGATGAAAGACCCTAGAACCCGTTGGATCCTTTAGAGTCTCCTTTGTGTACGGCGTATGAGTACAATTGTGTGCGCACAACTGGAGCAGTAGTATGACCAGCTAACGTATAAATGGGTCCCTCACCATGAGGTACCAGTGTGTGGGTGTTAATGCAACGTGACCATACACTTAGGTACAGTGTTGTAAGATGTGATGATTATTTAATTTTATTATTTAATTCATGATAGTGTAGCATTCAGTATGTCTTTATGATTCCAGCATAGCATTCATGTTATATTTAATATTCAATATTTTGATTCATGTTTTGAATTTCAAGAAAGTGTTTTTATTATTTTTTTGTTTGATATAAATCTAGAGATTTCAGATTTGATTGGATAAAATCCCACGAGTGGTTGTGCTCATACCCAAAATAACAATGTTTCAGGGCATCAGAGTTTAGTCAAGGGCAAAGTGGAGTGAAGATCCAATCATCAATTTACTTATCTTTTATTTGTACCAATGGAAAAAAAAATTTGTATAATAAGAAGTTAGAAGTGAGTTTAGGCTGTAATAGTTAAAGATTGTATTTGATAAACGTTGTTATTGCAATAAGATTAATTAAGTGTGGTCGTGAATGTTTAATATTAAATCATGACCTGAGATTCGGAGTCGGGTCTGGCTAACTCGGGTACCGAATTTCGGGGCGTGACATGAACAACATATGGGCCCACTTGACATCAACTATATATATATATATTCAGGTGAGGTGAATTGGGGTTTCCACGCAGGGATGAACACGATGAAGTTGAGCACTATCTTTTTTAGGGGATAATTACTCTAAATATACAGAGTTTCTCTGAACTCCTCACAGAGATTCCTTGGATGCACAAGGAAAAATATAAATAAATTCTAAGAAATTTGAAAATTAATTGATTAATAATTATCAGATCTGCATGTGTTACTGCTACACCATTAATAAAGAAAAAAAAACTAAATCAAAATTCATAATTACAAAAAATAGTAAAATTCTAACTTTAATAAAAATTATAATTCTAGTAAACTCTCTTAAAGCTTAATTTCTAAAAATAAAAATTTCAAATAAACTCTTGCTAAAGGATTTTTAGCATAATTACAAGTTATTTCTAAAAAAGAAGAAAATTTAAAACTCTAAAAAATAAAAAATAAAAAAATTTACAAAAATCGGATTTACTAAAAATAGTAATTTTTTTAAAAAATTTTTTGAGTTGAAAGCACATGTTTTCTGAAAAAACGACAAATGCGACCCATGTTGTGGGTCAGTTCACATCGAATGACCCGTTACAGTAAAGATTGATAAGTTGTGCACCCCATAATAGGATAAAAAGTTATGGCCAATTGATGTAAAGCTAGTCACGGATAGTTTCATGGCCAAGATAGATTAGAAAAGGCCAGGTTGATGACAGAAGTGATCCGGACCGTTGGACCTTAGATCGAGCGTATCTTGCAATCCGGAATGAGTAACTTGACGTAAAATATATGATTTTGGGGTAGAACGAGCTACTTTAGCCAACCAACCCCACTATGCCGGATTGTGCAGCCCGAAATTACAAAAAACCCCTGGATCGACAGTGGTTTCCCTGTTTAATTTCGTTTTTACTATAAATAGTAAGTTTTAGTTTGATTATAACTTTTCATCCGTCAGGCTTTAGGAGTTGCGCCTAACGTGAAAAGAGCTTAGAATAATTAGGAGAACGGTTTGGTGAAGCCAAATAGGACACTTACTATTTTTGGCCGAAAACCTTGCGCACTAGTAGACGGCACGACCGTCTATAAATAGTAAGTTTACTATTTATAGTAAGTCGTGATTTCTAGGAGCTTTAGTTGTAGTTTGATTCTGATTTCTTTCCCATTGCTTGGTACCCCTATTTAAAGGGTTGTGAACTTATTTTTAATAATTCATTAATTAATTTTGAATTTATTTTTATTCTGCTTTCTTTCCTCGTGGATTCGAGAAGTCTCTGTGAGGAGTCTAGAGAAGTTCCGTAGATTCGGAATAGTTATCCTCTTGAGGAAGATGGTGGTCAACCTCACGTTCTCCCCCGCATCACCAATTTATGGTCTACATCAGGTTTGTTGGAGGAAGCGCATTTGCAGAACCTTTTGTTTTGTTTTTTTTTTTTTTAAAGAAAGTCTCTGTGAGGAGTCTAGAGAAGTTCCGTAGATTCGGAATAGTTATCCTCTTGAGGAAGATGGTGGTCAACCTCATGTTCTCCCCTGCATCACCAATTTACGGTCTACATCAAGTTTGTTGGAGGAAGCGCATTTGCAGAACCTTTTGTTTTGGTTTTTTTTTTTTTTTTAATTTTTTTTTTAAAAAGAAGGTGCCTTTGCTTCTAGTGCACTTTTATCTCCTACCACAAGTGAAGAGCATTCATGCACAAATGGCTGTTCGTTCGGTTTACAATAGGCCAGGTTTCGGCCAGGCTAGTCCCGGTTCCACCCGATTCTTGAAACCCGAGGTTCCATATATAACTGGCACAAATCTCGCATGGGACAGGAGGCCAAATCCTAATCCTGAATTGTATTTATTTATTTTTAAAAGTGCTTTTGCTTCAAGTGCACTTTCCTTGTTTGAATTACAAACATGAAGATTCTCCAAAGTAAACATTACACTTGTATATAGCGTTTGTTATCTAATGCAAGATATAAGGTGAATGTGGTCTAATGAGTATCGGACTTTCTTTTACCTTCCGTTGCACCCACCTGCTAAAATGTTAGGAAAAATAATCATTGCAATTATCCATATTCATACCTGTGATTCCTCGTATTCCAAAGAGGCTTTATCTCTGACATAGGACAGATAAAGGACAACTCAATGGAGGCTGGACGGCACAAATTCTGATACCGAGTGCTCTCAATCAACAAAACTAATCTAAAGATGCACCATAACTTTCAAGGTATGTGTAATATATCATTAGAAAGTTATCAACAAGTCGTACGCCCAAGCTACTCACCAATGGTTTATGGCCCTAAAACGGTTTTGCAAAACACAATGGTTTATCCATGCACCGGCTATATTAATTGCCATTTTAGTTGGCCTTGCATTGGGCCGGACACTTGGTCTAGTTGACTTGGCCAAAACTATATATATATATATATATAGCAAATGCTAATATTTCCACCTTTATTGTAACAATCTCCGCAAAGCTTTCAATTTTTATTTTTTATTATTTTTTTTATGGCATGGCCAATCTTGGATCTGAACGGTCATAACCACTCACTTTTTGTTTCTTTTTGTTTTTTTGACCAATAAGTGTTCTTTAGAGTCAAAGTACATGTTTTGTTTCTCTAGATCATTGACTGTGCAATTTTATTCAATTGGCACCATGGATCTGGGAGATATTGAGGGGATTTTAAATTGCCTATTTGTTTGGCACCATAGAGTAACTAGGATTTTTTTTTCTTTTTTCTTTTTAAACACACGCGCACACACTAATGCCATAGTGGGATTTCACCACCTATGGATACTCGAACCCTTGACCGGGCGTTGAAACTCCCGAGAGTATACCACCCGAGCAAGAGTAATGATCCAAGTAATTGGGGATTTCAAATCCCCTCAAAGAGAGAGTTTGAAATCCAAGGTAAAAGCTAAGATTACATCTTAAAATTCTCCAACTCACGTGTGTAAGATGTAAGTCACTATTGGGCACTTGGCCCACTGATTATATCCCAACAAAATTAGATTATCAAATGCATCACTAAAATTAATTCAATAATATGATATACTCACTTCGAACATTGTCCACGTAAATCACTGGTTAAGAATCATTGGTTACTCTCTTGGATATAATCCTATGCTTATGACTCATCCAAGATTTGGAATTTCATTATTTTTGGCTTAAAGTATAAATTTCAATGGCCTTATTACAGTCGTTGTGTCAAACATTACATACCTACATGAATTAGGAATATTAAAGTTAATTAAAATTTTAGTAATTAAATTCAAACACCTATATATGAATTATGTATAACTACTTTTGGATTATACGGGATTCGGATTCAGGTGCCAAACATTACCAGAGGATTCCAAATCTAGGGTATTTCAAATCCATAATGCTAAATGAGGCCTTAAGATCAACTGTCCCTGTAATTTCTGCACCATCCTGGCCCCCTAATGGAATCAATGGATGGTTAAGACTAATGATTCGTCATTAGAGGAGTAAATTAAAAGCTTGGGGACGTTGCTAAGGCTTTAAAGATTCACTTTTATTAGAAAATTATAGTAATTCAATCCATGACTTAAAAAGAAGTCCAAGTCAGCTAGTTTAAGATCATTTAATTGGTGTGAATTTTTCCAAGCAGCCCATGAAATATATCTGGATGTAATCGATGGTCCGGATCGATTGATTGAATCATCCAAGTGTCCCAATGCAAGAAGGAGCACTGTAATTTATAATTCTGTGAAAGCACTGGATCATTTCACTAAAAAAATAGTAATAAAGAAATTAGAACACTAACTAAAACAGAATTCCCAAAAAGAATCAATGAATCATTTCGATATCTTAATAATCAGAGATGACAAAAAAGAAAAAAGGGAAAAAAGAAAAAGCAAAGAGACGTTGCAAAATCCACAGCGTCCATCCTCAAAAGAATGAGTCCCTCATGTATTTCCTTCCTCACACGAGCGAATAAACAAAAACTTGTAATGCATCCACACCAATATCCTTGCTGCTGCTACCCTGTGAATGATCCATGGCTGCTGGAACCCTTCTGCTGTTATCGCTACCGTTGCCGTTGTTGGAGGGTGGCTTGTAATACATCCGAGCCGTCTGTGGGCAGTGAGAGTGGAAACGGGCCACCATCCTCAGCCCCACGTCCAACAACTCCACGTATTTCCCCATCTCTCTCTCTGCCCTCGGTATCTTTGATTGTGGTGGTTTCTCTCGCCTTGGAAGAGGAGAGAGAAGGAAGAAGATACTTATAAATAGAAGGTATTTATAGATAGGAAGAGAAGAGAAAAGGAAGAAGGTATATATAGGAGATATGAAGGGAAGAGAAAAGGAAGAAGTATTTATAGATAGAAGCCTTTCACTCACTTCTCCTTTCCTCTCTCTTTCCTTTCCTTTTATTTCTTTTTGACTTTTCACACGATGAACCCTCTTTCTGTTTTTATTTCTCCCTCCTTCCCATTTCTTTTCGTTTCTTGTCGTTAAGAGTAGTCAGTGACGGCGTCAAACGTTTTGAAGGTCCACGCGTTCGTGCGCACGTACTCGGCATTGAATTATTTCTGATACTCGAGCCTGGTGTTTGGGCCAGAGGACCGGATTGGGGGTGGCCGCCGGCCTCACCAAAGACGGTGCAGCCCTTATCGTGAAGCCCACTTTGATCAAGCCCACTTTGATGTATGTACATTACATCCAGACCGTCCATCCGTTTTTCCAGGTCATTTTAGGGCATGCCCCAAGAAAAGCTTTGAATCAAGCTGATATTTGCTTTTTATAGTATAGTCCACCTGAAATTGGATATGCTTCTTTTGGTGCTCATTCTCTAAAATGATCTGTCACAACGGATACACGGTGTAGATGTACGGTGTAGATGTAGAATACATACATCGAGGTGGGCCCCGCAGTAAGGGCCACACCAATTTGGGTGAAGCCGGGCCGCACCTAATCCGCTCCTGTGGACCAGATGGGACCAAGGCTCGTTGATAAAATCATATAAACGGTCTGGATTAACTTGCTCAGACTCAGCTCGAGTGGGAGACTCTCTTTCCGCTTGTGCAAGGCCAATAATCGAATTCCATCTGACCATCATCAAATCAATCAAATATACGGCAAAACTTGCACATTTGTTACTGTAACAGTAATTACAAATTGAATGCAGCCGGTGCTTAACGTTTACCTAACCAATCTGTTTCTTCATCCATGTATGGGCCACTGATGAATGGAACCGCTAAATTTTCTGGCTAATGTGAAATTTCATCGAGGAACTGAGTCCGGATATGCCACTAGCCACACATGGTCCATCTGGCATGGGCGCTTGAAAATTGGTATATGGAACTGGTTTAAGGCGAGAGGTGGAATGATTAAAAAGAGGTGTTAGGCCCACTTGATCCATTGTGGTTTTCAAGCCATGCTCATGGGTGGGACCCCACATGTATTACTCAACAATATCCCAAAGCCAACCTAAAATTTTAGATTTTGGCTGATAGCAACCTCATTTGGTTTACTATACCTAACATAAATGAGGTTTGCTGGAATGCAGCTTGATATTTCTGGAATGCAGCTTGATATGGGGAGCCTAATGGCTCTGGCGGGGTAAGACGAGTTCGGTCAGGTGGGGCTCACCTTGATGTACGTGAGGTATATTTATGCTGTACATCTGCTTTCCCAGCTTGTTTTAAGACATGAGCCAAAAAATTGAAATATATTCAAATCTCAGGTTGACTACACCTAAAAAAAGAGAGTGGTAATTGAATGAAATTGGATGTCATTGCTATGTTTATTTTCCATCTAACTTATTGACAGGCTCACGTAGGCAAGGATGAAGGTAAAATACAAATATCAGCTTGATCCAAAACTTTTGTGGCTCACAAAAAGTTTTTAATGGTGGACATTCAATCACTATTATTTCCTGTGGTGTGGTCCACCGAATATTTGAATTTACTTTATTTTTAGGCCCATGGCTTAAAATGAGCTAGCAAAATGGACATATGGTGTAGATATACTATTGGGATGCCTTGCACAAACCTTAGGATCTAGCCTCTTGAAACAAACCAGAATTATGGATAATAAAGCAATGAAATAAATCAAAGCATTAATCACACACCACACAAGAGATTTTTACGTGAAAATCCCTCAAAGAGGTAAAAACCACGGGACCTCGTCCAGATCAATAATCCACTATGAAGTAGAACGTTACAACCTTCTTCACTCACGCAGGAGTGGATAAACAATAAGAGAAACAAAGAAAACGGAGAGATCTCACTGATTACGAGGACATAGAAGCGCTGAGATATAGATTGCACAGTAGATAACCTCCACGAGTATAACCTCTCTTCTATAAGCTTCCTCTCTCTCTCTCTCTCTCTCACCTTTGATAGTCCTAAACCCTTTAGAAAATCCCTTGTAAAGCTTTAGAAAACCCTCTTGTCATACCTAAAAAGCCCTTGGAACTCCTATTTAAAGTTTTAGGAAACTCCTTTCCGCATCCTAGTTGCGAAAGAACTTGCAACATGAAATCCGCGCAAAATCGCGGAACGAATCTGCGTAACTATGACTGGTCGTGACGAACTTTCGACCGGTCGAGAGCCACCCACAACCGGTCGAGCACCTCCCACGACCGGTCGAGCACCCCGGAGAAAAATAGCCCAAGTCGCTGGACTTTGAGTCGTGCCACGGCTCGACTCCTACGACTGGTCAAGACCAGCCTTCGACCGGTCGAGCAAAGCTCACGACCGGTCGACGACGAGTAATAAAAAACTCATTAAATCTCTCCCTTTTTGACGTAGGAGGGATCCACCTTCTTCAAGCCAGTCAAGTTTCTACAAACCTTAAACTTACCTTTGAGCAAAGCCTTGGTTATTATGTCTGACCCATTATCGTCCGTGTGGACCTTCTCAAGTTGTAACACCTTCTGTTCTAAAATATCCCTGATCCAGTGATACCGAATCTCTATGTGCTTCGACTTGGAATGCTGACTTGGATTCTTGCTCAAGTGTATAGCACTCTGACTATTGCAATAGACCACGTGCTCCTCCTACTTCAGGCTTAGTTTATGTAAAAACCTCTTCATCCAAAGCATCTCTTTACATGCCTCTTTGATTGCAACGTACTCGGCCTCTGTCGTAAACAATGCTACGACCTTCTGTAGCTTGCTCTGCCAAGAAACCGCTCTCCTTGCAAATGTGAACATAAACCCCGATGTAGACTTCCTAGAATTTATGTCACCTGTCATATTTGCATCTATGTAACTCTCTAACACAAGTTTACCATCACCATAGTATAGGCTCAACCTGGATGAGCCTCTTAGATACCGCAATATCCATTTCACCACTGCCCAATGCTCTTTGCCAGGATTGGCAAGATACCGCCTAACAACACCAACCGCATATGCTATGTCTGAGCGTGTACACACTATAACATACATCAAACTTCCTACCGCTAACGCGTAGGGTATCTTCTGCATCTCTTCCACCTCTGCCTTCATCTTAGGACACTGTCTGTCGCTCAATCTGAAGTGACCATCTAGTAGAGTACTGACAGGCTTCGCTACATTCATATTGAACCGCTCTAAGACTTTCTCAATATACCGCTCTTGTGACAGCCAGAGCTTCATGTTGCTTCTGTTACGGGTTATCTTTATTCCTATGATCTGTTTAGCTGGGCCCTCGCAAAAGACTTGCCCAACTCCTGTTACCGAATCCCTATGTGCTTCGACTTGGAATGCTGACTTGGATTCTTGCTCAAGTGTATAGCACTCTGACTATCGCAATAGACCACGTGCTCCTCCTGCTTCAGGCTTAGTTTCTGTAAGAACCTCGTCATGCAAAGTATATCTTTACATGCCTCTGTGATTACAATGTACTCGGCCTCTGTCGTTGACAATGCTACGACCTTCTGTAGCTTGCTCTGCTAAGAAACCGCTCCCCCTGCAAACGTGAACATGAACCCCAATGTACACTCCCTAGAATTTATGTCACCTGTCATATTTGCATTTATGTAGCTCTCTAACACAGGTTTACCTTGCCATAGCATAGGCTCAACCTGAATAAGCCTCTTAGATACCGCAATATCCATTTCACCACTGCCCAATGCTCTTTGCCAGGATTGGCAAGATACTGGTTAACAACACCAACCGCATATGCTATGTCTGGGCGTGTACACACCATAACATACATCAAACTTCCTACCGCTGACGTGTAGGGTATCTTCTGCATCTCTTCCACCTCTGCCTTCATTTTAGGACACTGTCTGTCGCTCAATCTGAAGTGACCATCTAGTGGAGTACTGATCGGATTCGCTACATTCATATTGAACCGCTCTAAGACTTTCTTAATATACCGTTCTTGTGACAGCTAGAGCTTCATACTGCTTCTGTTACAGGTTATCTTTATTCCTAGGATCTGTTTAGCCGGGCCCAAGTCTTTTATCGCAAAAGACTTGCCCAATCCTGTTTCAGCCTGTCGATCTTCTTGATGTCTTTTTCCATGATGAGCATGTCATCAACGAATAACAGCAGAACTAAGAAATTACCATCAGAGAACTTGCGCGTGAATATATAGTGGTCCAACTCCGTTCTATCATACCCATGTTTCAACATAAACGAGTTAACTTCTTATACCATTGCCGTGGAGCTTGTTTCAGCCCATACATGCTCTTCCTCAACCTACACACCATATGCTCTTTGCCCTTGACTTTAAACCCTCCAGTTGGTGCATATAGATCTTTTCTTCCAAGTCACCATGGAGAAAGGTAGTTTTAACATTTAACTATTCTATCTCCAGATCCTTACTAGCTACCAACGGAAGCAACATCCGTATGGATGTCATCTTCACCATTGGTGAGAATATCTCTTCGAAGTCTATACCTTTCCTCTGACCAAAGCCTTTCACCACAAGTCTGGCCTTGAACCTCGTCTATAAATTCTTCTGCTCGATCTTCTTTCTGAACACTCACTTGTTGCTCAAAGCTTTCTTACCTTTAGGCAATTTCACCATATCATAGGTGTGGTTCTTATGTAAGGATTCCATCTTTTCTTGCATAGCTTTCAACCACTCCCCCTTATGCTCGTCGGCTAGGGCCTCAGAATAATTTTTTGGCTCTCCCCCATCAGTCAGAATAATGTACTCATGTGGCAAGTACCTCTTAGATGACTGTCTGTCCCTAGATGACCTACTCACCTGTGGTTCAACAGGTGGATCAAGTGGGGGCTGCTCTCCTGGTCCATCTTCTGAAGGAACTCCCTCGTCCTCTGCACCTTTCTGTACTCCCTCATCATCAGGCACCATAGGAGGAATAACCGGATCTATGTCCTCTAGCTCACCTGAACTAGGCTGGTTCTTTTTTGGCTTATCGATGTCTTTTATACATTGATCTTCAAAGAAAACCATATCTCTGCTCTTGACGAGCTTCTTCTCGGTCGGATCTCATAATTTGTAATCGAACTTTTCATCACCGTACCCCAAGAACACACACTGCCTGATCTTCATATCGAGCTTGGACTTCTCGTCCTTTGGTACGTGAACGGATTCCCTACATCCAAACACCCTGAGATGACTGTAGGATGGATCCTGTCCAGTCCACACCTTCTCAGGTACTTCTCCATTCAACGGGGATGATGGAGACCTGTTTATCAAATACACCGTCGTGTGCATTGCTTCTTCCCAAAACGTCTTGGACAATTTTGCATGAAATACTCATGAAAGTCGTCAATGTATTCATCACCATTATTAGTACGAATGCACTTCAATGATCTACCTGTCTCTCTCTCGATTATAGTATGAAACAATTTAAACACACCAAAGACCTCGTCCTTGGATTTCAAAGCATAAACTCAAACTCTCCTAGATGCATCATCTATAAAAGTAACAAAATACAATGCCCCACCCAAGGTTTTTGTCCTCATAGGACCACAAACATCAGAAGAAACCAAATCTAATGCATGCACTTTATTAACATGAAAAAAAGTTTTAATAAATGAAACTCTATGTTGTTTTCCTGATAAACAATTAAGACAGGTTTTGAGAGATGTACCTGTCACGTCTGGAAGGAGCCGCTTCCTTGCTAGTAGCTGAAGCCCTTTTTCACTCATGTGGCCTAGACGCCTGTGCCACATGTCAATAGCTGAATCTTCCGCTGCGTTCAACTCACCCTTGCACATACTGACACTTGCCTTGTAAAGGGTGCAACACTTCTTTCCTCTAGCTGTGATCAACGAACCCTTGATGAGCTTCCAGCACCCACCAGCAAACCGACTTTCATAGCCATAATCATCCAACCTTCCCGTTGATATCAAGTTGAGACAAAGGTCTAGGATATGCCTCATAGCCCTGAGAACCAATGTACAGCCCACATCGGTCTTCATACAAATATCACCGACTCCCACGATCTTCGATACGCCAGAATTTTCCATCTTCACAGTCTCATAGTCACCTGACTAGCAGCTTGTAAAGAAGTCTCTACGTGGAGTCACATGAAAAGAAGCTCTCGAATCTATCACCCAGTCGGTGTCCTGACTCGTAGCCGTAACACATACATCATGATCTGCAGAAAGAATAACTACAACATCGCCATTTGGGACGATCATAGTGGAATCTGATTCATCTTCCTTCCCTTTTCCTTTCTTGTCGTTCTTCTTACCACGACACTCATGCTTGTAGTTGCCCTTCTTGCCACAATTCCAGCAATCAACATCCTTTCTGTTACTTAACTTGCCTCTTGATTTATCTCGGGCCTTCCCGCCCTTCCTGTTCTTTCATCTCCCTCGTTCTTATGTTACAAGGGCCTCTTGCTGAGTAGACCCCTGAGACTTCCTCCTTGTCTCCTCATTGAAGAGACAACTGGTTACCTGTTCCATGGATATCTTTCCGTCTGGCGTGGAGTTACTTAGAGACACCACCAATGTCTCCCAACTGTCAGGCAATGAACTAAGCAATAGTAAGGCCTGCAATTCATCATCCAGAACCATCTTCATAGAGGAGAGTTGGTTCACCATATTACTGACCTCATTCATGTGCTCGGCCACAGAACCACCATTTTTGAACTTGAGATTCACAAGTCGCCTTATCAGAAAAATCTTATTACCGGCTGTCTTCCTCTCATACAACCCTTGTAATTTCAGCCATAGACTAGCGGCTGAGGTTTCTGTAGACACCCGGTGGAACAAAGAATCATCCAACCATTGTCTAATAAACCCTACCGCCTTTTGGTTTATCTTCTTCCAATCATCATCAGTCATATCCTTGGATTTTGCTGATATGCCTAAAATTAGAGAATATAGGTCCTTACAATAAAGCAAGTCCTCCATCTTAGCCTTCCATATGGTCCAGATAGAACCATTGAGGCTGATCATCCTTGATGAGCCACATTCCATAATTCAAAACCGATCCTACCCGTTCAATGAACTTAGCTTTGATACCACTTTGTTGGGATGCCTTGCACAAACCTTAGGATCTAGCCTCCCTAAACAAACCAGAATTATGGATAATAAAGCAATGAAATAAATCAAAGCATCAATCACACACCATACAAGAGAATTTTACGTGGAAAACCCTCAAAGAGGTAAAAACCACGGGACTTCGTCCAGATCAACAATCCACTATGAAGTAGAACATTACAACCTTCTTCACTCATGTAGAAGTGAATAAACAATAAGAGAAACAAAGAAAATGGAGAGATCTCACCGATTACGAGGACATAGAAGCGCTGAGATATAGATTGCACAGTAAATAACCTTCACGAGCATAACCTCCCTTATATAAACTTCCTCTCTCTCTCTCTCTCTCTCTCTCTCTTTCTTTCTCTCTCTCTCTCTCTCTCTCACCTTTGATAGCCCTAAACCCTTTAGCAAATCCCTTGGAAAGTTTTAGGAAATTCTCTTTTCGTGCCTAGAAAGCCCTAAGAGCTCATATTTAAATTTTTAGGAAACTCTTTTCCATATCCCAGTTGCGAAAAGACTTGCGACATAAAATCCGCGCAAAATCGCGGAACGAATCTGCGTAACTACGACTGGTCGTTACGAACCTTCGACTGGTCGAGCACCTCCCACGACTGGTCGAGCACCCTAGAGAAAAATAGCCCCAAGTCAGTTGGACTTTGAGTCGTGCCACGGCTTGACTCCTACGACTGGTCAAGACCAGCCTTCGACCGGTCGAGCAGGGCTCACGACCGATCGACGACGGGTCAAAATAAACCCATCATATACAACACACATCAGGGTGGGCGCCACGGTCATCTATTGATCATACTCCGCTCCCCTTGATATATTATAGTAAGATACGTTGTGACTCCAGCTTGAGTATTTCTTACGGCTTGTTTGGATACTCTCAGTAAGTAACTTTTTAACTTGTATTAAGTTAATAAACTATGTTTTTTTCTTTTCTTTTCTTTTCTTTTAAAGTTAGTTTGATAAGTTTCCTTATAAAAGTAACTTATGTAATGAAAGTTATTGCCCTATATTTTTTTTCTTACTTTTCGAATTTTACCTTTTCTAATTAACTCTCTCTTTCTTATAGCTGTACACAAACCGAGTTAGCTCGGTTAGCTTGCTCGACTCAACTCAAAAAAGCTTGTTTGATGAAATGACGAAGTGTCTGCCGATGGCAAGGAAGGTATGTATACGAAGCAAATACCATTTTTTATTGATTTCAATGTTGTCTTGTTGGAACCTACTTAACCAAGCAATGTGGACCCCACTCAAAAGGCAAATTTCAAATTTCTAATAAGTCAAAGGAATAAAAATTAATTGGCATGTTAAATTTAATTATTAATAATCTTTTTTAATGATCAACTATATAAAATGAGAGGGGTCATTTAACAATATTAAAAAAATAGAGGGTCTTTCTTTAACATGTAACAAAAAGAAAAGGTGTTATATATCCAAAACTCTTTTTATTTTATCACTCTTCCTTCCCATTTCCTTTAGTGTCTTTTATTTAGATCAGTCAACGACCCCATGGGACCTTTTCCATTTCTTTTCGCGTCTTTTATTTAGACCAGTCTTCATAGTCGGCATTGATCCTCGATCCTGGTGTTTGGAAAAGCGGGGCCCATCGGTTGGGGATTCAATCTATTAATTTGATGGTTCTTCAATGGATGGAGATTTTCCAAAAGTTTAATTTCTTTGACTACTATAATTCTTTTTAATCTGGGTCCACAAATTAGACGGTACCTCTCTGAGAATTCAGCAGCCTTCGAAAATCACTGGCTTCAATGGTTGGCGGTGTATCTTTGTTGGATCCCATCATATAAATGGTCTGGATTAACTTGCCGAAGATATTGCAGTTGAGATTTGGATTTGATTTCTCTCAAATCCCGTACAAAAGTGAGGAGTTCCCGTTTTTTGTTTTTTTTTTCCAACCACATGAAGTGAGAATATACTTAATGGGCCTTCAATATGCCACCGATTAACGGACTAGATTCTTCCAAACATTGTGATTTTTGGACGATGGTCCATTCATAACTGAAGGTACAAAAAATGATGGTTTGATTCTATTTGACATGTGCCACATGTTCAAGATGTATGGGCACAGAATCTACTCCAAACTTACAACCATTGGTTAGCCCAAAAGTTTTATTTTTTTTTATTGGGTTGAGTGGGGCCAGTTTGGTTACACGCATCTTTCAATTAGGCTTAGATTCAACCTAATTAAGCTTAACAGAATCTAAAAATAGGACTATCAATACCTAACTTAAACCCAATTGGAACCTAACACGACCAGACAAGCTCATATGGTACCAGTACCACCAAAACTTGTGGTGGTCTGCGCCCTGGGCTGCATCCAATCCACCGTCTGTCATGTTCTCCCCTGAGAGTGAGGGTTTTGGTGGATCCCTGACTGTGGGGCCCATCGTTATGTATGTGTCTTATGTTCACACCATCCACTTATTTTTACGGCTTATTTTAGCACACGATTCAAGAAATGAATAAATCCAAATCTTAGGCAGACCGCACCAGAAGAAATAGTGGTGATTGAATACCCACCATTAAAAACTTCTTGGGACCCTGGAATGATTATTCTCCATCCAACCTTTTGATAAGGACCTGGATGAAGGGAACACACACATATCAGATTGTTCCAAATATTTTGTGGCCCACAAGAAGTTTTTAATGGTCAATCCCCCCCTGTTTCTTGTGGTGTGGTCAACTTGAAATTTGGATATATTCATTTTTGGGATCATGCCCTAAAATGATCTTTCAAAATGGATGGACAGTGTAGATGTAAGGCACATACATCACAGTGCATCCCACAGTCAGGGATCCACCAAAGCTGAGCTTCTCCCCCTATGCTCAATGTCAAAACCAAAAATCAGACCAATCCAAAACTTTGGTGGGCCATAGTGCAGTAATCATATGCAAAATCATGTTTTATACATCTAAATTCATGTGGTGCCGCCTATTTGGCTTTTATAATGGCCTGACTTTTGATGTGTTTCTTCTTCTTAGTGGGCTACATCACATGTCACCTGACAAAACCGGTCCCACAAATAGAGGGAAAAGTTTTATTATTTGAGAGTCCCCTTCCAATTGTTCTTGGCAGCAAGTTTCCGGTATCATATATATGAGGGCACCTCTCAGATAAAATCAAGTTAGATTGGGCCTGGTTCCAATCCATGAGATTTTGGTGCACTTCTAATCATTTAGCAGAAGACGAGCATATAGGTCCACTTACATAAACCATATTCAGGTGGCGGTGGCGGCAATTTGCAAGAGGTGAGCTGGGGTTTGCTGGAGGAAGCGCATTTGCATAACCATTTAATAAAATTTTAAAAAATAAAAATAAAAAAAGAAAAGAAAGGTGCCTTTCCTTATAGTGCATTTCTATCTCTTATAAGTAAACGAGGAATATGCATGGACAAATGGAGCTGTTCGCTGGGTTTGCAATAGGTCAGGTTTGGCCCTGGCTAGTCCCGGACCCAGCCTGATACTTGAGACCCAAGTTCCATACCCGGCACCCATCGGGCATCGGCCTGGCACAGGAGAACCAGTCCTAAGAAGAAAAAAAAACTAAAAAAAATAATTTGGTCCCATCATGGTTTGAATTACAAAATACGGCAGATTCTCCAAAGTAAACGTTACGTGCCGGACTTTGTTTTACTATCGACTAAACCCACCTGCTACAATGTTAGGAAAGATGATCATTACAATTATCCAAATTCATACATGTGATTCCTCATTGCCCAAAGAGGCTGTGTTGCTGATATAGGACAGACAAAGGACAACTCAATGGAGGCTGGACGGTAGAAATTCAACCCCGAGGGCTCTTAAATGACAAAAGCAGTCTAAACGTGCACTATAGCTTTCAACGGTTAGAATTGATGTAGAGTAGGCCAGGCATAGATGGGCCAAAAGAAGTCTGAACGGAAATGGACCTAGCCTGTCCGATCCAGGCATAGTCCAGTGTAGGGCATAAAGTAATTGAGCCTTAAGTACATCTGGATGGAAGAAATTCATTCTGAATATGGAAAAATTACCTTTTGAAGTGCGAGTCATAAATTGACTGGGACTTTTTATCCAGGTATCGTGACAGAAGAGCACAACCTGTAAATAAGTTCACATAGCCTCGTTTTACAATAAAATGCTTCCTTTCAATTCAAAATTACAGTTTTAGCAAAAAACTTATTATAATAAGTTTTAAGTTGAAGCAAAATTACATTAAGACTTTCTATATTTAATAAATTTTAGTATTTCAAGTAAGTTCCAATTTAGTTGCATTAAGACTTTTAAGTAGGTTTATTTATTTATTTATTTATTTTTTTTATGAGTGATGTAATCAGAAGTTTGAGGATTATTATTGATTAATAAAACTTTTTAATTATAAATTCAAGATTTTGCACACTTAATGTAGAACCCTTCCCTAAACCAATAACTTTATAATTGATATACCATTGGAAAGCTATTAATAGGTCATACTCTCAAGCCAATCCCCGGTGGTTCATTGGCCCTAAACGTAGGCTTTGCAAAATACAATCATTTATCTACACACCTGCTACATTAATTGCCATCTTAGTTGCCCTTTTATTTGGACACTTAGATGGATCTAGTTGACTCATCTGACCAACTATTACGACCATATGGGCTACCATAAAGGTTAAACTAAACCTACAGTTGGAACTTTTCTATTAATCGACAAAGCAGATGTATTTTTCATTTCCAGAAAACAGAGGAATGTCGACATTCCCACGTTTATTGTAACAATGTCCCCAAAGCTTTCAATTTTCTTGTGACATGGCCAATCTTAGATTTGAACTGTCCATTCATTAACAACACTAATGGGCTGGGTCCTTACTCTTGCTCGGTGGTAGACTCTTAAGGAATTTCAACTCCCATCAAGGGTTCGACTACCCATAGGTGGTGAAATTCTACTAGCTTGAGTGTGTGGGGGTGTGCGTGTGAAAAAAAAAAAAAAAAACAGAATACTATTGGCTGTTGATGATCCTAACCCTTTGAAAGTTGGCTTTTTGGTTATAATCACTTACTTTTTTTTTTTCTTTTTTTTTTTTTTTAAATTTTTGTTTTTGTTTTTGTTTTCTAACAAGCACTTGTTTTGTTTCTCTCCTTCATCTTGGCCCTCCATTTTTATACTATTGATGGAATCGTTAAGATCACGTCTCTGTAATTTTTGCCTCATCGTCGCCCCCTAATAGAATGAATGGATGGTTAAGACCAATGATTCATAATTAGAGGAGTAAATTAAAAGCTTGGGGACGTTGTTAAGGCTTTAATGATTCACTTTTATTAGAACATTATAGCCATTCAATCCATGGCTTAAAAAAGAAGTCCAACTCATAGATAGTTAAGATCATTTAATTGGTGTGATCTTTTCCTAAGTGACGCAGGGGAGGACGTGAGGTTGAGCACCGTCTTCCTCAAGAGGATAACTATTCCGAATCCACGGAACTTCTCTGGACTCCTCATAGAGACTTTTTCGAATCCACGAGAAAATAGAGCAGAAAATAGAAATAAATTCTAATAAATTCGAAATAGATTAATGAATAAGTGATAATCTTCTAATGCGTCTTCTTACACCATTAATAAAGAAAAAATAAACTAAAATTCGTAATTACCAAAAATAGCAAAATTCTAACTCTAATAAAAATCCTAATTCTAATAAAACTCTTCTAAAGCCTAATTTTTAAAAATAAAAATTACAAATAAACTTTCTCTAGAAGAGTCCTAGTATAACTAAAAGTTATTTCTAAAAGGAAAGAAAATCTAAAACTCTAAAAATATTTTAAAAATTCGGAATTACTAAAAATAGTAAAATTTTCCTAAAAATTCGTTTTTGAGCTGAAAGCGCGCGTTTTCTGACGAAACGGACAGATGCGACCCACTTTTGTGGGTCGGTTCACCTCGGATGACCTGTTTCAGTAAAGATTGATAGGTTGTGCGCCCTATAACGATACCCGGATTAAAAGTTATGGTCAATTTACGGTCCATCTTCTTTTGGCCCAACCATACTAGAAACGTATCTGTGACACGTTCTACATCAGACCCCTCCACTTGAAAAAAACTCGTCCTCGAGTTACGTAGGAGACCTGTTACATGAGTTTGAGATAACTTCTGACGCTGATGTTTATTAGCCATTTTTTTGTACTTGGCATTAAGCTCTTGAGTTGACACAATACATGTACTCATGCTTTCCTTGACTTGACTAATATCGATCGGTTCCTTCACATCTGCCTTCGAGATCTCATATTTTTTCTGATAATGTGGGCAATTAGGCGGACTTGCTCCTGAGACAGGATCAACGTGATTTTGTATATCTAGTATGGGAGGTAATTTATTAGGGAGTTCATCGAGCACAACCCTCTTGAACTCCTACGATACTGGTTCCAAATCCTTTAGGATATTCATAGGCTTCGCATATTTTTTCTTTTTAACTAATGGATATACATTTCCCATTTCCTCAGATTGTTTAATAAAGGCCCGTTCAGTGATGAGATATTGTCCTTCTACTTTAGAAGTCTTGTGTTGGTTCTCCATTTTTATAGAGGTCACATGTTCGCCATTGATGAATCTTGTAGTCTGTTGCAACTCTGTTTTAATGAAGTTGTTTCTCGCGGACCAATAATAGAATTTTTCTGCATAACCTGTTACTGATCGGCTATCCTGATAATAATTTTGGTTTTGTTGGAATAATACCTGATCGTAATCTCGAGGGAGGAATCGCATGCACACCAACTTCTTCATCCGCGACCACGTGTGGATTAGCGCCTTCATCTGTCTCGCCCGCTCGAGTTCAAGTTGTTCCCACCAATCTGAAGCTCTGCCCGTCAACTTGTATGCTACGAGTTTAACTTTTCTTTCTTCTACGATGTTCATATAGTCGAAGAAACGTTCGACTTCAAACAACCAATCGAGGAAGTCCTTGAAGTAAAGTTGACCATTAAAACTAGGAAGATCGACTTTCATCTTGAATTCTTGAACCATTCTGTGGTTCATTGATAAAGATCGCTCTCTACGATCAGTATAATTACGAATTCCAGCAATTGCTGGTGGTGGATCACCACCATGAACACGAAGTTGCCTTAGGTTTTCTGTCAAGAGATCCGCTATGCGGTCAATGGAAGCCTGTAGCCCTTGCATGGCTTGCCGATTCTCTTGTTGCACTACTTTGAAAGCTGTCGTCGTTAAAGGTAAATTCCCTAGAGCACCGCCCATGGGATTGTTGCTCGACCCGTTGTTAGAAGCCATCAATCCGAGAAGAAACCTCGCTTTGATACCAAACTGACGCAGGGGAGGACGTGAGGTCGAGCACCGTCTTCCTCAAGAGGATAACTATTCCGAATTCACGGAACTTCTCTGGACTCCTCACAGAGACTTTCTCGAATCCACGAGAAAATGAAGCAGAAAATAGAAATAAATTCTAATAAATTCGAAATAGATTAATAAATAAGTGATAATCTTCTAATGCGTCTCCTTACACCATTAATAAAGAAAAAATAAACTAAAATATGTAATTACCAAAAATAGCAAAATTCTAACTCTAATAAAAATCTTAATTCTAATAAAACTATTCTAAGGCATAATTTCTAAAAATAAAAATTACAAATAAACTTTCTCTAGAAGAGTCCTAGTATAACTAAAAGTTATTTATAAAAGGAAAGAAAATCTAAAACTCTAAAAATATTTTAAAAATTCGGAATTACTAAAAATTAGTAAAATTTTCCTAAAAATTCGTTTTTGAGCTGAAAGCGCGCATTTTCTGATGAAACGGACAGATGCGACCCACTTTTGTGGGTTAGTTCACCTCGGATGGCCCATTTCAGTAAAGATTGATAGGTTGTGCGCCCTATAACGATACCCGGATCAAAAGTTATGGTTAATTTATGGTCCATCTTCTTTTGGCCCAACCATACTAAAAACGTATCTGTGACACGTTCTACATCACTAAGCAGCCCATGAAATATATATGGACGTAATTGATGGTCTGGATCAATTGATTGAATCATCCAAGTGTCCCAATGCAAGAAGGAGCACTGAAATTTATAACGCGGTGAAAGTACCGGATCATTTCACTAAAAATATAAAGTAATTAGAACACTATCTAAAACAGAATTCCCAAAAAGAATCGATGAATCTTCTCGATATCTTAATAACCAGAGATAATAATAATAATAAAAAAAATCAAAAAAAAGAAGAAGAAAAAAAAGACAAAAATGATAAAGAAAAAAGGAAGAGACGTTGCAAAATCCACAGCGTCCATCCTCAAAAGAATGATTCCTCATGTATTTCCTTCCTCACACGAGCAAATAAACAGGAACGTGTAATGCATCTACACCAGTATCCTTGCTGCTGTTGGCCCGTGGATGATCCGTGGCTGGAACCCTGTTGCCGTTACCGTTTCCGTTGCCGTTGTTGGAGGGTGGCTTGTAATACATCCGAGCCGTCCGTGGGCAGTGAGAGTGGAAACGGGCCACCATCCTCAGCCCCACTTCCAACAACCCCACGTATTTCCCCATCTCGCCTTTGAAGAGAAGAGAAAAAGGAAGAAGGTATTTATAAGGATGCGGATTTCCTGTGAAAGTGTTTCGCAAGAAGTTCCCGTGTAAGGATGCTGGGTGGGGCCCATCGCGATGTTTGTGAGATATCTAACCTGTCCATCTATTTTTCAAGTTCATTATAAGACATAAAATAAAAAATTAAGTAAATCCAAAACTCGGGTGGGTCACACAAGAGGGAAAATTAGGACAAGAAATACCTACCGTTGAAACCTTCCTGGCTCCACCTTGATGTTTATATGCCATCCAAACCGTTTATAAGGTCATTACCACTGAGATGAAGTGAAAAAATAAATAATATTAGCTTGATAGAAAAGTTTTATCCCCATAAGAATGTTTCAACGGTTCTCACTGAATTACCACTGTTTCATCTCGTGTGGCCTACTTGACTTTTTGATCCACCTCATTTTTGTTCACAGGTCCTATAATGATCTCGTAAAACGGATGGACGGGGAGGATTTCTCACAAACATCTCGGTGGGCCCCACCCAGCATCCTTGCGCAGCAGCTTCCTTTGGCGGGAAATCCGAATCCGTATTTAATATAGATTGAATTCATTTGTTCTCTTCCTCTCACTTTCCCTTCCTTTTATTTCCTTTCTAAGTTTTTGGTATGATGAACGGAAGCGGATTGCGTACTGAGTAAATCAGTACGCTAACGTACCGAGCAAACTCTATGGGGTTCACCGTGATTTTTTATATTATCCAGTTCGTCCATCCACTTTACTAGATAAGTTTTTGGCCTTAGCTAAAAAACGAAGCATATATAAGGCTAAAATGGACCACACCACAGGAAACGGTGAGAATTGAATTTCTACCGTTGAAAAATTCTTGGGGGTTTTGGATCAAGATTATATTTATTTTCGTCCCTTCATCCATATATTTTGGATTATATGAAAAGTTTATATGAGAAATAAACATCACTGTGGGGCCTAGCAAGGTTCAACGGTGGAAATCATTATTTCCACTGTTTCCTGTGGTATTTCCTGTGGTATAGTCCACTTGAGCTTTGAATAAGCTTTAATTTTTGTTTCAACGACTAAAATGAGCTTGGAAAACGTATGAACGGTGTGGATAAACCACGGACATTTACGGTGTGCCCAACTGAGTTTACTCAGTACGATAGATTTCATGATGAACCCTCTTGTTCGACGACGGGGTCAAACGTTTTGAAGGTCTCACGCGTTCGTACGCTCGTACTCGGCCTTGAATTATTACTGATCCTCGAGTCTGGTACTTTGGCCCGGGGAACGGATTAGATGCAGTCTTGAATTATTTCTGATCCTCACCCAAGACTGTGCATCCTACCGTGGAGCCCACCTTGTTATATGTACTTTACATCCACGCCATCCATCCTTTTTTTTCCGGATCATTTTAGGGCATGAGCCCAAAAATGAAGCAGATCAAAATCTCCGGTGGACCATAACCATAGGAAAAGTGGTGATTGATCATTTAAAACTTCCTGTGGGCCACAGAAGCATTGGATCAGGCAGAATTTTTTTTTTTTTTTTTTTCATTTATCTTTTTTTATTTTATTTTATTTTTTATTTTTTACACACACTCCCGCTATGGGCACTCGAACCCTTGACCGGAGTGAAACTTCGGAGAGTCTACCACCTGGGAAGAGTAAGGACAATCTTTATTTATTTTTTATTTTTCGGTTAGCTTGTTAGTACACACCCATGTCAGTACACACACTCCATGTTAGTCACATTATTAAAAGGTCAGTACGCACTCCATTTTTTATTTATTTTTCATTATCTAGTTTTGTGTCACATTATTAAAAGGTTAGATTTACATGGGCCTCACAATTATGTTTTTCTTATATCCAGGCAGTTCATCCATTTGGAGAGATCATTTTAAAGCATTATTCAAAAATAAGTCATATCCAAAACTCAAGTGGACCGCACCACACTTAAAAGTTAGGACAATGATTTTGACAGTTAAAACATTTGTATGTCCTATAACGTTTATTTTCCATCCAATCTGTTTATAAGGTCCCACAGATATGGATGAAGAGGAAAAATAAATATCATATTAATTCAAAACTTCTCACCTTAAAAGGGTTTCAATGGTAGACATTCAATCCCCCATCTATTTTTGCAGTGTGGTCCGCTTGATTTTTGGATCTGTCTTATTTTTTGGCTCAAGCCTTAGGACAAGGTCGCCAAATGGACGGACGGTTTGGATATATCACATCCCTCCTGATGAAACCCACCTAACTTGGTGACCTAAACACACCAGCGAGGTGGTGGTATGTGGTGCACCAGCCAATCCGCTTCCCTGTAATTCTATCTAACCTGGGCCCACAAATTTGAGGGTACCTCAGAGAATTCAGCAACCCTCGAGGTCACGGCCTTCAATGGGTGGCAGCCTATCTCTATCAGATCACATCACATAAACGGTCTAGATTAACTTGTCTGGACCTAGCTCAAGTCGGATCCCATCTTATAAACGGTCAGGATTAACTTGCCCCGACTAGGCTCAAGTTGTAGGACTCTACGTGCACTTATGCACTGCATATTATTAGCACAACCTAGACCCAGCAGCTCGGCATGATTTGGAATCATAGAATTCCAGCCCATCAAATATACCCCATTAGCACATGCATGAGACGTGTCCACACTTGCAGTTGCAATAATTGCAAATTGACTGCAGCCGTTGGTTAATGTTTACCTAACTAATCTAATTATTCATCCAAGTATGGCCCGCTAAATATGGAATGGCCGAATTCTTTGGCCAAGAAACATTAGCAACATCCATCACAAAAAAAAAGGACCAGTCACAGATATGCGACCAGCCATACATGGTCTATCTGGCGTAGGGGCTTGAAAAAATTGGCATATGAACTAGTAAAAAAAAAAGAGGAACGGAATGATTAAAAGAACTGTTAGGCCCACTTGATCCAATGTGATTTTCAAGCCTAACTCATGGGTGCGGCATTTTCGCTCCCCCTAGCTATATACTCTTAAGTGTGAAAGATATTACAGTCTATTAAACCTTAACTAAATGAGATTTGATAGCATGTTGATACTCTAGGTTGAATTTGGCTTCTCTCAATGACCCATGCAAAAGCGAGGGGTATCTTGAGATTTATTATTAATTTTTTTTTTTTTAAAAAAATTAATGTCTTTCCACCGCACAGTGACAATTAGATTCCTCCAAACTTTGTGATTTTTGGATGGTCCATTCACAATTGAAGATAAAAATAAATAAATAAGGATGGTTTTGATTCCATTTGATATGTCACATGTTTCAAAATGCACGGGGCGCAGAGTCTACTCGAAACTCCCCAGAATCGGTTAACCCAAAAACTTCTTGGTGGGCTGAGTGGGTTGCGGATTAGCTATCACCTTTGCCTGTTCGGAGCCACTGAGGGACCACTGTGATGTATGACTTTTATTCACACCGTCCATCTAATATTTTTTTAATATCATTTTAGAGTATAAGACTAAAAATAAGGCAGACCCAATCCTCAAGTGGATCAAACCACATGAAGCAGAGTTGCTAAGGACGTCCACCATTGAAACGCGTCCACCATTGAAACCTTCTTAGGGTCCACCAGAGCGCGCTTGAAAGACCAAACCTTGTCACAAACAAAATTTGAACCTTCCCAAGATAAAACCCCAAGGCACCCAGATCCACCCCCGGGGAGCTACTCAGGCCCAAGAAGACAAAATTTAACTATCCTATTGTCATTCGGGCTTCGACAGAAAAAAACGGACATGAAAGAAGCCTATTATAAGACCTAGAGCAGAAAAAGAACGAAAAAGCTAAAGCTGATCTAACCACTGTGAGAACCAAGCCGAACTGCCTCAAGACCCAACTATCAAGGAAAAGGCTACCTCTAACATGCCTCGGGAGGAGTGATGAGCGACGAAAGAGTGAGGAAACCTGAGACTCATTGCTCATGCGAGCCATGCCATCTGCTGGCCCGTTTTCTTCTCGATAATGTGGCCAAAATTAATTCGACCAGGCGATTGCCATCTAAGAATTCTCTATATCCAATAAGTCCATTTTCAGGAGGGGCATGCGATGCCATTAAGGAAGTCAACCACAAGTTTTGAATCTGACTCTACCATAATCTGAGAAATGCCACAACTAAAACAATAGGCGATCCCGTCATGGACCGCTCGGAGCTCTGCATATGTGTTGAAAGCTAGCCCATAGCCTGCTGAAAATGCAAAAATAAACTTACCATTGTCGCCCCTGGAAATGCCTCCACCCCCTGCCGGCCCCGAATTTCCCCTAACCGAGCCATCGGTGTTAAGCTTGGACTAGCCCCTGTGAGGTTTCTCCCACCTAACGACTATAGGGTGAGAGTGGGGGTGATGAGAAACAGATATCCCCGGAAGAGAGCGAGAAGATCTAGTAGGAGGTGGGTATAGCAGATCAGGGGCGCGCTCAATAAGCGAGGAGATCCAGCGCTTCACCTTGAACACAATCTCAGCCACTTGCATAGCCTTCCCGTCGAATTTAGCCGAGTTCCTAGACTTTCAGATCTTCCACAAAATAAAAGCAGGGGACATCATAAGAACCAGGGAGTGACACCGTTGCAATCCTGCGGGGTTCCACCATAGATCGAGGGTGTCTTGGATAGACATATTGACGACGACGGGAATCCCGAAAGCGTGCCCAAAAACTTTCTATACTGCTGAAGCAATCTCGTTGTTGAAGAAGATATGGCCTCTGGTTGCAACGCCATCGCAATAAACGCACTTGGAGGCCAAAGATACACCACTCCCCTGAACGTCTACATCAGTTGAAATCGCCTGCTGCAAAAGTCTCCAGATGGACAATTAAGTTTTGAGTGCATGCTTACCTGATAAAGAGGCTCTTTGATTCATTTGGTGTTCATGGACTTCCAATAGACCTGTGAGTTCTTAGATAGACATGAAAGAAATGTCTTTCACTTACTTGACAGCATGCACCACTTGCCCAAAATTTTGTTTTCATGATCATAAAACTTTCTCCATGACTTCTATATCATCAAAAATTTTCATTTCCACCTAACCGGACAATCTTATTAGCATCCATCATCTTTAATGCTTCAAATCCACTTTTGAGTGTTTGGATTTGCATTTTTATTTGATCTGCACCTTTGTAATTATAACTTCTCTCCAAAAGTTCTGATGTTTCGTTTGCTATTGAAGTTCTTGAGTTCTATCAACTATAGTCTCATCTACCATTGGGATAATGAAGTAGGGTGCTTTTAGTCATTCTTTCAGACGTCTCCAATCACTTGTTTTCTTGGTTTTGGAAGGGCTTCAAATGCTTACGTGTTGTCCATATCATTGTAGCCACTCTCCAAAAAATCCCATTGCTCCTAGGGTTCATAGAGAACCTTCATTTAGATGTTCCAATGGTCGTAGTTCGTCCCAAAAAACCTTTTGAATCATTCCTTTCATGGCATATCACGTCAAGGTACCGCCACTCAAATTGGTTGAACCAAAAGAAAAAGAGAGAAAAAAAAAAACAGAGCTTTCTACCTAGACTTTGGTACCACCCGATGGTCCTGGACCTGATGCTGGGACCAATTGATGGCCCGGTGCTTGAATCCAAACCCACGAGAAAGCAACCAAAAAATAAAATTTAACTTTAATATTCAATATCATAGGTAGAACGTATATAGGCTATATATAACAAAAGGATCCTTGTGAACCAGCGGCTTGTACTTGTATTGGAACTCGAAATAACTATTAATATTGAGAAATTTTATTTATTTATTTATTTATTATTATTATTTTTTAACAAAGAAATATCTAATTACGAACATTATGATACCTTTTCAAGAAGATTTTCAAACCAATATATACCTCATTAGCCAATATTTTTATCATTCCATCAACCCGGGATGCACTATTTTAACAGTCGATTGGGTGGGCATGCAAGCAAGTGGGTTACCTGGATCCTTACTCTTGGACGGGTGGTAGACTCGTGGGAGTTTCAACTCCCGTTCCAGGGTTCGAGTGTCCATAGGGGGTGAAATTCCCAAACGTGTAGGGAGTGAGTGTGTGCGTGTGTGGGGGTGTGTGTGCGTGTGTAGAAAAAAAAAAAAAAAAAAAAAAAAAAAGCAAGTGGGTTACCTACCAAGGAGGGCCATACCATGATGTTTATGTAAAAATCCATCTCAACAACCAGCTGTGTCACATAATGTTTAGCCAAGGACTCAAAAATAAACCCCATCCATGTGATTCAGGTGGACCGCATTATTGGAAACAATGTACATGCAACAATCACCCTACAAACTGTTTCCCTTTGTATGGCCCATCTGAATCTTAGATGGACAGGAATTTTAGGCCGCAGGCCAAAATTTTTTTTTTTTAATGACATTTAATGATTATATGATTATAGGGTGATTTCATATAATCATCATGCTGGGTTCTATGAAAATCAAGGGTGGACGTCTCTCTCCCAACTATTTTCTTTCGTGCATCCCACCTAAATCACAAGCACCTTAATTTTTTGGCCAGGGACTATACTTGTATTATGCATCAACTGGTCCATGTGGATCATACATAAACATGACGGTGGGCCCCTTCAAAATTAAGAGTGTCTTCATGTACAATTTTGTTTTGAAGCAGCTCACCGTGATGTTTATGTATGATTCGCTTGGACCATTAGATACCTAATACACTATCAAGCTCAAGGACAAAAAATCAGGTTGTCTCGTGATTTTGGTGGGCCACACCAAAGGAAACAGTTAGGAGAGGGACATTCACCTTTGATTTCTATAGGGCCCACCATGATAATTATATGAAATCCACCTTGACCATTAGATTCAACACAAACATTTAGGCCTATGACCCAAAGATCATACACATTCGTGATTCCCATGAGCCACACTAATGGAAACAGTTTGGAGGGTGAGTATTACTTTGTACACTATTTTTAATCATGTGGTCCCCTGTATTCGCATATGGAGCTAATTTTTGGTCTCTTGACCTAAAATGAGATGATGCTCCTAGTGGTCGGGGCAGATTTTACGTAAACATCATGGTGGGGCCACCTGAGTCACCACCTATTTGCTCTCATGGTGCCTTAGAGGAAGGCAATGGAATGGTAATTATATCAATTAATAAGGTATTTTTAAAAAAACTTTTTGAAAAAGGTATTTGAATGTACATTTCATTTTAATTGGGTAGATTATTATTATTATTATTATTATTAAGTTTCCCATAAAAAAAATACAAGGACAATGAATTCTATCCTACATGGAAATACCAGCTTCCTTCCTATATAGCAAGATTCTACACACATGTTACATGTGTAACTGAAGGACTTTTGAACGTTGGAGAGTCCTATTAATAGTAACACGTCTGTAACTAAAGGACTTCGTAAATTCCTATTAAATAGAAACTTCTAACATACCCAAAGGTCCAACGTAACCTTGATACAGTGGAATAGCGGAACCTCATTTATGTAACGAACTCCAATTAATATGGAAAAAGCTTTGATGGTGATGATAATGATGATAATGACCGATCAAGGCTCAATTGGTTACAGTCGACTTTATTTATTAGATTTCGGATCTCATCCCAATCTTTCCTTGATAGGATTCTCTGTAACTAAAGATAGAATATATCTTTTTCTGTATTTATCTCTTCCGTGATTAATGTAAACTATTCTCTATAAATACAATGCAATACCAGTCAACATAGAAAGACATTCAAACTTTGTGTTCTTTCAAAATTTGTTGCTGTTGAAGGTGCTCGGATTGAGAGATTGTACAATGCAGTTCAAGTTCTCAATTTATAGTCTAATAGTATTTCCCCATTTGAACAACTTAATGCAACCAAATCACCACAATGGGAAATCCTAAGCCATAGGTGGCAAACAATGGTTGAGAAGGCAACACAAAGTCAATCAATCCCCAGTGGACACATGCTTGAGATTAAAACGTTATATCAAATGAGCTCCAATGTATGGACACCATAACCCAAATAACTAGGCCATACAACTGATAAAGTAATCCACTTTCAATTTTTTAAACTAATGATAAGTACAATTTTAATTTCTTTTATTTATCAAATAGTTTATAATAATAAAATTTAATTCTTCTTTTTCATTATCTTCTTTGTATTCAATTTTATTTATTGAGACTCATAGTCTACAAACGTGATGGTATGTTATCAAAATACTTCACAAGTACGCCAATCTGGTAGATTTCATGTATACATGATTCAAAGTGCTTACTATATATGTGTGGCGACACCCATTTTAGTAGTTCATTGTAACAGTGATACACAGGTACGAGTGCCTTAACAAAAAATTCAATATGAAAATTTCAAATTATAAATGGGCACTGATTACATTGATGAGTACCCGACACCCTATTAGGCACAGGTGCAGGTGTGCATTTTAGGCCAACATGTGTATGGTAAGGGTGGCAATGGATACTTTTGAGGCCGTTCATGACAAACTAAATGGGTAGAGGGTTCGAAAATGTGACTCATTTAAGTAAACCGGTCGAGCTTGGATAGAATCCTACCCAACTTGATCTGCCCATAAATGTTGTCAATATATTCGGTCAGATGACCCCACTTAATCCAGTCTAAATGCATTATATAGACAAGTAGGTATAAATACATTGTACATGTATGGTGAATGTATCCACTAAAATGGCATGGGTTGGGTAGACCTTTTATGCCATATTCAATTCTTAGACATGAGTTCTGTCCTGCTGGGCTCGATAAAATTTAAGTGGGTTGGGTTGGGCCACATGGTAATGGGTCAGGGGCTGGGTTTACGATGAAATCTTGCACTATTTAGCAAATGACTAGTTGATATGAAGTGAGGAGGGGGACGGGACGTACTATGAAAGCCGTACATACGGATCAGGGTACGAGAGAGTTAATACAAGCCTGCTCGAGGCCTCAACGCGGGGCCTAGAGGGCGGCCCCTTCCCCGAAGGGCTGCCCTCGTCAATCGCCTTAATCTTCTTGTCTCACGCGAATCGAATGATCGATTCGCATTCAATGGCCCATCCACTTGCTGTCTTGTCGATCTGCTGACTCACTGCTTCATTGAGCCGATTCGCGTTAACGCGAATGATAGTTCTGAGTTGCCTTAACGCGGATGAAACTTAGGCTAATTCCCGTAAGACTCCATCACAACCCCCCCTTGGGATGTGTACAGGTATGGTATGGATCCAGTATTCACTGTTCATCAACACTGCAACTTATGATCGCATGTGCCTTGCAAGAATAATTGTTATGGGATTATGGGTGTTAACGAACTGGGTTTGGGGCGGGGCCAAGCCCTATCCAAGCTCAGCCCATAATATTCAATGTTAGTCTAAACCTAGCCCAGGCCCATGATAGCTGAAATAGTCCAGCCGCAGCTCAGCCTGGCATGTTTCTACAGGCCCAGCTCGAGCCCAGCCCTACCTGGAGTTGGTCAGAATCTTAACCAAACCCACCACTATGAATTTCAGTGCCCCATCTAAATGTACTAATCATCTCTTCCACGGTGATAAGATTTCATCATGAATCCACCGTCCTTGGAAAAATCCATTTGCCTGATCTGGCCCATCTTTTCCATGATGCAGGTAAAAAAGAATATGGTGGGGCTACTGTAATGGGATCCGCGGAGAGAAGGGATTTTGGGTTTTCGGGAATTGAAGAGATGGAGAGAGATTGGAATTTGGAATTGGGATTGAATGTGAGATGGGTTTTTGTATGATTTGGAGGGAATTGAAATGGAATTGTTTTAATTTGGAGGGAGATTTGAAATGGCATTTTTTTTATTTCTTTTAATTTGGAGGGAAAAGAGAAACTTTTAGAGTTGATTTTAAGGGGCCTCAAGCCTGATACCCGAGCCCAAGTCTGTCCCAAGGCAGGCCGGGTCCCAGAGCCCAACAAGCCAACCTGGCTCATTGACACCTCCTACATGGGATCATCCTAACTGTCTAATCAATGGCTATAGAACATGACGGTTAGTATTAGTTGCAGGAAAATGGGCCAATCGTTGATTTGGACCATCTATCATGTGCACCCCTCTTTTGATTACATGAGCTCTATAAAAGTCACTTTGGATGATTGTCTGCATCTAATCCATTGCTAGTAATGGATGTTCGAGATTAATTGTAGGAAAGTGGGTCCAATCATCAATCTAGGCAATCAATCAGGTGTGATATAATTTTGATTGCATGTTACTCTTAAGAAGCACTTTGATTAGGTATTTAGATTGATGTCTCGATGCACATAAATTATTGATCTGAAATAAATGTATATACTAACAAAGATTAAAGAAGATAATGAAATCAGAATTACCAAGAATTTATTTAAAAAGAATGCATTTGGATAAATGAACATGTGAATAGATTAAAGATATGATAACGACGAACTCAGTGAAACCACGGATTCATGTCGCTTTTCTGAAGATTATTCACGTCCATTTCTTGACATAGATGATTGATGTAGATCTCTAGTAATGAAAGCCTTTAACATACAACCACCAATCCACAATGAAGGACATAGGACTTAGTGGACACATGGTGACACTTGGCGCTGAGGTGCCCACCAACATAAACAATTTATTATTATTATTATTTGTAAATGATTATGAAATTGTTACAAAGGCAACAAGTTGTAGCGAGAGACTCCTTCAAAAGAAATGAAATCAGAAAAAAAAAAAAAATGTATCATGTAGATTAAGTCTGAGCTCGGCTTGACACGCACAGCGCTATAAAAAGTTCTCATTTTTCTCTAATGTGGGACTATTCCCACAAGCAAAAACCAAATTAAGTTCAAAGCACTTTTCCTCATCCTCTCTTTCTTCACACGTATGTATGTGTCCATGGCATGACATATTCAATAGCTCAACACAAGCTCTCGTGATCCTATATATAGAGAGGAGAAAAAATTCTCATTTTTACCACAAGCAAAAACCAAAGAATAGCTTAAATCACTTTTCCTCATCATCTCTCTTTGTTTTTTAAAAAACATATGCAACTAAACCAACAATTCTAACCATCCGGCTTGAAAGCCAATGAAATGGACGGTTTAGAATGATTGTATCAACCCAACCCTTCTTTTAATAGCAGGTACATTTCAAGAATCACCTTGATCGAACTATCTGATTTAGTATTAGTTGTACAGAAATGGAATCTAATCATAAATCCGGATGATCTATCATGTGGCCCTACCTTTATCCATGCTTAGATCTATTATTTTCGTCACTTGGTTTTTCTCGAGACTTTGCTTTTTAAGCTTTGAGCTCTATCCTCGTACTTTTGTAGCTCGCAATTGGACGTTGTCCTCTTTTGTTGAAAATAAAAGTTCCATTTAAAAAATCATATTTTGAGTAAAAATTTGAAGGTGTGTTTGTGGTAAAAAAATATCATTAAAATTTTGGGATATGTTGTACTAAACTAGACTAATTAATTATCAAAATATCATGATATATGGTGCAAGCATACATGAAATAACATATATGAGAATTTGTTTTTATACACGCATTCAAACCCTACACACTCACCCACTCACACTACAGTGGGATTTCACGACAATGGGTACTCCAACCCATGACCTTGTATTGAAACTCTTGTGAGTTTAGCACCGATGCATGATTAATGACCCAATAACATATATGAGATTGATCTATCTTGAAAAGGAAAAATAAAAATGATCTTAGGCAATAGGGGCCAAAAGCAATCACCAAAGCAAATCATCAAGAGATATCGTGAAATTAAGTGATCACAGCCAAATGTACCTTAAATATTACTCAAAGAGTGGATATGTGTTAGGAGGGTTAGGAGAGTGCATGTACATGCCACACATGTGCTAGCATGGAACATGGGTGCCATATCTAGAGCTGAGCAGAAACCGACCCGATCTAAAAGCCTGGATCGTTGCGGTTCGAGTAGGATCAATCAAATCCAATCGTACATCAGATCGAGTTCGGATCGTGATTAATCCGGACCGATCCAATCCGACCTGATCCACACAATATTCATTCAACATTGTTTCCTGTAATGTTGTCCGCTTGAGATTGGGACATACCTCATTTTTGGTTTAATATTATAAAATGATCTAGAAAAATACATAGATGAAATAAATACATCATGGTGGGGTCCACAGAGCACCGACCACCAGCCATTGGCTAGTGGTAGGGGGAGTAGCCAATATGTCCTCTTAGCCTCAACACATGGCTCGAGATGCATTGAGCATTGAGCTTGCTAAACTGCCAAAAGAAAAGAAAGAGGCAGGAAGTGGTTCCCAGCGGTTGAGCTCACGGGAACTTCCAATGAGGTCAAGCTGTGTGGGCCCAACCGTGATGCATATCTAACATCAACACCATGCATTTGATGGGTCCCCTTTAAATTATCGGATATCCCAAAAATCAGTCGTATACGGAACTTAGGTGGGCCATACCAACTAAAATCATGTGAAGACATTCCTGAAGTAATAAAAGCACTTGGTGGGGCCCACCTAAAAATTGGATGCATCTGAAACTTGGTATGACCCCTCATTCAAGTGGGACACACATAATGGATGGTCTGGATTTGTGAACCACACCTCAGTGGGCCCAAAAAATTATTATGAATGTTTTAATGGAGGGTAACCCGTAATCCCTCTCAACTTTTTAACGTGAAGCGGGCTGGCAGGTGTACTACGCTGGTGTATTGATGTCAGCAAGTTATGTGGGTCCCATCATGAGGTATGTGTTATATCCAAACCGTCCATCCATTTGGCAAGCTCATCTTATGGCCTTGGCCAAAAAGTAAGACAGATCTAAAGATCAAGTGGACCACACTGTAAAAAAATAAAATTAAATAAAATTAAATAGAATATTCGATCCGAACCGTGCCCAACCTGATCCGACTCAGTTTCTCTGACTGAGTCGGACTCGGTTCGGGTCTGGCCAGCAGTGCAACGGATCAGATCGAATCAAAGGACCTAGACTCAGTCCCTGATCAGATTGAGTTCAGGTCATGCATTGAAAGTTTTGGATCGAGTCGAGTTGGACCCAATCCAGTCTGACTTGACTCGATGCCCACCTCTAGCCATATCCAATACCTCTATCAAGTTAGCTCGACCTTGTACACGTCTGTCTTCTGAAAATAGACCTGTCTGCTCAGCACGTGAGTCATAATATTGGAAACAGATGAATAGGTCAGAAAACTGCAGTAAAGTTTTTCATAGCAGTAGATTTGTTTTGGTAACTATGGTCTACCTGACTAGTGGGTCAACCTAATTCTTGAATTGGGTCTTTATTCTTGCTCCGATGGTAGACTCTCATGAGTTTCAACACCTGGTCAAGGGTTCGAGTACCCATAGGTGGTGAAATCCCACTAGGTGTGAGTGAAAAAAAAAAACCATAATTCTTAAGCTAGGGCATCATTTATAGTCACTACAACAAATACGTTTTATGGCGGCGCTTATAAGTGCCGCTAAATTACTTCAAAGCGCCAACGATAGTCATCGTGGCGCTAATCAAGCGCCGATATATGGGTATGTCGCTAAAAGTAATGTCGGCGCTAAGAATTTTTAGCGGCCCTTTCTCTGAGCGACTAGGTTTTTCGACGTGAATAAGCGCCGCGAAATTCACTCAGAGCGCCGCGAAAATGATTTGTAGAAACTTTTTCTCACAAATAAGCGCCGTAAGACTTCTACACAAACGCCGCTAAATGCATTTTTATGGATACGAAAAGCTAGTAATTTTTTTTAATTGATGCAATAGAAATAAAATTGAATATTAAACAAAATTTATATTACTACACAATAACAAACATATATAATATTTATTGCAATAAATGGTCTTGAATATAAATAAATAAATAAAAACAAATCCTCTATATGGTCTACTCCTAGCATGAGTGACGTCAAAAGGCTCAAGTGATTGAACTCTGGATTGCCCCACTTGTATGTAACCAGAATAGTGGATCACCCACCATTAGCCCTTTGAAAACAGCTCCTATGATAGTCAGAACTAGGCTAGTCCTTAGTTGCTCCATGGAAGTTAGTTTTTCGATGCTTAACGTGCTGATCCGTTGATTGGAAAGAATGGTATGTGGCAATATTCCTTCATGACTTGAAGAGAACTCTTTCCGCAGCTCATCAAGCTTCATCTCTAAACCCTGATGACATACTATGCTTGGTAGCTTTTATATTTCCAGTGTTACCATTTTGTCCAATGCATATTTCAAGTTCAATTCTCTTCCCTATCAGATGACTACAAGACATGTATCAACTGCTGAACATGGACACACCCATAAATATGCAACTTTAAGTATTGTTAGAAGATTGAAACAATAGCAGAACAGTTATTGATGAAGCAATAATTAACAAAAGTAACTCAAAAAAAATAACATAATCCAAGACAATAATTAACAAAAGTAATCAAAAAATACCGAAGGAAACGCTCTAACCTAGCACTTGAATGTTTAGGGCCCTGACCGTCATAACCATGAGGAAGTAGCACAACAAGCCCAGTTTGGCACAGAACTTTGACTCCCACTACTCAAAAACGATCAAACTTCACTTGAGCACCATTTGAAAAATCTCCAAACTGAGCTTCCCACACAACCAATGAATTTGGATTTTCCATTGAATAACCCCAACTCGAATCCAAGGACACCAAACTCTGACAGAGAACTGTAGCTCAAAACAACCATTTCACATATTATGTTAAAAGCTGTACTAAACCATAGTGCTCACTTTACGAAGAGAATGAAAATGTCACACAGCACAAGGTTTAACCATCTCTCAAAAAACTAAAAAGAAAAAACAAACAAATAAATAAAAGATGGGGCTTAACAGAGCATTCCATTGTGAGAAAACACATGCAAGAATTACTATTGAAGAATTAATGACATATATTCATATTTGACAAAAATACAAGCCCTAACTTGATTTAATTTATAGTTTAAAGGGACTCGGGTATCTTTATTCAAATATGAGAAAACTATAGCAAGCAAAACTAGAAGAGCTAGACGTGGTCTTGAAGCAATATGATAGCGTGAAGAAGTTAATGTTAGAAGAAACATGTCCAAAAGCAAGTAGAAAATACTGCTGCTAAATGCATGAGCCTAATCAGTAGATTGTCAAAGACCGCAGAATGTAGAAGATACATAGCAGACTGTCAAAATCATTGGTAGAAGATACATATGAGTTAAATCATCAAATGAAGAAATGCTTTGATACTTAGAAGTAGAACATTTTTTCAAAGAAGTATGAAGGAGCATACTATGTGCTGAAGAAATAGAAAAAAAATAAAAAATTAGTACCAATGGAATGGTTAAAAACGACTCAGGCAGAGGCCATGCATATATCATCAGGAGCTGGCCACTGGCATGTCTGTTTTGACTTGTCACGGGCCCATCTCGACCTTCAACATGCCACAGCCCAACCCAGACCTTGGCCATTAACCGCTTACCGGTGTTCAAGCTTTTTTTAGGCAGCACATTGAACATCGTAGATCCATCCCTCATTACACTTGGCAGGTCCATGTGTCAACCAGGGCTGTCGGTCTAGTGGGCCCTTCTATGTATAGCAAATGGTTCGAGTTACACAAGGATCAGATGATCCGGACATCAGAACACTAGGATTCCAAGCAATGTTTGCAAAGAAATGGTTAATGGTTATCATTAAATGAATGAAAGTAAGTAAAAGTGGTGGCTAGGACCTTCTTGTAATTAATGTTTTTTTAAAAGGGTAAATAGGCCATCCATGATGGGATCCACTAGATGGACCGTCCTGATTGACAAGTGGTGGGCCTTCTATCATTGAATTGAAGATGGACCACCGGTCATGCCCTTTTCCAACATTCCTTTTGTAGGCTATGGGCTCAATCAGCACTCTCTTCTTGCATTGCTAGCCGGCTCTTCTTATCAAAAGAAAGAGATACATCTTTTTTATTTTTTATTTTTTGAATGATAGCTTGGAGAACTGGTATTATAGAGTGTCGATCCTGCTTGCAAGTTATATGAAGAACGCTGAGATTGCAGTGGACGCCCTTTCAATATGGTCAGATGCTCTCTCTCTCATGAAAAATTTATAGATGGAACGATTAAAAACGACTAGATGAAGATATTTTGATGATTGGCCCACCCATGAATAGGCCTCAAAATGGGGTGGTCTTGATCGAAAGTACACCAAGTTATTGGTTGTACCATTTACCATTTACACACATTGGAATGAAACTAATTTTCTCCTAGAATAAATGCTAATGTTCAAAATAAATTTGAGAAAGTATCAATTCATTAGAACTAACAAAGTCAACCTTTTTAACATTGAAGAAGTGGTAAGTAAATTGTCAGAACTAAAAATCAAATTGCCCGGTAACTAAGAACTACTCACCACTATAGACATAAGAAATTAACAATGCAAGACACAAATTAGCCAACAAGAGTAACCTCCTAATCAAAACTTGTTCAAGAGATGCGATGAATTCATATCATAATCATGTAAGAACCCGCACCTCTGTGATAGACCAACTGATAACCAAAGAGCTAACAAGCAAGTGTGTTTGAGTCTACAAAAGAAATGTCATTTTGTTAGTACAATTCTTTACTTTAAATATAAGTAGTAATAATATATGTTTTATTGAGTGTAGCGCCATTACCTCAGGGAAACTCCACAAAATTCCCCATGTTACAAACAACCTCGAACTGATATGCGGTAGTGTAGTAGATACCGGAGATCTTACTAGACCTTAATACCAAAACAGAGAGAATGAGAAGGAACAAAAAATAGTGCTGCACAAATATCGGCTCCTTTAAAAGAAGCTATGATTCACATGGTCTGAAACTACTGGAATTTTCATTCAGGCCAACATTTAGTATGGGTGGAGCCTACCTATAAGCGACCCAGACAGCTCATTGGGTGATTCCCCTCTGTTAATAGGCAATACAAAACAAAGTGTTCCCACCAAACAATCCTAGCCATCCTATTTTTCAAGCAAACGCACAGTCAGAAGGAAAGTTTTTCCAGCGAATGCACAGTCAGAAGGAAAGAATATACCTAGTGTATATGCAATGGAAAGAAGTCCACCGAAAAATAAAATAGAGAGAAATAACAACATGATGGAGAGAAATACAACATAGTTTAAACACTCACAGCTGGCTTCTTCCCACCGAAAAGAATCCTAAATAACAATATGATGTTGATGATTGAGATGGCAGAGTATAAACTTCCATCTCAAGCAGACCTCATATAGTGCCTTTGCTAGTGATGGTGTGGAGGGAGAGTTTCAGAAGGACAAGCCATATCAGTTCAATGCTGAAATAGAATGAAAAAGCAGGGTCATTAGTTCAAGAGGGAAATAGGCAAAAGATCTAGTCAATGCTGAAATAGAATGAACAGCTCAATCAAGGGTGAAAGAAGATATTAGAACAGACAAACTAAACTAACAAGAACTATAGGGTCGGCTACATGAATCCCATTCCACCATTCAACTTAATCAACAGTCATCCATAGTCCCAAACAAACAGGGGAAGGGAAAGTATCCCCAATGGGAGAATCCTATGATTTCAATTGGTGGCCTACACAAGTACACATATACAGCTAAGAAGATAAATACAGCAATGGTATGCAATAAACTGAAAATTTCCAACTGTTGTACCCAACAAAGGATGTAAATCATGGAGTGATCTGTGATTTTATTGTTCTTTTACATACTTTGAATTATTTCCTAAATGCAATGCACATGCATTTTACTAATAGCATCTAGTTATGAATATTAACTAGAGGAAGGAGTAATACTTACCTTACCAAGCTCAAGCTTTCCACCATCTTCTGTTGTAGAACATTTGCATGAAAGAGTCACTCTATGTTTGTAACCCCAAAAAAAAAAAACCTTTGAGCATTACAACTTCATCTATTCAATGGAAACTAGTAACAACGTAGCCACAGAGGCTAAAATAATACCTTCACATGGTAATGCTCTTTCTCTGATGCATTACCAAACTCAGTCCTTGGGACAACCAGATCTTCAACAGCTTGCATATATTCATCGGAACATTTGTATAAAATGTCTTCCTCACTTTAGCTTGAGTGGAGAACATTTGCATGAAAGAGTCACCAATTAAGCCGATTTAGGTCATTTTGGATGCACAAGTGAATTGAATTCCAAACAAAGATTTTCTCATGAAATTCGATCCGAGCACCGGGAGATGGGGTTTCTGAACACTTTTTCTCATGAAATAGCGCCATAAATATTCTACACCAGCGCTACTAAAAGCTTTTGTATAGATTTGAAAGGCCCTGGCATTCCAGTAATTTATTATTATATTATATAATTCAGAGACTTTTAAGTTTGAAAATATAAAAACCAACAACCAACAAAAAAATGTGAACCAAACATAAATTTTGTAAAAATTAGAGAATTTTTAAGCTGAAAAATATAAAAACCAATAACCAAACACCTCCTAAGAAATTCACAATTCAGTTATTTAGAAATTATTATACTAACAATTGCAATTCAATCCAAACTTCAAGGTGGCCATGGTATATTGAAAGCGGAGATGAAAATTAAACTTAAAGTTATTTTCTAACTTCTGAATTGCATATACCTTCCCAAGTATTGATAACTAGGCTCCAAATTGCAATTGCAGTGACTTAAAAAAAATAAAATGTAATTACAATTTGGTCATGACAGAACATATTCAATAGTTATTGCAATTTAATTCAATTACACATCCCAATGCACCCTTGGTGATTTTATTCATTACCTCATTCATGAAAATATAACCATAGTTAGAGGCCATGAGCCGATAGTCATGTGCCAATGCAAAAATGCACCATTGCGCCAACGCATGTCCTCTCTGTTTGACATGATCACCTTGTATTAGAAACTAATTCCAAGAATATGAAATAAATGCAATCATTTGAACTTGGAAACATGTTAGAATTGGAGTCACTAGAAATAACAATTGTAATTTATCTCCTATGTAGAAATTTACCGAATTACTGCAATGGTTGGGACACATAAAGTCAACATCTTGCTTACAAGCCTCTGAAACATTAGCAAGTATTCCTGCCCAAGACAGAGGAAAAACAGAATCAGTGTCTATAACCAACTATTTATAGGTTCTTGAACATCATTCATTGGTTTCATGGCTCAAACCATTCAACCAAGACAGATCATCATCCATTGCTTTTTCTGCATTTCAAGAAGTTAGAGAGAGAGAGAGAGAGAGAGAGAGAGAGAGAGAGAGAGAGAGAGTAGAACCAAACTAAAAGCATACCATTCTCCACAAAATCACATTTCTTTGAGGTTTTAACAAACAACTCCTATGCATTTTTTTTCCAATACTAAGAGAGAGTTAAGACAAAAATAAATAAATAAATAAATCAATAATCATAAAAAAAATCATGAAAACATAATATTACAATAAGAAATAAATGGTGCCAGAAATCTGCTGCCACCTTCCACAAGATTCATGCTCAACTAATGATAAGATTATCTTGTGTTTCCCTCAACAATAAGAAATAAATAGAACTCCTTGAGTATATGATTGGCATGTGAAATTGAATGTATCATTAATGGTTTGCATTCAGGAGTAATGGAACTGTGACTACCTGAAAATACTCAGGCATCCCTTTCAAGCATTGCAGCCAAGTCCTGGATCAGGTCCTTCATACTTGTCCCTTCCTTGACTTTCCTTCGTCGCATCACCATTCTCCAACATCACATGTAAAACACAACCATGATATGTAAAGGTCAAATATTACCGAACATCTAGCAGACATGAAAACAGTATGAATAACCAAAGTCATAATGTGGAAATATAGGTTAATCAGGAATATAGCATAGCTAATGTGGATGGAGCACATATAACAAAAACAGAAATAAATTTTATTGCATTCAATAGAAAAAATTGTGATTTGCAAAACACTCCTTGATAGAATGGATTCTAACTTTTGCTCTATTAAGATAGCCACACTGTAGCTAATGTCAAACACATCTTGAGACAAAGAGACCAGCTATATTCCTCATCCTTAGACAGAGAACATTGGCTATGATGCCCTCAAAACAATGCATATGTTTCCACAAATATAAAAGCATAATGATTCTACCATCAGATTAATGGTTGCAACCACAATATCCAACATATCAATGAAGCTATTGTAAGAGCAAGACTTGCCACTAAGAAAAGTGATCACAAGAGAAGAATGTGTAAATCACACTTAAATGTGTTCCTCATATACAAAATTTAATTATTTTATTGCAAATGAGTTCCAAAGAACTAGCATCAACCAGTGGCTCGGGCAAAAACTGTTAAGGTTAATCATGGGCAAGAAACTGAAAAACAACTAAAGAGATGCATCATGCTATATAATGCATTACTGTTTGGTTGTTAGGAAATTCATTCCATGGTTTTTGTTTCATGGAGAATGTTAGACTTGGTATAGTATTTCTCCAGGAATGACGCTTTTTTTTTAGTTGATGTAGAGTCTTTTCTGAGGAAACTGGCAAAAGTCAAGAGTTTTGTTTCAATTCCCTAGGTTTTTTACATTCAGGGAAAAAGGTGTACAAGCTACACTTTCGGGTGGGCTCCACAAAAAACATCGGGCCTCACCTATCATATCGGAAAACAGAAGACTGAAAAGGGTAATGAAAAAAATCAGAGCATGCCAAGCAGCCACTCACTAGCTTAAGACCAATCATCATTTCTTCTGAGAACTGTTCTCATACAAAAGATTATTATACATTAGGCAATAAGAAATCCTGAAAAGCAAGAACAATGTTTAAAAATTTGGATGAACTTACTATCTTGACATAGGGAAGTCATCACAATACCAATTGTAGTTGCCAACACAGTCTTACCATTGCCAAACAATGAAGTTTTAGAAGAAACTACATTTGGGTGATTCCCATGGGAATTAAGGCATGACACTTTGTATTGCTTGCTCGCCACAATCTCGAGGTGATTCCCATGGGAATCAAGCAGTCTTTAGCATCTTGGTTTGGACGGATATGAGCCCCCCATCAGATGCATCAGAAGATGGGTAATGGTAAAAAATGAAAATTGTTTTGCACAATCTCTTGAAGAAAGAAAATTAAAGAGCTCCTTTGTAGGTTCTAAGAAAACCACAAAGAGCTCCTTTGCATCAGAAAATTAAAGTGATACTACTCTTACTAGACCACAGTTAAGAAAACCAAAACTTACCTTTGTAGGTTCTAAGCTCACTAGACCACAGGCACGTGCTGCCACTCCACTGCAACGGTGTGAAATGGCAACAATCCCAATCGTATCCGGACCAGGCTATTCACCAAAACAAAAACAAAAAACAAAAATGAGAAGGCAATTTTTTTTTCTCCAATTAACATGAGGGTAAGGTGCATAAGTCAACAGTAAATTCAAATTCCAAACACAACAAGGCTTCTTACATTGATAGAAGGAATAATAAAAATAACACGGTTACTAAAATACAAAGTAGGGTTAAGGATCAAACACCTTCATCCCAGGCATCTGAACCCAATCGACAGCAGTTCTTGTAGCCTTCACAAGGAACTCTGCCAAGGTCTCCTCTGCAATTGACAGGAGTCTGGACAAAACACAAAAGAACCAAAGATCAAAAGCAGAAAAAGAAATAATGGCATCTAAATTGGAGAGGTATGGAGGGGAAAAAAAGATTTTGGTAATTTAGATTACCCAGCGGGATTATTAGCATCCTTTAGAGGTATGTGGGGCTTTCTTAACTTCAAACATGTTAGGCAATGACCACTATTCTCTTCTTGTCCATAGACATTTGAGCTTGTAAGGAAAAGAGAGCAGGGTATTCCTCCACACTGATCTATGCTCCATAATTGCACCTGCGAGTCTGCAACGGAACATAGATTGCAGTTGGTGAATGACAGGAATACCCTGTCCTCGTCAGTAATCGCATATCCTACTATCATGTGTATCTGAGTATTGATTTCATGTTAAAATCCCAAGGCGCAACCGAGTCAAACTCAGGCAAGATTGGAAATATTCATTTAAATGAGTTTGACCTGGCCAAGATGATGGGAAACTTGTTGGGATTTTTAACCTGGACAAGAGAAGCCAACTCTATTGACTCTACTAAGTTACTGGAATACTCCATATCTTCTTCAAAGGTAAAAAATGCAAACTTTCTAATGACTCTACTGACGTTTAGTCCCACTCGAGAAGCTGGAATACTCCATATCTTCTTCACCTGAATAAAAGCCCAAACTTTCTAATGCTTCCTATCATAATAACAGCAGGATCAATAAACAAATCCTAGTACAGAATGCATCCAGTTAGAATTAACCAATCTGCATAATGTTATACATCTAAAAAATGCCAACAATGATTTACATACACTGGCAAAGTTATCCAAAAAAATTAGCAGAACAGTCATAGACTAACTACAAAAGGCACTGCTACTACCCAATAAATTAATAATTTTGAAACTTGAATTCAGAGAAAATTTATAACCGGAAAAAATAATAAACATGCATATAGGTCACCTCAACTTCAACTTATGATTTATAGATGCTCTTGTAAATCAATTGGTATTTGAAAAATGTATGAAAAAGAGAAGAAGAAGAAGTGATTCTGGTCATCGAGTGCTGGGAGCTTGGGACTCTTAAATAAATTAAAAAACCCACACAAACTAAGGTTTAGAGGATTTCACATTTGAAACATAAACAAATATGGAATTCTAGAATGGTGGTAGTTTTCCTTGCTAAATTTGATAAAGCGAGTTGGAATTGGTATCTTTTAAACATATATGAAGCAAAAGCATTCGTAATACGTCTGCCTATAAATAAAACTAAAAAATGAAAGAATTAATATTTAATAAAGACGAAATACTAGTTCCAATGAAGCAAAAAAAGCACTCCACCAATGACTAGTGCCGAAGACACCGACGGTATATACCTTCTGTCATACCTGCTTTTTACCATATTTTGATTTTCAAAAGCAATGAATGGGTGGTACTCATCCTTGCCAGAATCTGATAGAGCAATGATGAAAGAAAGCATGTTGATTTTCCAGGTGGTTGAATTGAACTAGAAACTCCAAATGAATGTAAACATTAAAAAAACAATATGAAAGAGATAGAGATCAAAAGAAAATTCAGACACTTTCTAATTTCATCACTTTATCTGACCAACCATTTCTTCTTATTAAGAACGAGGCTGTATGGATGTTGGCATACCAAGACATGAAGGCAAGTTTTTCATTTCACTGCTTAAAGGTAAAGCCTCTTCCAGATTTTCATTTCCTCGTTCTTAAGTGCTCATCATCTTACACGCAGCGTCTTGCTCTGCAACAAATGATGTTTTAACACTAACAAGTGGGAAGATAGCAACCCTTGATACTTGATTAAATACAACAAAACAAAAGACTCAGGGAAAAGGGATTCAAATAATTTACCACCCACATCTAGCAAATCCGAAGTCCATAACGTGGGATTGTCCCTGAGAAGCTGCATTATAAGGGTGTAGAAATACCTGATTTAATGCACAAAACTAATAACAACTAGCTAGTAAGTTAAAGGGAGATCAATTCAATGGGAAAAAAAAAAAACTGAGAAATGAAAGTCTCATTTTGTTGATCTTTTTCTTTTTCTAGATGACAATACATACAACTATGGCTGTATTTCAATCCCATTCCACAAATCCTGCAGTCTCCTTGTAGCTTCCCGCTTTTCTAACTGCCCAAACACAAAGGCCATGATCAATATCTTCAAGGAAGAAAGAAAAGACCAACAAAAAGATAGAAAACTCTGTAAGCAGGAAGTGGACCCACATAAATCACAGTTCCGTAGGAAAAAAAAAACAGGGTAGTTGTTCCTAATAAATGATTTTGGTGTAGTGCCACTTACCACACATCAACAGGAGTAGAGTAATGTCGGGATCCAAAGAGGATTTCTAGTGCCTGGTACTATAGTGTAATCACCTGAAAAGAGTGCAACTAACCACACAAACTCACCTACAATGAAGAAAAGTACCAATGTGGGTGTGGCCCCATTTTAAACCAATGATGGTCAAAGCTATTAATGATGTTCCATGTTTGGTGGCTAGCCCCACATGGGCCATTCCTCTTTATTGATCTAGGCGGTGGCACATGTGCCACAAATTGCTTTTCCATCTATACTTGAGAAAACAGTATTGGAAATCCTCTATTACAAATCATACAAAAAAAAATAAAAATAAAAACAAAAAAAAAATTGAGAATAAATCGTCAATCTAGCACTTGGAAAAAAAGATCCCATACTCAAAACACATGAGCCATAATGTTTTTAACTACTATTATATCTCTAAACAGTCTCGAAAAAGGCCAGCCCACTACCCAAAACAAAATCTCTCCACAAAGCATCCATAAAATTCACAAACAAACCGAATGCCATGTTGCATCTCTACTTTCAGTTCCAATATATTAGGGCTAATGGTGGTGGTGGTGATTATGAAAACCAAAGGATAGAATTGATCTCTTATTGTTACTTGACAGTTCTATAACCATTTGAATGCTCTAATTTGGCATAGGCCTAAGGAACAAAATTTACTACAAAACTCTGCAACCATTCAAAATATTCTAAGCTATGCATATTACCATGTAGTGTAGACCACTCTACAATTCTCTAACTTTCTCTATAAAACTATATATTATTTCAGATGGCTCTACAAACACACTGCTAAGTCTATTAAATGAGCCAAAGAAATGGTTGAATCCCTGCACTAGTTTTCACACTAGTGACATAACTCTAAATGGCACCAATCGAGTGGTCCTAAACTCCCTCTTAATGACATGGAAGAGGAGTTTCACATTCATCCATCTCAAATGAGGCACTTAAATACAACCATCAGAACCATCTTTTTGCAGGATGAACCATATCTCTAAGAAAACAGTTATTAAAAAACCTAACTATCTGATTTGGACTGAACAAAACTCACTCTATATTGGCCCTATATCAACTGTCATGAGTTTTGGTGGTGAGTGATACCGTATGTCAAACCAATTTTTAATCCATTTGCCTACATGTAGGGAAACTGATGTAAGTTGCCTAATTCAGGGCAAAGCTCACTCAACATAACACACAAGGATTAATTTAAGGAAAAGAATTTAGGCAGCAAAGTCGGACAATTCATATCAACTGATGCCTATGTAGATAAGAATCTGATGTTTCTAGCCAAGCTAGCAGCTCTCCTTCTTCCAGCTGAGAGAAAGGAATCGATTGAAATCTCGAATAAAAAATAAAATGGATTTCAAGGCATAGATAGTGAAATCAAAATCGATTCCGATTTTGAATTTCAGTTTTTTTTTTTTTTTTTTTTTTTTTTAAAAAAAATTAATCGCTCATAGGTGCATATATATATATAAGAAAATCCCCAATTTAAAAAACCCCAATTTGTAAAATCAGAAAATCCCCAATTTTAAAAGTCCTCAAATCCCCAACTAGTTAGGGATTGGACAAGACAAATTCCTAATGAGGAATTTGACAAATCAAATCCTTAAAAAGGGATTCGACAATGCAAATCCCCAACTAGGGATTCGACAATACATATCCCCAATTAGGGATTTCTTACACAAATCCCTAATTAGGGATTCGACAATGCATATCCCTAATCAGGTATTATAAATTGCAAAAAGCAACAACGAGAAGGGAAAAACCTTACATCATACCTGAGAATCCGAGATTTACGAGCAGCAGAAGGGCGAACTGCAACAGAGGGCTGAGGCAACAGAGAGAGAGGGCTAGGGTTTTGAGGGAGGGAGAGAGAGAGAGAGAGAGAGAGAGAGAGAGAGAGAGAGAGAGAGAGAGAGAGAGAGAGAGAGAAGGAGAGAGGGAGAGAGAGAGAGGGAGAGGCGAGAGAGAGAGAGAGAGAGAGAGAGAGAGAGAGAGAGAGAGAGAGAGAGGCAGAGAGAGATCGAGAGAGGGAGAGCGAGAGGGAGAGTAAGCGCGCGGAGAGGGAGACGCAGGGAGAGATCGAGGGAGAGAGAGAGAGTCGGGATGGAGAGAGAGCGTCGGGAGGGGAGAAAAAAGGGCTGGGGTTTTGGTACATACGGTATTTATACCCTAGCACTAACCGACGATTAATTTTAATTAGCTCCGCTAAACCAGCGACGCACATCGTCGTGTAAGCAGGCTTTTGTTGTAGTGAGTGGTGCCAGTTCGATGGATGGATTAGATCTCTGACCCATAGTGCCATGCCCCATATATGTGGCGTGTACATGAGCTTTATTGCACACGTGGGTGGGGTTTGGCAAAGCTCCTATTTAAAACTCATTAAAAAGCTTTAAAAAAAACCCACTGGTGTTGATGAAAGTAATGGATAGATCTTCTGAGTTGAGTTGAGTTGAGTTCGGTGTTTTTAAATTATGATACCGTGTACTTAGCATAGAATATTCCATCAAAGCTCTATACAACACTCACATTGCATCATATTCAATGTTAATTTTGAGGAGAAATGCTCCACTGCTCTCACAGCACTATAGGTTACAATAATCTTAGTTGCATTAAACACGTAGACAGTCCAATCCACAGATCTAGAGCGTTCATTAAGTCCAACACACAATTCATGAGCCATCATGAAAGTATCACATAATCCGGACAAATATTAACAATTTGATCAGTGGCCTTAAATATGGACAGCCAAGATCATGGGTCTAACCAAGTATCAAGCCCTCTATTTGTTTGGGACCACCATGGATTGCTTATGATTTTAAAGAATCACTTTTTTAGTTAATAGTAGCCATGCAATCCATGGGATGGAAGAAAGGACGGCTATATAAGATAATGTCAAATAAAGGATGGTTTGTGTCATCATATAAATTTTTTTTATTTTTTATTTTGCATGGTAGCCCATAAAATGTATTTGAACTTTAATGGACAGTTTAGATTGATTGGTTAGACTGTCAAGTTCATCAATGCAACTAGGATTGCTTAGAGAGAGGTGGAGCATTTCTCATATTTTATATAATCATTACAAATATTTGTCTTACACGTATGATCACATGATTCTCATGATAACGTCCAAATCAAATTATTTAGAAAGATATTTCCACATTGTCATTTTTAAAAAGCTACGGCTATACTTTATTACATTGTCACCTAGGGTCATTAATCACTTAATTTAACTCCAAGTGGAGTAGCTCGAGTGCACTTTGTAAGTAAATTCCTCATACATGGCATTGTGGTACACGTGTTTGAGATTGGATCTGAACACTCACTACAACAAAAAGGGGTATAAACGGTATTTGCGCAACACTTTTAGCGGCGCTATGTAAGACCCAACAACGGATTTCGTACCCTATAAAAAAACCACTCTCTCCTATTTCCTATCCGTCTCTCTCTCTCTCTCTCTCTCTCTCTACAACTCCACGACTTTCTCCTCTCTCTCTTCTTTCTTTCTCACGGCTGCTTTGGGATCTCTCCAGCTGTAGCAACCAGCTTTGGGATCTCACCGTAGTATCTAGATCTGCTACTCTCTTGTTTCCTAGGGTTTTGGATCTATTTTCTGCACTCTGCTGCAGTTCGGTCTTCTGCTGCTGGTGAATCTCAGATTCTCAGGTATGATCTATTTTAGAATACTTGATTAGGAATATGCTTTGTTGAATATAAATCCCTAATTAGGGATTTGCGTTGTCGAATCCATTTTTAGGGATTTGCATTGTCGAATCCATTTTTAGGGATTTGCATGGTCGAATCCCTAATTTAGAAGTGCTTATTACATCTGCAGATTCTCGAATCAGGGTTGTTGATGGTGTTGATCTGATTCACAAGAGGTTATAGAGATGAGCCAGTGTAGCAAGAGGTTATAGAGAATCCCTCCCTCCCTCCCTCTCAGCTAGTTGCAATATTTTCGTTTATCCTTGATTTAATATAGGTATGTTATTGGATATTCCATTTTCGCATAAAGCCCTAGGGCTTCAGGTCTCTTCATCTCCTTCCCCATTCACTATGTTTTGATGAAGCCTCGATCTGTGGCCAGGATTCCTAAAACCTAAATGCAAGGACTGATTTGAATGTGTGTAGATTTATTCTCTGAATTTTGCAACGATTTTGGGTAATGTAGTTGGGTTTTTTAAAATAACCATTTATTCTCTTTTTCTCTGAATTTTTAGTTTTTGTTTTCTTTTGTTCTTTCTGGTTTTTTTTTTTTTTTTTTAAAATCTTATGTGGTTACGAAATTTGGGGCTTCTAATTCCCAATTGGAGGTTTGAATTGTTCTTTTCAGTTTTGCTGAATTTTTAGTGTGTTTTTCAAGTCTCTTATCTGGTTTGAAATATGCACGTTAACCATTTGAAGAAATGCTTCAACCAAGACCCCTTTCAGTTAGTTTGAATGTTTTAGCTAAGTTGTATATCAATCTTTTGCAAAAGACTGCAAACACCAACCCAATGAGTTTTAGAATATGTGAAACATCCCAGGGAGGTGAAGCATGATTAGTTGCCTCCCCAGGAAGAACCCTTAATTAGACTGCAAGATTTACTCCCAATTTTTTATAATTAAAGCCCTCGAAAATCCTCTAAATTGCTTGCTATACCTAGTCCAATCTAACAATGACTATCATTGATTCTCGCTCAAAGAAAACTCCAAGGGTCTCTGCTTTCTAACATGTTTTACCATGTTGGAATAGTAGTAAATTGAGTACTGCCAAGATTTGTTACTCAGATCATGAATGCAATTAATGCTGGATAGAGCAAATAAATATGTTACTGTGCATATGATCTCCTAAGGACATCCTTATTTCATTTTTACCAACATGATTGTGCCAGTTGGATTTCTAATAGGCTTTGACTGTGGTGTTATGTGAAAGAAGATCCCTTTAAGCAATCAGTTGAATCAAAACATCAAAAAATTTTCTAAAACCTTTAACTATATGAACTATACTAGAAATGCCAACATTTCTTCTAAAAACAAATGTAAACGCCTTTACTCCTTACCATTCTCGGTGTTTAATGCAACACCGCAAGAGCTTATCTTTGACTTCATGAAGGGATTTTCGGGATGTGCTTCATCTTATTCCTCTCGACTTTTCTTTTTGAGTTAATATCTTAGTTTTTACAATTGGGATTACCTCGCTAATGTTACTTACAATCAAGCTTCTCTTTGGTAAATGTGTGCCTGATCAGAGCTTTAAATAGATGGATGGCTAGAAAATTGGTTTAACAATCAGTTTATTTTAAGGAGTGAAACAACCTGATTTCACACAGATGCATACATGAACATGCATGCTCACACATATGCTAAGATTTTCTAATTTATTTTATTTATTCTATTTTTTTTGATTTTATGGGAACTTCCAAATATTTTATTATTATTTCTTCCCCATCAAAGAAATTCCTATCTCAAACAATGAAATGAAATCTTCGCCAGCACTTTCAAAATGCATGTTTCTAAGAGTCCTTTTTCTTTTTTTCTTTTTTTTAAAACAGGTAATCTCAGCTCGAACCAGAGACCTCAATGTTGAAACAACATGCATGTTTCTAAGAGTTATGAGAGCTATTTGCATCATATAGCTAGTACTAGCATTTCATTGGCACATGTTTAACAGAAAATTTGGGTGCAACACTCACAGGATGAATATTTTGATTGGGCCTCATGTCTTTTGCAGAAAGTTAGCCAACATGATTTACTCTTGTTCTTATCAATTTTCTTTATAACTCAATGCAACTCTTGTTCTTTCCAAGCCCGGGTAAAGGAGGAGGGAGAAAGACTTGAGCATCAAGGTGAGTTTGTATCATTTTCTTCCATATTTCTTTAATGCAGCAATGCTATGTTGAAATTTTCAGCATTTTTACTGGTTGAGAAGTGGGTTGATCCAAAATTCTATTGACAGTGTAATCTCTAATTGCTTTATGCTTCTTGTAGGTGCATTTGCTATGTATTTGGAGCCATGGCATGCAGATGTCTTTGAGTTCCTAGATCTTAGAAAGAACCATGGAAATGTATTGCTCATAGGCTATTAAGTTCTTATGTGATTGGAATAGTTCTATAGTGCATTTTTTAAATAAAAACTTGGAGCTGTTGCTAAACTTGGGGAGACTGTTGTGACCTATCCCCTACTTGTTGTGAAGGTAACTGATTTTGCCTTGTCTTTCAGCCATTTACCACATGATGCAACTTTTTCCATGTGTTTGATGTTTGTGTTTTACTGGTCCTTCAATTTAACCATGTTAGAATTGTCTACAGTCTGTTTAATATTGATTGATATTCTCTGTTTGCTGACAGAATACATACAAGCAAGCCTTACAGCATTGCAAGATTATCCCAAAGGAAACAACCTCTACAAGTTCGTTATCCACATCAAACAGGTCATCCTCTCCAAATTCTTTGAAAATTTCAGCAATTTGTTTATCGGTAATCCAATGTTAACTTAGAGCATCTGAGAATCGAAAGTACGCATTTCATAATCCGACGTTTATCGGTAAACATTTAGCATGGTCACAAGATAGCTGGGTTGAAACGTATTTGTTTATCTTGCATTTGAGCATACATCAGAACTCTAGAGATTGGTTCAATGTTCATGGAAATATCTCACCCCTAAGCTCATGGGCTCCTCCACTTGTATTTGCACTCATGCACCTCATAAGAAAGCCGTTCTTGCATCTTTATTTTGCACTTTAATGATGAGGATTCTGAACTATAAAGATTATCAAGAATCAATATTTGGCAGGATGAATGCTTGCCACATCAACCAATACTCACCCTGCTTTGTTTTGCAGGGAAACCTTGCAAAGCCCAGAAGTCTGAAATTTCCATGCAAAACTAGAATCTTCGGCTAATGTAGTGAACCTTTGGTGCCAAATCTCTTGGAAATCAACTCCAAAATATTCTTAACCAAAGATAGACGGTCTTTCCACCATTAAAGATTTATCCAAACTAAAAGTTTTTTCTTTTTAATTTCCATTTGAATAAATGGTGAAGGGTAATCTCCCACATATTCATTGCAAAACTGCATATGGACTCTTCTTTTATTCCTTCATTTCCTATCATGCAGGACTGTGAGGAAGTGAAAGGATGTCGTTTGGATTTTATTTCCAGTTGAAAAAACTAATGCAGGATGGTGCCATTGTAATTTGTAATAGCAATCAAATTAAAGTGTGCTACTCACATACCACTTCCCATGTCATTTTTACCTGCAGACACATTCTGTTAATTTTTGGTTATTTTTGTAACCATCTGATACTTGTCCACCAATTGGCTAGTTTGGTAATCAATTTAAGGTAATTTTTGGATTACGATGCATCTAAGTTGGTGCTGACAGATTAATTTGAGTTACTTGTATGCCACATATATCAACCATCACATCTTGCCAAAGTTGTTATGCCTGAAAGCTACATCTGCAGAAATACTTTACAGGTAAATATATCCCTTGAATTTGTGGATGATGTGGTTATGACAATATATCTCATGATTTACAAGATAAGCCTATATTTTCCTCATAAAATGAGCTTATGGTCCAATTTGACAAATTGTCTTTTACTATTTTTTCTGTGTAATTTTGTGTTCATGCTACTTCTGTCAGCTACATGAATACAGAACGGATCCTTATCCATTTGTCTTAACAATAGTGAGATTGGGGAAAGTGAACTCTCTGATGCAAGCTCAACAAATTCGAAAGAAGATGGATCTTCACCGTCCCTAACTCTGATTAGAAAGCAGGTAGATATACTATACCAGCTCATAAATTCACCAGTTAAATGGTTAGTCTTGTAAAATATATGGAATGCTTTCTTGAAGATCTGTTTTCCCTTCCACTTCTTTATTTCTTTCATCGGTATGGCATTTTGGAGTTAATCTATGTGCATATGAAAAATTAGGGATGGTATTTAGATAAACTTTCATATCTAAAAGGAAAAGTGCTTTCCTCGATAGGAATTCCAACATCAGTTGCCCTGCCCTTTGGAGTTTTTGAGAAGGTTTTGTTAGATGATTCAAACTAGGTATGTCTCATCTCATCTCATGTCACTTAAGTGTATCCAACATCAATAGAATGCTAATTCTAACATATCAACCTTTGAAACCTTTCTAAAATTATCAGAAATGACAGGTTATTATCAAGCAAATGCTAGATGTGTATGCTAGTTGCTGGAACTCATTTGCAATAAAATAATTAAATTTTGTATATGAGGAACACATTTAAGTGTGATTTACACATTCTTCTCTTGTGATCACTTTTCTTAGTGGTAAGTCTTGCTCTTACAATAGCTTCATTGATATGTTGGATATTATGGTTGCAACCATTAATCTGATGGTAGAATCATTATGCTTTTATTTGTGGAAACATATGCATTGTTTTGAGGGCATCTTAGCCAATGTTCTCTATCTAAGGATGAGGAATATAGCTGGTCTCTTTGGCTCAAGATGTGTTTGACATTAGCTATAGTGTGGCTATCTTAATAGAGCAAAAGTTAGAATCCATTCTATCAAGGAGTGTTTTGCAGATCACAATTTTTTCTATTGAATGCAATAAAATTTATTTCTGTTTTTGTTATATGTGCTCCATCCACATTAACTATACCATATTCCTGATTAACCTATATTTTCACATTATGACTTTGGTTATTCATACTGTTTTCATGTCTGCTAGATGTTCGGTAATATTTGACCTTTACATATCATGGTTTTGTTTTACATGTGATGTTGGCAGAATGGTGATGCGATCGAAGGAAAGTCAAGGAAGGGACAATATGAAGGACCCGATCCGACTTGGTCAATGCTTGAAAGGGATGCCTGAGTATTTTCAGGTAGTCACAGTTCCATTACTCCTGAATGCAAACCATTAATGATACATTCAATTTCACATGCCAATCATATACTCAAGGAGTTCTATTTATTTCTTATTGTTGAGGGAAACACAAGATAATCTTATCATTAGTTGAGCATGAATCTTGTGGAAGGTGGCAGCAGATTTCTGGCACCATTTATTTCTTATTGTAATATTATGTTTTCATGATTTTTTTATGATTATTTATTTATTTATTTATTTATTTTTGTCTTAACTCTCTCTTAGTATTGGGAAAAAAATGCATAGGAGTTGTTTGTTAAAACCTCAAAGAAATGTGATTTTGTAGAGAATGGTATGCTTTTAGTTTGGTTCTACTCTTTCTCTCTCTCTCTAACTTCTTGAAATGCAGAAAAAGCAATGGATGATGATCTGTCTTGGTTGAATGGTTTGAGCCATGAAACCAATGAATGATGTTCAGGAACCCATAAATAGTCGGTTATGGACACTGGTTCTGTTTTTCCTCTGTATTGGGCAGGAATACTTGCTAATGTTTCAGAGGCTTGTAAGCAAGATGTTGACTTTATGTGTCCCAACCATTGCAGTAATTCGGTAAATTTCTACATAGGAGATAAATTACAATTGTTATTTCTAGCTGACTCCAATTCTAACATGTTTCCAAGTTCAAATGGTTGCATTTATTTCATAATCTTGGAATTAGTTTCTAATACAAGGTGACTGTCCAAACAGAGGACATGTAGTTGGCGCGGGCTACATTTTTGCATTGGCACATGACTATCGGCTCATGGCCTCTAACTATGGTTATATTTTCATGAATGAGGTAATGATTAAAATCACCAAGGGTGCATTTGGATGTGTAATTGAATTAAATTGCAATAACTATTGAATATGTTCTTTCATGACCAAATTGTAGTTACATTTTATTTTTTTAAAGTCACTGCAATTGCAATTTGGAGCCTAGGTATATGCAATTCAGAAGTTAGAAAATAACTTTAAGTTTAATTTCATCTCCGCTTTCAATATACCATGGCCACACTGAAGTTTGGATTGCATTAAAATTGTTAGTATAATAATTTCTAAATAACTGAATTATGAATTTCTTAGGAGGTGTTTGTGGTTATTGGTTTTTATATTTTTCAGCTTAAAAATTCTCTGATTTTTACAAAATTTATGTTTGGTTCACATTTTTTTGTTGGTTATTGGTTTTTATATTTTTCAGCTTAAAAAGTCTCTGAATTATATAATATAATAATAAATTACTGGAATGTCAGGGCCTTTCAAATCTATACAAAAGCTTTTAGCGGCGCTCGTGTAGAATATTGACGGCGCTATTTCATGAGCAAAAGTGTTCAGAAACCTCATCTCCCGGCGCTCGGATAAAAAAAAACCAAAATTGTTGGCGCTCAGACAAGCGCCACTAAAACTCACCTAGCGCCGCCAATACTTTTCCCGACATACCCATTAATCGGCGCTTGGTTAGCGCCACCATTACTGTTGGCAGCGCTTTTAGGGGATTTTAGCGGCGCTTTCAAGCGCCGGTTAAAGTTCTATTTGTTGTAGTGACTGAATGCTCTCCAACGCTTTGACGCCTTATAATCTCAGGACTTGGCCTGATCTGATCATCAGATGGTCCACATGTATGTTTAAATTCTAAGACCTATGGTTCATTCTCCTAACCGCTCATTTGCTCCGTGGACGTGTGGCCCACATGATTAGATTGACCACTTTCTTAAAATAAAGCACTTACACGAGCACTTGATGACCAGATCTAACACTCACAAGTGTGCCTCATTGCCATATCCAAGACCGCACTACAACAAAAAGGGGTATGAACGGCATATGCGCTATAGTTTCATCGACGCTATGTAAGAACTAACCACGGATATCAGACCATATAAAAAAAAACTAACTGGCCAGCACGACTCTCCTATTTCCTACCAGTCTCTCTCTCTCTCTCTCTCTCTCTCTCTCTCTCTCTCTCTGCAACTCCACGACTCTTTCCTATTTCCTACCCGTCTCTCTCTCTCTCTCTCTCTCTCTCTCTCTGTAACTCCACGACTCTCTCTCTGCAACTCCACGACTCTTTCCTTTTTCCTACCCGTCTCTCTCTCTCTCTGTAACTCCACGGCTCTCTCCTTCTCTCTCTCCTCTTTCTCTCTCATGGCTGCTTTGGGATCTCTCCAGCTGCAGCAACCTGCTTTGGGATCTCACCGTAGTATCTAGATCTGCTACTCTCTTGTTTCTTAGGGTTTTGGATCTATTTTCTGCACTATGCTGCATTCGGTCTTCTGCTGCTGGTGAATCTCAGATTCTCAAGTATGATGTAATGCTTTTCTCTTCTTGTTGTTGCTTTCTGAAATTTAGAATACTTGATTAGGAATATTCTTTGTTGAATACAAATCCCTAATTAGGGATTTGCATTGTCGAATCCATTTTTAGGGATTTGCATGGTCGAATCCCTAATTTAGAAGTGCTTATTACATCTACAGATTCTCGAATCAGGGTTGTTGATGGTGTTGATCTGATTCACAAGAGGTTATAGAGATGAGCCAGTGTAGCAAGAGGTTATAAAGAATCCCTCCCTCCCTCCCTCTCAGCTAGTTGCAATATTTTCGTTTATCCTTGCTTTAATATAGGTATGCTATTGGATATTCCATTTCCGCATAAAGCCCTAGGGCTTCTTGTCTCTTCATCTCCTTCCGCATTCACTATGTTTTGATGAAGCCTCGATCTATGGCTGGGATTCCTAAAACCCAAATGCAAGGACTGATTTGAATGTGTGCAGATCTATTCTTTGAATTTTGGAACGATTTTGGGTAATGTAATTGAGTTTTTTAAAATAACCATTTATTCTCTTTTTCTCTGAATTTTTGATTTTTGTTTTCTTTTGTTCTCTCTGTTTTATTTTTAGTTTTTGTTTTCTTTTGTTCTCTCTGTTTGGTTACAAATTTTGGGGCTTTTAATTCCCAATTGGAGGTTTGAATTGTTCTTTTCAGTTTTGCTGAATTTTTATTGTGTTTTTCAAGTCTCTTATCTGGTTTGAAATATGCACGTTAACCATTTGAAGAAATGCTTCAACCAAGACCCCTTTCAGTTATTTTGAATGCTTTAGCATTGTCCAAAGATAAAGATAAACTACCCAACCAACTGGAGTTTAGAAGGAACCGGCTGAAAAATAAATGTTTAGGTGTTCCAAAAGGAGGTTTTGATTTAGGAAAATATCAAGCTCGTGGACAATCAATATTAAGAGAAATCAAGTAAGATGGATTTGTTTGAAAGATGCATTTGTTTGGTTATGTTTTGTGGAGTTTCTTTTCTTCATGTCTTTTCTTTCCCCTATTTTTTTACAGACTTGTAGACAAGATTTGACTAGTGTTTTTATAAATAGAGGAGTCAATCTAGACCCATTAAGCAAGTGATCAAAGGTAAGAATTGCCTGATATTCATTTACTTATTCATTTGTCAGTTGTCACTACACATTGAGCATTTTAAGTAAAATATATAATCAATGGCAGGTTGGACTTGTTGTGTATGATTCACAAGTTCCAATTGGTGCCACTCTTGAATACATGGATGGGCAGTACATGGTAAATCTCCTTCTGTTAATACACATGGCAAGCTTTTATTTAGGGAAAAAGATATCTACAGGTTAGTGCATGCTTGGATTTTAATTCGAGCTTGGTAATGTTGAATCTATTTACATTTTATGCCTGTGAAATTTCTAATTGAATGTGTTCACAGTTACAAAAGTGACAGGTCTTTCTTTCCTGTTATGGTGCTTGTTCCTTAGGAGGAACGAATTGTGGATATGGCCCAAGTACTTTCAGGATCTTGTAACTGAAAGCTCTATGAGGCCCACCGCAATGTCCATATGATGTTCACGCTTTTTATTTTTTATTTTTATACTGATTACCTGCTTGGTATTGATTATTTCTAAAAGTTCATGCTAGTATATTTGTTCCTTTTCCCAATAAAAGGAGTTGTTAAGTTCGGAGAGTGAGGACATGTTAAGCTGGTGACTTTTTTGTGATTTGCAATATGCCACATGATTTGTTGATGCTGCTATATTTCTTCTCTCAAAATGCAAATCCATCCAGTTTTTGGTTTTGTTGGGTTGGTTGTTTAGTGTCAAGCAGTTGCAATTCCACTCATACTTGGCAATTGGAGACTTCATCCTTTTGAGCCCCTTAATATGTAATCAAAACAGGTGTGGTCTATAGAATTTAGAATTCTCAGTTTGTGTGTCTCATGCCATGTCCATAAATCCATATTATATTCCATATCTTGCCAATGCCAAGTATTTAAAGTTCCTATTATCTGTTGGTTCTATAATAATTTGTCATGTAGTGAAGTCAATTTCCTTAATGAGATTTTCGTTATCTACCATCTCACAGAATTTGGTTATTGGATTCTTGCAGCTTTCCAATCATGGCTCTTCAGAACACTCGACAGTGAAGGTGGATCCTATAAGCAAAACTTTCTTGTTTGTAAACATGAATACTCCAATTGTATTGCTCACAGTTGTTATTCCTGCACAAAAATCAAGGGTTTTTTTTAATATATTTGTTTTTCATAGGTACTGGTTGAAAGATCCATTGATTTAAGATCCCAGGTAAGAAGCACTTTTGGTTTTATTATTCTTGGTTGCTGATTTTCTATGAAAGAAAATAATATATAAATATAAAGAAGGCATGTTGCTGGCCAAAAATAATGTGGTAGTTATGAAAATTGAGGATCTTATGATGTATGTTTTTGGCACAAGGGTTAGGAAACAATTCAAGTGATTACGTGAAAATGGCAGGGTCGTTAAAGAAGGAATATGGTGTCCTCGTGCTAATTGGTAAAGTTTCTCGAATTGACTGGCTGAGGGATGTTGTTGGTTTGTCATTGCCTGTATTCGTGCAAGTAACACATACATAAAAGACCTCTTATGTTTTCTTTTATTTTTGGAATTGGAACTTTAATTTGGACTAAACATGGTATGCTTTATGTTCTAATCTTCATCAAAAGGCATTCAGGTCATCTTTTGGGATTTCTACTCTTCGTAGAATTTCCTAAATTTATTAAGTGATATTCATGTGCATCTGAAAGACCTCCATTTCTCAAATTTGGAGATTCAAATAAGAGTGTACTTTTTTCTCCATCCCTGAAATAGCAATGGATATTCTTCAGGAATGCTTACTTATATTTGATTTCTATTTTTTAGCAATTTTGCTTGTTTTGTTGTATAGGTTACTCCAGAAATGCCCCTCCCAAGGACTACTCAGAACCTAAGAAGTCGATACGAATGTTCGATGCTTTCTCATCCATCTCCATACTTGCATCGCTTCTTGGGAATGGGATCTTACTTGAGATCCAGGTATTTTCATATCAAAAACCATGGAATGGTTTTGGAGGATGATCCTGAATATCAGGTATTTTTTAATGGTATTTTTTTAATACTATTAGGTTTGGTTATGGTTTTTCTATTGGATGATTGAGACATGGCTATCTTAGTAAAACAAAAGAAAGTGTCTAGAAGCTCAATGGTGAGAGTAAATTTATTACATGTCGAACATCAATTGATAGGGTGACCAAATGAAGAATAAATGATTGTGACCATCACACTCATCATTGTGGTAGTGGTTTTGCTCCTTCTCAAACTCACCAATATTATTCTTTTTCAAATGCCAAGTTAGGCTTAGAAATTTTATAAAAAAAATGTATTCTTATTCACATGCCATTTGTTTCTGAATTTTTTATCGAATTGGTGTTTGGTTGCCTTGATAATTTTTCCCACAAAATTCTCTGTTTTCTACTATGAGATATTGAATTCCCCCGAGAGGTTAGACTTTCTTCGCTCTCATGATGATGAAACTTGAGATTGTAGCCGTAGAAGGACTTTCATTTCTCAAATTTTTTTCCCATTGAATTGATCTCCCTTAAACTTACTAGCTAGTTGTTGTTAGTTTTATGCATTAAATCAGGTATTTCTATTTCTACCATGTTTTTGAGTTTTCATGAATGATTCTATGTTGCCCTTGGTTCTGCGTTGTGCAGAGCATGTCACCTGGCCAAACAAGCGTTCGACGAGGCCATTGCGGAACTCAATACACTCAATGAAGATTCCTACAAGGACATCACCCTTATAATGCAGCTTCTCAGGGACAATCTCACGTTATGGACTTCGGATTTGCCAGATGTGGGTGGTAAATGATTTGAATCCCTTTTCCCTGAGTCTTTTGGTTTGCTGTATTTAATCAAGTATCAAGGGTTGCTATCTTCCCACTTGTTAGTGTTACAACATCATTTGTTGCAGAGGAAGATGCTGCGTGTAAGATGATGAACACTGAAGAACGAGGAAATGAAAATCTGGAAGAGGCTTTACCTTTAAGCAGTGAAATGAAAAACTTGCCTTCATGTCTTGGTATGTCAACATCCATATAGCCTCGTTCTTAATAAGAAGAAATGGTTGGTCAGATAAAGTGATGAAATTAGAAAGTGTCTGAATTTTCTTTTGATCTCTTTCATATTGTTTTTTTTAATGTTTACATTCATTTGGAGTTTCTAGTTCAATTCAACCACCTAGAAAATCAACATGCTTGTTAGTCATGTAGGTATCACTCTTACTAGGTCTTGCTATGCTTTTTCTATGTCGTATATTATTTATTTGATTGATATTTTTCTATTTTATAACACAGACTCTTTTCAAGTGAAGTTTGGAGTAGCACCAATAGGTAATCATAAGAGGGAAATTTGACTTAGGTGGTTTGGCCATGTGCAATGGAGACCAACCTGTACATGTCATTAGATCAGCCTACTGTTGAGAGTTATAGTAGTTTTAGTCAGATTGAGGAGGATTGGAAAAAAAATATATTTTCAGATCGAGGAGGATTGGAAAAAAATTATTTTCAGATCGAGGAGGATTGGAAAAAAAAATTATACAGATTGAAATCAAGGGGCTTTATCTGTTTTTGTCTCTTATGCATTCATGCAAATTTGATTAATTTACAGTTTATAGCTAATCCAATAGTTACTTCCATGTTAAGTGAAAGGAAGTGACAAACCATAGTCTATGCAAATTTTCTTTTCTTCACTTGTGTATTCGTCCGAATTTGGTTCGACTTCTAAAGTTTATAGCTAATCTACACCATTGGACGTTGAGTGCTTTATGCTAGTTCCCTATGAGTTATGCTCAATCGTTGTTATTAGGTTTCTTGATTAAAATCAAGGAGTTTTATTTCCCTATGAATGTAAGTACATGTGTAGCTATAATCTTGGGCCTTGGATTAAATGTTGTGTTTTATCTTTTAAACAGGTTTCATTTGATTTGACAGACTATATGGAACAGCATCCAGAAGCCACAGTTGTTTGTACAATTCAGGACTTGACTCTCATATGAATAGTTTAGTGCATTCCCAACCAACATCAAGGAGCTTATCCTTCATTTTGTTTATAATATTTGATATTGCCTAAAAAGTCATATATTTAATCTAGAAGTATTTGCTCAGTGCATTCCCAACCAACATCAAGTATTTATGAGTATGACATTATTCTTCTTGGCATAATATTTGATATAGCCATTTGATTTGTTCGCTAGTTTGCATTTACTTCCTGTTGTGTTTTTGCGTATGACATTATTACTTGTTTTGTGGAATGATTTATATATTTCTAAAATGGATCAAAGAACTTGGTATTTCCGCCATTCATTTGCACAAGCTTTATCACTATTTATGGTAAGCTTGATTCTCTTTTACAATTCCGTATTTCTGTATGTGAAATTTTATTTATTTATCTTTGGTATTAAGGGAATTTGGAGTGGAATGATTACTGGGATTGCTCTACAGACCCTCATCCTTGTAGTAATCACATGGCGTAATGACTGGGAGAAAGAGACAAGTGTACATTGCAACACATTTCTATATGCTTTGTTAGTCATCTTTCTTCTTAATGATTTAATTTTCCTTAAGCTTTACTTTATCAGCATAGCTAGACGTTAATGAAATTGACTTGAGGAAATTCATTCCCATACGGCAGGGAGATCCAGTTTTTGAACCTTGTTTCTTTATCTATGCAGAGAAATAAAGCATTAGATGTTATTGGATGCACATAGACTATTAGATGCATACATTCATGAATGCTCATATACCCTAATGTGTACATGCATACTTAGGAAAATTTACTCGTTTCAAATCTTGTAGCTCCCTATTGGAATTAACCCCAACGAGGCAGTATACAATTGTCTATCATGTGTTGATAGACCCAATAGCTGTTACAGGGTGTGAAATCATATACCATGATGCATTTTGAAGTAGAACTGGTGATTGCTACCTTAATTTTCATATATGAGAGTTGCTAATATCTCCTTCAATGCAGGTTGAGGTTGCTCTGAGAGATCTTATAGTCTCAGATTTAGTTCTAAAACTGATTGGCGTGTGAGAGCAATCTAAGCGACGAATCTATGTCTTAGAGTCAATCATATTTATGTGAACACTGAGGACATTAAGGTAAATAATTATGGCTATTTTCTATTGTATGCACTTTTTAACTTTCTAGGTTCTGGAAACTGAACTTATGTGAGTAATTCCTGATTACAGGAGACAGGCTACACATACATCATGCCCAAGAACATTTTGAAGAAGTTTATTTGCATAGCAGATCTTCGGACTCAAATTGCAGGATATTTGTATGGCATAAGCCCCCCAGATAACCCTCAAGTGAAGGAAATCCTCTATAGTAGTTATCAATTAACATTAATATTTTTTAGCCAACTCATCAAATTGAAGATTTGTATTGTAATAAATATATATATATTTTAATTGTCTAGTAATATAAATTTTGTTTAATATTTAGTTTTATTTGTATGGAATCATTTTTATGTTTCAAATATTTTAAAAATACAGGTTTCGATTGATTTATATATAATAAAAAAGTTTACTGGCATGATAGGGCCCATGAAATCTATACAAAATCTTTTAGCGGCGCTTGTGTAGAAAATCTAAGGCGTTTTTTCATGAAAAAAAGTGTTCACGAACCATTTATCCCGGCGCTCGGATTTAGCGGCGCTTATTCACGTTGATAAAAACTACAATTATTGCCAAAAGGATAGAGTTGGAAAAATAATCACATGCAACAATTTTTTGTTTTTTAGTTCTTATCTAGTAAAGGGGTGCTGAGTTGGCAGTCCTCTCTTCCCTTCTTCCTATTTATCTCCATTTTATGGTTATTTATTTCAAGATAGGGATATGTTAGCACTTAAATTTTGTTATATGCATCTTATAATTTTGTGATTCTTGTGACTTTTGAGCTATTGACCCTTTAAAGATAATAAAATTCTGAAAAGCAAAAAAGCTAATTGACATTCAAATGAAAGGGCCTAATGGCATGTACGAGGAGTATCCAGTGATCAAATGAACAACTTAAGGAAGGTATTCTAATAATGTGGACACATCTGCCAATGTAATTCGTGCATCCAATGATCAGTGATGAACTAATGAATTGGATTGCATGATTTTTTGGCACAGATCCATCCTAATATTGGTCCCACTTTTGATTAACTTATATCCAAACCCACATGAAAGCATAAAAATAGTTAAGTTTAGTAGTCAATATGATGCAGGGAGTGACATGATGAGGTCAATTGCCATCTTCCTTGGGGGATATCTACTCCATATTCACGGAGCTCCTTGAACTTCTCACAGAGATTCCTTGAATCCACAAGGGATAAATGCAAGAATAATTCTTAATAAATTTGAAATAAGTTAATTAATGATAAAAAAAAATGAAATTACAACTCTTTAAATAAGGAACTCAATCCTAGGACAGAGTTTTAGACTTAGACTCCAACTCAAACACCCAAAAAATGAGACTTACTATAAATAGTAAACTTACTATTTATAGATGACCTCTATTCCTACTAGACTTCATGGTTTTTGGCTAAAAATAGTGTCTAATTTGGCCCAACCATGTTAGTCTCCAAAATTTTCTAAGCTCTTTTCATGTTGGGCATGACTTCTGTAACTTAAAAGGACCAAAAGTTATACTCAAATTAAAACTTATTATTTATAGTAAAAATGAAATTAAATGTGACTTTTGACCATTGATTTGATCGAATCTCGCAAATATGGCATGGGAAACCTTGCATAATGGCGTTGGTTGGCTTAAATAGGTTTTCTTACCCCAAAATCATATACAATATGTCGAAAAACTCATCCCAATTTGCAAGATACAACTATTTTAAGGTTCTGATGGTCTGAATCATTTCCGCCTCTGATCAGGTCTTCTTTGGTTCATCTTTGCCATGAAAGTGTCTGCGACCTACTGTACATCACAATATCATAGGTAAAATGTATATAGGTTGTGCATGACAAAAGGCTATCTATGAATCACCAACTTGTATTAGAACTCAAAATAACTCTCCTAAAATCAAAAGACTTGGGGACAAATTAATCATACTTACATGCAAATAGAAACTTCCTAGATAGTAAGATTATGCACACGTGTTAAATGTGTAACTAAAAGACTTTAGAAAGTCATATTTAATGGAAACTTTCAACATAATTGAAGGTGTAACCGACCCAGTTAATTGGGATAAATCTTAGATGATGATGACAACGATCATAGTGATAGGTCAATAGCTTAGTTGATTTCTATTTAATTCTATTAAAGGTATTTTACCATGCTTGGATTGAGAGATTGTACAATATGAAATTACATGGAATAGAAAACCATGATTATGCGCAAAAGCTTAGTGAAGCTATACAAGAGTGGCTATGTCCTAGAGAGGGGTGATTAGGACTAAATAAAATTTATGCATTTTAACACATAATTGCTTACTTAAACTAATATGTTAATTATACAACTAGTCTATAATTGATAGTGTATATGTGTGGTGTGTGCTAATTACTCAAATCCTAGCATTCATTTAATCATACATATATATAATTTAACAAAACAATCACATTAAGCATAATTAGAAAAATTCTCAAATGACAATCCAAAACACAACCATGTATAGTGGTTTGGTTTCCCTACTTTACTCTTAGCAGATGTATTCTCCCCGAGTGTACCATATTTTACTATCGGAGATCTTAAAACAGATTTACTTCTAACATTTACAGCCCTACATAAGAATCGCAGTTTTGCATAAGTACCTGTTTAACGTACAATCTCGCTAGAGGCTCTCGCAAGAAACTTTAGTTGGTTTTCTATCCAACAACTTCGGTCATATTCCAAGGACCTACGTTTACTTTCACTGGAAGCTCTCATGGTGACTAACAAGTACACACCTATGTCCGGTGAATTGAACCCTACTCAAGAGCCTAAGTCATCTATAAGAACTGATGGAGTTTGGGTCCTAAAATCTTACCCTCAATCCTACAAAAAGAAAGAGAGTATAGACACATTAAATGACACTTGCTTGTCGAATTGAGCCCATTTGACGTGTTATGCTTGAATCGCTTCTTCAAAGCTCTCCCATGCCTTAATCCACTCTTCAAATTCTCTCCTGATAATTGATGTCGATGCCTGCCAATGCTTTAGCTCATACGAGCAAACACATTTCATGTGATGCTCATTTGACTTGACTAAGGTGATGAGAGTTGGGTTAATCTCTTATAACTAATGATAAGATTTGGTTCTTAGTAGGGATTTGTATAAATGTTAGTAGGGATTTGTATAAATAGATATTTTAGAGGCTGTTAAGACAAAGGATATACCTATTGAGTTTAGTCTAACTGCTGGAGAATGTGAGATGTCAAGTTCTTTCACAAATTGTAACGCCCTAAAAATCGGGGGTCGAGTAGCAACTCAACACCAGAGTTCTAAAACATCACTTATGCAATATAAATGCTTATGATTGAATGTTGTCTGTGTTAGTGCAATAATCATGAGTGAGATTATACCAAAATAGTAATTCATACTCTAGATCAAGTTATAAAACGCAAACAGAAGACTGAAAGATGTATATAAATGTATATAAAGCCAGAAACGGTCACAATCGGTCTCCTGAGTATGAACACCTTACTGAGTCACCATATACATGTATTAGTTTCAAAATCAAAATGTCAAAAATGGTACAACTATAATGATAAACCTTGTAGCCCCGTTATCTGAATGGCTTAAGCGAAGCCTCCAGAGAACTGCATGTAGGAGAACTCATCCTGATCATCGTAGTAATCAGGCTCAGCTTCCTGCATCTCGTCGATACCTGCATCTAAGACAGAGTCTGGTGGGTGTCCAGAACACCATCTGATAATGTGGGAGTGAGTAGCTAACTCAGTGGAATGATAAAGCATAGGTTAACATGTTATCAATTCAGTCAAGCAGTAATGATAAAACAGTACAATCAAACACTCCTAAATACTCTTATTAATGCAAGTATGGAATGCAGTCATGGTGCATGCCCTCGCCAAACCTCCCTCGTACGACATCTTACGTCCGTGGCATGCGTTCATCCCTCAGTTCTCCACAACGCCAGGCACATGCAGTGCTATGTTATGAACATGATTACTGAGTTGTTATTAGTCCTTTTCATACAGTAGTATTGAGAAACTAAGGTACCTCCCTTATATCATTCCCAAACAATGATCCAGTCTAAGGTTGTCAGTCCTAGATAATCTCATACGATGATGCGGTTCTAAGTCGCTGTAAAGGGCTACCAGGACTGTTACACGCACTCGTTGCACCGTTCCCCCATCACCTTATCAGTATAGGCCTAGTTTATACTCTGTTTACTACGGGAAGGCTCGTCGCCTCTACACAGATTCAGAGTATGCTAGAGGTCACTACAAAGGGCTGTCAGGGCTGTTACACGCACTCGTTGCACCGCTCCCCCATCACCTTATCAGTGTAGGCCGACAGCTCAAATACAGTGTCTCATACCACCATATTTGGCTCACGAGTCTGGGTTGCTCATTGGCCACTACGAGGAGGCTCGTGGCCTCAGCGTAGGCCGATAGCTCAACCACGGTGTCCCATACCACCATGCCCAGCTCATGAGTCTTAGCGGATTGAGGTACTAAGGTTAACGGGGTTACACTGGTAAGTTTGGTACCTTAGGTTCAAGCAGTAGTGTCCAAACATGGTGAACATACGTTAGACAGATCGGGTTACTAGACGAGCTTGACTAGCACGAGCGAACGACAAGTTGAACGACATGAAGTACATAAGCCCTTCGCATGGCCTAACCACTGTCGCCAACCGAAGTACGGCTCGGGTTCGTCAAACACGTCTTACGTGGGGAATGAATCTTAGCCACGAATTCAATCCCGTTACCGACTACCTAGACTAAATCATAGTCCCAACTTCATTTTATTTCATCAAGAATCATATGAGATAGTTAATGTAGGAATAAACAAGTAATTCAATTCTTACAATCAAAGAAGCATGTTATGAAATACGACACAAAAAAGATTTCACACACATTCACTTCATGAAATAAAACAGACATTATAATGTAACATACATGTAGAAAATCATACACATAATTGAGGTAACTGAGATTCGTATCTCGATCCTCCTACAAAGTATTCTAGGTGATCACTAGCACATTTAGACATTTTCACAAACACAGACTACATACATCACCTTATATGATGTATGAGGATTACACATGTGTTAGGCCAAATCCTTTCACTAGGGAGTTTCCCCGCATACCACGTACATATACCCACGACGGATAACCATGGTGTGCATGAATCCGAGCTCCATGTTCATTCAAACATTTCTACAAACACTTGGGCTACACACTTAGTCACATATAATGTATATTTGCCGTGACGTGATTTTGGGCAAGTCCTTTCGCTAAGGAGTTGTTACACATGTATTAGGCATATATTCACGACAAATAAACATGTTAAGTACAAATCCAAATTCCAAACATATTCAAACATTCTAACATATACATAGAATACACTATATTCTACATAGTTCATGTAAACTCTTATAACGAAACAGACGACACATTTTGCATGTGTAATAACACCCTTGTCAATTAACCGACGTTAAAAGCTTTGAAAACCATAACCTATACGTCTATAGTTCGCACCTTACACCGTAGAAGCATCGCGAATACGCTAGAATCTCTAAGCCTTCGTCTACGACGGTCTATCAACCTATAACATGATTTAAGTCAGCTACTTCCCTACTTGTAGCAATTAAAACCCTAGAATAGATTAGGGTTAGGTTTTTCTTACCTAAGTACGTCGACAGAATCGTCGGAATAGCGATTAGAAGATGATGGCTAAGCACGTAGATCAGCAAGATAGAGTATCAGGAAGCTTCTCCCACTATTCTCACACTTTCCCTCTCTTTTCTCTCTTCTCTCTCCTAGGTTTTCTTAAATTCGTATGGGCTGAATGAGAGAGGGTTTAAGGTCCTTATATAGGCCCAAAACTCACGGAAATAGACTCAGGGCCATGGTATACTAAGGTTATGTCTAAAGGGAGACTGTTCCGGCTCAACGGAGCATTTTCGGAGCCCCCTCTTGAGCCAAAGGTCGGACTTAAGCTCCCTGACCATGGATCTAGGTCAAGTTAAGTTTACAGTCCGATCAGGTTTACAGATCGCCCGTGGTGGAACAGTTTCAGTTCAACGGTCCATGATCACCGATCAGGGCCACAAGTACACTGGCCTGTGTAGAAAATTTCTCCTGATCCGAGGGTGTATTTGGGTTAGAATCTGACGGTCTGAATCCTTATATTCGGCCCACAAGCAACAAGTCTCAGATTACTTAAATTCAAAAATGATTTCTAATTATTTTCACGTTTCTCACACTCTTCACTCCGAGCTCAAGCGAATAGCCTCGGGACACTATCTGGATTTGATTTTTGAGATGGTTGTCAAGCCCAGCAAGGTGGTCCTAATCGTTTAGCTTCGCGTTAATCGGACTTTCAACATGCGGTCCAGGTCCGATGCGGAGTTTCGTGATGCTCTTGAGAGCAATCGGGTAATGAGATTGATCCTAGATTATAGGGTAACGTAGCGTCAATGATTCCATAAGTTTTGGATCTTACAGATCGTGTTTAAAGTGATTCAAGCTAATTCTACTGAGCATTCAGTTTAATACTTAACTAAATTATGCCCTAATCACAAAAGAATATGATCCTAAGGCAGTTCTACACCCCTTTCTGGCGCTTTTAAGTAGTATATCATTTTAATTATTTTTTTAGTAGTTTGCATCACGTCTACTTCATCTCTACCAAATTTCATTAGGTTTCGTGTTGTAGAAAAATTCTAAAAATTCTAGAAGCGGCAGCTGTCCAAACTAATACTTTCTAGACAGTTGTCACAACGACCTATATTTAACTATATTAAAATTTTTATTATATTTTTCTATTATTTTTATATAAAACAAGACTTATTAAACTTCAATCTGCTTTTGAATCACCTAAATCGGAGTTATAACGAGGGAGATATGATTTTTTAAAGTCGGACAAACAGTGTAGAAAGTTTTTGTCGAAAATGGGCTGCTGGCCCGCTGTGGCTCTGGCAGGCCCGCATTTTGGCGAGGCCCTCGCCGCTTGTTGTCCTGTTTGGGGTGATTTCACCATCCGGTATTCGAAATAGTTGTATTTTACAACCCAGGATGAGTTATTTGACGTGCAATACATGTTTTTGGGGTAGGAGAAGCTGATCTATACAAATAACCTACTTATTTCGTGAGATTCCAAAAGGTTAACGGTTAAAAGCCCCTTTTATTTATTTATTTACTATTCATAGTAATTTTTAGGTTAAGTATTGATCAACATCACCTAAACTTTAAGATTTGTGTCTAATATGAAAGCACTTAGAAAATTTTGAAGGATAAGGTAGTGAAAGGTGAGATTTTTGAAGGAAATGTGAGGTTTTGAAGAAAATGGTTTGAAAAGGGATTTGAGACTTTTGAATTGAGAGTTTGAGAAGTTAATCAGGTGTTAGGATCGACCCATCGCCTTAGGACGTCTAACTCCAGGTTGGGAAAAATCTGGGGTGTTACACAAATAGAGCATTTGAATGCTCATAAAGTATGAACCACTTTGAAGAGGGCATGAATCTTAATGGGTGAGATCCTAGAAGGATTCGGAAGTATTGAGACACTATAAGGTTTTTTTTTTTTCTCTCACTCAAAGCCATAATGTCCACAAGGATCTGGATGTTATATATATATATATATATATATATATATATATATATATATATATATACTCCAATGGATTTATAACAACTAGTCTTCGGTCGTACCGAAACAAGGTGGGATTGAGTTACCTTGTTTTTTTTGTCTTAGCTTGCTGACTTATTTCGAGCACTTTCGCTGGGACTGAATATGGGTTTAGTACGACTGCATGAAATTGCGCAATTTATTTGCCAGCAACTCGTAACCTTGAAAGCTAACCTAAGTATGTTCGGTTAAAGCTCTAAAGGCTAAATGATGATCAATCATAGACTTACCTATTTGTAATGCCCCGAAATTTGAGGGTCGAGCAAAGGCTCAACTCCCGAGTTCCGATGCATCACTTATGCAACATAAATAATGATGATTAAATGTTGTCTGTATTAGTGCATTAAACATAAATGGTATTACACTAAATTAGCATATCATACTCCATAGAGGATTAAATTAAGCAAGCGAAAGACTGTGATAGGTATATAAAGTATATAAGTGGTTATAAACCCCCAAAGTATGATCATGTCACCAGGCTGAATATATACATGTTTGTTCCAAAATATACAAAATGACAAAGTGTAATGTCTTTAAGTGCTATGGTTTCTTGCTCCTTTGGTTGTCAAATTTTGTGGTGCCAAAAACACAATTTATGTCTTGTGTAGCATGTTGATTTGTATGTTCAAAACACTGCATCTTTGCTTCAAGTCAAGAACGAAGAACTACTCAAATCATTTCAAGAAATGCAAGTACAAGCTACAACGAAAGAAGTGATCTTGTTCAAGACTCAAGTTAGTGTACAACTCAAGATAAAGTGTAATTCAAGATCTAGAAGATCTCAAGTTTAATGGTACATCAAGTATAGAGATCTCAAGCTTCACAATCTTCAAAAGGTCAACTATCATTTGAAGAAATGAAGTTTTAATTTCCTTACTTCACATTCAAGGTATGAATGTCCTTAGATTGACCTTAGGGTAGGTCATTTTGTATACATAATTCAAACTGAATCTTTTTATAAGTGTTTGGTCTGTTCTAAGACTAGTCCTGGACTCTGTTCGACTAGTCTTGGAACTAGTTCGACCAGTCCAAGAAATTCCAAGACCAGTCCTAAGTTGTTGCAAAATTTCAAAATTTTTTGGTTGACCTTTGACCAGTCCTGGAGTCTGCTCGACCGGTCATAGGAATAGTGCCGACTCATTCACGACCAATCTTGTAGCTAAGACTCAAACTCTAGCAACCATTCTTAGTTCATCATGACCAGTCGTTGAGGCCTCACAACCAGTCGTGGACACCCTACGACTAGTCGTGGGACGGTTTTATCCGATTGTACTTAAAATTTTAAAATGCAGTTCGACCTAGGACCAGTCGTGATGGCCACACGACCAGTCGTAGACACCATTTCTTCTTCTATAAATAGAACACGAATTTCAGAGTTTCTCAATTCCAATTCAAGTAAAATCAAGGCATCACTTTGAGATAAGTTTGTGTTATTTTCTAAGCTATGCTGTGCATATTTAATATTCTCTTTTGTTAGCTTTTTCAATTTGATTTTGTTTATATATTCCAATTTGATTTGAAAAGAGGAAATGTTGTATTCCTTCTTCTTGGAATTAAAATCAAACAGAGCTAGCCCAACTGGTTTAATTTAAAATCAATTAGAACCTAGAACCATTTTAAAGTGAGTATTGGACAATTGAACTTTTACTCCGATTAGTTCTTCTTGGCTGCAACAAAAGGAGAAAGTCAGGTATTTTACATTTGTGTAAATTTCTATTGTTTTTGGTTTTTTTTAGATTGAGCCAGAAAAATCTCATTGTATTGGTTATCTGAGGAGAGCCAGAAAACTCAGAAGTAGGGCTTTTGAATTGTGTAAGCCCATTTAAAAGACACAATTGTGAAGGTTTTAGGTGAACGTGAGAAACCTATTTTCATAGTGAATGCTGATATCCCCTGTGTGAGGATATTAGGAGTGGAGTAGCAAGCTGTGTGGTTGTTGTTTAATAGTTGGTGTACACACAGGCGAACTACTATAATTCTGTGCCTTGTGGTTTGAATGTTTGTTTAATTTCTATCTTTTATCATTCAAAGCTGTGGAATGTATGTGTGGATGTGAATGTTGTAATATTTACATTTCAAGCATTGTGGGAATGTTGTAATAGTTTAGAATTTCAATTCTTACTATTTCCTTTATTCCTCTTCAGTTTTAGATATTGATACTTATACAGTTCTAGTAAGGTTGTCCTGCCATATACCCTTGGTTTTTATGGTGCAAGGTTGTGTCCTTAGAATATCATTTGTATCAGCCTCTCAATACTAGAATATTGAGGTTGCTTTACATTTCCGTATTGTGATTTATTTAAAGTATTATCTTTCATTTATTTGTTTATAAGGCTATCTTATTATTTAATTCTGCTGTTATCATTTTAAATTTGGCATAGTACTATTCACCCCCCTCGAGGGCATATAACTAGGCCTTTTCAATGTCCAACTAATATGTATCGCTGTAATCCCATCGATCAGTACATGGTCTATGTAGACTCGCCTGATAGTTGATATAGGATAACTCCTCATCATTGTAAAAGTCAGGCTTCGCTTTGTAAGCCTCGCCATCATTTGCAGTTAAAACAGAGTCTAGTTGGTGTTTTAAAACACCGTCCCAGAGTGGGAGTAAGTGATCAACTCAGTGGAGGTATAAGGCAAAGGTTAACATGTTATCAATTCAGTCAAGCAATAATGATAAAGTAGTACAACAATCATGTCCTAAGTACTCTTGTTAATACAGGAATGATATGCTATAATGATGTATACCCTCGCCTACACTCCCTCAGCGACATCATCTCACTATCGCGCATGACAAACTCCTTAAACATGCGCTTCCTCATCAAAGCACATGCAATGCGGTGCATGATCGTGTTAGCCAAGTAATTATTTAGGCTTATTCATACAGTAGGTTTGGGAAGATAAGGTACCTCCCTTTATATCATTTAAACAAATAATGATCCATCTAGGGTCGTCAACCCTAGTTAATCACATACGATAGACAAGTTATAGGGCAACATCAGCCCTGATTGAAAAACAGTGGATAGGCAAGTTCAGGTCGGTATGGAGAGGCTTGTCACCTCAGCATAGGCGTAGTTTATACTTAAGGTCACTATGAAAAGGCTCGTCATCTTAGCGTAGGCTAACAGCTCGAATATTGTACCCATACCAGTGTATTCGGCTTACGATTTTGGGTTGCTCACTAGTCACTACGGGGAGGCTCGTCACCCTAGCGTAGGCCGACAACTCTACCACGGTGTCCCATACCACCATGCCCAGCTCATAAGTCTTAGCGGATCTGGTACTAAGTTTAAAACGGGCTTTTCATTGGTAAGTGGTAGCTTAGATTCAAGCAGTAGCGTCCATACATGGTGAACACATATTAGGCCAATCGGGTTATTTGACAAGTTCAATTGGTACGAGCACACGCTAAATTGATCAACATAGAGTGCATATGCACTCCTCATGCCTAACCACTGTCGATAACCACCGTGTGACTCAGATTTATCGAATGTGTCCATTGTGGCGAAATTAATTCAACCACTTGATTGAAAACCGTTATCGATTGCCTGGACTACGTATTAGTCTCAATCATACTTAAATACAATAATGATTCATATATGATAGTCAAAACAACATTTAACAGCCAATTCAAATATAAATATCATTTAAGCATTTTAACAAACACATAGTGAACATATTATCATGCATATGTATTTCATCCATAAATCACGTAGTAGCAAGGTAGGTTACATGAAGGAAACTGTAAATATAGATAAGGTGATTGAGAATCCTATCTCAACACCCTTATTAAATGAAATACATCAAACAATTTCTCATTCAAGCATTTTATCAAACACTTAGACTATACATTACTACATACATGAAGTAAATCAATTATAACATATATTAGGGCAAATCTTTTCACAAAGGAGTTGTCATACATACAACAATTATGTATTCTCAATTAATAATCATGGCAACCACGAATCATAATTTCATATTCATTCAATCATTTCAACAAACACATGGAATGCATTATATATTCACGTAGTTCATACACGTGTATAATTTATCGAATACGATGTAACTAAGATCATATGGCAGCAATCAAGTCAGATGTAAATTATTAGATGACATCGAAAGCCTTGAAAACCATAACCTAAATGTTTATAGTCCGCACCTTTCATCGGTTTACTTGTTACAAACTCAGTTCGTACACTACGTCTCCATCTACAGGATAACGACTACCTAACTCATGAAATAGGTTAACTATTCCACCGACTTCTCTGTATGGATTCCTAAAACAGATTAAGGTTAGGATTTCTTACCCAAAAACGAATTTGGATTCGACGGTATAGTGACATGGGAGAGATGATTTGACACGTAGAGTGGTGGGAGTGAATCCCAGCAACAAACCACAGATCTCTCACACTTTTCCACACTCTTTCCTCCTCTTTTCTCTCTTCTCTCACATAGGGTTTTAAGAAATTCGTATGGAATGAGAGAGGGGTGGGTTTATGGTCTTATATAGGCCTAGAAATGGTTCGAATGGCCCTAGGGCCATGGTATACTTAGGGTATAGCCAGAGGGTGTCTATTTTGGGCCAACGGAGCTCATTTGGAGGTTCATTGCTCGCATACAGTCTGAAGAAAGTTCTCTTACAATGGATCTATGCCAGGTTAAGGTTTTGGTCCGATTGGATTAGTGGATCGATCGTGGAGGACCCATTTCAGTTCAACAGTCATTGTCACTCAATCAGGGCCACAAGTATACCAATGGGTGTAGTAAAATTTTCCTAATTCAAGGGTGTAGTTGGGTCAGAATCTGACGGTCAGAAACCTTAAATTTAGATTGCAAGCGAACGGCCCAATTCACTTAAATTTGAGTTTATTTTCTAAAGATATTGGCATTTCTCACACCTTTACATAGGGCTCTAGTTGTACGTTTCTGGATACTATTCGAGCTTGATTCCCACGATGGTTGTCAAGCCCGGTAAGGTGGTCATAACAGTATAGTTTCACGGTAATCGGACCTTCGATGTGCGGTTCAGGTCCGATATGGAGTTTCAATATGTTCCCAGGAACAATTGGATTTTGAGATTGCTCTTAGGTCTTAAGGTAATGTTGAGTCAGCGATCCTAATGGTTTTGGGTCTTGTAGTTCGTATAGAAAGTGGTTCAAGCTAATTCCACTGATTATTTAGTATAACACTTAATTAATTTTCATTTAATTTCTAAAGGATTCGGTCCTTATTGATTTCTTCTTGAGGTGATACTTGGGTGTTTATACAGATTTTTTCCGAGACGTTACAATATACCCCCCTTAAAGAAAAATTTTGTCCTCGAAATTATTACCTTTTTGTACTCCTTGAGAATATGAGGATAATTCTTATGGACCTCTGCTTCTGTTTCCTAAGTAGCCTCTTTCTCAATGTGGCGTGTCCACAGTACCTTCACAAGCAGGATAACTTTACTGCGCAGCACCTGTTCCTTCCTTTCTAGGATATGCGTTGGTCGCAGTACATAAGTAGCATCTTCACTCAACTGTACCTGCTCCCATTTGATAATGTGAGAAGGATTAGGAACGTAATTCTTTAGCATCGATACGTGAAATACGTTGTACATGCATGTGAGTGGTGTGGGCAATGCAAGGCAGTACGCTACCACACCCACTCGGTCTAGAATCTGGAACGGACTAATAAATCATGGCGTGAGTTTTCCATTCTTGTCAAATCGAAGGACTTCCTTCATGGGGGAAACCTTAAGAAACACATGGTCCCTAACCTTAAACTCTAGTTGTCGCCGTCTCGTATCTTTTCTATTTTCTCTGTGTTGCAAGAAGTCGACGCCTGATAATGTCGATCTTCTCTGAGGTCACCTGCACTAACTATGGGCCAATCAAACTCTTCTCACCAACCTCTACCCAGCAATGCGGTGCTCTACATGGGCGCCCATACAATACTTTGAAGGGGGCCATGCCAATACTCACTTGGAAGCTGTTGTTATAAGCGAAATCAGTATAGGGAAGATAGTCATCCCAACTGTCTTTAAAATCAAGCACACCTGCCCGCAACATATCTTCTAACACCTGATTCACTCGTTCCATCTACCCATTCATTTGTAGGTGGAACGCGGTACCGAACTTCAGTTTCACACCCATTGCTTCCTGGATGCGAGTCTAGAAGATAGATGTGAATCGTGTGTCTCGATCTGACACAATCTCCACAGGCACTCCATGCAGACGTACTATCTCCTTGATGTATAGCCTGACTAAATCATCTGTGGAGTTCGAAACTTTAATCAGGAGGAAATGAGCTGATTTTGTCAACCGGTCCACAATCACCCAAATGGAGTCATGTCCCTTTCTCATCTTTGGTAACCCTGAAATGAAATCCACAGAGATGAAATCTCATTTCCATTTAGCTATGGGCATGGGCTGAAGCAATTTAGGAGGTCGGCGATGTTCGGCCTTAACTTGTCAGCATGTGAGATAATGGGATAAATAGTTTACTATGTGGGCCTTGATGTTGTCCTACCAGTACGAACGCTTCATATCTCGATACATCTTTGCACTACTAGAATGCATCGCCATTTTTAAATTGTGAACAACTTCGAGAACTTCCTTTCTTAAGTCATGAAGATTTGGGACGCATAGGTGGCCACGATAACGTAAACCCCCATCCAAATCAACTCTCCATTTAGAGTCTTCATCGTCACTGGCTCGCCTCCTCAACTCTACCAATCCTTCATCTTCCCTCTAAGCCACAATGATTCAGTCGTTGATAAGTGGCTGCACATGAATGTGTGTGACGCTCTCGAACGGCTCCTCTAATGTAAGCCTTTGCTCAAAATCTTGCACAAATTCTACCATATTCCGTTCCACTATCATCAGCGGAGCTGCAAATGCTATTGTCTTCTTACGGCTCAACGCGTCTGCCACAAGGTTGGCCTTGCCAAGATGGTAGGAGACCTCAAACTTGAAGTCTTTCAAGGTTTCTATCCATTGCCGTTGCCTCATATTCAAGTCTCTCTGTGTGAATATGTACCTGAGGCTCTTGTGGTAGCAAAAGAGTTCGAACTCCTCTCCGTAGAGGTAATGTCTCCAGAGCTTTAATACAAAGATGACGGCTGCTAACTCCAGGTCGTGATTAGGGTAGTTTTCCTCGTGTTTCCTTAACTGTCGCGATGTGTAGGCAATCACCCTGTCCTTCTGCATAAGAACACAACCCAAACTATCATGAGAGGTATCGGTGTATATGATATATTTGACCCTCTGCTCTAGCAATACTGACACAGGTATGGATGTTAACTTGTCCTTCAGTTCCTGAAAGGCTTCTTTTTCCTTCTCATTCCAGGCAAACTTAAGATCCTTCTAAGTGCGGTGAGACAACGGTTTGGCTATCTTGGAAAAGTCCCTAATGAATTGAAGATAGTAACCTGCTAGGCCAAGAAAACTCCTCAATTCAGTAACCGAACCGGGTTGCTCTCAATCCTGAGCTGCGGTCACCTTAACAAGGTCCATAGCTATTCCTTCCTTAGACACCACATGTCCCAGGAACTTGACTTCTTCTTTCCAGAAGTCACACTTCTTGTATTGGGCAAACAACTGGTTCTTTCTAGGAGTATCAAAGACTGCTCGCAGGTGGTCCTCGTGATCTTCCTGACTCTTAGAGTATATTAGGAAGTCATCTATAAATACGATGAGGAATCGGTACAGATACGACCGAAACACCCGGTTCATAAGGTCCATGAATACAGCCAGTGCATTCGTGAGTCCAAATGACATCACAAGGAACTCGTAGCGCCCAAAGGTGGTTCTGAACGCTGTCTTCTACACGTCCTCATCCCTAACACGCAACTGGTGATACCCTGACTATAAGTCGATCTTAGTGAAGTACCGTGCCCCTTTCAACTATTGAGCAGATCATCTATCCTGGGCAAGGGATACTTGTTCTTCACTATCACTTGATTCAACCTGCGATAATCAATACACAATCGCAATGATTTATCCTTCTTTTTCACAAATAACACAGGTGCTCCCCAAGGAGATACACTCGGTCGTATGAAGCTTACATCCAACAGATCATCGATTTGTCTCCTCAGTTCCTCCATCTCACATGGAGGCATGCGATACGTCAGTAGAGATATAGGGGTCACACCAGACACTAAATCAATGGTAAAATCGATCTTACGCTGAGAAGGTAATCTAGGTATCTTTCTGAACACGTCCACGAAATCCTGAACTACTGGCATGTTCTCAAGTGTCAGATCATCAACATTCTCTAACAAGGAAGTGTAATAACTAACGCGATAGTATCAACTTACCTGAACTAGGAAAGTAAAGGTCGTGCACACAGGTCCATGGGCTGTCACCACTCTGGTATCGCAATCGATTTATGCCTTCATCTCAGTGAGCCAATCCATACCGAGAATGACATCGTAATGACATAGTGGGGTGACAATCAGGTCCACGAGTACTGTTCTGCTTCCTAAGTTTATCAAGTAGCCCTTACAAATCTTGGTAGTGTCTAAGAAGGTCCCTGTGCCGGTAAGGAGTCTCATCCCAACCATAGGAGTAGTTTCCAATATAAGTCGCTTAACTGCTGTGCATGATATTATCAAGATAGTGGACCCGGTGTCCACCAATAGGAAGACTGGTGTACCTTGGATATGTGCTGTGACTTCGAAAGCCAATGGTGCTGCAGTTACTGTATCGGATGCTTCAGCTGTAAGTGAGTGTACTTATGCCTGCTGAGAACGGTTTGGCTATGGTGCCACAAGTCGTTGAGGTGGACTAAATCAAGGTGCAGGTGGCTGGTAAGATGGCTGTGTAGGTGGTGCCGATCGTAGAGGTGGAGCGAAGATAGTTAGTCACATATGACGGTTGTTCTTCTGAGGAGGCTTGAAGCCTTGTCCCTCATCCTGTGTAGCAGTACGTGTCAGTATGGCCCGAGCTCTTGCAGTTGGTGCACCACAAGTTTGATCGCTTCGGTTGGGTCGGTGGAGCCGTAAACTAAGGAGGTGAATCTTCACGTGGCCTCTTGCTGAGAACGGTCTACTCGACAAATTTGGTCGAGGCCTCGGACCCATGGGTACGCTTGTACGGGATAGTCTGTCCCCATCCTGCTCAGCTCGCAGAGACATGTTCACTAGCTTAGCATAGTTGGGAATGCTAGCACAACACATCTTTGTACGTATCTTGGGCTGCAGACCCTCAGAAAATTGCCGCATTCGCATCATCTCGTCTACTAATATCAAGGGAGCATATCTGGCCAGCTCCATGAACCTATTCTCATACTCAACCACAGTCATTCCTCCCTGACGGAGGTGAAGGAATTCACCCTCCTTCTCAAAAGCCTTCCACGTCTATACGTACCTAAGAGCAACCGTCCATAGGATGCTGTCCCACTATAGACTAGCCTCCTTTTTGAACATGTACGTAACTAATTCAACCTGCTCTGCTTCAGTGCAATGCAGCGGCTTCATCATCTTAGAGATGTATTCAAGCCAGTACTCGGCCTCCTCGGGTCTGTGAATACCCATAAAAGTCAGAGGTTGGAAGCATTGGAATCGCTTAAATAAGCCGCTGGCATTCATGTTTCCAGCAGGGTGCATAGGTGGTGCAGGCGGAACCAAGTTCATGTTCTGGGCAAGGGCCCCTGCAATGGTGGTCCAAATCTGTGGCTGCTGCTGCATACAGAGCATCATCTGCTCCACCTATCAGGAGGAGAAGCCGCCTGAGGCATGTGTGGCGTCGATGAAGATGTATGATTCTGTTCTGGAACCGGTGGTGCAAAAGGTGTCAGCCCATTTGTGGGCCAGTGGCCAACTGAGAATCCGGTATAGTCTCACTATCTGGGCCCAAGCTAGGGTACGTATGGCTATCACTTGGGGGAACTGCCCCATCAATCGATCTGCCAAGTGCGAGATGTGCAGTGCTCCTAGTGTTCTTAGGGGGAATTCCCTATATATAACATAGGGTGTAACATGCATGAGATTTAGCATAACAACATTCAATTTCTCAAGCATTCTACACATTCCATAACAAAAGAAGCTTCATGTATTTCATTTAACCAAAATTGTCACAATACATGAGATGTAGTCTTACATGGATCATGACAGAAGATGCATGTGAGCTAATTTAAACAAAGCTTTAAACACTAAAACATACCAACAACTCTACCATACTACTAAGCCTATCAAGGCTATAACATAGAAAACAAGAAAACAAAGAAAACCCAAAGACGACTACAACATATGACTAGTCGTCTGACTCTGGTGATGGAGGAGGAGCACCCTTATCCTGCATGCAGCACAGGAGGGCCTTCAGAGTGCGGGACATCTTCTTGAACTTTTATTTCATGTAGGCCTTATTCTCTTCAAGCTCTTGCTTCACTTCAGCCCGGGTCTCTCTGACCTCCTGTTTCAGGGCGACTTGACTCTCCTCAATCTAAGCCGAGCAGGCTTCTAAAGCAGCCTGATCATGGTGATGCTTATGAGTAGCAGGAGGAGGGCCCTCATCAGAGTCTTGGGCCTCCTCTTCATCTTCTTCCTGCTCTCCCTCTTCCTCACTTCCTCCCTCTATTTCATTTCCCCCTCTTCTTCATCACTTTCTTCCTCTTCACTTTGTCTCATCCCCACTCTCAATGAGTCGGGCTTGACGTTGTCGAGGGCCAATTCCCATGTTGTTAAGTGTGATGTCATTGATGAAATGGATCGGCGCAAGCTCATTAGGGCTAAGTCTGTAGCCTAACTCACGAGCAATGTTGCATATGAGTCGGCTAAATGGGAGTGAAATATCTGTTCTAACAGAGCGTGTGGTCTGAACTATCTGAAGCGGGATGTATGTAAGTAGACACAGCTTGTCTCCTTGCCCAGCTCTATATAGGAAGTCCACCATCAAACGCGTGCATTCGCTGCGATTGCTCCACCTAGGATACACATTGTATGTGAATATGTAATAGAGTAGGCGGAAGTCATGAGTCATCTTGGTCGTTGGGAGGCAATTGCCTCAATCCCAGTGGACCAGTCGGCTGCAAAGAAATCACGTGCGGCGATCCCTTTCAAGCATACTCTTGAGATTCTTCTCGCTAGCATGTACCTTTCCACATTGAATCCCCATAATCCGGGCTATAACGCATACATCGATAATGGCTTCCTGCCTTCTCATGAGGATGGTGAACTAAAGAGGCTCCAGCAGTGGATCTCGTATGCGAGCGTAGAAGGCTCGGATACTGCTCTCATTCGCACGTGACTTGCCCTCAAATGTAGGACCCCACTCGGCGTCCAACAGAAGGTCCATCGCCGGATAAAGCCCACATAGTTTTTTATCCACTTGTGCTTCAAAGAGAACTCTACGGCCTTGAAACCTATCATGTCCAATGTCCGCCGATAGAGCTCTTTCGAGAGGAATGTGGGGATCGAGATCCCGCTTCATCCTCTACTCTCGTGTAGTGCTTATACATGTTTCGACGCCTAATTTCTTCCTCGGACGGGTTAGGCGGCTAGGCCCAGCTTCATCTGTGAAAGCCCTCTTCTTTTTCATGAGGGAAAGAAGTGTGGAGAGGGAGAAGATCGTAGCCACTAGCTCAAAAAGAGCTATGAGGGTCGGAAAAGCTTGGGAACATGATGGATTGTGAGGTTTGTGAGTTATGAGACACAAAAGTGTAGGCTTTGTGCTCAAATAGGTAGGAAATAGGGAAGATGAGGAGTTGTATGAGATGGGTTTAAGGAGTATGATGGAGGGTGGGTATGTAATGAAGAAGAAGAAGAAGATATGAAAATGGGAGGGAGATTTGAGAGAGAAAAGAAATCAGATTTTTGAGAGCTTAGAGGGGTTTGGAAGCTTGAAAATGGAAGAATGAAGCAAAAGGGGCATATAGAGTGGTCCCACATGTGTTTCATGGGCCCCACATGTGTTGGAGGGGCTGCGAACCGCCAGACCCGCAAGCCTGCCCCGACTCGCTAGACCTGATCGGGATGCCTTGCAGTAGGCACGATGGCATCATGGTCCGCTGGACCTGTGGGCGATGGCTCACCTTGGGGGTGATGGCATCCCCCTCCCGGGGTGCTAAAAATATACGGGGGCCACTTTAATCGCCCCCCTATTTTGTGTCATTTGGGCCCCCGAGTCCGTTCGAGGCATTTTCGTATCCCATCTCGCATATATTCATGCTTTCTGGGTCATTTGAGTGTGGAATACGCCAAACTATCATCTAAACCCGTCGATTGACGGTCTAGAAAGGAATTGGGATCACCTTAAATGATCACGGAAGTATACGGGTCATATTTCAACGGTCTGTTTCGCCTGTTGGCGGAACTTGGAACCCTACGAATATTTTTACATTTTATCACCCCCACCTAAGTCAAAGTACATCAGTGTGAGCCGTGTTACCATAACCCAGGTCTAGTTTAATCCAAATCATGCTCTTATACCAACTTGTAATGCCCCGAAATTCGAGGGTCAAGCAAAGGCTCAACTCCTGTGTTCCGGTGCATCACTTATGCAACATAAATAATGATGATTAAAAGTTGTCAGTATTAGTGCATTAAACATGAATGAGATTACACTAAATCAGCATATCATACCCCAGAGAGGATTAAATTCATCAAGCGGAAGATTGTGATAGGTATATAAAGTATATAAGTCGTTATAAACCCCAAGAGTATGATCATGTCACTAGGATGAATATATACATGTTTGTTCCAAAATATACAAAATGACAAAGCGTAATGTTTAACCAATTTGTATCCCTGTAATCTTGTCGATCAGTACATGGTCTATGTAGACTCGCCTGATAGCTGCATATAGGAGAACTCCTCATCAACGTAAAAGTCAGGCTCCTCTTCGTAAGCCTCGCCATCATCTGCAGCTAAAACAGAGTCTTGTTGGTGTTTTAAAACACCGTCCCAGAGTGAGAGTAAGTGATCAACTCAGTGGAGGTATAAGGCAAAGGTTAACATGTTATCAATTCAGTCAAGCAGTAGTGATAAAGAAGTAGAACAATCATGTCCTAAGTACTCTTGTTAATATAGGAATGATACGCTATAATGATGCATGCCTTCGCCTATACTCCCTCAGCGACATCATCTCACTATCGCACATGACAAACTCCCTAAACATGCGCTTCCTCGCCAAAGCACATGCAATGCAATGCATGATCATGTTAGCCAAGTAATTATTTAGGCTTATTCATATAACAGGTTCAGGAAGATAAGGTACATCCCTTTATAACATTTACACAAACAATGATCCATCTAGGGTCGTCAATCCTAGTTAATCACATACGATAGACAAGTTATAAGGCAATATCACCCCTTATTGAAAAACAATGGATAGGCAAGTTTAGGTCAGTATGGAGAGGCTTGTCACCTCAGCATAGGCGTAGTTTATACTCAAGGTCACTATGAAAAGGCTTGTCATCTTAGCTTAGGCCGATAGCTCGAATATCATATCCCATACCAGTGTATTTGGCTCATGAGTTTGGGTTGCTCACTGGTCATTATGGGGAGGCTCGTCACCCTAGCATAGGCCGACAGCTCGACCACGGTGTCCCATACCACCATGCCCAGCTCATAAGTCTTAGCAGATCATAGTACCAAGGTTGAAACAGGCTTTTCATTGGTAAGTGGTACCTTAGATTCAAGCAGTAGCATCCATACATGGTAAACACATATTAAGCTAATTGGGTTATTTGACAAGTTCGATTAGTACGAGTACACACTAAATTGATCAACATAGAGTGCATACGCACTCCTCGTGGCCTAACCACTATCGATAACCACCGTGTGACTCGGATTTATCGAACGTGTCCATTGTGGCGAAATTAATTCGGCCACTTGATCGGAAACCGTTATCGATTGCATAGACTACGTATTAGTCCTAATCATACTTAAATATAATAATCATTCATATATGATAGTCAAAACAACATTTAACAGCCAATTCAAATATAAATCTCATTTGAGCATTTTAACAAACACATAGTGAACATATTATCATGCATATGTATTTCATCCATAAATCACGTAGTAGCAAGGTAGGTTACATGAAGGAAACTGTAAATATAGATAAGGTGATTGAGAATCATATCTCAACACCCTTATTAAATGAAATACATCAAACAATTTCTCATTCAGGCATTTTACCAAACACTTAGACTACACATTACTACATACATGAAGTAAATCAGTTATAACATATATTAGGGCAAATCCTTTCACAAAGGAGTTGTCATACAAACAACAATCATGTATTCTCAATTAATAATCATGGCAAGCATGAATCATAATTTCATATTCATTCAATCATTTCAACAAACACATGGAATGCATTATATATTCACGTAGTTCACACACTTGTATAATTTATCAAATACGACATAACTAAGATCATATGGCAGTAATCAAGTCAGACGTAAATTATTAGATGACATCGAAAGCCTTGAAAACCATAACCTAAATGTTTATAGTCCGCACCTTTCATCGGTTTACTTGTTACGAACTCGGTTCGTACACTATGTCTCCATCTACAGCACAACGACTACCTAAATCATGAAATAGGTTAGCTATTCCACTGACTTCTCTATATGGATTCCTAAAACAGATTAGGGTTAGGATTTCTTACCCAAAAATGAATTTGGATTCGACAGTGTAGTGACACAGGAGAGATGATTTGGCACGTAGAGTGGGGGGAGTGAATCTCGCAACAAACCACAGATCTCTCACACTTGTCCTCACTCTTTCCTCCTCTTTTCTCTCTTCTCTCACATAGGGTTTTAAGAAATTCGTATGGAATGAGAGAGGGGTGGGTTTATGGTCTTATATAGGCCCAGAACTGGTTCGAATAGCCCTAGGGCCATGATATACTTAGGGTATAGCCAGAAGGTGTTTGTTTCGGGCCAACGGAGCTCATTTGGAGGTCCATTACTCGCATACGGTCTGAAGAAAGTTCCCTTACAATGGATCTATGCCAGGTTAAGGTTTTAGTCTGATTGGATTAGTGGATCGATCGTGGAGGACCCATTTCAGTTCAACGGTCATCATCACTCAATCAGGGCCATAAGTATACCAATGGGTGTAGTAAAATTTTCCTAATCCAAGGATGTAGTTAGGTCAGAATCTGATGGTCAGAAACCTCAAAATTTGGCTTACAAGCGAATGACCCAATTCACTTAAATCTGAGTTCATTTTCTAAAGATATTGGCGTTTCTCACACACTTTACTCAGGGCTATAATTGTGTGTTTCTGGATACTATTCGTGCTCGATTCCTGCGATGGTTGTCAAGCCTAGTAAGATGGTCATAACTGTATAGTTTCGTGGTAATCGGACCTTCGACGCATGGTGCAGGTCCGATTTGGAGTTTTTATGTGTTCCCGGGAACAACTGGGTTTTGAGATTGCTCCTAGGTCTTAAGGTAATGTTGAGTCAACGATTCCAATGGTTTTGGGTCTTGCAGTTCGTATAGAAAGTGGTTCAAGTTAATTCCACTGGTTATTTAGTTCAACACTTAATTTTTGTCTAATTTCTAAAGGATTCGGTCCTTAGTGATTTCTGCCTGAGGTGATACTCGGGTCTTTGTATGGATTTTTTTCGAGATGTTACACTATTAAGCCATGATCATCTAGAAGTTTAAGGATTGTTTTGGATCAAGGGTTAGGGTTACCAAGGTATCTCGTATACATGTTCTTCGCTCCTCAATACTCCACGTCATCTTATGTCTTCGATCTTCAACTTTTAAGAGCTCAACCAACTAGATGACATAAGGATTCACATATTGATAAATAAGGTACATAAATCACTACATTAACACAGTACATACAGTTCAAGTTGTCATTTTAACCTTCAAGTGGTCTAATATTATTTACCCATTTTGAACATGTTAATTTAACAAAACCATCTTAATGAGAAAATTTAAGCCATTTAATATATAGGTGGCAACCAAAACGCAACAGATGTAGATGACCTCACCTCAAAATCAATCAATCTGCAGCGGACTCATGTTTGAGATTAAAAGGTTTCGTCAAATGAGCTTCAATGTATGTATACCATCGCCTAACAATTGGGTTGTACAACTGATAAGGTGATCCCCTTTTGGTTTGTTAATTAATTATAATTAGAATTTTAATTTTTTTTCTTTATCAAATAGTTTATATAATCAAATTTATTTTTTATTTTTATGACTTCTTTGTATTCAAATTTATTTATTAAGACATGTATGTCTACAAATGTGATGACCTATTATACAAATGATTCACAAGTTTGCTAATTAAGTAGATTCCGCATACTCTAATGAAGGGTAAATGATTTAAAGTGTCAACATCGGTAAGTGTTGCTTGGAAAATTTTTCTTTTTGAAAAGTATAATTATAAATTAGTAAGTGCTTGATGGGTACCCAACACCCTAATAAACATAGGTATAAGTGTGCATTTTAGGCCAACATAGGTGTAGGTAAGGGTTGCTATAGGTAAGGTCAGCCCATAGATCATGTAACACCCCGTACCTTTCAATACTTGGGTGTTACCATGGAAAGTAAATTAGTTTATAAGTGTATGGGAATGCATGTAGCTAACATTACACAACATCATATAACGATTCACAATCTTTCCACCTTGACCATTTGGTTTGGGCTTCGACGACTCACAACATATCCGTTAGGTATAAAGTCAAAACACTTTGAATGGACCGTTAATTGCTTACAGTAGGATTCTGTCACAAACACTCATCCAACCCGTAATCTAAGCTAGCAATTGAGGCTCGTGATATCATATCTATACACTTTAAATTCATTTGATCACAAGAATAAACCAAACCTAAACTTGCATCTGAAGTTAATATACATAACCTTTCAATCCAACCATAAGCGAGGCAATTCGCTTAATTGACCACAAGATCAATCCATAGGGAGTAATCTCTATCTGTAATTTAGAGAAATTGACACATATAGGCCATAAGTAAGTATAGATAAATGGCTAATCGGGGTTTAAATTAATTCAAAAAGAGGCTTCAATCTATGAGAGGTTTCACAATTTTAAAAAAACTTTTGAAATAATAATATATAGATATATAAAATAAAATAAAATAAATCTATTATTTTATTTAAAAGAGTTTATATGGCGTAGTGAATGACAAACCATCAATTAAGAACCATTCACAATCAGATTTAGAGTTGATCCGACCATCTGATTAGTGAGAATCAACACTTAAGCACTCGGTGTGGTCCACCTATGTTAGACCAACCCCATCCTCGGACCCGCAGCCCAAAATGAGTCATCTATGGGGATGAACAGAGTAGATCTTAGGAAACATCACTGTGGGCCCCACACCCATTGTGTGCGTCATCAGAAGTGGTGCACCAGCGGTGCACTGAATGTTCACAACCCCAAGTGTAGGGTCGGGATGTAGTAATAATCTTGGTGAGACCAAGGTCGAATCCATGGGAACTAATCTTGTGTGTATTCTAAAAGCAACTAGAAGTGGAACTAGAAGAAGAAGTGAATATAAATCTGAAATTATAGAGAAATTAATTGTGAATTGTTTAATTAAAACTTGTAAATTTAAAGGTGGGAACTAGGGGTTCCAAGGATCCACTTTTACCTTCTCAGGATGCTACTATGCTTGATTCAAGGACACAACTGGAATTAGAGTCCTATCTTATCCAGTTGGACAAAGAGACGGCCAGATCTCTGAACTTCTCATGAATCTAGTTATCAAAGAAGGAGAATTGGGAAGAATGGAAGGGATTCCGTAACCCAACCATGCCCATGGGACGATGACAAACAAAAAGATTTACCAATTTAGCAATCTTAAAATAGAAAAGGAAGATATTCAAAACTATTGCATATCTATTGTAATTTGTCCCAACAAACCATTAAAAACTGAAAATATTCATTATAATCAAACTAGAATCTAAAAGAGTTCAACCAAAACATGAATCAAAGCAAAGAAAACATCCCAATCGCGCTAAAGCTTCACCTCTTAGCCCTAACTAAGAGGTTTAGCCAACCATAGACATGATTGGATCTAAAACCCTAGAAGAAAGCATGAGAACTAAGGAAAAAATGAAGAAAAATGCTTGGCGATGGCTGTCCACCCTTGTGCTTTGCTCCTCCAAACCCTAGATGATGCTCAGGGATGCCTTGAGGACTCCTATTTATAATTGGGGAACTCCAAGCTCCAGACTGACCTTGAAATTTATGAAAACCACCTCCAATTTACACACTCTGTGTAACTCTACGTAACTCTGCGTAAGTTGTTTGATGTCATTGAACTGGCTTTGATGTCATTGAAGGTGCCTTGAATACGTGCCTTTTTCATGCTATTATAACTTCATTCAGATTGTGTAACCATCCATGTCATTGAACCTACCTTCGATCTCATTGAATGGTGTTCGAGGAATCGATAATGCGTCCAAAATAGTCTAGCGAGTTATTTCAATTTCTTCAATAAATTCGATGCAATTGAAGAGGCCTTCGATGTTATCAAACATGTCTTTGATATCATCGAAGAGGACTTCGAGTAATCGATCGTTGTGCTCAATATGTCCAGCGATTTTTCTTGAAAATCCACAGAAAATTCGATGCCATCAAACTAGCTTCGATGCCATCGAGTAGATCTTCGAGTCATCAAAAAATGTGACCAATTTGTCCAGCGACCATCTCAATTTCCATCCATAAATTCGATGTCATCGACCCATGTTTGATGTCATCGAATGGTAGCTTTGATGTCATCGAACGGTGATCAATGACACAATCAATGTAAATTCTGCACTTGTTCTTTTGATTTCTTTCCTTCTCCAATTGGTTTTCTTGAATCTTGAGACCTTGAAATCTTCAATCTCCGTCTCCTAAGATCCATTCTCTGCCTCGGTGATCTTCTAGCATCAAATCCATGCTTTTAGTACCTTTTTCAATCCAAGCTCTTAAATTCACCTTGCAACACAAACATGAGTAAAATAGGACATTGAGCAGTATTATATTCATAAAACCAATATATAAATGGGGGATTGGAATTACAGTAATGACTGCTTAAATTGAAGAAGGAATATGCCAATATGTCCTAGAGGGGGTGAATAGGACTTTTTAAAATGTTTTATGACTATTTAAAATCCTATCAAACCTATCCTGAGAAAGTATAAATAAATCAGGATTTCATTAGAGTAACTCTAATGGCTTCCAAGTCAACTAGAGGATCCAATCATAGAACTGCTTTGCTAAATAAACAAGATATAAATCAGGGTTTATGATGGATGTGACTGTGTGTGAGGTGTGATTAAATATGAAAGCATTTAGAGAAGTCACGTAAGTAATCAAAGGTAAATATCAATCACAAACACAACCATTTTTATAGTGGTTCAACTACTTGTCTACTCCACTCTCGGCAGACGCACTCAACCCTTGAGTGTGCCAGATTTCACTAATGAGGTTCACACGGCCCGAGGTTTTAAATCAGGTTCACCTCTAACTAGTACAACCTACACCTAGGCTGACAGTTTACGCTCCCATGAGCAAGGTTCAACACATAACACTCGATTTTAGGTACACTGGCCAAGGATCCACACAAGGAACCTAATTGTTTATGCTCTCCACAGAGCAAGGGTCAACACAACACACCCACCATGTACACTCCCACCGGAGGCCTCCTATGAGGGCTTGCAAGGGGTGAGAAACACCTTAGACAGAATCTTACAAAAGGAATTATCATAAGGGTCCTCTGGACTCTAATAACTTACAAATAAGCAGATGAGTCCCTTTCCACACATTGTTGAAGATCTTCTTCGTTGATGAAGAACTTCAACTTCCTTGATCCGCAACTTAGGAGATGTACCAATACATGGCGACGGGTTAGTTCAAGTTTGTAAAGGAATCCTACTCTATTGAATATTTTCCTATGAGGGAAATAGAGTGATTCCAATATCTATGCATTCAAGGCATCCCAGCTTAATGATTTGCCATTAAGGTGGTAGCTGGAGGATCCTTAAATGCGAAAGTTAATTCCCCAATCCACTCTATTGAATGTCAATGATGAGGGTGTATTGGAGGATGAACTCCCATGGGAGAAGGGCTTCAGGTATATGATCTAAGGTTAAACACTTAAAAGCACTCTCTTCTTTCTCTACCAGCAACTAAGGACAAGCTCTCATTAAATAGGCAAAAGGTTCCAACAGATATAAAATGGTTACATTTACTACAGAGTTCGATATCATCAAGCAGGGTCGATATTATTGAGCGCATACTCTCGATTGCATTGATTGGCCGCTTGATGACACAAACTGAAATGTCATACGCTTTTGAAACGCTTTGCCAGCTGGTTGAGGAAATCGAAACACTCATCGATTTCATCGAATTTTGAACTCCGATTTTTTCGATACGAGGATTGATTCCTGGACATTTGAAAAAATGTGAAAGACTTACCTTGAAATATTTCAGGTCAAAAGATATGATTGAGGCACACTTGATATCATCGGAATTTGAATGTCGATGATATCGATGGCAGTGTCGATGCATCGATAAATCCAAAGGATTTCCCAGTAAGCTTGCTGGACAGTTTATGTCTTTTCTCGATGCAATCGACTCAGCCTCGATATCATCGATATTCGAATATTGATTCTACCGAGTGACCCTCGATCCAAGATAACACAACTTGAACATATTGCTGGTAAACTGTGTGTCCAAGATTGATATCATCAAAGGCCTTCTAATATCATCGACATTTGAATTCTGAGGATATCGAGGAGTACTTCGATATATCGAAGGTCTTTATGATTTTTTATAGAAAAACATGGACACAAAATCTCTGCTGTCGATTTTATCAAGTCAACTATGATAGACTCGAGATTCAAGTTTCGATGATATTGATACTGCCATCAATACATCGATAATTCCATTCAGAAGTATATGTGGTTGTTGGACAACATATGTCGTCATTCGATAATATCAAGTGCGTTCTGAGGACATCAACATCAGTTCTCGATTATATCTTTCAGACTATCGATAAATCGACAGAGGTAGAAAACTTAGAGATTTTTCTGAATTTTGAAAAAAGTTTTTTAACTTAAAAACCCTATGATATATTCTAATTAGTTTTAAGGGTTTTAATTACTTGGTGTTTTGGGTCATGGGATGTGAGGCTTAGATTTACCTGTGGCGAGTTCGGGCCCACATCTGGTTGAGGCAGACGGTTGATTAATTTTCCTATGGAGCTTCTTTGTCTAGCCAACTCAACATTCACGCAATTGATAAACCAGGGCACTTTCAATCTCCCCCTTTGTCAATTACATGACAAAATACCAAAACACACTAAAACAACTTCTATACAGACACCTTAATTTATGTGTACATGAACTTTACACAATTGTACAATGTTATCTAGTTCTCATACACAACTATTCAGAAGCTGCTCCCCATTCAGAAGCTGCTCCCCCTAACAGGATTCTCCCCCTTCCGCCTTGCAGCTGCTCCCGCTAGCACCTGCATCACCATTCATAAGTAGACATACACACAATTTTCCTGTGGCGGGTGTAGAATTGTTCTCCCCCTTTTTATCAGTCATTGGCAAAGCTAAAAATAACAGTTGATATTGACTGAAGTTTGCAGACTATGGGAGAACCGTTAGTCAGAGAGCATACATAAAGAGATAAGTAACATTTCATTTCAGAGAGTATGTATGCATTGGGAGATCAAGGAGAGCAGAATATCAAGTGGCTAATATAAAGATTAAACACACTATGTATCACACACTATTTGCACAGATGTAACCAGATAAAACAGGGCAGTAAAGAGATGAGAATTATAATCAGCCATAGCCCACAATATCCAAAAAAAAATTATATACTGCCTAAGATTGGCAGTAGTATAATAGTCATCCAAAAGATATACTAAGCCCATTCATGGGCACCCACACCAAAAAAAAAAAACAATCATTAGTATTTACCCCATCCATGGGCAAATACGACACAACAGAAGAGACAAAAAACTATTCAGACTGTACAGGTTAGTGAGTCATCACATACACCCATGGGAGCGTAGAACATCCAAAAAGATACTAATGCTCATACGTGGAAATAAGACTGAGGTGTATGTGATAGCGTCCAGAGATTAGCACTATGGAACAGAAGAAGATGGTGCCGTGTCGTCTCGACGGCAGGTGATCAGGTCAACCAACTGTTGCATGGTCTGCTGCACTCCGTTTATCAGGCATTCCAAGATGGTAAACCTTTCGTTCACCAATTCCTTGAGCTGAGAGGCATCGTGTTGTATTGCTCCAATCCTATCTTGATGGAGCTTAAATCTTTTCGCATGCCCGGGCGCTGATGTGGATGGTGCTTGATGGGGTGCAGGAGGTTCTTCCCTAGCCATTCCAGCCCCTTCAATGGGAGCATCGCCGTCACCTCCTTCTCCTTCTACGAGAATTCCTTCTTCCTGTGGATCCTCGAGGAACTTGTGGAATTTTAGATCCATCATTCGAATGTTATTTTTGTTGAAGACGTGATGGGGAAGTTTTGGATCGTTGGCAGATGGAAAACCGATGGCGTTGCACACTGTGTGTATAATCCAGGGATAGGGCAAGTGAACGTCCCTAGACGTATGAATGGCATAGACTAACTGATGCACAATGAGAGTTGGGAGGTAGACCTTGATTCCTGTGGCTATGGAGTAGACTATCATGGTCATAAACCCAGTGAAATCGGAACAGTTGGTACCTCTAGGATAGATGTTTGAAGCGAAGATACCATGCAAGATCCGAAATCGCGGTTCCATGAACTTGGATTTTAGTGCATTTCCTTGGTACCAAGGAATGTCATGACCATGGCAGAGGAACTTAGTGACCATTGATCGAGTTTTAGGATTTTCAAGATCCATATCCGGAAGTCCAATGGGTGACCGGCTAAGACCAAAAATTCCAACAATAGACGCAGGGGTGATCTCTATGTCATCACCATCAATAGACACAATGATGGAGGGAGGATCAGACCCAGGAGAATGACAGGAAGCGAAAAGGTTGTACGTCCGTTCAAGTTGACATGACCCATCAAAGTCAAGAACAGGCAACCAGTCAATTGCAGCAAAAAGGGGTTCCAGATTGTACTGTATTAAACAGTCCCTGTCAACCTTTCTTTCATAGATAAGCTTCCTACCAGTGTACTTAGCCAAAACCGGATTCACTCTAACTGGAGGAGGTGTCGGAGTCTCAGATTGGGATCCCCTTTGCAATCCTTGTCTAGTGCACTGTCGTGTAGGGATCCCTTGTTCAGGGGCCCTTGCTCTTTCTTTTGAGGCAGGGATTTTTTGTCGAGAGGCTCTAGAAGACTCTCCTGGACCAGACACCTTTTCTTTGTCCTTTTCCATTCAGACAAAGATTTTAAAGATTTGAGGAAAATAGGACAAAAGTTCTTCTTGAAAAACCGAAAATATCCAAACCAAAAGCAAGACAGAATCTTTTTAAAGGAGGAATGATAGGGGTAATACCGGTTTTTGAGGAACGTCTATAACTTCCTTGATGGAGTTTCGTGTGAACCAACGGAGGAGGATAAGCAAGAGGAAGGCAAAAAGATTTCTTGAAGAAAAATGTAATTTTCCCCTTCGGACTCCTTATATCGAGCGGCAATCTTTGATATCATCGATCATTGTTTCAATGATATCGAGAGACTCCATTTGATGTTATTGAGACAGTCTTCGATATCATTCTTGATCATATGACTCTTCCCATTCTAAAGAGGTATCGATGATCTCGACTTTTGATCGATTAATCGAGAATCAACATGACGTATCGACAGACATATTGAAGGTGAATAATTTTCATTTTTTCGCATTTCTACAACCTTTCATATATAGTATAAAATATCTTTGAATCAACCGTCCACACAACAAAATTTAGTACAAGATTTGTACAAATCAAAATTATTAACATTAGGATGTTTATGAATAGAAGGATTTAGGTGAGGGCCCGCAGATGTATCATTAGGAGCTCAACAAAAATTGCATCTTTTCAGAAACTACCTAGATCTGATGCAAGACCTGGACTTGTTTTCCATGCTCAATGTTTCTGAGCATATAGATCAGTCGTTCCTTTTCCTTTAATGACATAACATTGGTTATTTGTGCGAAAACCCTTCATCACTATTTTGCCTGATAGATCTAGGATTTCACATTCATCTTTATTGAATGTAACCACATGCTTATTGTCACATGTTTGAGAAATGCTTAGAAGATTATACGTTAATCCTTTTATGCAGAAGGCATTCTCATTTTTTAGTGAAGTAATTCCTTGAATAATTCCCTGTCCAATTACTTTAGTGGTGCTTCCGTCTCTATAAGTGACTATCCCATTATTAAGATCTGAATAAAATGACAGGAGGGATTTGTCACTTGTGACATGTCAGGAACAACCACTATCCAGGTACCACATAGTATTATTGCCTGTTATATAATTTGAGTGAGTGATAAGGCAATTCTTCTTTTCTTTTGGAACCCATTTTGTGGCAGGAGTTTTTCCTGTAGTAGATTCAGCCACTTCATTTAGTACTTCCTTCACTCCGCCATTCATTCCTGGTGATGATGGGTGTGGATTTCTCATATTCCTAGGTGGACACCTGATGTCTTGTGTTTTTCTGGTTGGCTTGAATTTTTATCCAGAATTATGTTGTGTCCTCCTAGGTGATAAGCATTCAAACTTGTAATGACCCGAATCACCACATAAATGACAAATTGGAGTAGTTCTAGTGTTGCTTCCCGAAGCGGCAGATTTTTTAGTCTTTTGTGCTGCTTTTACAGATTTTATTTTAGATTTATCATATCCTAAGCCGCTCTTGTCCTTTCCAGGTCTTCCCATACCTAAAAGTTTTTATAACTTCTCACCACTCTGGGAAAACTTATAGTTCAGCTTAGCGATTTTTTTGGATTCTTCTAAATCAAACAGGAGTGTATGATTTTCATTCTGAAGGAGTATATTTTTGTCTTTTAATAGCTCGACCTGTTTGTTTAGTATTTCAGACTCGGTTTTAAGAAAGGTGTTGATTCTTTCTAGTCTATCATTATCTAAGTGATATTGTTGTAAATCATTGATTAGATGTGTATTAATTTCCAGAGTTTTATCTAGATCTTTTTGCAACAATTCCTTTTTGTTTTCAGATATTTCAAGTCTTCTAACAATGTTGATGCTATGGATATAAAGTTGATTATAAGCATCTTGTAGTTTATTCTGTTCTTCTTCTTCTTCCTTTTCAGTTTCCTCATTCTCTGATGGAAATGATTTAGTGGCTTGCGGTTCTTCCTCGTTCTCAATTTCAAAGGGAATGATTGGAGCAGTGGAGACCATAAGAATTTTCAAAGATTTCTGATCTCCATCACTTTCTGAGTCGTTGGATTCTGAGTTTGATTCTTCTGTATCATCCCATGTGGCAGCTATTCCTTACCCTTAGTTTTTCTATTTGTGCATTCAGTAGACAGGTGTCCAAACTTCTGACAGGCATAACATTGTGGTTCTTTGGTCTTTTTACCAAATTTACCTGTAGACTGTCTGTTGTCCATCCTTCGTTCTTTAAATGGACGGCCACGATTTTTTTGAAAGAACTTTCTGAATCGTTGAGCTAATAAGGCCACTTCCTCATCTCCATCTGCTCTTTCGCATTCAATGTCCTCATTTGTTGTTTTCTTTGAGGTTTGGAGGAGCGTAGTTTTAGATTTTGGGGTTTGTTTGAAGTGTAGTTCAAATGTTTGTAGGGAACCTAGGAGTTCTTCTACTCTCATTTCATTTATGTTTCTACATTCTTTAATGGTTATTACTTTAGGATTGAACCTTTCCGATAGTGATCTTAGAATTTTTCTACAGATTTTTGGTACTGGAACTTTCTCACCTAATCCACCCATGGAGTTGCAAACTGTGATATTTAGTTTTGTGAAAAACTCCATGAAGGTCTCATGTTTTTCCATTATGAGATTTTCAAACTGTTATGTTAGGAGTTGTAGTTTGGATCTCTTCATAGTGCTTGTTCCCTCATGGGTTATTTCTAACAAATCCCATGCTTCTTTGGCAGTCGCACACATACTGATTTGATTGAAAATATCTTGAGACACAGCACAGTAGATATCATTCATAGCTTTTGCCTCAGCAGTTTGGTTTTCTTTGTCGAATGCTGTCCACTTCTCTTTAGATTTCGGTTTGGTGATAGTTGTGCCGTTTTCAAGTACTATTTGTTCAGATGGTGGCACATATCCTCTTTCAACTATATCCCAAACATCACGATCTAAGGATCTCAGAGAGTAATGCATTCTAGCCTTCCAGTATGCATAATTTGATCCATCAAATACTAGATGTCTAAAGACCGATTAGCCCTCTCCTTTGGCCATATTCCCAACTTTAGTCAAGATCACTCTCTAAGCAGTGAAGCCCTTAAAGAGAGACTCGCTTTGATACTAATTGAAATTGTGGTAATGACCGCTTAAGTTGAAGTAGGAATATGCCAATATGTCCTAGAGGGGGGTGAATAGGACTTTTTAAAATGTTTTATGATTATTTAAAATCCTATTAAACCTATCCAGATAAAGTATGAATAAATCAGGATTTCATCAGAGTAACTCTAATGGCTTCCAAGCCAACTAGAGGATCCAATCATAGAACTGCTTTGCAAAATAAATAAGATATAAATCAAGGTTTATGATGGATGTGACTGTGTGTGAGGTGTGATTAAATATGAAAGCATTTAAAGAAGTCACATAAGTAATCAAAGACAAATATCAATCACAAACACAGTCATTTTTATAGTGGTTCGACTACTTGTCTACTTCACTCCTGGCAGATGCACTCAACCCTTGAGTGTGCCAGATTTCACTAAGGAGGTTTCACACGGTTCACCTCAAATCCGAGGTTTCAAATCAGGTTCACCTCTAACCAGTACAACCTACACCTAGGCTTACAGTTTATGCTCCCACGAGCAATGGTCAACACATAGCACCCGATTTTAGGCACACTGGCCAAGGATCCTGTAAGACCCTGAAAATTGGGAGTCGAGTAGAAACTCAACTCCCGAGTTCCAACGCATCACTTATGCAACAAATGAAGTGATGTTTGTATGTTGTTTGTATTAGTGCATGAAACATGAATGAGATTAAGCCAAAACCGCAAACATAATTCAGGGACAGTTGTGATAAGCAAGATGAGTATATAAAACGTTCTAAACCAGTACAAGTCCCCAAAGCATGTATGCGTTGTCAGGTCAATAATTACATATAAAATTTCAAAATTTACCAAATGATATAGTGTAATGTTCAACTATCCATATCCCTGTGGGCCCGGTACGCAACTTCAGGTCCACATAGGCCTACCAGATCATTGCATGTAGGAGAACTCATCCTCACCATTATAAAAGTCAGGCTCCACTTCATAAGCATCGCCATCATCTGAAACTACAACAGGGTCTGGTTGGTGTATACAACACCGTCCCGTAACGTGGGAGTGAGTAGCTAACTCAGTGGAACAATAAAGCACAGGTTAACATGTTATCAATTCAATCAAGCAGTAATGATAAATCAGGAAATCACACATCCCTAAGTACTCTTGTTAATGCAAGAATGATATGTATGTATGATGCATGCCCTCACCTGTGCTCCCTCAGTGACTCCTTACGTTTGCGGCATGCCACACTCCCTCAGTGCTTGACCATCAATGCCAAACGCACACGTATACAGTGCATGAACATGATTACCAAGTTCTTTATTAGTCATTTTCATACAATAGGATTGAGAAACTAAGATACCTCCCTTATATCACTTCCCAAACAAGGATCCATTCGAGGGTCGTCAGTCCTAGTAAATCTCATACGATGATACGGTTCTAGGTCGCTACAAAGGGCTCGTCGCCTTATCAATGCAGGCCTAGTTATATTCTAATTACTACGAAGAGGATCGTCCCCTCAACGTAGGTTTAGAGTATGCTTGAGATCACTACACCAATGCGTCATCTGGGGCTGACGCAATCACAACACCCCTTCAGATATTGTCCAACCAACAAGAATCAGAGTGCGCAACGGTGGTTTTGTTTGGCAACGACCCACACGAGGCTCACGCACAATGCGTCTTCTGATCAGTGTAGGTCAACAGCTCGAATACAGTGTCCCATACCACCGTATTCGACTCACAAGTCTGGTTGCTTACTGGTCACTATAGGGAGGCTCGTCGCCCCAGCGTAGGCCGACAGCTCGACTACAGTGTCCCATACCACCAGTTCGGCTCATGAGTCTTAGCGGATCGAGGTACCAAGGTTAACGGGGTTTCACTGGTAAGTTTGGTATCTTAGGTTCAAGCAGTAGCATCCAAACATGGTGAACACACAATAGGCCCATCGATTTATTAGACAAGTTCGACTGGTACGAGCATACATTGAAGTAACCGACAAGGTACCACTGTCGACAACCATCGTACGACTCAGATTCATCGAACGTGTCTTTTGTGGCGAAATGACCTCAGCCACAACATCAAAGCCTGTTACCGATTGCCTGGACTATACAATAGCCCCAATCACATTCAATTACAACAAAATATCCTAGAAGATAGTTAAAGCAGTTATGAATCAAGATTGCAAATCATATAATCAAAGGTCCAATAATGTCCGCTTTAGGGCTGTCAGGGCTGTTACACGAAATCGTTACACCACTCCCCCATCACCTGTCATTGATTTGTTTCTACATTTTATGGACTACAACTTAAACATAAATCCACACATATGCATTCCATAGATAAAACAGACACTATAATATATGGTACATGGAGAAAATCATACACATAGTTAAGGGAGTTGGGAATCATAGCTCAACACCTATATAAATTTTAATTTACTAACCACTTACTCATTCAATCATTTTAACAAACACTTAGACTACACGTACATCAACATACATGACGTATGTTGATCACACAGGTGGTAGGCCAAATCCTTTCACTAGGGAGTTGCCCCGTATACCATACGCATATACCCACAACGGATAATCATGGCATGCATGAATCCGGGTTCCATACTCATTCAATCATTTCCACAAACACGTGGGCTACACACTTAAACATATATACGTGCATTAGCCGTGGCGTGATTTAGGGCAAATCCTTTCGCTAAGGGTTATCGCCTATTCAACCATCATATATCCATGACTATTAGTCATGGCGAGCATGAATGCGAATTCTACTCATTCAGTCATTTTCACAAACACATAGGCTACACAATATAACATGCCTTAGGGCAAATCCGTTCACCCAGAAGTTAATACTAGTAAGTCTAGCATACATATATAGTAGTTAATCATGGCCAACACAATTTCAAATTTTATATGTATACAGTATTTTCTATAAATACATGGAATACAGTATATTTAACATAATTAATGTATAACTGAAAAACGAAACGGACAGCACTTTATACATGTGCAATAGCATCCAGATCATGAATCTATCATTATCTAACATTAAAAGCATTGAAAATCATAACCAAAGCATCTATAGTCCGCACCTTATGCCGTAGAAGCGTAACGAAATCAGTTTAAACACTGAGCCTTTGTCTATGGCACCAGAACAACCTATAACAGGGAATATGTTAGTTATTCTATTAACTGTTCTATTTGAATCTCTTGAATCTCTAAAATAGGTTAGGGTTAGGATTTTTTACCCAAATACGGCGTTGGAAACACCGAAAGAACTACACGGGAGTGGTGTTTCAGCAGGTGGATTAGTAGGGAAGAATCCCCACTTCTCTCTCTCTCTCTCTCTTTCTCTTTCTTTTCTTTCTTCTCTCTCCTAGGGTTTCTCAAATTCGTATGGGATGAGAGAGTGAGGGCTTAAGGCCCTTATATAGGCCCAAAACTGATGGGAATGGTCCCATGGCCAAGGTATACTTAGGTTATGTCCAAAACCAGTCTGTTTCAATTCAATGGAGCATTTCCAGAGCCCCCCCTTGAGCCAAAGGTCAGACTTAAGCTCATTGACCTTGGATCTAGGTCGAGTTAAGGTTTCGTTTCAGTCGGGTTCCCAGATCACACGTGGTGGACCAGTTTCAGTTCAACGGTCACCGAAACTCGATCAGGGCCACAAGTACACTGACCTGTGTATGAAATTTCTTCTGATGCGAGGGTGTATTTGGGTCAGATTCTGACGGTCTGATTGCTTATATTCGGCCCGCAAATGACAAGTCTTAGATTTGAATTAATTTCTAAAGGAAACCACGTTTTCTCACACACTTCACTCCGAGCTCAAGCAAATTACTTCGGGACACTATCTGGACTTGATTTCTGAGGTGGTTGTCAAGCCCAGTAAGGTGGTCTTGATTATGTAATTTCGTAGTAATCAGACTTTCGACGTACGGTCCAGATCCAATACGGAGTTTCAATGTGCTCCCGAGAGCAACTGGGTAATGAGATTGATCCTAGATTTTAGAGTAACCTAGCGTCGATGATTGTACAAGTTTTGAGTCTTGCAGATCGTATTTAAAGTGATTCAAGCAGATTTCACAGCTAATCTAGTTTAGCACTTAGTTAAACTTGTCTAATTTCTAAAGGATTTAAGGTTTGAGAGGTTAATTAAGGGTTAGGATCAACCGCTTGCCTAAGGACATCTAACTCCATGTTGGTAAAAATTTGGGGCGTTACGGATCCACACAAGGAACCTAACTATTTATGCTCTCTACAGAGCAAAGGTTAACACAACGCACCTACCACATACACTCCCACCAGAGGCCTCCTACGAGGGCTTGTAAGGGTGAGAAACACCTTAGACCGAATCCTACAGAAGGAATGATCACAAGGGTCCTTTGGACTCTAATAACTTACAGATAAGAAGATGAGTCCCTTTCAGCGCATTATTGAAGATCTTCTCCGTTGATGAAGAACTTCAGCTTCCTTAATCCGTAACTCAGGAGATATACCAATACATGGTGATGGGTTGGGTCAAGGTTGTAAAGGAATCCTACTCTATTGAATATTTTCGTATGAGGGAAATAAAGTGATTTCAATCATCTATGCATTCAAGGCATCCCAGCTTAATGATTTGCCATTAAGGTGGTAGCTGGAGGATCCTTGAATGTGGAAGTTCATTCCCCAATCCACTCTATCGAATGTCAATGATGAGGGTGGATTGGTGGATGAACTCCCATGAGAGAAAGGGCTTTGGGTATATAATCTAAGGTTAAACACTCAAAAGCACTCTCTTCTTTCTCTACTAGCAACTAAGGACAAGCTCTCATTAAATAGGTAAAAGGTTCCAATAGATATAAAACGGTCACCAGAGTTCGATATCATCGAGCAGGGTCGATATCATCGAGTGTATACTCTCGATTGCATCGACTGACCGCTCGATGACACAAACTCAAATGTCATACGCTTTTGAAACCTTTTGCCAGTTGGTCGAGGAAATCGAAACACTCGTCGATGTCATCGAATTTCGAACTCTGATTTCATCGATACGAGGATTGATTCCTCGACATTTGAAAAAATGTGAAAGACTTGCCTTGAAATATTTTAGGTCAAAAGATATGATCGAGGCACACTCGATACCATTGGAATTTGAATGTCGATGATATCGATGGCAGTATCGATGCATCAATAAATTCAAAGGATTTCTCAGTAAGCTTGTTGGATAGTTTGTCTTTTCTCGATGCAATCAACTCGGCTTCGATATCATCTGTAAGACCCGTATCCTAGACCGCACCGTTCCGTAAGCTTCCGCGGTCTTTCCGGTCGAATTTCGGCAACCTTCTACCTTTATCCAACGTTTGCGCGCAATCCTAAGCCGAGTCCTGCAAACCTGAGTCAACTCAAACCGAGACTTATACCTTAGCGACCGCGCCATTGCCACAGTTCCGACACTGCGACTCGCGCACCGATTCGATACTCAGGCCAGGAGATATGGGCCCACGTTCAGTTCAAGGAAAACGCCGCGCATTGCAAAACCCAAGAGAATCTCTACTACTTGTCACCTCAATCAATCAATCAATCCCATTATGTCAAGTATATGTCAAGTACACATCGCCTCAGACCCATCCCAAGTAACCCCATAAGTCAATAAAATCTTTCAAAACCCATGCCTTTTTTACACAATCTACACCTAAAGTCAACAATTTCTTACACACCCATCACTCCATCACCCATCTCTCTCTCTCTCTCTCTACAACCCTCTCTCTCTCTCTCTCTCATTCTCTCTTTCTCATTCTCCAAGCAAGAATCGGTCCAAGCAAGAGAGCCTCCCATGGAGAGAAGCTAGTGTGGCCCACTTCCTACCACCCAATCCCACCTTCCATAATCAATCTCAATAGTTGAATCATGTCCCATTGAAGCTAAGATGAGAAGGAGCCCAAGAAGAGATCAAAGGTGGGTGATCTAACCGTCGATTTTTATTTAAGGTACCACATATGGTGGGACCCATCTTGATGTATGCTTTGCATTTAGGGAGGGCCCATAGTGGCGGGGTCCCTCCCCTTCTCACGTCCCATCATCTCTCTCTCTCATTTTTTTTATGATGTGTGGCCCACCTAATATGCACAGTACATCCAAACCATCCAGGGCCAACAGGCCCACCTTGATGCTGTATTGTATCCACACAGTCCAGTTCAAAGGCCTGGACAGTGAGATTCCCCTAGAGGTATGGGTTGTGCCCAATGCTGTCCAGCAGCTGGGAGCCCATGTGTTGTTCATCCAACCGTCCATCTGAGTAGGACGCACCTTGATGTATGTGCTTTATCTGCACCGTCCGTGAGACCCACGTCACACGTGCAGTCCTCACCATCCAATCCAGTTTAGCTTAATCTCCGGTCCACCCTGGTGACGTACCCCATCCAGGGCCATCCGTTCGGTGGGCGTCCAACGCCCTAGGTGAAGTAAAAACGCAAATATCAGCTTTATGCCAAAGCTGATGGGTCCCACACGTGTGGACTCACCTTTATATATATATATATATATATATATATATATATATATATATATATATATATATATATATATTTCATCCACGTGGGACCCATCTATGATATATGGCCTTTATCCAACCATCCATCCAGCAGGGCTGGGACGGTGGGTCCCACTGGCCTGATCACGAGGTGGTGTTATATCCAAACTGTCCATCCATTGTTGGACGGTGGGACCCAGCTGCACGTGTGGGGTCTCCACCGTCCAGACACGGCGTGTTGGCCCCACCTTGATTTATTTATTTCATCCTCACCGTCCAGTCTGCTGAACGGTGGGAGCAACCGCGATGCAAGTGTTGTATTCACAACGTCCATCCTCTTTGCTACATCGCCGGACCACCTTGATGAGGTGATCATCCAGACCGTCTGTCCGTTGTGAAAGATCTGGATGCTGGAGTTTTCTTTCAAAAATATTAAAATAATATAATATACATATATGTAGTATACATATGATAATAATATTATTATTATATTACTTGTGGTGGCCCCATGTGGGACCCACCTTAATGCAACGTCCTCTATCCCCACCGTCCAGAAATGTCTGGACGGTGCAGTGGACTCGAACGTGGTGTATGTGATTCACACACCGTCCATCTATTTCAGCCCAGCCCAGGTGGGGCCATCCCACACTTGCTGTACGTGTGGAATGGGACCCACCCTGGGGTATGAATTGTATATCTACGCTGCCACCTGTCCAGATGGCGTGGCCCTACTCTAAGATTATGTTTTACATCCAACCGTCCATCATCTGATGGACGTAGGTTGGACGCTGGTGGGCCACCCACGTGGCACCACACCATAATATATGGTTTATATTCACTGTCCATTCATGGTGGACCTCACCATGAAGTACGTATGATCTCACCGTCCATTGCTTGGACGGTGGGCCACACCCATGTATGTATTTTATCCAGCGGTCCATCTATCTGGACGCTGGATGATTTTAAAAATAAATAAATAAGTAATAAGCATACCGATGTATATGTAGGTGGTGTGCCCCACAACAAATGGGGCAGATTCAAATATCTGTTGGGCCACGTTCGTAGACCCCACCCTGATGTATATGGTTTATCCAACCGTCTGTCCATTTGGTGAGCCAGTCTTAATGCTTGGGAAGAAAAATAAGACAGATCTAATATCAGGTGGACCACACTGCATAAAACAGTGGGGTGAACGTCCACCGTTGAAACCCCTTGGGTTATGAGATTTTGGACCAATACTATATTTGTTTTTCCTATATGTCCTGGCCTTTGTGACCCGATGAACAGACTGGATGGGAAATAATACTATGGTGGGTCCCACTGGAATTTAACGGTGGAAATCATTATCACTACTGTTAGGTGTGGTGTGGTCCAGATGATCCTTTAGATATGATTCATTTTTGTGATAATGCTCTAAAATGATCACTAGCAATAGATGAATGTGGTGTTGGTTTAGGCCCATTTGATTCGGCCCGTTTGAATCAGAATTCTTTTTAGTGTGGTCCAAGCCCACTTGAGGCCCATTGGTGCGGCCCATCCATGGGGCCCATCTGCCTTGTATTTAAGGCCCATATGATGGGGCCCACCTACTTGAATCTGAGGCCCATGAGCATGGTTCATTGTGATATGTTCGAGGCCCTTGTATGAAGCCCAACGCAATATATAAGAGGCCCATGAATGAGGCCCAATGTGATGTATGTGTGGCCGTTACGTTGTGTACGAATCCCTTATGTAGGTCACTCCTTGGGAATAATGTTGGTTGAATGTTCACATTGATGGGCAATGATGGTTGAAAGTCCACATTGTAACCTTTCCTTAGGTTTCTTATTCGGCCAATCTTGATTGTCGTGATCGATTTGCTGATTCTGATCATCGATCGATCCGATTGTCGTAACCGATTTGCCGATTCTGATTATCGATCGATCCCGATTGTCTTGGCCGATTGCCAATTGCCGATTGACGTGACCGATTTGTCAACCCTGATTATCGATCGGCCCGATGGTCGTGACTGATTTGCCTATTCTGATTATCGATCGATCCTGATTGACGTGACCGATTTGCCGATTCTGATTATCGATCAATCCCGATTGTCGTGGCCAATTGCCAATTCCGATTGACCTGACCGATTTGCTAATTCTGATTATCGATTGATCCCGATTTGTCGAGGCTGATTATATAGGCCGATTCCGATTGTTGAGGCCGAGTATCGAGACTAATTCTGATTGTCGAGGCCGATTGTATAAGTCGATTCCGATTGTCGAGGTCGAGTATCGAGGCCGATTCCGATTGTCGAGGCCAATTCTAATTATTGAGCCCAAGTATCGAGGCCGATTCTAAGTATCGATTCCGATTGTTGAAGCCGACTTCGATTGTTGAAGCCGATTTCGATTGTCAAGACCGATTGATGAGACCTATATGATGTACATGTGACCTGTAGTTGAGGCCCATTATGATACGTATTAGGCCCATGATGCATGGCCCATTTGATGTATTTAAGACCCATGTGTAGGGCACACATGTCATGTATTTGAGGCCCATGGGCAAGGCCCATTGTGATGTATTCATGCATGGCCCATGGTGTAACGCCCCAGATTTTTGCCAACCTGGGATTAGACGTCCTTAGGCAATGGGTCAATCCTAACACAGGTTTAACTTCTTAAACGCTCAATTAAAGTCTCAAATCGTTCCTTAAATCATTTTCTTCACAAATCCCACCCTTCACTACCTTGTGCTTTCAATTTTTCAAAGCACCTTCGCCCTAGACACTATCTTAAACTAGCTAAGTAGTATAACTTGGATCACTTTATATACAAACTACAATGGACTAAGTTCCACCTCAGACGAAAATCACTTAGGATTAAATCCTTTAGAAATTTGACAAAGTGAACTAGGTGCTAAACTAGATTAGCCATGAAATCCATTTGAATCGCTTTAAATACGATCTGCAAGACCCAAAACTTGCAGAATCATTGACGCTAGGTTACCCTAAAGTTTAGAACCAAACTCATTTCCGTCTGCTTCTCGAATGAAACGAAACTTCAGTATTAGGTCTAGATCGCACATCGGAGTCCGATTAACCCGAAGCTAAGGAACTAGGACCGCCCACCGGGCTTAACAATCATCTCAAAAATCAGCTCCATCCGATGTTCCACGGCCATTCGTTTCGATTCGGAGCTAGGGAGTGTGAAAAACACTATTCCCATGCCAAAATAAATATCTGGAATAGTGATCTGGCATCATTCGTTGACGCGTCAGTATTAAGCAACCTGACCGTCAGAATCAGACCAAATTACACCCTCGGATTAAGAAAAATTTCAGGAACATTTACATGTACTTAGAATTTCTGATCGTGGCCCACTGACCGTCGAACTGAAAGTGGTCCGTCACATGCGATCTGGGCATCCGATCGAGTCAAAAACATAATCCCACGTAGATCCATAGATGGTGAGCTTAAGTCTGACGTTTGGTTCAAGGAGGGCTACCAGAACCTCCCTTTTGAGCTGGAAAAGCGACGAAAATCCTATATTAGCAGTACCCCTTGAACCTGAGTCTAATTTCGGAATTTTTTTGGCTATAAAAGGGGCTTAGAACAGCTCCTCTCACAGCCATACGAATTTTGAAGAAAAACCCTAGAGGGAGAGAGAGAAAAGAGAGAGAAGAGCTTGAGTTTTGCTGCCGATCTTCCTCCTACTGCTTGGGACTGTTACACGGCCTACACCGCTTCATTCCAGGTGTTTTTCCGGCGGTTTCCGTCTCATTTGAAGGTAAGAAACCCTAACCCTAGGTCTGATTTGAGGTGGGATCGATGTAGGATGTGTAACGACTAACCGATTCCGCTCTTTAGGCTAGAAATCTCCCGTATACGGAAGTTCTACTACCCTTGCTGATTCGTTTCATTTCCAAAGGCAAAGGTGAGGACTTTAAGTGTATAAGTTGCGGTTTTCAACGCTTTCAATGTCAGATAATGGTAGATTCATGATCTGCATGCAATTGCATATGTACAAAGTGCTTTCCGTTTCCTGTTTCGATTAACGTTGTGAAATATGGAATTTCACATATTCTAGGTATACGTAGAAATACCGTATACGTATTTTTTTTGGATAAATGTTTGACATGTTTATTTAATGTATGATTATATAATATATGAATAAAATACTAGTTTGGCGAAAGGAATCGCCAAAATACATGTTCACTTGTAAATGCGACGTATGTTGAAATTGTGTATGTTAGAAATACCGTATACGTATTTCTTTTGGAATAATGTTTGACATACTTATTTAATATATGATTATACAATATATGAATAAAATACTAGCTTGGCGAAAGGATTCGCTAAATACATGTTTACTAACAAACACTATGTATGTAGAAATACGGTATTGTACAATACCGTATACATGTATATTTTAGCGATGTGTTTGTCATGATTAATTGTCGTATAAATATATTATGTGCGTATAAAATATTTACTTGGCGAAGGGAATCGCCGTAATACATGTTTGCTTGTATACACTATGTATGTTGAAAATGCGTATTCTAGAAAAATACTGTATACGTATAAATTTTGGAGATGTATTTATCATGATTATTTGTTGTAGTAATATATTATACATGAGTAAAATACTCACTTGGCTAAAGGATAGCCCTAATATATGTTTTGCTAACATACACCATGTATGTTGTTGTAATAGTGTATTCTAAGTGTTTGTGAAAATGACCGAATGAGTATAGAATTCTCATTCGTGCTCGCCATGACTAATTGTCATGGATTCATGATTGTTGTATTGGCGATACCCTTTTGACGAAAGGATTTTCCTAAATCACGCCACGGCCAATATACACCATATATGCTAAAATGTGTGGCCCAAGTGTTTGTGGGAATGACCGAATGAATATGGAACTTGGATTCACCTTGCCATGACTATCCGTCGTGGGTGTACGCGTGTTATGATTGGGGCAACTCCCTAGTGAAAGGATTTGGCCTAATGCCTATGTGATCGACATATGTCATGTATGTCGATGTATGTTTGTTTAAGTGTTTCTTGAAATGTCTGAATGAGTAGTAGTTAGCAAAGTGTAATGTATAAGGGTGTTGAGATATGATTCTCAACCTTTTTTTTTTACTATGTGTATGATCTCCTTTGATAGTTGTGTGATTAGGAATTGAACATGTACAAACTCATGCTTGTGTTGTGATTCATAACATGCTCAACTGCTTTATGATTTTAACTATGTAATGCATATGCTTAAATTTATATTTACGTTGTATGATCCGTCATGGGTGATGGGGGAGCGGAGCAACGAGTGCGTGCAACAGCCCTGGCAGCCCTAAACGGATAATACCATATCTTGATTGTATGAGTTGAATCTTGATCCATTACTGCTTTATCTATCTGCAATTGATTGTGTTTGGGGCTATGATTATAGTCCAGGCAATCGGTAACGGGATTGAATTCGTGGCTGAGATTCATTTGCCACGTGGGATGTGTTCGACGAACTTGTGTCGTGCGTTGCCTGTCGGCAGTGGCTAGGCCACACGAAGTTGTTTATGCACTTCATGTCGTGCAGCTCAACGGGCGATCGTGCTAGTCGAGCTCGTCAAGTAACCCGATTTGTCTAATGTATGTTCACCATGTTTGGTCGCCTCTGCTTGAACCTAGGGTACCAAACTTACCAGTGAAATCCCTTTTAACCATGGTACCTCGATCCGCTAAGACACATGAGCCGGGCATGGTGGTATGGGACACCGTGGTCGAGGCTGTCGGCCTCGCCGCGGGTCATGTGCCTCCCGTAGTGACCATTGCGCAACCAAACTCGTGAGCCGATTATGGTGGTATGGGACACTATATTCGAGCCGTCGATACTTACGGCGAGAGCCGAGTACCACGTGAGACCCGTGTCTTGGCCGACGGCGACGAGTCCTCCGTAGTATCTTCGAGTATACTCCAAGTGTCTGTGATTGGCGACGAGTCTTTCACAGTAACTAGAGTATGAGTTGAGCCGAGTACGGTGAGACCTGTACTTGAGCTGACGGCTAGTGATTGAGCCAAGTACGGTGAGATATGTACTTGAGCTGACGGCCAGCAATTGAGCCGCATACGGTGAGATCTGTATCCGCGCTGACGGGTGACGAGCCCTTTGCGATGCCTTCACTACGCTTCTCAAACCATAATATCGTATGAGATTAACTAGGATTGACGACCCTAGAATGGATCATGTTTGGGAATGATACAAGGGAGGTACCTTAGTTTCCCAATATTGCTGTTTGAAATGGACTAATAATAACTTGGTAATCATGAGCATCATCGCACCGCATGTGCTTTGTAGATGTGGCGCACTGAGGGAGTAAGCATTCGCGAACGTAAGATGATGTCGCTTGAGGGTGGTTTGGCAAGGGCATACAGCATCATGTCATTTCATTTTCGCACTTAACAAGAGTAGTTAGAAATGTTTGATTTGTACTGCTTTATCATTACTGCTTGATCGAATTGACAACATGTTAACCTATGCTTTACTGTTCCACTGAGTTGATCACTCACTCCCACATTACGGGACGGTGTTGTACACACCAACCAGATTTGTTGAGTTTCAGGTGGTGGCGATGCTTGTGAAGCAGAGCCGGACTACTTCTATGATGATAGGGGGAATTCTCCTATCTGTATCTCTTTAAGCGTGTCAATGAAGACCTGATATTGTATTGACGGGCTATGGTACATGGGATAGGAGGCATTACACTTCCTCACATTTGGTACATTTTAGAACTGCACTTGTATTTATTTAACCTGGTAATGTTATCACACTCTGGAGACTCATCATAAGTTATATATTTTATCTATCTATCACAGTCTTCCGCTTGCAAATTTAACTGTCTCTGGAGTATGATATACTGTTTTGGCTTAATCTCACTCATGTTCAATGCACGAATACAGTCAACATTCAATCATCATTCATTTTGTTGCATAAGTGATGTTCTGGAACTCGGGAGTTGAGTTTATGTTCGACCCCCGATTTTCAGGGCGTTACACATGGGTAAGGCTCATTATGATGTATTCATGACCTATGGGCAAGGCCCATTATGATATGTATTAGGCCCATGAGTAGGGTCCACCTGTTGTGTATATGTGGCCCTTGAGTAAGGCTCATCGTGTTATATATTAGGCCTTTGTGTGAGGTTGTGGGCCCATTATATGTTTGGCTCTATGTGGCCATTCCTTGGGGGCAATGTTAGTTAAATGTCCACATTGTCGAGGCCGATTGTTGATACCGGTTATTGATACCGATTATGAGTATGTGACAACATAGCATCATAATACATGCCCATACGCATCATCTGCATGTTTGTTATGAGATGTGATTGACCATTACATATGCCATAGGGCAGGTTGTTCATAGGGCTCCCTGATAGGCGGAGTTGCCCCACATGAGAGCATGACATGCATAGGATTGATGCATGATTGGATTGTGTGACTCATGCATCTCGCATTTGTGTGACATGACCATCATACGCCCTAGCGACATCAGGGTCATAGCCTCCACAGGTATTTCGTGGATGGCTAGATGGGACACCGAAAATCTGTTTTACATGGGGTGCTATAGATATCTTTGGGTGAAAGTCCCAGAACCCTCTTGGTTCCAGAGGTTGCTCCAACGTCTAGACCGAGTGGATGCATGAGCGCGTAAGGGTCATATACCGTTAGGCCGCGTCTCCCACTGTGTCATGGTCGGTTAGAAGGGGGTACGACCTTACCTGCCCAAGAGGAGAGGGCAATGCTAAGCTGAGTCTGACCAGCTCGAGGAATAGGTTCGTTATCGATGAGCCGGGCCCGATATTGGCAGGCGGATAGTGAGGTCTCTTCCACTCACCTTGTTGTGCGCGATGGGGCGGCAATCTGGTTTAGAGTGTAATAGACCCCGGTGATTTTCCAGAGAGGAACTGTACTGATATGTGGACTTATTGAGTAGGAGTTGCATACTCATGTATTAGTTTCATTCACTATCCACTCGGGCTGGTGGTGCGCAACTAATTGTTGTGTATCTTCGCATGGCCAGGATTTTGGTTGGGCACGCGACTAATCTGAGATCAGGAGTTTACCACATTGAGTTTGACTATCCAAATTTAGGTATGAGACTAGTTTGGATAAAAGTCCCTTGTGATGGACCCCATAGCCTGCGATACTACGTACTATCATCCCGACTTCACACTCCAATATGGTCATTCCATTCGCACCGCATAATGTATTACATTCGCGGCATATGACATTTTGGGTTACCTATGTTCTGCATTTATATGGTTTAGATACGGCATCTGATACTTGACTCTTTATGATTCCTTATTTGTATAGTTGATCTGTATCGTGTATTCTGATATTGTTCCTCATTTGTATAGTTGATCTATATCGTGTATTCTGATATTGTTCCTCATTTGTATTGTTGATCTATATTGCGTATTCTGAAATTGCTTGACTCATGGACTTATCAGTATTTTCGCTTACTCTGATAATATATGATTCATGACATTGTGCCTATTTTGACATTGTATGATTATGACATTGCGTTGAATACTTGACACTTACCTTGTGCACACACCTACACCACCCTCTAAGCTTTCTATAAGCTTATGCATGATAGATGCGTGTAGGTGAGGTTAGGTTGCAGCAGTGTTAAGCTTGGAGCGTGCAGCGGTCTTCTGGAGCTTGATTTTCGTTTTATGTATTTCCCTTTCAACATTGTACTCAAATGATTATATTAGTGGATATGTGATGATGATGTTGCCTTTGTCAATTGGGTAATCTTGTAGTTATGCTTATTACGAGTTAAATGTACAAAAAAAAATCCTCCTTATAGGATCCCCGGATGGGAATCTGGCGTATAGACTCTAGGAGCCAGAATGGGGTACTACGGAGGCTGTCGGCACCAGATTCGGCAATCGGGATTCCTATGAATCCGATTTCTGGGTTTGGAGTGTGACATCATCGATATTTGAATATCGATTCTACCGAGTGACCCTCGATCCAAGATAACACAACCTGAAAATATTGCTGGTAAACTGCGTGTTTAAGATCGATATCATCGACATTTGAATTCCGAGGTATTGACCAGTGAAATAGCGGTGGAGATCGCTTTAATTGAAGTAGGAATATGCCAATATGTCCTAGAGGGGGTGAATAGAATTTTTTAAAGTTTTTATTATTTATTTAAAATCCTATTACACTAATCCTAACAATAAGTACATATTAGGATTACTCAAAAGTAACCCTACTGGCTTTTAAGCTCGGTAGAGGATCTAATCACAAACTATTTAAGAAGTGAACAATATGCAAACTAGTTTATGATGGATATTACTGTGTATGTGTGTGAGGTGTGATCTCAGATATTCAGATACGAAATTATTAAAGTAAATCACACAATCAGAAGAATAACAATCTCAAACACAGTTATTTTTATAGTGGTTCGACTACTTGTCTACTCCACTCCCGGTAACCGCACTCAACCCTTGAGTGTACCGGATTTCACTAAGGAGGTTTCACAACGGTTCACCTCAAACCTAAGGTTTTAAATCAGGTTCACTTTTAACCTTTACAACCTACACTGAGGTTGACTATTTATGCTCTCACGAGCAAGGGTCAACACAATGCACTCACTTTTAGGCACACTGGCCAAGGATCTTCCATAAGACCCTAACAGAGGTTTCACTCGAATCACCTCGAACCTAAGGTTTTAAACAGGTTCACCTTCAACCGGAAGTTTATGCTCTCCATAGAGCAAGGGTCAACACTACGTACCCACCACGTACACTCCCGCCGGAGGCCTCCTACGAGGGCTTGTAAGGGTGAGAAACACCTAAGACCTAATCCTAAAAAGGAATTATCACAAGTGTCCTTTGGACTCTAATAACTTACAAATAAGTGGATGAGTCCCATTCAGCATGTTGACGAAGATCTCCTCCTTGTTGATGAAGAATCTTCGGCTTCCTTGATCTGCAATATAAATGATGTACCAATACGAGGCTTCGGGTTGGGTCAAAGTTAAGACAGAATCCTACTCTATAAAGTGTTTTCCTATGAGGAAGATAGAGTGATTTCGATTATGCATTCAAGGCATCCCAGCTTAATGATTTGTCATTAAGGTAGTAGCTAGAGGATCCTTGAATGCGGAAGTTCATTCCCTAATCCACTCTATTGAATATCAATGATTAGGATGGATTGAAAGATGAACTTCCCTGAGAGAAAGGCCTTTAGGTATATGATCTAAGGTAAAACACGCAAAAACACTCTCTTCTTTCTCTGCCAACAATAATAGACAAGTCCTCTATATATAGGTAAAAAGGTTCCAACGGATATAAACCGGTCACATTTATGATAGAGTTCGATATCATTGAGTGGGTTCGATATCATCGAGCGTATACTCTTGATTGCATCGATGGTCCGCTCGATGACATAAATATAAATGTCATACGCTTTTGAAACCTCTTGCAAACTGGTTGATGAAATCGAAACAGGTGTCCATATCATTGAATTTTGAACTCCGATTCTATTGATACTAGAGTCGATTCATTGACATTTGAATAATGAGGGAGACTTGCTATAAAATATTTTAGGTTTTTAAGAATGATCGAGGGACCATCGAGATCATCGGAATTTGAATGTCGATGATATCGATACCCGTGTCGATGCATCGATAAATTCAACAGATTTTTCTTTAAGATTGCTGGACGATTTATGTCCATGTTCGATGCAATCGAGACCATACCGATATTATCGATATTTGAATATCGATTCTATTGAGAGACCCCCGATCATAGATAAACCACCCTGAAATAGTTTGCTGGAAGAACTTGACGCCCAAGATTGATATCAACGAGAGCCTTTCGATATCGAGATTTGAACTTCAATGGTATCGAGGAGGCTTCGATATATCGATGCATATATGATATTCTTAGGAAAAATTAGGAGCGCCGGAGATCTGCCTGTCGATATTATCAAGTCATCTTCGATGGACTCGAGATTTGACTATCGATGATATCGATAGTATATCGATGTATCGATAATTCCATCTAGATGAGTATGTGGTTGTTGGATGCATTTTGTCCTCATATTGATGATATCGTTTAGGTATCGAGGACATCGATAGTGTAGGTCGATCATATCGAGATGTGTATCGATAAAATCGATAAAGCAAGAAAACTTAGAGAATTTTCCTATTTTGAAAAAAAGTTTTCTTAACTTAAAACCCCTAGATGTTCTAATTTGTTTTAAGGGTTTTATATACTGATGTTTTGGGACATGGGATGTGAGGCTTTAGATTTACCTATGATGTGCTTGCACACATCCGGTTGAGACAGACGCTTGAATTGATCTTCCTATGAGGCTCTGCAGTCTGACTGACTCAACACTCATGCTAATTGATAAACCAGGGCACTTTCAAGGAGTACTTTGATATATTGAAGGTCTTTATAATTTTTCATAGAAAAACAGGGACAAAATCTTTGCTGTCGATTTTATCGAGTTAACTCTGATAGACTCGAGATTCAAGTTTCGATGATATCGATACTGCCATCGATACATCTATAATTTCGTCTAAAAGTATATATGGTTGCTAGACAACATATGTCCTCATTCGATAATATTGAGTGCATTCCGAGGACATCGACATCAGCTCTCGATTATATCGATCAGACTATCGATAAATCGACAGAGGTAGAAAACTTAGAGTTTTTTCTGAATTTTGAAAAAAGTTTTCTAACTCAAAAACTCTATGATATATTCTAATCAGTTTTAAGGGTTTTAATTACTTGGTGTTTTGGGTCATGGGATGTGAGGCTTAGATTTACCTATGGCCAGTTTGGGCCCACATCCGGTTGAGGTAAACGGTTGATTGATCTTCCTACGGAGTTTCTCTGTCTAGCCAACTCAACATTCATGCAATTGACAAACCAAGGCACTTTCAGGGATAATATGCAATATTTGACCCTTAACACTGAACCAGATGACCGGGTCAAACCGGCCTTGACTCGATAAATTATGAGAAAAGGGAGGTTTCCTCTCTTTCGTTTCCCACCAATGACAGACTGTGTCTAAGTATTTGAAATCGAGCCCACCAATAAAGTCCTGATCAAGGATCTGTACCGTCCATTATGCTCGGCAGGAAAAACCACACAAGATTGCCTAGTCCGCACGAGCTCATGCACACGTGTGTGCACACGATCCCCAACAAAGGAGAGATCTTTGCGCTGCAATGTTAATGGTCAGTGTCCATTTGGGAATCACTATGGTCCACCATCACGATCATTCAAAATGTTCTAAACCATCTAAAATGGAGAAGGGGCCTGTCCGATCCAAGCCGTCTGAAAGAAGCATGAAGAAAAGATGAACATGGCATTCCACTGTTTTTCCTTACGCCAGCTGCACTTCCAGGAGTTTCATCTGCAAAAGCTCTGAAAACCTCGTTCATAAAGAAGCAACACAATCGGAGCAAGATTCCCGTGGGTAAGGAGTCACTGAGTAAAAATATCATACCATTTAGGAAGGTCATCTCAATCTTTGAAGAACGGGAAATCGATCTACAAGAGCGAATCCGTGGCTTCTCGCAACCATGAGAATTACGCCACCAAGATTCGCACAACCAGGGATCTTAAACAATTTGTGACCGTTCAATCTACGTCAGGGAGAATTTCGACCCCAGTCAATAAATCGTGAGAAGATCGGATCAGCCTTTACGCTCCAGAAGATTGTAATCTTCTTTGTTGTAATACTCGTGACAAAAAAATGGACACGTTGTAGGAGCAATTACGACCAAGATTAAGGAGTAAGGACCAATCCAAGACGTCCATTTGGTAGGGCCCACGATTTTCCAAAAGCCCGTCCTAGAATTCAGCAAACTTTCCTTGAAAACAAAAGAAGAAAGAACCGACGCAAACAGTTTCTGCAAGAAAACTAAGAAAACCTGCACAACTATTTACCCCTTACATAGCCTACACAAGAAAGTTCTTAAAGACTCTCGTTGATATAAAAACACTCCTCCTGACACTGTAGAACGCCTCATAGGAAGGAGAAAGAAAGAGAGATAAGAATGAGAAGAAGAAAAAGGATAGTAAGAGCCACTATGACTGTAAGCCGAGCCTGAAGCAGGATTCAATTTCTAATCCTTCTTTCTCTTCCCTTCCCATTTATTCTGATCTATCGCTCAACAATAGAACTCCATGACATATAACCAAGTTGATGCGATGAGAAGAAGAAAAAGGATAGTAAGAGCCACTATGACCTTAAGCTGAGCCCGAAGCAGGATTCAATTTCTAATCCTTCTCTTCCCTTCCCATTTATTCTGATCTATCGCTCAACAATAGAACTCCGTGACATCTAACCAAGTTGATGCGATGGTTGGATGGGCCTAAACATGATAAATTAGGACCTGTCAACTTAAACAACACGTAGGCCGTCTAAGTTATAATTTAAGTCAAGTTTCCTCAACCCTAATCTAACATATGATATCAACTAATCCAAATCAGGGGGATTAGAGTAGAACTTGATCCTAAAATATGCCTCCGAGCATCCAACTTAGTAAAAGACGACACCACGAACAAATGTGAGAGTTTTATTCCTTTAATTTTACAATAGTTTAAGTTGATGTGTTTTATCTTGCTTATTACATACTATGTTTTCATGTTACTAAGATTTTCTCACTACGATTGTTTAATTTACCATCAACACTTTTTTACCCTTCTGGGAAGTACGATTCAATTTACATTCTCTATCAATGCAAATGATGTATTAAAAGTATCACGACTAGAGAATCAAATATTTTATCGTGGGCATAATGCGTTACAGGTAGCAGCTCTCTTGGTCAGCACGTAATTTTATGGGTTGGTTGGTGTGGTGCACAATCGATGTAAGTAAATAGCCATACATGTTACATCACTTTTTCAGTATTGAATGTCACAAATAGTTGCTCCATGAACACATCGTGTAACGTAAATTCCACCATTGCATTGTTGTGTTACCTTAAGATGCTCGCATAAATCCAGGTTAACGTTGGACACGCCGGCGAATATTCATAGTGTGAGAATGCGGGTCAAGTCAGATATTATGAACTATTTTCCACATTGTGATAGTGATTACTACATTTGATAAGCTGCACATACTTTACTAGGCATACATTCATGTAAATTGTTTGCACATGTTGATATCTCTCGTAGTGGTGGAGTACATGACCTATTAAAACCCTTACCTTACTTCTATGATTCTCTTGAATTATTGTTAATCTTAAAGGATAACCATCACTATGAGTAGGGCGTTGACCCTTTCCAACCGTACATATTATGCAGGTGATGTATACATTGAAGTCCTAGAGGACCATCTCCCTATGGAAGACTATAATAAAAGAATACGAAGATAGTTTTATACTTTCGCTGCAAACTCGAAAAATGTAATAAGTTTCCATGGAGAATGCATTTGATTATTTACTAAATTCTTTTACTCTTGTGAAATAATCAATACAATTGATTTTACTCTCGTGAATGTTACCTTTATGAATGTATCTGGATGTGATCTAAATGAAAAAAAGGTACAATTTTTAAAGCATCTAATTTATACATTATTAACACTCGATTTTCTCAGGCACGAGTATAAACTCTGTCTTTGAAAATTTGGGATGTTACAGTTGGTATCAGAGCATGAGAATGAGGTTAACTAGGCATGAAGGAGAGGAGCACCATAAGCCTTACATGATTAGGACATATAATGAATTAGATATATATACTTAAATGAGTTTCTAAAGGAACTAGGAAGTTGAGGAATTAGAAACTCATATTCAGGTTCCCCCGTTGGAAATCTTAAGCTAGATGTGGAATCTAGAAACTACGAATCTAGGTGCCCCAGAATAAATCTCCAAAATTCTAAATAAACCTGTTAAAAAATAATTCAAAAAAGTCATCCTTAAATAGATTCACAATCAAGAAGAAAAAATTTCTCTTATAGGAATAGAGATTTTCTAATCTCAAAATTTTGACTATTTCAACTAAATTCTGACATGTTGTGAAATCTCCATTAGTTGCAAAAGGAAGACACATCCAAAAAATAAAAAAAAAATTCAATAGATCACTTTGGTCTCCATCAACCTTCCTCTAAGATTTCATTTAAATTGGATATGTACAAAACTCAATAAAAATCAGACAATAACAAAAACCAGTAGAAATTACTGTTGGACAACAAACTTTTATATACACCTCACAAGCATAAAAAAACCCCTTAAACCGTGGAATATTATCTCATGAATTTTTCTAGAGTCTCAAGAATAAGGCATAGGCTTAGGCTCCAAATTTCAAATAACTTGGACATACGGATCATAAATTAAAATTTTGGGATTATCCGGCTATCAATATGAAATCGATTTTTGGAATTTACAACTGTTCTTATAAAAGATACACTAAAGCTTGTGTTTAACAATGAATGGATGATTTGACCTATTCCTTATGAAACCTATGATGCTTTTATGGCAAAATAATAATAATAATAAAATTTGTGATATCCCCCAAGGATTTAGAGTGATCGAGGCCATGGAATTACGAACCATATATTCAAGTGAGGTACGAGCGGTTTGATCTAAGTACCAAATCTCGCGGTTGAGATTTCAATTAAGGGGAGTAGATTGTAATGACCCTAGTTCTGGTAGTCTGTCATATATGTTTACACATACAAACAACCCTTGAAGGGAAATAGTGAATGCTTAGATTATCCTCATCCCTATTTACAATAGAAGTACTAAATTTTGGGTACGAAATTATCTTTAAGGGGGGTAGATTGTAAGGCCCGTACCTTTCGGTACTCAAGTGTTACCATGGAAACTTGAATTTATTTATAAGTGTATGGGAACGCACGTAGCTAACATTACACAACATCATATAACGATTCATAATCTGTCCACCTTGACCATTTAGTTTGGGCTCCGACGACTTACAATGCATCTGTTAGGTATAAAGTTAAAACACTTTGAATGGACCATTAATTGCTTGTAGTAGGATTCCGTCACAAATACTCATCCAACTTGTAATCTAAGCTAGCAATCGAGGCTTGCAATATCATATCTATATACGGTAAATTCATTTGATCGTAAGAATAAACCAAACCTGAACTTTCATCTAAAGTTAATATACAAAACCTTTCAATCCAACCATAAGAAAGGCAATTCACTTAATTGACCACAAGATCAATCCATAGGGAATAATCTCTATCTATAATTGAGAGATGAACCCATATAGGCCATAAGTAATTTATAGATAAATGGCTAATCAGGGCTTAAATTAATTTAGAAAGAGGCTACGATCCATGATAGGTTCCACAATTTTAAGAGAACTTTTGGTATAATAATATATAGATACATAAAGTAAAATAAAATAAATCTATCATTTTATTTAAAAGAGTTTATATGGCCTTGTGAATGACAAACCATCATTTAAGAGCAATTTAGAATCAAATTTAGAGTTAATTCAACCGTCTAATTAGTGGGAATCGACACTTAAGCCCTTAGTGTGGCCCACCTACATTAGACCAACCCCATCCTCGAACCCGTAGCCTAAAATGAGTTAGCTAAGGGAATGAGCGAAGTAGATCTTAAGAAACATCACTGTGGGCCCCACACCTATTGTGTGCGGGCATCAGGAGTGCTACATCAGCTGTGCACTAAACCAGATGACCGAGTCAAATGGGAGCTAACCCGATAAATTTTGAAAAATGAGGTCTCTTCTCCTCCGTTTCCCATTAGCGATGGACTGTGTCTGAGTATTTGAAATCAGGCCCACCAATTGATTCCTGATCAAGGATCTATACCGTTTATCATGCTTGGCAGGAAAAACCACACAAGACTGCCTGGTCTGCACGAGCTCATGCACACGTGTGTACACACAATCCCCAACAAAGGAGGGATCTCTATGCCGCAACGTTAATGGTCAATGTCCATTTGGGAATCACTGTGGCCCACCATCTCGATCATTCAGAATGATATGAACCGTCTAAAATGGAGAAGGAGCTTGTCCGATCTAACCCAAGCTATCCGAAAGAAGCACGAAGAAAAGTTGAATACAACATTCCACTGTTTTTCCTTACGCCAGCTGCACCTCTAGGAGTTTCGTCCGTAAAAGCTCCGAAAACCTCGTTCGCAAAGAAGTAACACGATCGAAGTAAGATTCCCGTGGGCCAGGAATCATCGAGTAACAAATCAGACTATTCAAGAATGTTATCTCAATCCAAGAGGAATAGGAAATCGATCCGCAAGAGCGAATCCACGGCTTCTCACAACCATGAGGATCACGCCACCAAGAATCGCACAACCAACGATCTCAGATGAATTGGGACCGTTCAATCTACGTCAGGGAGAATTCTAACCCCAGTCAAGATTGCCAAGAAGATCAGATCGAGCTTTACATTATGGAAGATTGTAATCTTCTCTGGTGTAACACCTGCGACCAAAAAATGACACGCTGCACGAGCATTAGGACCAAGATTAGGAAGCAAGGACCAATCGAAGACATTGTAAGTGTTATGGTCTCATGCTTCTTTGATTGTCAAATTTGTGATGTGTCAAAACATCTATCTATGTCCTGTGCTTGTATGATGATTTATATGAATTCAAGACACTGCATAAATACTTCAAGAAGCTACATGTTGAAGTCTCAAGAAGCTACAATGTTGATGTTCAAGTCTCATGACTTCAAGACTAAATAGCAATGCATGAAGTAGTTGTTATGCTGATGAAGATCTCAAGTTTGAAGCTACAACAAGTTCAAGATCTCAAGCCTGATATGGTTCAAACAAACTACATTCGTTGAATGGTTGAAGTTCAATGTCCATACGACATGATTCAGGTTTGAATGACCTTAGGTTGACCCTTTAAGTAGGTCACTTTGGATACATAAATCAAATATTTATTTTACATAAGTTTGGTCTGTTCTACGACCAGTCCTAGCTCTTGTTCGACCAGTCCTGGCATTGGTTCGACTAGTCCAAGAAATTCCACGACCAGTCCTAAGTTGTTGAAGATTTTTCAGAATTTTTGGTACGCCCACGACCAGTCCTGGAGGTCCTTCGACCGGTCGTAGGTGTGGCTTCGACTCGTCCACGACCAGGTGGATCTACGACTCAAAATCCAGAACTTTATCTATGGTCCTACGACCAGTCGTAGGGATCTACGACCGGTCGTAGGTGACCCACGACCCGGTCCGTAGGGTACTACACGATCGTGGAACGACTTTCAAAGATCGCGCTCAATTTTTTCAAAAATTGCAACAGAGCTACGACCAGGTACCCAAGGTTTCTAAGACCAATCGTAGGAACGATTTTTGCTTCTATAAATTGAACACGAAATTGAGTTTTCACACTTCAACTCTATTCTATTCAAGAATTTTCAAGTGATCACTCGAGATAAGTCTCGTGTTTATTTTAAGCTACATTGTGCTTATTTAATATTCCTTTTTGCTAGCTTATTTAATTTGATTTTGTTTCTATATTCCAATCTTATTTGAAAAGAGGAATTATCTTATTCCTTCTTCTTGGAATCAAAATCAAATATAGCTACGCCCAACAAGTTAAATCTAAAATCTATTAGAATTTAGAACCTTATGAATGTGAGTATTAGAAATTGAACTTGACATTCAATCATCTACTCCGATTGGTTCTACCTGGCCGCTAAGAAAAGGAGAAATCCAGTATTTTACAATTCAGTAAAATTTATTTACTTTTGGTTTTATTTGAGGTTAAGCGTAAAAAAAATCTCATTGTCTTGGTTTTGTTTGAGGTTGAGCGAAAAATCTCATTATTTTGGTTGTCCGAGGAAAACCAGAAAACTTCGAAAAGAGGGTTTTTTGAATTGTGTAAGCCCAAGTGAAAAAGACACAATTGTAAAGGTTTTTGGTGAACCCGTGAAAACCTATTTGATAGTGAACGCTAATATCCCCCGTGTGAGGATATTAGAGTGGAGTAGCATTCTGTGTGGTCATGTTGGAAAACAAAGGTGTACACACAAGCGAACCACTATAACTCTTTGTCTTGTGGATTGAATGATTGCTTAATTTTCATATCTTTTATCATTTGGTTGTGTGGAATGTACAAGTGGATGTGAATGTTGTAACTATTTACATTTCAAGCAAGTGTGGGGATTGTTGTAATAATTTAGATTTATACTTCTGCATTTAATTTCAATTCCTTGCTATTTTATTTACTTATATTAAAATTGAGTCCTTGATCCAAAAGAGGTTCTAGAAATAAGGTTGTCCTACCATAAGCCCTTGTTTATTATGGTGTAAGGTTGTCCTTAGAACTAAATTTGTATCAATCTCTCAATACTTATTTATCAAGGTGATTTAAAATTTAGCATTGTGAATTGATTTATATTGTAAGGCTATTGGTTTACTTTATTTCCATTTTATTTTAAGTTAAATTTGGTATAGTCCTATTCACCCCCCTCTAGGACATATAGCTTGGCCTTTTCAAGTGGTATCAGAGCCTAATAGCTCATTTTCGTTGCTTTTTATTTGGATTTATTTCCTGAGCTAACGTTCTAAGCTATATAAAAAGATGTCAAATTTTGATAGCCTTTCAGTTACTAGGCCTCCACCTTTTAATGGATCCAACTATGCCTATTGGAAAGCCAGAATGAGGATCTTTCTCAGATCAATGGATGAAAGTGTGTGGCAAGCCACAGTGACTGGATGGAATCCTCCTACCATGGAAGTAACTGGTGTTGATGGTTCAAAATCTATGAAAATTACACCGTATTACCAATGGACCACACTTCAGAAAAATGAGAGTAGTGTTAATGGCAAAGCACTAAATGCAATTACTTGCGCACTATCACCGGATGAGTTCAAAAGAATCATATCCTGTGATACTGCAAAGCAAGCTTGGGATATTTTAGAAATGACACACGAAGGTACATCAATTGTCAAGAAATCTAAAGTCCAACTCCTCACAACTAAATTTGAAGAAATTCATATGGAGGAAAATGAAATGTTTATGGACTTTTTCACTAGATTGAATGACATTGTTAACTCAATGTGGGGTCTTGGTGATAAGATCCCAGAAAGTAAAGTGTGTGCAAAAATACTACGCTCTCTTCCTGAACGGTTCAATTCTAAGGTAACCGCAATCCAGGAACTTCGTGATACGGACAATATGAAGGTAGAAGAATTAGTTGGTTCTTTACAAACCTATGAATTAAGTTTTAAAGCTCCTAAAGGTAAATCTATTGCTTTGAAGTCATCTAAAAGTATTACTCAAGAAAATTCAGATTCAGAAAAGTCTGAAGATGATATGGCTCTTTTGGCGAAAAAGTTTTATAAGATTTTCAAAAGTAAGAAAAGAGTCGACTTTCAAAAGGCAAATGAAAAGAAACGTACTAAACCTAAGTCTAAAACTTGGAAATCATTGAAAGATAGTCAATGCTACAACTGTCAAGAATATGGGCATTTAGCAAACAAATGTCCTAAAAAGGACAGATCCAAAAGGAAGGGTATGTTGGCTACTTGGGATGAATCGTCTGATTCTGAAGCCTCTTCTGAATCAGAAAATTCAGAAACCGAGTCGGGCAGTGAACTTAAGGCCCTTATGACTCTAGCCAAGTTTACTTTTTCCGATCACGATGATTCAACAAGTGAAGAAAATTTGGATAGTGATCATGAAAATGATGAAGATCTTCAAGATGCTTACAATGCCTTATATAAGGAAAGTTGTAAAATTGTCACAAAACTTAAACTTCAAAAAGAAAAGTTTTTTAAACTTAAAGAATGTTTTGAAACCCTTGTTTTAGAAAAATCTCAAATTTCAGATTGTTTTGAAAAATCAAAGTGTGATCTAGAATTCAAAACCTCCCTAATTGAAAATTTGAAATCTGAAAATGAGAAACTTAAAAATGAAGTATCTTCTCTTCTGAGTTTGAAGGACACATGGAGATATGCTCAAGGTGATCCAAAATTAGAAAAATTATTATCCGGATCAAGAAAATGTGGCGATCAATCTGGGTTGGGCTTTGATAAAAACACATCTCCTAAACAGAAGAATACTCCTTCCAATTTTGTGAAAGGAGAGACTTCTAACTCAAAAGGAAAAGGTACTAGTCAAGTTTTTTTTAAAAATACAAAAACTTTTCAAAAAACAAAAGCAGCTATATAAATTTCAAAAATCGATTCAAAACCCACTAGTTTGAAAAAATTGTTGATTTACTTAAGGAGCTATTAAAATCTAACTCAAGAGGGTCACTCTTATAGCTATAAACAAAAGAAGACCAATTATTCTCCTAAACCCAAAACAAGATCTTTTGAAATGGGTTCCTAAGGTTGCCTGTTTGGTTGCTCACACTTTGCTTTCAAAGCTACAAGCCATTCAAAATGGTACCTGACAGTGGTTGCTCCGGACATATGACGGCGACAAAGCTCTATTCACCGATCTTAAAGATATAATCGATGGATCACACATTTGGTGATGGTAGCAACTGCAAGATAATTGGCAAAGGTACGGTTCAACTCTATAACCTTCCCTTATTTAAAAATGTTTTATATGTTGAGGGTTTAAAACACAATCTGTTGAGCATATCTCAAATATGCGATAACAACCATAATGTTAAATTTTCTAATCAAGGTTGTGAAATTATAAATGAAAAAGGTTCTGTAATATTAACTGGTCGCAGAACTTCTGAAAACTGCTATATAGTAAGCAATGGTAGCTCATTCAACAAACGTGCTACATGGTCCATACCGATGAGACAGAATTATGACATAAACGCTTGGACATGTACACTACCGAAATTTATACAGATTGAGCAAAAGTGAACTAATTAGAGGTCTACCTAAGATGCAAAAGTAGACAAGATTTGTGGTGAATGCCAGTATGGTAAACAAACTAGAGCTCTCACAAAAAGGTGAACTCCAATATCACCACAAGACCACTCGAGCTTCTCCACATGGATCTTATAGGACCAACAAGAACAGAAAGTCGAGGTGGCAAAAAGTACATCTTAGTTATAGTAGATGATTACACAAGATACACTTGGGTTTCATTCTTGAGAGATAAATCGAAACCCTTGATGAAGTGAAAAAGATTATAAAACGGATTCAAACCGAAAAATGTTCTCAAGTCAAGAAGATCCGTAGTGATCATGGATCCGAGTTCGAAAATAGCGGTTTGAGAAATTTTGTAGCGATCAGGAATATCGCATGAATTCTCTCGCACTTAAAACTCCTCAACAAAATGGAATTGTCGAGAGGAAGAATAGAGTACTTCAAGAAATGGAAAATGTTATGTTAAATAGCATGAAGCTCCCTAGGAATCTCTCTGGGTCAAGCGATTGAATACAAATACTACATTATTAACTCGTGTTTATATTTGTAAATCTAATAATAAAACGGCTTATGAAATGTGGTTTGAGAAAAAGCCTTCAGTCAAATACTTTCGAAGTTTTTGGCAAAGAAGTGCTATATTTTGCGTGACCGTGAAAATTTGGGAAAGTTCGACACTAAAAGTGATGAAGGGATCTTTTTAGGATATTCTTTAAACAATCAGTGCATATCGGGTTACAACAACAGGACCGGCGTGATTCAAGAGTCAATAAATGTTGTGATTGACAATCTTTTGAATACACCTGTCCCTAGTTCGTATAATGATGAAGTTCTTATACTTGAAAACAAGAAATTTCATCAAGTGAAACTAATCCAGAATTAAAAGACTGTTAAAGATCATCCAACTTCTCAAATACTTGGAAACCCTCTCACTTGTGCGATCAGTAGACAATTAGAGGACATATGTAACTACGTATGCTTTACATCCCGATTGAACCTAAGGTTAACGTAAAAGAAGCACTTTCTGATGAAAATCGGATTCTTGCGATGCAAGAAGAACTTAATCAGCTTGTCGAAATGATGTCCGCATCTTGTTCCTAGACCTAAAGATAAACATATTATTGGAACAAAATGGATTTTTAAAAACAAATCTGATGAACTTGGTAATATTATTCGAAATAAAGCAAGACTAGTTGTACAGGTATACACAAATTGAAGGTATTGACTATAATGAAACATTTGCTCTCAGTAGCTCGTCTTGAATCAATCAGACTTTTTATTTTCATTGCATGTTTTAGGAAGATTAAAATTTATCAAATAGATGTAAAGAGTGCCTTTCTCGAATGGTGATTTACATGAAGAGGTATATGTTGAACAACCTACTGAGTGGTTTGAAGATCCTAAATTTACTTGATCATGTGTATCGTCTTAAGAAGGCTCTCTATGGTCCAAACAAGCTCCCAGAGCATGAGTACTGAAAAACCGACTAAGTTTTTAATTGAGTCATAATTTTCGATGGGGTGTGTTGATAAGACGCTCTTTGTTAAGAAACATAACGATGATATTTTAATGGTTCAAATATATGTTGACGATATTATTTATGGATCAACCTGTACTAACATGACTGTTGAGTTTGCAGATTTAATGAAGTCTAAATTCGAAATGAGCATGGTTGGAGAATTAAACTATTTTCTAGGGTTGCAAGTAAAACAACAACTTCGATGGAATTTTTATCTCACAAACCAAATATGCTCGTAGTTTAATTAAGAAATTTGGATTTGAGAAAGGTAAAATTATGATACTCCTATGAGTACAACTTTGAGACTCTCAAAAGACTCTACAGTAATGATGTGGATCTTAAATTGTATCGTAGTTTGATTGGTAGTTTACTTTATCTGATTGCTAGTAGACCGATATTGCTTTGAGTGTTGGTATTTGTGCTCATTATCAATCAAATCCTAAAGAATCTCACTTAACTATGCATTAAGCGGATAATGCGATATGTCGCAAGTTCTACTAAACCGGGTCTCTGGTATCCACATGAGACTAATGTTCAATTAGCCACAGTGCACGCAGATGTCGACTTGGCCGGAAACATTGATGATAGGAAATCAACCAAGTTGGTTGTTTCTACATTAGAAATTATCTTGTTTCTTGGTTTAGCAAGAAGCAAAGTTCTATATCGCTATCAACAGCTGAGGCTGAATACATTGTCATTTGAAATGCATGTACTCAACTTGTTTGGATGAAACGAATGTTAAGCGATTATGGAATTACTCTGGATTCTATGATTTTATTTTGTGATAATTCCAAAGGTAATAAATATCTCTAAAAATCCGCTTCGATTCACGCACTAAGCATATTGACATTAGATTTCATTACATTCGTGAATTAGTGGAAGAAAAATTAATATATTTGGATTACATTCCTACCGAGACTCAACTTGCAGACATTTTCACTAAACCGCTCGACAAAAGCAGGTTTAATAAATTAAAGTTTGATCTTAGTATGTGCAATTTAAATTGAATTTGCATGATTTGGTGTATCATAATGTACATAAATTTGATGTTTTATTTGCTTAAATTTGAAAATTATTTAAAAAATTGCATATTTTATGTCGTCTCGACCGGTCGTGAGTGTACACGACCGGTCGTGACACGACCTAATCGTCGAGCACTTACACGACCAAATTACGTGAATCTCGGGATTTCACTTTAATTTGAAGATTTTGACTCTTCTTCTTCATTTCTTTTTACCCTCCAACGGTTCTAGCTACGACCGGTCGAACCCATCTTCATAGTACTTCAAGGTTAGTGGTTCTTTTGCATTTTCTTTGTAGATTCTTGCTATTAGTGTTTCAAATATCATTCGTGTGGAATCTATTTGGTCGTTCATTGCAAATTTGGGGTTTTATATTGAAAAATCTGTTCTATCTAAACCTCATTTCTTCTATCTTGCATCTTGTTGTTTCCTTGAAATCCTTCTTTGAAAATGGATGCTAGAGGTAAAAAGAAAACTACTCGAGGTCCCTCTTCATCTAGATCAGCTTCTATTGTACAACGTCATCTTCGCTCTCCCGAAAATGATTCTTCTGATGCTCGGGATTTGCGTATGCGCAATGTTATTGTTGAGCGTCATGTTAATATTAATCACATTGCTTCATTTGGTATCCTTCCTCTGTTGGAATCTATGGGATGGGAGAACATCTTACATTGGGGTGGAGCTGCATACCAGTCCATTGCACAATCCATGTTTGCATGTATCTGTGATTTTTCTCTTGAGGATTTTACTTTTAAAGTTGATACTCAAGAAGGATTGTTTTTAGTGGATCGACATTTAATTGCTGACATTATGGAAATACCTGTCAATGATGAGAGCATTCCAATTAATATTTTACATGACAGTCTCTCAGAATCTGAACGAAAAATGCTTACTAGAGATTTATGTAATTTGGATGTTCATTGACTCATAAAGGTCATGTACTTCCTCAAGGTATTTGTTACCTGCATACACGAGTACTTCATAGGATATTCATCTCAAATCTTTATCCACGATCCGGTAATAAAACCGAACTCACCGCTTTCATGGTTCGTGTTTTGCATTAGTAGTCTCTCGGTGCAAAAATATGTCTACCGTCTTTAATTTGTCATTCCATTATTCTGTCTCGTCACCATCCTGGACACGATATATACCCTTTGGTTATTTATTGACTATCTTTGGCAAATCATATGCTCGTGGCTATGCCTACTAGAGAAAACCCATCCATAATCTCCCTTTTAATAATTCCAATCTTAACAAGATGAATTTAGAATTAGTCAAGGCTAAGTGGATCTTAGCAAGCAGGTCTTTGAAGCAGTGAAATGCCAAAGCTAGTAATCTTCCTGAAGACGTGAATATGGATGATTTATTTGAAGAACTTGAATCAGACTCGGCTGATGATCCTGATTTTCAACCTTCTGATTTTGATGAAAGATTGAATTCACTTCAAGAGCAGGTGGCTCAAATTCGTGTTACCCAAGACACACAATTTTCATATTTACGCAAATATATGAGGCGGATTGCTAAGGGTTTACATAAAATTGATCCATCTAATCCTGCACCCTCTTCTGGTTCTGACTGAATTTTTAATGGGTCTGTAATATTTTTCTTGAACTTTACATGCTTACTGACTTTTTGGATTATGCACTATGTTTTCTTGAATCAACTCTTATTTTCTTTTCTATTAATGCTCTTCTTCCTTTGTCATTTTGTGTCAAAAAGGGGGAGAAGTCTTGGTCTTTGATGATTTATTTATGATGTGTTCCTATTACTCAGGCTATTACTCAGGGGGAGTTAAGCTTCTCAGGGGTAGTTATGGGAGAATGATGCTAGTTTTTACTTAACATATCTATGCATGCTTCTTTATTGTGAACCTGTTTGTACTTCTCTTATGTCTATTGGAAGTATTGTTATTACTTGGGTGTTTTGTCACAAATTTGACAAAGGGGGAGATTGTTAGTGTTATGGTCTCATGCTTCTTTGATTGTCAAATTTGTGATGTGTCAAAACATCTATCTATGTCCTGTGCTTGTATGATGATTTATATGAATTCAAGACACTGCATAAATACTTCAAGAAGCTACATGTTGAAGTCTCAAGAAGCTACAATGTTGATGTTCAAGTCTCATGACTTCAAGACAAAATAGCAATGCATGAAGTAGTTGTTATGTTGATGAAGATCTCAAGTTTGAAGCTACAACAAGTTCAAGATCTCAAGCCTGATATAGTTCAAACAAACTACATTCGTTGAATGGTTGAAGTTCAATGTCCATACGACATGATTCAAGTTTGAATGACCTTAGGTTGACCCTTTAAGTAGGTCACTTTGGATACATAAATCAAATATTTATTTTACATAAGTTTGGTCTGTTCTACGACCAGTCCTAGCTCTTGTTCGACCAGTCCTGGCATTGGTTCGACTAGTCCAAGAAATTCCATGACCTGTCCTAAGTTGTTGAAGATTTTTCGAAATTTTTGGTACGCCCACGACCAGTCCTGGAGGTCCTTCGACCGGTCGTAGGTGTGGCTTCGACTCGTCCACGACCAGTCGTGGATCTACGACTCAAAATCCAACAACTTTATCTATGGTCCTATGACCAGTCGTAGGGATCTACGACCAGTCGTAGGTGACCCACGACCAGTCGTAGGGTACTCACGACCAGTCGTGGAACGACTTTCAAAGATCGCGCTCAATTTTTCAAAAATCTGTTAGAGCTACGACCAGTCCAAGGTTTCTAAGACCAGTCGTAGGAACGATTTTTGCTTCTATAAATTGAACACGAAATTCAGAGTTTTCACACTTCAACTCTATTCTATTCAAGAATTTTCAAGTGATCACTCGAGATAAGTCTCTGTGTTTATTTTAAGCTACATTGTGCTTATTTAATATTCCTTTTTGCTAGCTTATTTAATTTGATTTTGTTTCTATATTCCAATCTTATTTGAAAAGAGGAATTATCTTATTCCTTCTTCTTGGAATCAAAATCAAATATAGCTACGCCCAACAAGTTAAATCTAAAATCTATTAGAATTTAGAACCTTATGAATGTGAGTATTAGAAATTGAACTTTGACATTCAATCATCTACTCCGATTGGTTCTACCGGGCCGCTAAGAAAAGGAGAAATCCGTGTATTTTACAATTCAGTAAAATTTATTTACTTTTGGTTTTGTTTGAGGTTAAGCCGAAAAATCTCATTGTCTTGGTTTTGTTTGAGGTTGAGCGGAAAAATCTCATTATTTTGGTTGTCTGAGAGGAAAACCAGAAAACTTCGAGAAAAGAGGGTTTTTGAATTGTGTAAGCCCAAGTGAAAAAGACACAATTGTAAAGGTTTTTGGTGAACTGTGAAAACCTATTTGATAGTGAACGCTAATATCCCCGTGTGAGGATATTAGAGTGGAGTAGCATTCTGTGTGGCTGTTGGAAAACAGTTGGTGTACACACAGGCGAACCACTATAACTCTTTGTCTTGTGGATTGAATGATTGCTTAATTTTCATATCTTTTATCATTTGGTTGTGTGGAATGTACAAGTGGATGTGAATGTTGTAACTATTTACATTTCAAGCAAGTGTGGGGATTGTTGTAATAATTTAGATTTATACTTCTGCATTTAATTTCAATTCCTTGCTATTTTATTTACTTATATTAAAATTGAGTCCTTGATCCAAAAGAGGTTCTAGAAATAAGGTTGTCCTACCATAAGCCCTTGTTTATTATGGTGTAAGGTTGTCCTTAGAACTAAATTTGTATCAATCTCTCAATACTTATTTATCAAGGTGATTTAAAATTTAGCATTGTGAATTGATTTATATTGTAAGGCTATTGGTTTACTTTATTTCCGCTAATTTTAAGTTAAATTTGGCATAGTCCTATTCACCCCCCCTCTAGGACATATAGCTTGGCCTTTTCAGACATCCATTTGGTAGGGCCCATAATTCTCCTAAAGCCCCTCCTAGAATCCAGCAAACTTCCCTTGAAAACAAAAGAAGAAAGAACTGATGCAAATAGTTTTCGTAAGAAAACTAAGAAAACTTGCACAACTATTTGCCCCTTACGCAGCTTAAACAAGAAAGTTCTTGAAGACTCTCTCCGGTATAAAAGCACTCCTCTTGACATTGTAGAACACCCCATATGAAGGAGAAAGAAAGAGAGATAGGAATGGGAAGAAGAAAAAGGATAGCAAGAGCCACTATGACCGCATGCCAAGCATGAAGCCAGGTTCAATTTCTAATCCTTCTTTCTCTTCCCTTCCCATTTATTCCAATCTCTCCCTCAACAATAGAACTCTGTGACATCTAACCAAGTCAATGCGATGGTTGGATGGGCCTAAACATAATAAATTAGGACTTATCAACTTAAACAACACGTAGGCTATTTAAGTTCTAATTTAAGTCAAGTTTCCTCAACCCTAATCTAATATCTGATATCAACTAATCCAAATCAGGTGGATTAGAGTATAACCTGATTTTAAAATATGCTTCTAAGCATCCAACTTAGTAAAAGACGACACCTCGAACGAAGGTGAGGGTTTTATTCCTTTAAGCTTACAATAGTTTAAGTTGATGTGCTTTATCTTGCTTGTTACATACTATGTTTTCATGTTATTAAGATTTTCTCGCTGCAATTGTTTAATTTACCATCAACACTTTTTTTTACCATTTTGGAAAGTACGATTCAGTTTACATTCTCTATCAATGCAAGTGATGTGTATTTTGTCGTGGATGTAATGCGTTACGGGTAGTGGCCCTCTTGGTTGACACGATGTATGTAAATCGTCATGCATGTTACATCACTTTTTTGGGATTTGATGTCGCAGATAGTCGCTCTATGAACACATCGTATTACGTAAATCCCCCAATCGTGTTGTTGTTTGCCTTGAGATGTTTACATAAATTCACATTAATGTTAGATACGTTGGTGCATATCAGTAGTGTGAGAATGGGGGTCAACTCGGATATTATGAACTATTTTCCACAATGTGACAGTGATCACTACATATGATGAGCCACACATACTTTGTTAAGCATACATTCATGTAAATTGTTTGCGCATGCTGATATCTCTCGTAGTGGTGGAGTAAGTGACGTATCAGAACCCTTACCTTACTTCAATGAATCTCTTGAATTATTGTTAATCTTAAAGGATAACCATCACTACGAGTAGAGCGTTGACCCTCTCCAACTGTACAGATTATGTAGGTGATGTATAGATTGAAGACCTAAATGACCATCTCCCTATGGAAGACTATATTGAAAAAATACGAAGATAGTTTTATACTTCCGCTGCAAACTCAATAAATGTAATAAGCTTTCATTGAAAAGACATTTGATTATTTACTAAATTCTTTTACTCTAATGAAATAATCAATAGATTTTACTCTCGTGAATGTTACCTTCATGAATGTATCTGGATGTGATCTAAATGAAAAAAAAAAAAGTGTGATTTTTAAAACATTCAATATATACATTATTAACACCTGGTTTTTTCGGACACGAGTATAAACTCTGGCCGTGAAAATTTTGAGGTGCTACAGATCAAATGACCCAATCTACTTCTGATCAAGTGGCTCGTGACAAACCAAGTGGATATGGGATTAGAAAGGGTGACTCATTTGAGGAAACCGGTCTAGTTTGGGTATAAGCTTACCTGACCTGATCTGCCTATAAAGGTTGTCAATAGATTCAACCACATAATCCCACTTGATATGATCCAAAACCTTATGTAAATTAATAGAAGATAAAGTATAGACGCATAGATTTAAATACATTCTTAGACATGGGTTTCGGTCTTGCAGTGCTGGGTTGCTGGTCTTGGGCTTGATAAAATGTAAGTGGGTCAGGTTGGGCCACAGGTTAATGGGTCATGCACTGGGTTTAGGCCAAAATCTTAGCCCATTTAGGTAAATAAATACAACTTAGGTAAATCCCCATGAGATTTGATCACGACCCAGATGGTGCATGATATGGTATGGATCCATCATTCATCGGCGGTATGAGTATGGTACCTGTACTTGACCCGAACCCATGTTCATTACCACCCCAACTTATCATCGCAAGTGCCTTGCAAGAAAAACTGTTATGAGATCATCCCGTCTAATCAATGACTAGGAACGGACGATTAAGATTGTTTGTAGGAAAATGGGCTAATCATTGATTTGGGAAGGGCGTGTCCAAGATAGTGGATGATCAGGATTAATTGTAGGAAAGTGGGTCCGATCATCAATCTAGGCAATCTATCACGTGTGATTCAAATTTGATTGGATGATCCTCCTAAGAAATGCTTTGAATTAGGTCATTCTAACCATCGGATTTGAAGGTCAATCGAATGGACGGTTAAGAGTGATGGTATCAACCCGGGGCCTTCTTTTGATAGCGGGTACGTTTCAAGAATAACTTCGATCTAACTGTCTGATTTAGGATTAATTGTATAAAAATGGACCGTAATCATAAATCTGGATGGTCTATCATGTGGGCCCTACCTTATCACACATTCTTTACCAAAATCAAGTTGATCAGATATCCAATTAGCTACCAGAAAAATAGACGCTCCAGATTGATTCCAGGAGAATGATATATTTGTCTTTTTTGCGTTCGTTAATCACAGGAGCCCCAGTTTTGATTGCAATTGTCTTCTAAGAAGCACCTGGGTTGGTTCATCTTAACCATCCAATCAATCAACAAGAAAATACATAGCATGGATGCATAAAGAGGGTTTGATCATCAATCTAGACTATCAATCAAGTGATTCCAACTTGTGATTACATGAGTGTCCAAACAGTCATTTTTACATGATCATTCCAACCATCCGTTCAATTCCCACCAAAAGGAGTGATCCAAAATTATTACAGCAGAGAGAGCCAGTTGTTAATGTAGATCATTTATCACATGGGTCCCATCTCGATTCGTATCCTGTCGACTCCTAAGAATAACATTGATCAGGGAATACTAACATCAAATCAATTAGATAATGAATGGTCCAAAATGACTAAAAGAAAAGGAACCCTAAGTAGCTCTAAGAGACTTAGTTGGCTGCATGTTGCCGTGCTGAGCTCGGTTATTTGAAGGCTTTGTTTTTTTAGCTTTGTGCTCAATCCTTGTATTTTTGTAGCTTCCAATTGGGCTTAAGTGATATAGAGTGGGTCGCGGATGGTTTCATGGCCAAGATGGATATAAAAAGGCCCGATCAGTGACAGAAGTAATCCGGACCATTAAAACTTTAAACGAATGTATCTCACAAAGCAGAATAAGCTATATAGGACGCACCATATATGATTTTGGGTAGGACGAGCTACTTTAGCCACCCAACTTTGGTATGCCGGGTTACACATGCCGAATTTGTGAAATACCATCAGATCGACTGTTAAATTCCTGTTTTAATTTCACTTTTACTATTTATAGTAAGTATTATTTTGATTATAACTCTTCATATGTTGAGCTTTAGGAGTTGCGGCCAACATTAAAAGTGCTTAAAATAATTAAGAGAACAGCGTGGTGAAGCCAAATAGGAGACTTACTATTTTTTTGCTGAAAACTGTGCACACTAGTAGAAATCACAACCGTCAATAAATAGTAAGCCATAATTTCTACGAGTTTTATTTGTAGTTTAATTTTGAAACTTCTTCCATGACTTAGTATCCCTATTTAAATGGTTGTAAACTCGTTTAATCATTTATCAATCAATTTACAAATTTTTAGAGTATTATTTCTATTTTCTTGCTTTTGCCTCATGGATTCGAGAAATATTTGTGAGGAGTCTAGATAAGCTTCAAGGATTCGAAGTAGTTATCTTTGAGGAAGACGGTGATCAACCTCATTACATTCATCCCGGAGTCATTAAGCCTCTTCCGTTGGTAATAAAACTTTCCTTAAGATTTTTTATTTTGAAAAGTTGTTGTTTGCACTGGATATCATTAAATTTTTGTGAAATGTTGCCTTACATTAGACCGATTAATTATTAAGATATTGTGATATCTAGTGCAACCAAACATGAAATAACATATCTGAGATTGATCTATCTTGAAAAGGAAAAACAAAAATTATCTTAAGCAATAGAAACAAAATTCAATCATGAAAGCAAAACATCAAGAGATATCATGAAATTAAGTCACAACCAAATGTACCTTAAATATTACTTAAAGGGCGGATATGTGTCACGCCCCAAACTCGGAAACCGGGTTCACAAAATTTTCAATCGTCGAATCCGGTGCCGACAGCCTCTGTAGTACCCCATTCTCGGTTCCCAGCGCCCATACACCAGGTTCCGATCCTGGGATCCTACAAGGAGGATTTTCCAATGTATAAATATCTCTTAAGAAGCATAACAACAAGTATACCTAAACCACAAAGGCAACATCATCATCAAATATCCACTAATATAATCATTTGAGTACAATGCTGAATGAGAAATACAATATAGAAATATCAAAGAAAACTCCAGAAGCTCTACTGCATGCTCCTACCTCAACTTGGCTGCATCATAATGTCACCTGCACGCATTTATCGTGCATAAGCTATAAAAATCTTAGAGGGTGGTGTAAGTGTGTGAGCAGAATATGCGTGCTCAGAATGTAATATCAGAGTAAATGAAAATACTGACAAGCCCATGAGTCATACAATATCAGAGTACGCAATACGAATCGACTATGCAAATGCGAAATCATAGAGAGCTAAATATCAGAAGCCAAGGGTACAATGCAATATGTAAATCCTACTAAGTCCGTCTAGGCCATATAAGTGCAGAAACATAGTAAATCTAAATGCCATATGCCTACGGATGTAATGCAATATGCGATGCGAATGAAATGACCAAGTTGGAGTGTGAAGTCGGGGTGATAATACATAGTATCACAGGTAATGGGGTCCACCACAAGGGACTTCTATCCAAACTAGTCCCATACCAAAATTTGGATTATCAAACTCAATGTGGTAAACTCCTGATCTCAGGTTAGTTGCGTGCCCCAACTGAAATCATGGCCTTTACGAAGGTACATGTAACAAATAGTTGCGCACCACCAGTCGGAATGGATAGTGAATGAATGAATGAATGAGTATATAACTCCTGCTCAATAAGTCCACATATCAGTAGGGTTCCTCTCTGAGATCATCACTGGGGTCTAGTACACTCAACGCTAGCTTGCCGTCCCATCAAGCGCACAATACAACTGGGTAAGTGGAAGAGACCTCACTACCCGCCTACCAATATCGGCCCGGCTCGTCGATAGCGGACCCATTTAGGAGCTGGTCAGACTCATCTTAGCTATGCCTAATCCCTCAAGCGGGTATGGACACACTCCCTCCCAACTGACTACGACACAGTGGGAGACATGGCGTACTGGTATACGACCCTCATGCGCTCATATATATTCACTCGGTCTTGACATTGCGGTGTCCTCTGGTACTAAGAGGGTTTAAAGATTTTCACCCAGGGCCATCTATGGCGGCCCGATGCTAGTAACAGATTTTCGGTGTCCCATCTGACCATCTACGATATGCCTATGGAAGCTATGACCCTAATGTTACTAGGGCATACACTAATCACAACATAATGCAAGATGCATGAGTCATACAATCCAGTCATGCATCAATCCTGCGCATACCGTGTGCTCATGTGAGACTATTTTTGCCTATCAGGGAGTCTCATAACAACATGCCCAATGACATATGTAATGGTCAACCACATCTCATAACAAACTGCAGATGATGCATATGGGCATGTATCATGATGTTATGCTGTCACATACTCATAGTTGGCATCGATAATCGGCCTCGATAATCAGAATTAACCTCGACAATCAGAATTGGCCTCGATAAATAGAATCGTCCTGGTCAATCGGAATGGCCTCGACAATCGGAATCAGACTCAACAATCAGCCTCGACAATCAGAATCGGCCTTAATGAACAGAATCGGCCTCAATAATCGAAATCAGATTCGACAATTGGAATCGGCCTCAACAATTGGAATCGGCTTCGATAAACGGAATCGACCTCAACAATCGGAATCAGCCTCAACAATCAGCCTTGATGATCTACCGAACAAAGCCTAATGGAAGGTCACAATGTGGACATTAAGCCATCATTGCCCAACAATGTGACCATTTAACCAACATTCCTCCCAAAGAGTGGCCCTTATAAGGCCAAACATATAGTGGGCCCATGGCCTCACACAAGGACCTATATACATCACCATGGGCCTCACTCAAGGGCCCTATATGCACCATGTTACGCCTCACTATATGGGTCATAAACACATCCATGGGCTTTAAATACACAATAGGTGGGCCCTACACATGGGCCTAATATACATCACAGGTGGGCCCAACACATGGCTTGATACACATCAAGTGGGTTGCATCTATGGGCTGCACTAATGGGCCTTATACACATCAAGTCGGGCCGGATCATGTGGGCCTCCAATCATCAATCGGGCCTCATCATGTGGGCCCTAAATACACAACAGGTGGGCCTTGTACCTAAGCCTCAAATACATCACATGGGCCTCATCACACGAGCCTCAAATATACAACAGGTGGGCCCTGCACTTGGGCTGCACCAATGGACTTATATACATTAAGTCGGCTGCATTAGTGGGCCTCGTATACATCAAGTGGGCCACATCACATGCATAGCGGGCCTCTTACCTGGGCCTTAAATACATCTCAATGGGTTGGGCCCTGCTCATTCCAAATGGGCCCATCAATGAACAACTTGGATAAAACACGTACATCACGTGGGGGCCACGTGAATGGACGGTGTGAATACAAAATACATACATCTAGGTGGGCCCCCACCCGTCCAGAAATCAGATGGACAATGTGGCTGAAAACACACATGTCATGTGGGCCCAGCACTGTCCTACGTTGACGGTGTGGACCGCACACACATCATAGCAGGCCCCACCATTATCCATGCAAATCAACACCGTCTAAACATTGTTCATGCAGATTAACACCTGTTCAACTGCTAGACAATGTGTACAATACACCTACATCAAGGTCAGGCACACACAAATGGATGGTGTGGATCAAGACATACATTAAAGGTGCGCCCCACATAACTTGCTGGCGTTGATAGGCAATAGCGATGACTACTGGCCCATGGTCCAGATGGACGGTCTGGACTAACACATGCCATGGTGGGGCCCTCTGAACTTGCTGTCGTCAATACAACCACTAAGAAGATGGTGGGGTCCACATAGATGGACGGTTTGGATATAACCCAAACATCATACGGGACCCACAGTCTTGCTGACATCATAGCAACAGCTACTGTGTGTGGGGCCATAGATGGATGGCGTGGATCAGAGCAGGTGCATCATGTGGGTCCACCATTAGATGGATGGATGAATGAAACATATATATCATGGTGTGGATCCCATCGTCCATTGCTAGACCCCCCCCCCCCCCCCACACACACACACACACACGTTGTTCACTCCCCAAGTATAGGGTTGTGATGTAGTAATAAACTCGGTGAGACCGAGGTCGAATCCATAGGGACTGAAACCTGTACGTAATCTGAAATTAAGTAGAACTAGAACGAGAATAAGATGAAGTCTAAATCGATTGGAATAATGGTGAAATACTACTCTAAAACTTAAGGAATTTAAAGGGAGGAAACTAGGGATTCAAAGGACCCACTTGTGGAGATTAGGGAGATCTACGGTCGATTCATGTACTTAACTAGACTTCGAGTCCCATCTTTATCCAGTTGGAAGATATAACCTGAAAATCAAATATGAACATCTTTTAATCTAGTTTTAAAGAGATCAGACGGGTGTAAATCAGAACGGATTCCATCACAAAACCATGCCCATGAGACAAAGCAAACAATAAAATTGAACTGATCTACAGCCAATCTGAGAGACGTATGAGCGATAGGAAGGGTTCCATCATCTAACCATGTCCAAGGGGCAATGGTGAACAACAGGGCTTCCTATCTTCATAATCAAAATAATGGAAAGGAAATACTCAAAGCCATCATAGATCTATTGTAATTTCAGTCACAACAAACCATTAAAAATTGTAAATATTCCTATAAATCAAACAATAATCAAAGTAGTTCATAACATGAATCAAGACCGTAGAGTACTACCCATTACGCTACAAGCTTCACCTCTTAGCTCTAGCTAAGAGGTTTAGGAAATCATAGGCCTGATCATGCTAAATCTCAAAAGAACAGAAAAGAAGAAGAAAAATAAAAATAAAAATAATAAAACAAACTCTCCCTTGTGCTTCCCGTCCAAGCCCTGGAAGATCCCCTCTCTCTCTCTCTCTCTCTTCTCTTCTTGTTTTATAAGCAGCAGAGGCGGTCGTGGAGAGGAGTGCATACAGCTGCTGTTTGTGTTTACATAGGAACGCAAACTGCCTTGCGTTTGATTGAGTTTTTGGGATGACTGACTGTCCCTTGCTCGGTTTTGCTCCTTGGTTGGGATCATGACCCTCCTATACACCATGCTGGATGGATCGGATTGTCGATCTGACGGTGATCACGAACACAATGGGGCCCACAGTGGCTGGATTTTGGGGACACGTGAACAGAGCTTCCGCTCTTGCACTGAGATGATGGCGGGGCCCATTATCGGACTTTTCATAGAAATCCACGCTGTCTATTGGTTTCCCCTTGAAAAACCAATCGGGAATGGTTGGTTTTAGACTGATTTCAGTGTGGCCCACAGAATTTTCCCCCTACTGTCCATCCTGCGTTCGGACAGTTGAAATCCGATCCACTCTATCTTACGAAATTATATCACCTAGGCTTGAGTCATACGGCCTTTGGAAAGCTAATGGATGGTCCAGATCGTCACATTACATGATGAGTGTGGCCCATTGAGCAGTCCCGACGTCGGACAGCGTAAATGCCGTTTGCACTTTTAGAAATTGGAAGTAGAAGTTAGTCAGCGCGCACTGACCGACTTTGGCTGTAGTGGTGCACGGCTGGTGCACGGGGACTTTATATACACGCAGTGTACATGTGGGGTCCAACATGATGTTCTTGAGAAATCATCTCCATCCATCCATTTTATCACATCATTTAAGAGGCTAAAACTGAATTTGAAGCATATCCAGATATCAGACGGGCCCCAAATCAGAGTTTTATGGGTTGAACTGTCCGTTAGGCCACTTCCACAAGGATCCAATGGCTGAAATTTGACGTGTACGGTTAATTTATGGTCCTCAGGTCAGATATAAAGTTTCGAGCTGAACGGATGGTGGAAACCCTTTGATCTTGAATTCTGGCTGACTTTCAGGTCACTTGAGCTTCAGTTTCTCGATTTTTCCAAATATCTGACGTGTACATCCATTGATCTTGGTCCCCTGGAGTCCGTCCCTTGCCTTTGGTATCATCAGAGCATTAAATCCATGCTTTTAGTGTCCTATTTCAATCCAAGCTCGTAAATGCACCTTGTATCACAAACACGATTAAAATCAGGCGTTAAACAGTATTATGTTCGTAAATTAGGTAATTACTAGGGTCTGATATTAATATTTGACCGTCAACACATGTCCCACATACGGAGGACAATTGGGATAAATAATACTTATATCAAGGTGGGTCCCATCCCACACGTACAACACATGTGGGGTGGGCCCCACATGAGCCAAAAGGGTGGATGGTGGCATACAGATACATCATAGTGATCCATGCATAAAACCATCCAGATGGACGGTGCAAATGGCACACACATCACAGAGGGGCCCCACGTGGCAGGTGGGTCCACACATGTGGGACCCACCAGCTTGGAAGAAGTTGATATTTGTTTTCTCCCTTCATCCAGGGCCTGTCCAGGAAGGATGGCCTGGATATAACATGTACATGGGTGGGTCTCACCATCCAGATTTGTTGGACGGTGGAGATTTCTCACATACACCAAAGTGGGCTCCACTGTGATGGATGACATGGATATAACACACGCATTAGGTGGTCCACACTACATCAAAGAGAGAGAGAGAGAGAGAGAGAGAGAGAGAGAGATCGGAGTAGTGGAGGGGCCTTGCCACTATGGTCCCCTCTCTATCCAATGCATACATCAAGATGGGTCCCACCATATGTGGGCCCTCAAATCATCAAAATTGATAAATAAACTCACCCACCTTAAATTCCTTCATTCCTCCTTCCGCCTATAGGTTCTAGAGCTCCAAGGGGGTCGATCCAATGGTTGAGATTAGGTTTGAAGGGTTGAATTGGGTGGTAGGGAGTGGGCCACACCTAGCTTCTCCATGGAAGCCATGGACGTTGGGTGCTTAGGTTGCTTAGAAGAATGAGAGAGAGATGAGAAAGTGGTTGTAAGAGAGAGAGGGATGGGTAAGTGATGGGGTGTGATGGGTGATGAGTGATGGATGTGTAATTGGTTGTAAGATAGAGTTGACTTTAGGTAAGGTTGTATAAGAAAGGGAAGGGTTAGGTTGCTTGTACTTGATTGATGGATTGATGTGATGTGTCATAAAGATTCCCTTGGTATTTGTAATGCGTGGGGTTTTCCATGAACTGAAAGCAGATCCACATCTCATGGCCTGGGTATCGCCTTGGCGTGCGAGACACGACATTGGAACCACTGCGACGACGCGGTCACAAGGGTACAAGTCTCAGGTCGAGCTGACGCTGATATACTGGACACGACTCAGGATCACACGCAAACGTTGATAATCGATCGCGGGTTACCGAAATTTGACCGGAAGGACTGCGGAGGCTTACGGAACCGTATGCGATAGGATATGAGCCTCACAGCTCTCCCCTCCTGATAAAAATTTCATCCTCGAAATTTGCACTATGACGTAGGACAAAGTAACAGAAGAGGAAGCATCGTCATATACACATGTCAAGGCACAATCAATCTACAAAAGGATGAAGATATCGCACTCTATTCTCAATCTCGTGATCCCAAGACGCATCATCAACACTATGGTGACCCCTACTAAACCTCAGATCAGAAACGATCGAAACCGGGATACTATGCGGCCTCACAATCTCAACGGTAGGGAGCTATATCAAAAAGTCTCTAAGTTATTCTAACTCTGGGATCTAACCATTCTAAGTTCTCAACAATCATAGAGTGTAGGGTAGCTATCAGCAGATATGTGATGTTATCCTTAGGTATTCTCAAGTTACGCTCTGATGCCATCTTCTGTCATGCCCCAAACTCGGAAACCGAGCTCACGAAATTTCTGATCATTGAATCTGGTGCCGATAGCCTCCGTAGTACCCCATTCTCAACTCCCAGTGCTCATACACCAAGTTTCGATCCTGGGATCCTATAAGGAGGATTTTCCAATGTACATTTATCTCGTAAAAAGCATAACCACAAGTATACCTAAACCACAAAGGCAATATCATCATCACATATCCACTAATATAATCATTTAAGTACAATGCTGAATGGAAAATACAATATAGAAATATAAAAAAAACTCCAGAAGCTCCACCGCATGCTCTTACCTCAACTCGGCTGCATCATAATGTCACCTGCACGCATCTATTGTGCATAAGCTTATAGAAAGCTTAGAAGGTGGTGTAAGTGTGTGAACAGAATATGAGTGCTCAGAATGTAATATCAGAGTAAACGGAAATAGTTGTAAGCCCATGAGTCATACAATATCAGAGTACGCAATACGGATTGACTATGCAAATGCGGAATCATAAAGCTAAATATCAGATGCCGAGGGTACAATACAATATGTTAATCCTGCTAAGTCCGTCTAGGCCGTATAAGTGTAGAAACGTAGCAACCCAAAATACCATATGCCTATGGATGTAATGCAATATGCGATGTGAATGAAATGACCAAACTGGAGTGTGAAGTCGAGGTGATAGTACGTAGTATCGCAGGCTATGGGGTCCACCACAAGGGACTTCTATTCAAACAGTCTCATACCTAAATTTGGATAGTCAGACTTAATGTGGTAAACTCTTGATCTCAGGGTAGTCGTGCGCCCCAACCGTAATCATTGCCTTTGCGAGGTAAACGTAACAAATAGTTGCGCACCACCAGCCCGATTGCATAGTGAATGAATGAATGAATGAGTATACAACTCATGCTCAATAAGTACACATCAGTAGGGTTCCTCTCTAGGATCATCACCGGGGTCTAGTATACTCTACGCCAGCTTCCCGCCCCATCAAGGACACAATACAACTGGGTAAGTGGAAGAGACCTCACTACCTGCCTACCAATATCGGCTCGGCTCATCGATAACGGACCCATTTAAGAGCTGGTCAGACTCATCCTAGATATGCCTACTCTCTCAGGCGGGTAAGGCCACACCCCCTCCCAACCGACCACGACACAGTGGGAGACGTGGCCTACTGGTATATGGCCCTCATGCGCTTATATATATCCACTTGGTCTCAACATTGGGGCGTCCTTTGGTACCAAGAGGGTTTAGGGATTTTCACCCAGGGCCATCTGTGGCGGCCTGATGCTAGTAATAAATTTTCGGTGTCCCATCTGGCCATCCATGATATGCCTGTGTAGGCTACGACCCCAATGTCGCTAGGGTGTACAGTATTCACAATACACAATGCAAGATGCATGAGTCATATAATCTAGTCATGCATCAATCCTGCGCATACCATGTGCTCATGTGAGACAATCTCCACCTATCAGGGAGTCTCATAACAACATGTCCAATGACATATGTAATGGTCAACCACATCTCATTACAAACATGCAGATGATGTATATGGGCATGTATCATGATACTATGCTATCACATACTCATAATCAGCATCGATAATCGGAATCGGCCTCAATAATTAAAATTGGCCTCAACAATCGGAATCGGCCTCGATGAATGGAATCGCCCTCGTCAATCGGAATCGCCCTAAAAAATCGGCCCCGACAATCGAAATCAGCCTCGATGAACGGGATCGGCCTCGACAATCGAAATCGGCCTCAACAATCGGAATCAGCCTCGATAATCAGAATCGCCCTTGATAAACAGAATTGGCCTCAACAATCGAAATCTGCCTTGACAATCGACCTCGATGATCGGCCGAACAAGGCCTAAGGAAGGTCATAATGCAGACATTAAACCATCATTGCCCGACAATGTGGCCATTTAACCAACATTGCTCCTAAGGAGTGGCCCTTATAGGGCCAGACATATAGTGGGCCCATGGCCTCACACAAGGACCTATATACATCACCATGGGCCTCACTAAAGGGCCCCATATGCATCATGTTAGGCCTCACCATATGGGTCATTAACACATCCATGGGCTTTAAATACACAATAGGTGGGCCCTATATATGGGTCTAATATACATCATTGGTGGGCCCAGCACATGGGCCTCATACATCAAGTGGGTTGCATCAATGGACCGCACTAATGGGCCTCATACACATCAAGTCGGGCCGCATCATTTGGGCCTCAAATACATCAAATCGGGCCGCATCATGTGGGCATCAAATACACAATAGGTGGGCCCTGCACCTGAGCCTTAAATACATCACATGGGCCTCATCACACGGGCCTCAAATACACAACAGGTGGGCCCTGCACCTGGGCCACACCAATGGGCTTATATATATCAAGTCGGCCACATCAATGGGCCTCGTATACATCAAGTGGGCCACATCACATGTATAGTGGGCCTCTTACCTGGGCCTCAAATACATCTCAATGGGTTGGGCCCTGCTCATTCCAAATGGTCCCATCAATGGATAACTTGGATAAAACACGTACATCACGTGGGGACCACGTGAATGGACGATGTGAATACAAAATACATACATCTAGGCAGGCCCCCACCCGTCCAGAAATCAGATGGACGGTGTGGCTGAATATACATACATCATGTGGGCACGGCACTGTCCCACGTTGACGGTGTGGACCGCACACACATCACAATAGGCCCCACCATTATCCATGCAAATTAACACCATTTAAACGTTATTCATGCAAATTAACACCTGTCCAACTGCTGGACAACGTATACAATACACCTACATCAAGGGTAGGCCCACATAGATGGACAATGTGGATTAAGACATACATTAAAGGTGCGCCCCACATAACTTGCTGGCGTCGATAGGCAGCAGCAATGAATGCTAGCCCACCATCCAGATGGATGGTATGGATTAACACATGTCATGGTGGGGCCCTCTGAACTTGTTGTCATTAATAAAGCCACTAAGAAGATGCTGGGGTCCACATAAATGGACAGTTTGGATATAACCCAAACATCATACGGGACCCACAGTCTTGCTGACGTCATAGCAGCAGCTGCTGCATGTGGGTCCATAGATGGATGGCGTGGATGAGATCAGGTGCATCACGTGGGTCCACCGTCAGATGGATGGACGGATGAAACATATATATCATGGTGTGGATCCCACCATCCATTGCTGGACGGTGGTGATAAAACACCTACATCAGGCCTCCCCCTCCCCACATCCCACATACGGAGGACGGTTGAGATACAGGATACATATATCAAGGTGGGTCCCATCCCACACGTACAACATGTGTTGGGTGGGCCCCACAATGATCGGTGGCATACAGATACATCACAATGATCCCTGCACAGCACCGTCCAGATGGACGGTGCAAATGACACACACATCACAGAGGGGCCCCACGTGGTAGGTGGGTCCACGTGTGTGGGACCCACCAGCTTGGAAGAAGCTGATTTTGTTTTCTCCCTTCATATAGGGCCTGTCCAAGAAGGACGACCTGGATATAACATGTACATGGGTGGGTCTCACCGTCCAGATTTGCTGGACAGTGGAGATTTCTCACATACACCAAAGTGGGCTCCACCGTGATGGATGGCATGGATATAACACACGCATTAGGTGGGCCACACGACATCAAAGAGAGAGAGAGAGAGAGAGAGAGAGAGAGAGATCGTAGTAGCAGAGGGGCCCCGCCACTATGGGCCCCTCTCTATCCAATGCATACATCAAGATGGGTCCCACCATATGTGGGCCCTCAAATCATCAAAATCGACAAATAAACTCTCCCACCTTGAATTCCTTCATTCCTCCTTCCACCTATAGGTTCTAGAGCTCCAAGGGGGTCGATCCAATGGTTGAGATCAGTTTTGAAGGGTTAGATTGGGTGGTAGGGAGTGGGCCACACCTAGCTTCTCCATGGAAGCCATGGACGTTGGGTGCTTGGGTTGCTTGGGAGAATGAGAGAGAGATGAGAGAGAGAGAGGTTGTAAGAGAGAGATGGATGGGTGAGTGATGGGGTGTGATGGGTGAGAGATGGGTGATGGGTGTTGGATGTGTACTTGGTTGTAAGAGAAAGTTGACTTTAGGTAAGGTTGTGTAAGAGAGGGATGGGTTGGGTTGTTTGTACTTGATTGATGGATTGATGTGATGTGTTGTAGAGATTCCCTCGGTATTTGCAACGCACAGCATTTTTCTTGAACCGAACACGGATCCACATCTCCTGGCCCGGGTATCGCCTTGGCGCGCGAGACGCGGCATTGGAACCGCGGCGATGGTGCGGTCGCAAGGGTATAAGTCTCGAGTCAAGCCGACGCTGATATACGGGACACGACTCAAGTTCACGTGCAAATGCCGATAATAGATCGCGGGTTGGCGGAATTCGATCGGGAGGACCGCAGAGGCCTACAGAACGGCCTACAGAATGGTACGGGCTAGGATATGGGCCTCACAATATGTGTGTCCAGGAGAGTACATGTACATGCCACACATATGCTAGTATGATACATGGGCAAGATATCCAATGCCTCTGTCAAGTTGGCCACACCTTGTACATGTCTTTCGAAAAATAGACGTGTCTGTTCAGCGACGATACTAGAAACAGGTGAATGGGTTAGAAAAGTTCAGCAAAGTCTTTCAAAGCAGTAGATTTGTTTTGCTAATTGTGGTCCACCTGATTAGTGGGTCAACTTAATTCTTGGGCTAGGGCATCACTATAGTGGTGCCAATTCAGATGGATAGATTAGATCTCTGACCTGTCGTGCCATGCTGGCACATGTGGCATGTACATGAGCTCTACTGCACACGTGCGTGGCCTTGGCAAAGTTCTTATTTAAAAACTCATTAAAAAAGTTATATAATAATAATAATAATAATAATAATAATAATAATAATATACGAGACAAAGACATCGGGTGCTGATGATAACATTGGACAAACCTTTTGAGTTGAGTTGGATTTTGAGTTTTTAAATTATGATACCGTCTAGTACTTACCGTAGAATATTCAATCAAAGTTCCACACAACACTCACATTGCAAAAAAAGTTCCATACAACGATCAAGTGGGCCACCATGTTCAATGTTGTTATTGTGGAGAAATGCTCCACTTCTCTCACGGCACTACAAGTAACAGTGATTTTAATTGCAATCGACACCTAGACGGTCCAATCCATAGATCTAGAGGGTTCATTAAGTCCAATGCACAATTCATGACCCACCATAAAAACACCACAATCTGGACAAATATTAACAATTTCATCACTAGTGTTAAATATGGACTGTCAAGATCATTTTCACAAATATGTCCAACTAGCCATTGAGACTTCTATTTGTTAGGGACCATCACTGAATGCTGAAGGATACGTAACCATGCAATCCATGGCATGGAAGAAAGGACAACTGATAAAATAATGCCAAATCAAGGATGAGCTGTCATCCTATAAGTGTGATTTTTGCATGGTAGCCCATGAAATATAATTTGGGCTTTAATGGACAGTTCAGATTAATAGGTTAGACGGTCCAAGTTAATCGATGCAACTAGGAAGAGTACTTTGAGAGAGGAACATTTCTATCTTTTATATAATCATGACAATATTCTTCTTACATGCATCACCCCATGATTCTCATGATAACGTCCACACTAATTTATTAGAAAGATATTTCCACATTGTCCTTTTTAAAAAGCTGTAGCGAGGAGGGTTCAGCTTTCCTTTTGGGTATCACCGGATATATATATATATATATATATATATATATATATATATATATATATATATATATATATACTATATATATATATATCCCCACCATGATGTGTGTCGAGCATCAACACCGTACATTTGATGGGTCCCCTTTAAATTATGGGATATCCCATAAATCAGCTGTTATGGCCCACCTGAGTTCCATATACGGCTGATTTTTAGGATATTGCATAATTTAAAAGGGACCTATCTAATACACGGTGTTGATGTTCGACACGCATCATGGTGGGGCCCACACAGCTCGACCTCCTGGGAAGTTCCCATGAGCTCAACCACATAGAACCATTTCCCATATATGTGTGTGTGGGTGTAGGTGATGTGCATTCATAGGGAATAGTCTCGCCTAAAAAAAATAAAATGGAACTACTCTCTTTAAAAATAAAAAAACTACAATGATAATTATTTTATTACATAGCTCATTAATCACTTAAATAAATAAACCCTAAGTGAACTAGCTTCAGTGCACATTGAAAGAAAACTCCTCATACATGGAAATGTGGCACACGTGTAAGATGGGATTTGATCACTGAATATTCCCCAATGCTATGATGCCTTATCTTAGGGCTCGGCCCCACATGATGATCAGATTTACCTGGTTCTTAAGACAAGGAACCTACTCCAGCACTTGATGACCAGATCTAACTCTCACACGTGTGCCTCCTATTGCCCTATCAGAGGCCAACTCACTGAGAAAATGCATTTGACCAGCTCTACAGACTCAACTAATTTAGTTTTGTCCAACTTCGAATCTAATATATATAATAAGATGCGAATTACATCAAATCCATGTGTTAAGATGATGAAGTTTACAAGAAATACAAAAGATTCACTATGCCAAAACAGCGAAAAAGGACAGTCCAAAATTGTCTCAAATGACCAAAAAGGACGGTCATGGACCGTCTCATAGGCCGTCAAATTTTGATGTGTCCTATTACTTAAAGGATGGTTGAAAACCGTCATTCTTATTGACGAAAAAAAGACGCTCATGGACTGTCCTTAAAAAGGACTGTCATAGACCGTCTCTTATGAGCCTTAAACGGACGGCTACGGACCATCCTTTAAAAGGACTGTCATGGACCATCCTTGAAAAGGACCATCATGGACCGTCTCTTATAAGCTTTCAAAGGACGGCCATGGACCATCCTTTAAAAGGACTGTCTCTTATGAGCCTTCAAAGGACGGCCATGGCCCGTCCTTTAAAAGGACTGTCATGGACTGTCCTTAAAAAGGACTATCATGGACCATCTCTTATGATCCTTCAAAGGATGGTCATGGACCGTCCTTTAAAAGGACTGCTATGGGCCGTCTCTTATGACCCTTGAAGGACATTTTCAAATTTGACCTATTACAATTATCGTATTCTTCCTGATATACACCTGTTAGATAATATATTTCATCACATTCACATTCATCTAAACCCAAACTGCGTAAATCCATCCAAACATAAACTTCATCCATCCAAACACAAACAATCTTATCCACATTACATTCGTCCACGCATAATACATATAAGTTTAACTTCATAAGTAAAAAAAAAAAAAAAAAAAAAAAAAAAAAAAATCAAACAATTTTCTTTTTATCTTTCATCTAATAAAAAAATATTCAACCAACAAAACATTATAATTCAGAATCATGAAGAATTGCAGAAACTTCTTCAAAAAAAGTGGACACATTTAAAATAAAACTGATCATTAAAATAAAACTAATATGAGCAAATAATGCAAAGAAGTGTTTCAATTAATAGAAACAACAACAAAAATTAAAGCTTTGTAAAAAGGGGCATGTGTTAAAAGGGATACATTCTTGTTTGTTGCCATGTGATTAGGCTACATTATTACAGCAATCGGGTTCAGGTTCGAGATCGGGTTTAGGTTTGAGTTTTCAAGTTTAGGTTTAGGTTAGAGAGTTGAGATTAGGATTATATGTAGGTCTAAGTTTAGGGATTTGAGATTACATTTTGGTTTTAGGTTTTAGGTTTTAGGTTTAGGTTTAGGTTTTAAGTTTAGGTTAAGGTTTAGGTTTAGGTCAAGGTTTAGGGAATTGAGAATAGGTTAAGGTTTTGGTTTAGGAAATTGGGTTCGGGTTCGGGATCATGTTTAAGTTTGGGTTTTCAAGTTTAGGTTTAGGTTAAGGAGTTAAGATTAGAATTAGGATTAGGTGTAGGTTTAGGTTTAGGGATTTGAGAATACATTTAGGTTTTAGGTTATTGGTTAAGGTTTAGGTTTTAGGTTTCTGTTAAGGTTAGGTTATAGGTTATAAGTTTAGGTTATAGGTTAAGGTTTTTGGTGTTATAAGCTATAGGTTTAGGTTTAGAAATCGAGTTCGGGATCGGAGTTTAGGTTTGGGTTTTCAAGTTTAGGTTTAGGTTTAGGTTAGGGAGTTGAGATTATGATTAGGTGTAGGTTTAGGGATTTGAGAATACTTTTAGGTTTTAGGTTTAGGTTTAGGTTTTAGGTTATTGGTTAAGGTTAAGTTATAGGTTATAAGTTTAGGTTATAGGTTATAGGTTAAGGTTTTAGGTCATAGGTTTTGGTTTTAAGGTTATAGGTTTAGGTTAAGGTTAAGGTTTTAGGTCTTATAAGCTATAGGTTTAGGGAATTGAGAATATGTTAAGGTTTAGGTTTAGCAAATCGGGTTTGGGTTTGAGATCGAGTTTAGGTTTGGGTTTTCAAGTTTAGGTTTAGGTTTAGGTCAGGGAGTTGAGATTAGGATTAGGTGTAGGTTTAGGTTTAGGGATTTGAGAATACATTTAGGTTTTAGGTTTAGGTTTAGGTTTTAGGTTATTGGTTAAGGTTTAGGTTATAAGTTTAGGTAATAGGTTATAGGTTAAGGTTTTAGGTCATAAGTTTTGGTTTTAAAGTTATAGGTTTAGGTTAAGGTTAAGGTTTTAGGTCTTATAAGCTACAGGTTTAGGGAATTGAGAATATGTTAAGGTTTAGGTTTAGCAAATTGGGTTCGGGTTCGGGATCGGGTTTAGGTTTGGGTTTTCAAATTTAGGTTTAGGTTTAGGTTAGGGAGTTGAGATTCGGATTAGGTGTAGGTTTAGGTTTAGAGATTTGAGAATACATTTAGGTTTTAGGTCATAGGTTTTGGTTTAGGTTAAGGTTATAGGTTTAGGTTTAGGTTTAGGTTAAGGTTTAGGTTTAGCTTATAAGCTATAGGTTTAGGGAATTTGGAATAGGTTAAGGAAATCGGGTTCGGGTTCGGGATTGGGTTTAGGTTTGGGTTTTCAAGTTTAGGTTTAGGTTTAGGTCAGGGAGTTGAGATTAAGATTAGGTGTAGGTTTAGGTTTAGGGATTTGAGAATACATTTAGGTATTAGGTCATAGGATTTGGTTTAGGTTAAGGTTATAGGTTTAGGTTTAGGTTAAGGTTAACGTTTAGGTTTAGGTTATAAGCTATAGGTTTAGGGAATTGAGAATAGCTTAACGTATAGGTTTAGGAAATTGGGTTCGGGTTCGGGATCGGGTTTAGGTTTGGGTTTTCAAGTTTAGGTTTAGGTTTAGGTTAGGAGTTGAGATTAGGATTAGGTGTAGGTTTAGGTTTAGAGATTTGAGAATACATTTAGGTTTTTGGTCATAGGATTTGGTTTAGGTTAAAGTTTAGGTTTAACTTTAGGATTAGGTTATAAGCTATAGGTTTAGGGAATTGAGAATTGGTTAAGGTTTAGGTTTCGGAAATTGGGTTCGGGTTTGGGATTAGGTTTAGGTTTGGGTTTTCAAGTTTAGGTTTAGGTTTAGGTTAGGGAATTGAGATTAGGATTAGGTGTAGGTTTAGGTTTAGGGATTTGAGAATACATTTAGGTTATAGGTTTAGGTTTAGGTTTAGGTTATAGGTTATAGGTTTAGGTTTAGGTTAGGTAGTTGAGATTAGGATTAGGTGAAGGTTTAGGTTTAGGGATTTGAGAATAGGTTAAGGTTTAGGTTTAGAAATTCGGGTTCGTGTTCGCGATCGGGTTTAGGTTTGGGTTTTCAAGTTTAGGTTTAGGTTTAGGTTAGGGAGTTTAGATTAGGATTAGGTGTAGGTTTAGGTTTAGAGATTTGAGAATACATTTAAGTTTTAGGTCATAGGATTTGGTTTAGGTTAAAGTTTAGGTTTAACTTTAGGTTTAGGTTATAAGCTATAGGTTTAGGGAGTTGAGAATAGGTTAAGGTTTAAGTTTAGGAAATTGGGTTCGGGTTCGGATTGGGTTTCGGTTTGGGTTTTCAAGTTTAGGTTTAGGTTTAGGTTAGGAATTGAGATTAGGATTAGGTGTAGGTTTAGGTTTAGGGATTTGAGAATACATTTAGGTTATAGGTTTAGGTTATAGGTTATAGGTTTAGGTTTAGGTTTAGGTTAGGGAGTTGAGATTAGGAATAGGTGAAGGTTTAGGTTTAGGGATTTGAGAATAGGTTAAGGTTTAGGTTTAGAAATTCGGGTTCAGGTTCGCGATCGGGTTTAGGTTTGGGTTTTCAAGTTTAGGTTTAGGTTTAGGTTAGGGAGTTGAGATTAGGATTCGGTGTAGGTTTAGGTTTAGAGATTTGAGAATACATTTAAGTTTTAGGTCATAGGTTTTGGTTTAGGTTAAGGTTATAGGTTTAGGTTTAGGTTTGGGTTAGGGAGTTGAGGTTAGGATTAGGTGAAGGTTTAGGTTTAGGGATTTGAGAACATGTTAAGGTTTAGGTTTAGGAATTCGGGTTCGGTTCACGATCGGGTTTTGGTTTGGGTTTTCAAGTTTAGGTTTAGGTTTAGGTTACGGAGTTTAGATTAGGATTAGGTGTAGATTTAGGTTTAGGGATTTGAGAATAGGTTAAGGTTTAGGTTTAGGAAATCAGGTTCGGGTTCGGGATCGGGTTTTAGGTTTAGGTTTAGGTTTAGGTTATTGAGCTAAGATTAGGATTAGGTGTAGGTTTAGATTTAGAGATTTGAGAATACATTTAGGTTTTAGGTCATAGGTTTTAGTTTAGGTTAAGGTTATAGGTTTAGGTTTAGGTTATAAGCTATAGGTTTAGGGAATTGAGAATAGGTTAAGGTATAGGTTTTGGAAATTTGGTTCGGGTTCGGGATCGCGTTTAGGTTTGGGTTTTCAAGTTTAGGTTTAGGTTTAGGTTAGGGAGTTGAGATTAGAATTAGGTGTAGGTTTAGGTTTAGGGATTTGAGTTTAGGTTATAGGTTTAGGATTAGGTTATAGGTATAGCTTTAGGTTTAAGTTATAGGCTTAGGTTATAGGTTATAGGTTATATGTTTAGGTTAAGATTTAGGAATTCGGGTTCGGGTTTAGGTTATAGGTTTTTAGATTTGAGAATAGTTTTAGGTTATAAGTATAGGTTTAGGTTAGCTTATAGGTTATGGTTTAAGGATTTGAGAATAGTTTTAGGTTATAACTAAGGTTTTAGGTTTATGTATGGGCTTAAGTTATAGGTTATAGGTTATATGTTTAGGTTAAGGTTTAGGAATTCGGGTTCAGGTTTAGGTTATAGGTTTTGGGATTTGAGAATAGTTTTAGGTTATAAGTATAGGTTTAGGTTAGGTTATAGGTTTAGGTTTAAGGATTTGAGAATAGTTTTAGGTTATAAGTAAGGTTTTAGGTTTAGGTATAGGCTTAAGTTATAGGTTATAGGTTATATGTTTAGGTTAAGGTTTAGGAATTCGGGTTTGGGTTCGGGTTTGGGTTTGGGTTTAGGTTATAGGTTTTAGTTTAGGTTATAGGTTTTAGTTTAGGTTTAGGTTTAGGTTTAGGTTATAGGTTATGGGATTTGAGAATGGGTTATAGGTTTAGAGATTTGAGAATACATTTAGGTTTTAGGTCATAGGTTTTGGTTTAGGTTAAGGTTATAGGTTTAGGTTTAGGTTATAAGTTATAGGTTTAGGGAATTGAGAATAGGTTAAGGTATAGGTTTAAGAAATCAGGTTCGGGTTCGGCATTGCGTTTAGGTTTGGGTTTTCAAGTTTAGGTTTAGGTTTAGGTTAGGGAGTTGAGATTAGAATTAGGTGTAGGTTTAGGTTTACGGATTTGTGTTTAGGTTATAGGTTTAGGATTAGGTTATAGGTATAGCTTTAGGTTTAAGTTATAGGCTTAGGTTAAGGTTTAAGGATTTGAGAATAGTTTTAGGTTATAAGTAAGGTTTTAGGTTTAGGTATAAGCTTAAGTTATAGGTTATAGGTTATATGTTTAGGTTAAGGTTTAGGAATTCAGGTTCGGGTTTGGGTTTAGGTTATAGGTTTTGGTTTAGGTTAAGGTTTAAGTTTTAGCTATAGGTTATGAGATTTTAGAATGGGTTCGGGTTTAGGTTATAGGTTTTGGTTTTGGTTATAGGTTATAGGTTTAGGCTTAGGTTACAGGTTTTGGGATTTGAGAATAGGTTTAGGTCAAGGTCATAAGTTTAGGTTTAGGAAATCGGGATCGAGTTCAAGTTCGGGTTTAGTTTTGGGTTTTCAAGTTTAGGTTTAGGTTTAGGTTAGGGAGTTGAGATTAGGATTAGGTGTAGGTTTAGGTTTAGGGATTTGATAATACATTAAGGTTTAGGTATAAGAAATTGGGTTCGGGTTCGAGATCGGGTTTACGTTTGGGTTTTAGGTTTAGGCTAAGGGTTTAGGGATTGAGATTTGGGTTCAGGATCGGGTTTGGGTTTAGGTTTAGGTTTAGGTTTAGGTTTTACGTTTAGGTTAAGGTTACAGGTTTAGGTTATAGGTTTAGGTTTAGGTTATAAGTGTAGGTTATAGGTTACGGTTTAGGGAATTGAGAATAGGTTAAGGTTTAGGTTTAGGAAATCAGGTTCTGGTTCGGGTTTGTGTACGGATTTAGGTTTGGGTTTTCAAGTTTAGGTTTAGGTTAAGGAGTAGATTAGGATTAGGCGTAGGTTTAGGTTTAGGAATTCTCTAGTATTATCTACCACATACTAGTAACATACAACCAATATTGGGGCACCATACCATAAGCTACAAGAATTTCATGTCCCCCTAAATAAGGTATCCTCCACTGATAACATATATATATATATATTATAAGTTTTTTATTTTCATTTACATTTCCAAATACATTCATCATCCATCCAAGAAAATTAAAACAAGTACTGTCAATCTATCTTATCTTACCGACCGCCTTATGTTTCTTTTCACCTTTGTAACTCTCATATTTGTTGGAGCTGCTAGTTCACCATCAGTAGTCTCCCTAACCAAATCTGTGCAGTCCCTCCATTTGAAGCAGTGGCTGAAATTACAAGAAGTAGGACTGATTAGTCTTTCCATGTTTTGAAAAAACTCAAATTCTTTATTTTTGGCTGCAAGTCTACTTATAATTATCATTGGCTCTTAATCTATTTATAATAAAAATCTTAAATATCACCTGATAGTGCTCCTTTGATAAATGTCCTGTTTGGAACAAATAATTTGTTTTATCATAAATGTCCTGTTTGGAACAAATAATTTGTTTTATACATACATGTGTTTTATCATAAAACCATGCATGATGCATCCATAAAAAAAAAAATCAAATGAATTTTTTTTTAATATAAACTGATTTTTTTTAATATTATTATAAACATCCCATCTCTCTCTTTCTTGTATGTATGTTTGGATAGCTGAACGATGAAATAAAGGAAGAAATGGCTATTTATAATGTTAAGAGGTCCACTAACTTAGAAATGAATGGTTTTTTTTTTTCATTTAAAGTACTTAAAAATAGATGGGGTGGTTAGTTTTTCTTGGATGATAGATTTAAAAGGCTACTAAATAGGTGGAGTTTCTAAGTTTGAGAAATGGTTTAATGCTCTTTTGGAGCACTGTGAATTACACAGTTTTAGTTGCATTGGGTAACTTGGACAATTTAAGAGATAGATCTAGACCGTCTATTAAGTTTAGAACATATTTAAAGGGATACCATGAAAAAATAAGACCCTTCAAAATCCTACCTATACCCTGTAATCAACTAAAATGGACACTTCAACTGAATGAACTAAAGAAACTGACATCACTGCTATAGATCATAAACAATGTGGCTCAGGAGAGGGAAAAAAAAGACATTAAAAAATACAACAATTCTCGATCAACTGAATATGAAAGATTTTCAGTGCATGAGCCATCTAGGGTGAGAACCCATCCTGTTAATTACACTTGTATGAACTAAAAACCCAAACTGTTGAATGGAGAACAAGAGTTGTAGTTTAGGAAAAAATAATGGTTAAGAAAAAAATACAGTAATGGTTCATATTCAACTAGAAAAAAAGGTCAAAAAACTTATTGCTACGATTTTCCAATCTGACGAATTTTAGTGCATCGACCATTCAGGGTAAGGTTCATCATGTCTGTGGTTTCAATGGTTTGGGCTTTGGATCAATGAACCATGACCCCACTTGTACAAACTGTAATCCCAATCAGTTGAACCCTCCAACCATGCACTCAGAGCATTGTGTGTATATAGTATCTCCAACCAAAAAGTAAAAAAGAAAAAAGAAACAGAGAAGAATAGAAGATGATGGCATTGAATTCATTATACAACAACTTAAAGAAGAAAAGGAAGAAAATGCATACCGAATAGAAGATGATAGTCACTAAGGAAGATGCTTTTTATGACATCAAGTTGGTTATTTTCCCAAATGCAAACTTTCTACGACCCTCATGTGTAAGCCTTGGGGATTTATGGAACACAGCAGCAACCTGAATGGTAAAATAAGCATTATAGTAATTACTAATGTTGGAGTATCAACAAGTAATTACTAATGCACACTTCACAAAGTGTGCACACACCTCGTAGGATGGGAGCTGGATTCAAGGATGGTATAGGTATTCTCAACCTTATGGTCTAGCCATCCAGGAGTTTCCATGAGCTCGACGTGTAGAACCTTTTCCATATATATATATATAATATTTTAAAAATATAAAAATTTATGATGTATTTGTTATATCCATACCGTCCGTCCATTTTGAGATATCATTTTAAGTCACGAGCTAAAGAATGAGACAGATAAAAATCTGTAGTGGACCCCACAACAGAAAACAACGGGAGGGTGATTCCCACCGTTGAAACTATCCTTAGGCCCATCGTAATGTTTATTTGAAATCCAACTGGTTCAAATGTTTAAAAAAAATGGTCGTAGGGCCATAAATCATGGTGGGGCCCACACAGCACCAACAACTAGCCATTGGATGGTGTAGGGGGAGTAGCCAATCTGTTCCCCTTATTTGTGGTGTGGTCCATTTAATGTTTGAATATGATTAATTTTTTAGATAATTCTATAAAATGATCTCGAAAAATGGATGAATGGTGTGTGTTGATCCCAAATTTTCGGTAAATCCAAAACTCAAGTGGACCATGCCACACAAAACAGTGTGGAATAATGATTTCCACCGTTGATACCTTCCTTGGGCCCACAGTAATGTTTGTCATCCAACATGTTCATAATATCAAAACGATATGAATGAAGGGAAAACACAAACATCAGCTTGATCCAAAACTTCTATCAAATGCACGGTGTTGATGTTCGACACACATCATGATGAGCCCTACAAAACCTACTAACATTAATTCTTAGAGTCTCAAGGTGTCAATAAGTTGGGTCAGAATTTTGACTAGAATATTTGAGTCATTTTACATGTTTGGTCCATTCACTCTATTTTACTAATCATTATAGTTACTCGCCTCGATCATGCTACATATGAGAAAGATATTGGGCAAATAAGATTGATCAACAATTTGAGTGAATTTTGATTTAAACATATGAAGTTATTTACTTTCAATCTGGACTAATCAGATTGTCCAAAAATGGTTAAAGGTTGTTCATAATATCAAAAATGTATGAATGAATAGAAAACACAAACATCAGCTTGATCCAAAACTTCTATGGCCTCTAAGTTTAGGTTAAGGTTATAAGTATAGGTTTTGGGATTTGAGAATAGGTTTAGGTTAAGGTTACAAGTTTAGGTTAAGGTTATAAGTATAGGTTTAGGTTATAAGTATAGGTTTAGGTTATAGGTTAAGGTTATAAGTTTAGGTTAAGGTTATAAGTATAGGTTAAGGTTATAGGTTAAGGTTATAAGTATAGGTTTTGGGATTTGAGAATAGGTTTAGGTTAAGGTTAGAAGTTTAGGTTAAGGTTATAAGTTTAGGTTTAGGAAATCGGGATCGGGTTCGGGTTCGGGTTCGGGTTTAGGTTTGGGTTTTCAAGTTTAGGTTTAGGTTTAGGTTAAGGAGTTGAGATTAGGATTAGGTGTAGGTTTAGGTTTAGGGATTTGAGAATACATTTAGGTTATAGGTTATAGGTTTAGGTTATCGGTTTAGGTTTAGGTTATAAGTGTAGGTTATATGTTTAGGTTTAGGTTAGGTTATAGGTTTAGGAAATGCTAAAGAAAATTCATATGGATGTTGGACCATTTGGATTGTCATAAAACTACTAGGTCAGCTATTTGGACGGTTTGGATTGTCATAAAATTCATATCATAGTGTATTCACATGATAGAAGAATATACTTCTCCTCTTTGGTGTCATTTTTCTTGGGCTTAACTCTAGCAATAGTTTCCAGAACTGCCTGATGAACAAAATATAAAAGAAATATATTCAGCAAAAGTCAAGAATATGCTAATATATTAAAACCCAAGGTTAGCATTTTATATGCTATGAAAACAAGACAATAACCAACCTTAAGGAATTATATCATCCTTGACCAAAAGATATATGCAGTATACTTGAGCTTTCAGTTTGAACAAACGGGGCCCATGGTTCACCGATCCAGACTATTGGTAAAGCTTGTCCACCTTAATAGACCATGCCTCAAAAATCACTCAGAATGTAAGATCTTAGCCACAAGGAATGGACCTTTTCAGTCAAATATGTCTCATTGAAGTCATGTCTAATTGAAGTCATCAATTAGTTTATGTAAGACCTGAGGACACCCTATTCTTTTTCAGGAAGCAGCATAAAAGGAGGGAAAAAAAAACTAAAACGTGGGAAGAGCGCAATAAAGATGAGAAAATACTCAGATCTGTTGAAAGAGGAGAAATACTACCTTTGGAAATTGATGAAGTCTCTGAGAAATCCTTCCTCAAAGGCTCTCCTCTCTCTTCTCCAAACCTGAGAATGGAAAAACAAAACCCTGGATCAGGTATGGAGGATCGATAGGGCTATTAGGGATTATAATTCTCAATTAAGAGTTTGGAATTCTATTTCCTAATTTTTTTAGGGATTTTTGAATCACTAAATCTAGCAATTAGATTTTTTCAAAATCCCAAATCGGATAATTAGGGATTTCAAATTTTAATCCCGAATAAGGGTAATTGGGGATTTCGAATCCCAAATTAGTAGTTGGGGTTTTCGAATTCCAAATCCAGATATTAGGGCCTTCGATCCCTAAACACATTATCAGGGATTATGATTCCCAAATCAGAATTGGGGATTTTTAGATTTCAAAAAATCAAATTCCCAAATTAGGGATTTTAGATACCAAATCCAGCCATTGGTATTTCAGCTTCCATCCTCAAATTGGAATTAGGGATTTCAATTCAAAATCGGTAAATATTACGAATGATTGAATTCTTAAATCTAAGCATTAGGGATTTCGGAACGGATTCCCAAATCCAGTAATTAGGGTTTTCATACCGTCACCTGCGTCTTCGATGGAGGCAGCCGTGGATGTTCGGTCCACCACAGGCGTTGTGTATAACCTTTGATTCCGCCAGATCCATTGATCTACTTCCACTATGGCTGTAGAACTCTTGTGACAAGCAACGTTACTCTCCTTGCGATGGAGGCGCGACAGGCGACTGCGAAAGTTTGGAGAAGAGGAGGGCGAGAGAGAGAGGAGATGGGGACGTAGATTAGCTAGTGACGGGTTGAGAGAGAGAGAGAGAGAGAGAGAGAGAGAGAGAGAGAGAGAGAGAGAGAGAGAGAGATGGGTTTTCATGTGGAGGTTTGCTACGGGCGGGAGAAAAGGGAGGGGCTGAGAAATGGGGGGAAACATTGGGCGCGGCTCTGTTTTAAGCATGCGCCGAATTTTAGGGGGGACCGTGGCTGGTGGTCGGTGCTCTCTGTGGGCCCCACCATGATGTACATGTTTCATCCATTCGATTCATCCATTTTTACAGATCATTTCAGTGTTTGATACAAAAACACAATAGGGATATAAATCCTAGGTGGGCCATACCACAGGACAAAAATAATGAATGGATATTCACAATTAAAATCCTCCTAAGGCCCACTGTACTGTTTATTTGACATCTAATCTGTTGATTTGGTTGTAAAGACCCAGATGAAGGGAAAAAATAAATATCAACTTGATCCAAAACTTTTATGGCCCCCAAAACGTTTTTAATGGTCAAAATTCATTCAACACTATTTCCTGTAATGTGGTCCACTTGAGATTGAGATATAATTCATTTTTTTTATCATATCATAAAATGATATATAAAAATAGATGGACAGTATGGATGATACACATACATCATGGTGGGTCCCACAGAGCACCGACCACCAGCCAATGACTGGTGTCAGGGGGAGTAGCCAATCCGTTCCCCACCAAAGCAAACACATGTGATTTAATCTCCATGTTTCCTACCGGATGGTCCACTTTAGCCTTCAATCTAGATGATTTTTGGTTTCATGCCCTATAATAATATTTTAAAATATATAGACGGCTTGGATAAGACATTTTTTTAGGCCCTATAGGGCCCCTTATACCCTAAGCATACTGAGTAAATCCTGTGGTACCCACCATGATTTATTCATTTTATCCACTCCATCCATCCATTTTAACATATAATTTTATTACATAACCTCAAAATTGAAGCCTATAAAAATCTGAAGTGGACCACATCATAGGAAATAGTATAAATTGAACGTCTATCGTTGAAAATTTTTGGGAGCCCACTGAAGTTTTGGATCAAGTTGATATTTTAGTTTTCCCTTCATCCATGTATTTGTGATCTATTGAACAGGTTGGATGACAAATAAAAATCACTGTAGGCCATAGGAAGATTTCAACGGTGGAAATTCATTATTCCCACTGTTTCTTGTGGTATGGTCCACTTGATCTTTGGATATGCTTTAATTGTGGACTCAACCACTAAAATGATCTGCAAAAATGGATTGACGGTGTGGATAAACCATGACTTTGGGCCACGAGCTTAAAAATAAAGTCGATCCATGACTTGGGTGGGCCACACCACATACTATAGTTGAGAGGGTTACCCTCCCATTAAAACATTCATGATAATTTATTGGGCTTACCTAGATGTGGTTCATAGATCCAGCCCATTCATTATGTGTGTCCCACTTAGATGAGGAGTCAGCCCAAGTTTCATACACATCCAAAACTCATGTGGGCCCCACCAATTAAATGCTTTTATATATTTTAGAGATGTCTTCACATAGTTTTAGATGCTATGGCCCACCTGAGTTTTGTATACGACTGATTTTTGGACTTAAAGGGGACACATCAAATGCATGGTGTTGATGTTCTACATACATTAGGGGTGCACATAGATTAACCTCATGGGAAGTTCCCATGAGGTGACCTTATAGTACCATTTCACTATTTAGGTAACTCCTTCATGGGTGTTACTCTAACCATGTAGGGCCCACCTTGATATCTTTTATGTATATCGACACCGTCCATATATTTTTCCATCATATTTTAGGATGTGATTTCAAATCATAAGAACTCAATAATCTCAGGTGGGTCATACCAATCAAAACAGTGATGAATAACTATTAAAAACTTTTGAAGGCCACAAAAATTTTGGATTAATTTGATCTTTGTAGTTTACCTTCATCTTAAAAATAATAATAATAAATAATAAAAAAACCCTAAATAACAACAACGCTCTTTTTGTGTAACTATTTAAGTTATTTTCGTGACCTTAAGAAATTTAGGGTTGCTAGCCAGTACCAGGGCGACTAGAGAACACCATTTGATCTTGCAACTCCAACAAAAGACAGTTACAGATATCTAAAAAAACAAACCAAACAAAGAAGGCAGGTGAGGCCCCTTTTACACACAATTTTCAATAGATGAATTGGCAGCCAGCACATTGCGGGGCAAATAGGATTAAGTCATGAAAGGCCAGGGTAAAGCAGTAAGCAGTCTCGGTCAATTGTAGACCATGTACTTGGGAGTTGCACTAAATTTTTGATATCCTTTGATGACCTTGTTGACTGCATCCAAGAAATCTTTATCCGTCACTGTCTTTCTCCGCACTCGAATTGCATACATGCCCGCCTCAGTGCATACACTCCTGATGTCCGCCCCAGTGGAGTTGGGGTAGAGGCGAGCAAGAAGCTCAAACCGGATATCCCTCTCACAATTCATTGTCCGCGTGTGGATCTTGAATATCTGTGTCCTGCTCTCTAGATCAGACAGACCAAACTCAACCTTATGGTCTAGCCATCCAGGACATAACAATGTTGGATCTAGTGTGTAGGGCCTGTTTGTTGCCATCAAAACTTTGATGTTTCCTCGAGCATCAAAGCCATCGAGTTGATTCACAATTTCGAGCATTGTACGCTGATCGCATCCACCTCATCAAAGAAGACGATGCAAGCCTTTTTTTATTGCGCAATCTGGAAAAGCTCGCGAACCATTCGAGCCCCCTCTCCAACATATTTCTGAACAAGCTCACATCCAATAACACGAATAAAGTAGACATCAGTTCTGTTGGCTATAACTCTAGCTAGTAAAGTTTTGCCTGTTCCTGGAGGACCGTAGCAGAGCACCCCCTTCGGAGGATCAATGCCAAGCTTCACAAATTTCTCTGGATGGAGCATGGGGAGTTCCACAACTTCTCGAATCTTTTCAATCTGCTCCTTACACCCACCAACATCATGGTATGTGACATCTGGTTTTTCTTCTACCGCCATCATGGTAACGGTCAAATTAATCTTCGGAGGCAAGGGAATTTGAATTTGGTATTTATTTCGATTAACACCGACACGCTTCCCTTCTTCTACATTTGTTGGCGAAACTTTATTGCCCAAGACAACGACAAACTTGGCAATTTGTTTAACATTTATCACATACTTTGCATCCTTGGAGTTCTGATTTATTATTTTTATGCATCTTGCAACCTGAAGAGGCTGATCCTCCTGCATCATTTGTTTATTAGAAATAAGATCCCATTGGCTGGATGCAGTTAACCCAGTGTCCGACTCTTTTATTCCACATAAGTCATTAACCTTCTTGCCTATTTCCTTGATTTCCTTCTCCACCTTCTTTATTCTAGAAGAGTAAGGTCCCAAACCATAGGTTTTGAGGAGTGCTATGTCGTCTTCATCCAAAGGAGGAGGGTTTTTCTCATAGTAAATATCTACATCTTCTGGTTCAGGCGCCATCGTATCTGTCTCTCTTCCGATCCTTTTTTTTTTGCTCTCTCGCTTTGCTCACCTCTTCTGTCTTTTCTCTTCCTCTTGTAGTTTACCTTCATCTAGATCTTCTTTACATTATCAACAAGTTGGATTACAAATAAACATAACTAAAACCTTACGATGGGCTCTTTATAATTTTTAATGGTGAGGTACTATATTATCATTTTTTCCAATGGTGTGGTCCACTTAAGATTTAAATCTACACAATTTTTTATACCTGGCCCAAAATTGGGTTGGAGAAACATAGGGGCGACAAGAGATATACAACACATTATCAAAATCTCACTTTTGTTATCTAACTTTTAAATTTCTCTTGTCAAAATACAAAATCTCTAGTTTTCTTTTTTTAAAAATATATTTTTTTTACAATTCGTCAATTTTTTCACAATTTTGTTTAATTTCTTAAATTTTCTTTTTCAAAATATTATTTTTTTAATCTCACTTTTGTTATATAACTTTTCAATTTTTGTTGTGAAAATACAAAATCTAGTTTTCTTTTTCAAAAAATATTTTTTTTTATAATTTGTCAATTTTTTCACAATTTTATTTAATTTTTTAAATTTTCTTTTTCAAAATATCATTTTTTTTTATTGAAATCTTGTTATGTAACTTTTTAATTTTTCTTGTCAAAATACAAAATCTAATTTTCTTTTTAAAAAAATATATATTTTTACAATTTGTCAATTTTTTCACAATTTTGTTTAATTTTTTATATTTTCTTTTTCAAAATACTATTTTTTTATCGAAATCATTTTTTAAAAATTTTTTTTAACATTATTCAAAGTTCTTAATTTTTTTTTTCAAAATCTAGATTATTATAAAATCATACTTTATTTTTTATTTTTTATTATTTTTTTTTTCAAAATCTAAAATTTTCTTAAACGTTGGTAATTATTTTCTAAGCTTCTCAATTTTTTTTTTTTCGAAATTCATAAGTTTTTTGTTGTGTAAGTGTTGACCATTATAGACGGTTTAGGACTGTCTTTAATGCAGATTGTATTTGACGGTTACACCTGAGCGCTATAGGACGGCCAAAGACCTTCTTTAATTAAGACGGCGAATGACCATCTTTAATTGAGACGGTCCTTGATAGTCTCAGATTACCAGTAAAAGACGGCCAAAGACCGTCTCTAATTAAGATGGTCTTTGACAGTCTCAAATTAAGACAGCTAATGACCGTCTCTAATTGAGACGGTCCTTGACAGTCACATATTACTAGTAAAGGATGGCCAATGACTGTCTCTAATTGAGATGGTCGTCGACAGTCTCGGAGTACCAATAAGGGATGGCCAATGACTGTCTCTAATACGGACGGTCTTTGACCGTCTCAAATGGCCGCTTTTAAGACGGTCAGAGACCGTCTCTTTTCCAGATGGTCAATGGTCGACTTTTTTCTGCAGTTAACAGCTATTTTTGACCGTCTTAAATGATTTGTGGACGTTCAAATTTTTAAGACAATATTAAGGATGGTCAAGGGCCGTCTAAAAGTTTAGAGACGGTTTACGGCCATCTCTAAAGCGTCTTTAAACCAAGCATTTGTAGAGACGGTCGAGAACTGTCTCTAAATCCGTCATTTTTTTTCCATTTTTCACGTAGTGATTACTGTTTTTTTTTTTTTTTTTTGCTACCAAAAGACAGCTGAAAAAATAATCATATGCAGCCCTTTTATTTTTATTTTTATTCTAATTCGACAAATGGGCTCTTAGGTCATCCTCTCTTCCTTTCTTCCCATTTTTCTACTTTCACGTGTTGAAGCATAGAAAATCCATTATTATCAAGAAAGAATGAAGATCAAACGTTAAATGAAGGAGAAAGTATTAAATCCTTTGTTGACGTTGCGTGGGTCGCGTAATGAGAAATGGTTGCACGGATCGCGCAACACATTATAGTGGTTGCGCGGGTGGAGCAAACAGTTTGTCGTATAAAAGGCAGATGTTGTTCTTACGCGGGTGGTACAACTGAATGAACCATTGTGTGGATAACGCAACCAAGGGAAGCACTTGCACGGACAACGCAACTAGATGTACCATTACGCGGATCGCGCAACCAAAAGAGACACTTGTGCGGATTGCACAACCAAGAACAGAGATGTAACCGCATAACTCGTGTGCCATGGTCCAAAGATCAAGGGTTGACATGTGTGGGAGGTCTATAAATACCCCACTTCCCCTATCATTTGGAAGAGAGCACAAAGTTTTGAAAGAAGACCGAAGGTGAGAAGTAGAAGAAAAGATCAGTTACGTGGATCGCGCAACCAGTACACCAAGTTGCGCTGATTGCGTAACCCCTTCCATAAGTTGCACTGACCGCGCAACCAATAAAATGGTTACGCAGGTCACGCAACCAGGTCACTATGTGGCTAAGGATAAATGAGGCGAAAGTGCTGCCAAAATCGCTGAAAGCATTCAAGTTCAGAGTTTCATTCTCTCAGGCTGTACCTTTTGACAAGCTCAAAATAGATATTCCTCCTAAGTAGGGCTATTCACGAGTCAAGCTAGCTCTTATAGCTCGCTTGACTTGGCTTGAGTCAGCTCAGATTGACTCGGCTTGAATGACCGATTCGAGCTGAGTCAAGCTAATTATTTAAAGCTCGAATTGAGTTCAAGCCAAGTTCGACCATGGGGCATTTCGACTCGACTCGACTCGGCTCGATTAATAAATATATTAAATTATATATATATATATATTAATATAAGTTTTAAGTTTAAACTTAAAAATTAAAAAATAAAAAGTAAACCCTAGAGTCTCTACCCAACCGCACGCACCCCCTTCCCTTTCCCTTTCTTCTCTTTCTCTGTCCATTGTTACCCGCACGCCCTCCCCGACCACCACCACCAGTTTTCATTTTAGCTCCACAATAGTATGATTTCAATCTCTTAAGATCTACTTCTTAGGTGAGAAACCTAGGAAATTCGAGATGGGTTCTTCTCAGATCTGTTAGTGCTTCAAGGAAATCTAATGATCTGATTGGGTAGAGCTCTTTACTTTGATTTTTGATCTGCATTCTTCTCTGTTTCTTTTCTAGTACTTGGATTTCTACTGGTGGAAGAAGATCAAGAACAGATCGGTTCTTACAAGTCTCATCCGATTCGAAGCTTTGTTTGGTTTTCTCATTGGGTTTTATTTTGATTCTCTTAAGGTTTTTGAATTTTTCATCAATGGAGGATCAAGAACAGAATCCATTACTCTCTCACCCAACAAGCTCGAGCTCGACTCGACTCGAACTCGACTCGATAGCTTTGGCAAACAAGCTAAGCTTCAATGTTGAGCTCGAGGCCAAGCTCAAGCTCGAGCTCGAACTCGAGTACATCATGGACAAGCCAAGCCAAGCTTGGCCCACCTCAACTCGACTCGGCTCGATGCCCACCTCTACTCCTAAGTATTAAGAGATGATCCAAATAGCTGTCGAAAGGCTACCGAAATCAAGATTTGATATATAAAGCTTTATTAAATTATAAGTTTCTTATTTCAAATAATTTATCTTAGAATCAAGGGATGTTAAAGGGATGTAAATGAACTCAGCAATAACAATACGATGATGGTTCTATGACTATTCTCTTTGTGATGATTGAAATAAGATAATCTCCCAAATCAAATACTTTTATTTCTTGTTCGAAACAAAATGGTGACTCTGCTGGGGACTTTATTCTTATTTCGATAACAACATTGAGAGTATCATAGGATTTTCATGGTATTTTTGGCGTCTTCTGATGCCAAAATGGTGACTCTCAGAGGGAACATCCCCCCTTCATCTCTAAGATAGATTATTTACTTTTTGAATACTAATCATAAATATACTTTGTAATTGAAGGTTTCTAAATCCAAATACAAACTACAACTAATGGCAACTTCCACGAGAAAAGTGGGCTTCTGTTTCACTTTGACCGGGTTCATTATAGAATACATGTCAAACCTACCCCGGGAATGTTCGACGACTCGACTTTCTACGAGCAAGAACAGCCTGACTCAAGCCATAGTTGGGGTTATATCTACTTCACCTCAGCCCCCGGAAGGGTATAAAGGCTGGACTGTAGTGATGTCTCGCAGGATGAGAATACGAGATGCAAGGAATCTTCGGATGAATCCGTCTTCGCCGAGAGTTGAAGGGCCCGTGACGCGCCATGCAACTAAAAGAAATCCTGAACTTGCTCCCCCCTGTAATCTATCCTAAGTGAGTAGTTCTGCAGTTAGCATTGCTCGACTTTCCAGCTTTGATCACCCCGAGGGTTAGATGGATAAGAGAACAGAAAGGTAAAGCATTGGTGACAGGTTACCCATAGTCGTGTCACCCCAAACGGGCTCACCAATGACCGTATCGCCTCAATCGATTAATAGCACCGAAAGCATAAAGAAGTCAAATGAGGCTCCATCCTCTCCTCTCCTCGAAAGCCCTATCACGTCGATATACCCCCACCTCACTCCAACTACAGCCTCATCAAAAAGCGGGGAAGCTGTAGTATGTATGGCCGGGATAAATCAGGAAAATAGGTCGACTACAGAAGATCGTGTCAATGAGATGGCAGAGGCACAAAGAGCATTAATGGACGAATGCAGGAACCTCAGGGAAGCACTAGCAACTTTGGTGCACCATGTGGCCCAGATAGCGGCTCCACTAATGACAGGTGTGGTAAATGGACAAGAAAGGCATCCTGAACGCTTTCAGCCACAAGGGGCAGGATCAAGAGGATCTATTCCAGCTGCGAGAACTGTAACACAAGACAATGTAAACAAGTCATTGAAGAAGCTGTCAAAATAGAAAGAGAGCGCACAAATACTGGCCATTTCAGGTACTGGACGCCATATTCAAGGGAAGTAAAAGATATCCCCTTTCCAGCCAACTTCAAGCATCCGGACTTTCAAAAGTTTAATGGGGAAGGATTGCCAGAAGAGCACTTAATGCACTTCATCACTAGCATGAGGAATTTTTCTACAACACCTTAGTTGCTTACGGTTGTTTGGGTTGTCACTGACGCACCAAGCATTCCGATGGTATTCTAGTTTAGCTCCAGGGTTTATACGTACATGGGAGCAGATGCAATACGCCTTTATGTCGATCTTTTTCTCTTTAGAACATGACGTTAATATTACAGAATTGGCTTCTGTACGGCAAAGAGAAGGACAACCGGTGGAAAAGTTTATAGACAGATGGAAGATATTAGGAGCCTCGTGCAGGAAGTTGCCGGAAGAAAAAGAACAAGTCAAGATGTGCCTGAACTCTATGGAAATGAGAATTGCGTTTGGACTCACCAGCGCCGATATCAGAACCTTCTGTGACCTAGCAACCAAGGCCCATGCCTTGGAATTGATGATCTATAAGATGCCCACATTTCACAATGAAACGGGTAAGAGAGCACCTAGCAGAATTGCCGTGAATACCATCGATCATGACAAAAGAAATAAAGATACAAGGGACTCGAGAGACAAGAGGCCGAAACATAAAGAAGAATGGCAACAGTCAAGAAATAGATATAGCGAAAAAAGGTCCAGGAGGCTTAACTCTCATGAAGGGTTCACTTTCGATAAAGAAGATGTCATTCCTATGCTGAACCAGCTGCTAAAAGCAGGCACGATAGAATTACCAGAACCCAAACGTCCTGAAGATGTGACAAGGACTAGGGAAAGGGATTTCTGCCGTTATCATCGTCTGGTAGGACATCCGACGAAGAATTGCTATACCCGAAAGTGTATAATATAGCGAATGATAAATAAGGGCAAAATAGTAATCGGTGAAGAAAAAGAAAGGGGTACCATGGCAACGGTGAATATGCTCACAATCCGAGAAAAGGCTCAAGATACAAAAGAGAAAAAGGATCATAAGGCAATAAAAAAGGTAACAATGATCACACTAAGATTAGGAAAGAAGATAATAAGTCCTGCAAAGCAGAAGGCAGAGGCCATAAGAAAAGAAGTCACTGAAAGGAAGAACGATGATGACAGGAATGAAAAGAGGAATGAGTTGACGAAGGTAACTTATGATGTAGTGAGTCATTTGAAAGGCATATCGGTTCGACTAAGTGTTTACAATGCGCTTAAATTGTCAGAAGAATTTTGAAAGAGCTTGGTTCAAGCATTGTATGACCATGATGTCAGAGAGACTTTACTAGTAGAGATGGAACGCGTAAAAGATGATAAGCAAGAAAATTGTCTACCTTCGTTTCCTTTTCCGATGACGATTTGATCTACGAGGTAGAGCATAACGGACCGTTAATGATAGAAGGTCATATCTGTGGGAAGAAAGTTAAACGGATTATGATATATAATGGGTCCGCAATGAATCTTCTGCCACTCTCAATGTTGAGTAAGCTAGGCTATCGCCATTCAGATCTACGCCCCAGCGGAATGATGATATAAGGTTTCAACTAAGACGGACAACGCGCACTTGGCAAGATCATAGTGAAGTTGGAAGTAGAAAATTTGACTACTGATGTCGTATGCCATGTTATAAATACTATGACAACATATAATCTCCTCCTGGGAAGGCCATGGATACATCAGTACAGCATTGTACCCTCTACTCTGCATCAATGCTTCAAATACTGTAAAGACAGATTATAGTATAAAGTAATGGCCGACGCAAAGCCATATACAGAGGCTGAATCCTTCTTCGCAGATGCCAGTTACTATAAAGGGTTCGCTCAAGAAGAAAGAAAGAATGATGAAAGCAAAGTCCTAAACGACATTCAAATAAATATGATAAAAGAAGAAACAGAGAAAGTAGGATTATCCAAAATTGTCGAAGTAAAGAAGAGATTCTATTTTATGTCGAAACATCTAAGATGACCAGGGCAACTGCCGCTGACCCTGTTGTCACTCGAGCAGTTGAAAATTTTGCAGTCCAATTATACAATGCCATTGCCGTATGTTGAAAGGAATAAGCCATTCTCAACCGCTCCAGGAAGATTTCAGGTCAGGGCTAGCGCAAAGCATCAGGAACTAATAGAATTTTACGCTGCGGTGGAAGCAAGGGCCGAAGAAGAGACCAAGAATAATGTGTATCACGGTAGGTTAATACTCCAAGATCTCAAAAGGTATAGTCCAGCAAGCAGAAAAATTATGAAAAACAAGGGCTTTGATTATGAAGAGCCCACTGGCTTGAATCATGGGAGAAGAATTCAAGTTCCTATTAGGGTTACTCAAGAAAAGTGAAGGAAATTTCAAGGACTAGGGGCAGAATCATCAATAAACATAGTTACAGTTGTACAGTAATCAAAAGAAAATCCCAAGAGAATTAAACACCCTGAAACGGCACCGAAGCAGATAGAAGACGGGGGTTAGCCCACGATAGATAGTTTGTAAGAGATAAATCTTAGTACGGAAAAAGAGCTAAGAAACACATTCATCAGTGCTGGTCTTTCTGAACAGGAGTCTGAGGAATATGTTCATCTTCTCAAAGAGAAGAAAGATGTCTTCGCTTGGACATATGCAGAGATGCTGGGCTTGGAACCTTCTGTAGTAATGCATCGATTAAACATATCCAAAGAGGAAAAACTGGTTAAACAAGTGCAAAGGCGATTCCATCCTGACTTAGTTCCCTTGATAGAAGAAGAAGTGAATAAGTTAATAAAGGTTGGGTTTATCAGGGAAGTCAAATATCCCAAGTGGATATCAAACATTATCCCGGTAAAAAAGAAAAATGGACAGGTCAAGGTGTGTGTTGATTTCAGAGATCTAAATGAAGCCTATCCGAAAGATGATTTTTCTCTCCCGATAACTGAACTACTAATTGATAGCATAACTCAGTATGCTTTCATGTCCTTCATGGATGGCTACACAGGGTATAATCAGATTAGAATGACACCTGAAGATGAAGAAGCGACAACATTCAGGACGTCACTAGAAATTTATTGTTATAAAGTTATGATGTTTGGTCTCAAAAATGCCGGAGCAACATATCAGAGGGCGATGCAGAATATTTTCCAAGACATGATGCACAAGCATGTTGAATGCTATATTGATGACTTGGTAGTCAGGTCAGGAGATCATCAGGATCATCGTGAACATTTGATATTAGTTTTCCGTCGGCTCAGAAAGAAACAGCTAAAAATGAATCCAGCTAAATGTGCGTTTGGAGTATCTTCGGGAAAATTTCTTGGTTTTGTTATCCGGCACAGGGGCATTGAGATCGACCTAGGGAAAGTCCAAGCTATTTAAAATATGCTGCCACCAAAAACATTAAAGGAATTGAAAAGTTTGCAAGGAAAGCAGGCATACATTCGCCATTTTATTTCAAATCTAGCAGGAAGATGTTAACCGTTTTCCCATCTGATGAAGAAAGATACAGAATTTGTGTGGGACCAAGCTGCTAGAACGCGTTTGACTCAATCAAAGATTTGCTGAAACAACCACTGGTACTGACAACTCCAATAAAAGGGAAACAACTGATTTTGTATATATCTGAGGCTAAAAATTCTTTAGGAGCTTTGTTGGCTTAGGTAAATGAAGTTGGAAAAGAAACGACTCTTTATTATCTAAGCTGAACTCTGATGGGAGCAGAATGCAATTATTCCCCGATCGAGAAAGAGTGTCTGGTGTTGATATTTGTGGTGCAAAAGCTAAGACATTATTGTCTCTCTCATGACATAACTTTAATCTCAAGAGCAGATCCTATAAAGTTTTTGATGACAAGGCCGATGTTGTCTGGAAGATTGGCCAAATGGATGCTGTTGCTTTCAGAATATACTATTATATACGAGCCGATGAAAGCGGTAAAAGGACAAGAGTGGCAGACTTCCTTATAGCGCATCCCGTACCAGGACGCGAAACCATCAGTGATGACTTTCCATATGAATGAGTTATGTTGGCTGAGTCGCAAAGCCCGTGGCAGATGTATTTTGACGGTGTCACTCAAGCATCAGGAGCAGGGGTAGGAGTGATATTCATTACCCCTCAAGGCGACTTACTACCTTACTCCTTCATGTTAGGTGATACATGCACAAATAACGAGGCCGAGTACAGAGCCCTCATTATTCGAATGGAAATGGCTCAAGAATGAAGATAAAAATGCTGCACATCTTTGGGGATTCTAAGTTGATTATAAATCAATTGACGACCGAATTCGAAGTGAGAAAGTAAGAACTTTTGCAATACTACCGGAAAGCACAACAATTGCTAGAACAATTCTATCATGTTGAGATCAAACATGTGTCACGGTCTGAAAACGCAAGGGCAGATGCTTTGGCCAGCCTAGTAGCAGCCTTGTCTTGCCCAAATCGAAGTCCTCTCTAAGTAACTATAGAAGAAAGAAGATTTTTACCATTTGCAGAGGCCATCAAAGAGATCTTCGAAACACTTCCTATATCGTGTTTGGAGATAACGACAAATGATTGGTGTCAACCTTTCATCAATTTTCTCAAATATAACATCTTGCCAAAAGAGCTAGCGAAGAAACAACAAGTCAAGCAACGGTCAAGAAGATTCATTATATGCAGCGAAGTATTTTACAAAAAATCTTATAATGGAAAGTTATGACGTTGCTTGGACGAACGACAGGCAAGCAAACGTTACGAGAAGCGCACTCTGGGGAATGTGGGGTACATCAAGCTGTTCAAAATTTATTCCATAGAATACATCAAATGGGATATTATTGGCCTTCCATGTTCAAAGACGCGATCGATTATGCGAAGCGGTGTCATGAATGCCAGATTCATGGAGATGTTATACACGTCCCTCCAGAAGATCTGCATCAGTCAATCACCTCCTGGCCCTTTTCAGCCTAGGGACTTGACATCATTAGTCTTATAAATCTGCCTTCGTCCAAAGGAAAGCAGTATATATTGGTAGCAACAGATTATTTCTTCAAGTGGGCAGAAGCAGTTGCTTTATGCACTGTCAAAGAGAAGGATGTGGTCAATTTCATTCAGCACGCCATAATATGCTGCAATGGTATTCTAAAGAAGATTGTTACAGATAATGGCACTCCCTTTAAAAACAGAGGCATGGAAAAGCTATATCAGAAATTTGTCATTCATCATTCATTTTCGACACCTTACTATCCACCAGCCAATGGAATAGTAGGGCATTTAATAAAATGATAATCAAGATACTAAAGAAAACAGTGACAGATAACGGGCGTGATTGGGATGAAAAGTTGCAAGAAGCATTATGGGCGTACAAAACCACTCACCGGACAGCGATGAGAGCAACACTGTATTCACTAATCTATGGTGTAGAAGTAGTAATCCTGATCAAAATACAAGTGGCAGTACATCAGTCTATAACAGATGATGAAAATGCAAAAATAAGGCTGAAAGAGCTGGATTTACTTGATGAAAAATGCCTGGCAGCCTAACAACGATTACAATCATATTAGGCAAGGATATCGGCCACTTTTGACAAACGTGTTAAGTATTGCTCTTTCAAAAAAGGGGATATGGTGCTGATGTTGAAAAGACCTATACTGGTCACCCATCGAATAGGGGGCAAATTTGAGCCTAAATGGGATGGGCCTTATATAATAAAAGAAGTATACTCCAATGATGCATACAGAGTTGTAAATCAAGATGGACAGGGTATCAGTATACCGGTCAATGCTCGCTTCATCAAAAGATACCATCCCTAAAGATGTTACTGATTTTGATCCAGAATATTACCAACATAATGATTCTACATCAAAAGGGGGCAAGAATGAATAAGACTATGTTTATATGTCATCAGCTAACTGAATAAAGAAGAAGTTTGCAAGCATATCAAGACTATATGTCAAAATGTATTGTGAAAAGAAAGTGACCATCGTTATTATCAAGCGAGCTCTGCAAAATTCTGTCAAAATTGGTATCATCACCACGCTGATATATTATAAACAACACAGACGGGTCCTCTTGACATATTATCAGAAGTGATGACATATCAATCCTAATCAGAGAGGTCTATCATTCTCGCAGTGCAGCAATGATGATCACACCTATTATCACCTTTTAAGGCATTTTAAGGTAGTTTGGCCAAGCCCTAAAAAGGGCCAAGTCCTAAAAGGACTAGCTACGTATGAGGCCTATCATTTTTGCCATTCGAGTAGCAATGAGAATCCAGTGGCCCTAAAAAGTTCGTGAAAGCCATCATATGCATACCTATATGGGCAGCTGACGGAGCCAGTGACTAAAAGCCTAAAAGGCCAAAAAGTCCCCAATGGCTAGTTACGCGCGTAAGACCAATGCCGTCTGTATAGCTTTCCGGCAGCGTCATAGGGAATGGAGGAAAATGCCCTCTTGTGAATGGGCCCAATCTTGCAGATGAAGAAAAAGTGGACCATAGTGTGAGCTCTTTGGGCCATGTCCTTAGATAAGCCAACCGTGTGTAAGATCCCCCTAGATCTTTGGTTTGATTTCAGTACTAACTCGTAAGGAAGGGCATAAACCTACTCATTGTGGACTGGCGGCCCTAGATGTGGTACCCCGAAGGCTGCCTTGTGAGCTCTGTGAACTCTAGAGAGTTATTGCAGCCAACCCTGTGCATAATTCTAACCAAGTTCATGGCTCTGATAGCTTCACTAGGCCCCTCTGATGGATCGCGGTTTGTGAACTCCCTAGGCAGTGAAAAGTCCAATGAATTCCTAAGAGTTACAGAGACCATCACATAAGACCACCTAACTCCACTACTTAAGAGTTTGAAAAACTGTGTGCTCCACTGCTCAAGAGCTTAAACTGTGTGTGCTCCACAATTCAAGAGCTTAAACTGTGTGTGTGCTCCACTACTCAAGGCTTAAACTGCGTGTAACTAACTAAATTAAAATTTAGTACCACCAACTAAGACAAGGATCATCTAGGAAATTCCTTACTGATAAATCATAAAAGGATAAAACAGAAAGCATAATACATTAATAATATAGCAGTAATCAAAGCATTGTATAAATAAAACAAAAGCATCATTATAAAAAATATCATGAGAAACTTGTATGATTTGCAGTTCTGAAAATATTTTCAAGCTTCAAGAGTTCAAGATTTTCAAAGCTTCGTACAAGTCAAGACAATGTTCCTAGATTTTGATACTCAAGTTCAAGCTTCAACGTTAGTTAATTTCAAGCTTCAAGAGTCTCAAGTTCAAGCTTCATCGTATAAAAAGATCTCAAGCTTCGTAAACTTCAAAGAACAACTATCAACTGAAGAAAAAGAAGACTCAATGTTCATACATCACTAACAAGGTATAAATGACCCTAGATTGACATTAGGGTAGCGTATTTTGAATACATAATTCAATTAGATCATTTTATAACTGAATAAACTATTTCTTGACTAGTCTTGGAGTTTGTTCAAGTCCTAGTACTGGCTTGACCAGTCTAAGAAATTCCTCGACTAGTCCTAAGTTTGTTTAAGATTTTCAGAATTTTTTGTTAAGCCTCGACCAGTCCTAGAGACTGCTCGACCGGTCATGTGAACAGTACTCAACTCGTTCTCAACCAGTCCTGCAGCCTCGACTCAAAGTCCAACAACTGAATCTGGCTCCACACGACTAGTCGTGGGGGTCCCTCGACTGGTCGTGAAGGGCCTACGACCAGTCGTAGAGTAGCTTTATCTTATCGCGTTCAAAATTTCAAAAATCTGTTGGTCCTACGACCAGTCGTGGTGTCCTCAGGACCAGTCGTGAACGCGATTTCTTCACTTATAAATAGAGCACGAATTTCAAAATTTTTCATTCAATTCAAGCTAAATCAATACGTCACTCTGAGAGATAAGTTAGTCATTTTTTAAGTTATATTGTGCTCATTTAATATTCTCTTTTATTAGCTTTCTTTGCATTTGATTTTGAATTTTTGCATTCCAATTTTATATGAAAGAGGGATTGAAATAGTCCCATTTCTTTGAATCAAAATCAAATCAAGTTAGCCCAAGGTGCGTTAAATCTAAAATCAATTTAGAACATAGAACCATATCATAAGTGAGTTTGGACATTGAACTTTACGTTGAACTTCTACTCCGATTTGGTTTTTCCGGGCTGCATCAAAAAGAGAATATCTAGGTATTTTACGTTATTGTAAATTTCTATATTTTGGTTTCATTGAGATTGTTCCAGAAAAATCTCTCTGTTTTGGTTTGTCTGAGGTGATCCAGAAAACTCATAGTGTGGGGTTTTTGAATTGTGTAAGCCCACTTGAAAGACACAATTGTGAGGGTTTTAGGTGAACCTGGCAAAACCTACTTTCATACTGAACGCTAAGATCCACTGTGTGAGGATATTAGGAGTGGAGTAGTTGTGTGGCTATTTTTCTAAACAGTTGGTGTACACACAAGCAAACCACTATAATGTCTGGTCTTGTGGTGATTCATTGTTTATTTTTTTTTTCTGGATGATTGTAATTTCCTTTTTTGCATTGTTGAAAATGTTGTAATTTCTTTTATGCAAGTGCGGGAATGTTGTAATAACCTAGATTTCTTTCCTTGCTATTTATTTCTTTATTCCTCTGTATCAGTTTGAGATTTTGATACACAAACCGTTCTAGTAAGGTTGTCCCGCCATAAACCCTTGGTTTTTATAGTGTAAGGTGAAAGTGTCCTTGTTTGTCAATGAGTGTGAGTGTTGAGTTAGTTCGTCTACAGAGCCTGATAGGAAGATCAATTCAAGTGTCTGCCTCAACTAGATGTGTGCAAGATTGCCACAGGTAAATCTGAGCCTAACATCCCTTGTCCCAAATCACCAGGTAAGTTAAAACCCTTAAAAACAAACAAGAACATCTTAGGGTTAAAGGTAAGAAAATGTTTTCAAAATAGGAAAAATCTCTAAGTTTTCTTGCCTTGTCGATTCTATCGATACACATCTTGATATGATCGACCTGTGCGGTCGAGTCCTCGATGCTACATGGATATCATTGAAAAGAGGACCAAATATGTCTAGCAACCTGATAACAAATCTGGACGAATTATCGATGTATCGATACACCTATCGATATCATCGATATTCAAATTTCGAGTCTATCAAAATCGACTCGATTCTATTGACAGGCAGATTTCCGGCGCCCCTATTTTCCTTAAGGAATATCATATAAGCATTGATATATCAAAGCCTCCTCGATACCATCAAAATTCAAACCTCGATGATATAGGTAGGCCTTCGATGATATCGATCTTGGGCGCCAAGTTCTCTAGTAAAATATTTCAGAGTTGTTTAACTATGATCGGGGGCCCCTCGATAGAATCGATATTCAAATATCGATGACATCGGTACCAGGTCGATTGCATCGAACAAGGACATAAACTATCCAACAAGCTTAATGAAAATTCAGCAGGATTTATCGATGCCTCGACTCTGTATTGATATCATCCACATTCAAATTCCGATGATCTCGATGGTTCCCCGATCATTCATAAAAACCTGAAATATTTTCAAGCAAGTCTCTCTTGTTTTTCAAGTGTCGATGGATCGAACATCTCATCGATGGAATCAGAGTTCGAAATCCAATGACATCGATAATTGTTTCGATTCATCGACCATCTAGCAAAAGGTTTCAAAAGCGTATGACATTGAGTTCAAGTCATCGAGAGGACCATCAATGCTATCAAGAGCATACGCTCGATGATATCGAACCTACTTGATGATATCGAACTCTGTCATAAATGTGACCATTTTATATCCATTGGAACCTTTTGCCTATATAAAGAGGACTTGTCTATTGTTACTGTGAGAGAAAGAAGAGGGAGCTTTTGAGTATTTAACTTTAGATCTTATACCCAAAGCCCTTTCTCTCATGGGAGTTCATCCTCCAATCCACCCTCACCATTGATATTCAATAGAGTTGATTGGGGAATGAACTTCCGCATTCAAGGATCATCCAGCTACCATCTTAATGGTAAATCATTAAGCTGGGATGCCTTGAATGCTTAGATTATTTAAATTGCTCGATCTTCCTTATAGAAAAATCTTTTGAGAGTAGGATTTCATCATAACCTTGACCCAACCCGTCACCATGCATTGCTATATCTTTTGAGTTACGAATCAAGGAGATCGAAGAGTCTTCGTCAACAAAGGAGGAGATCTTCGTCAAACGTGCTTAATGGTACTCATCAGCTTATCTTTAAGTATCTAGAGTCCAAAGGACACTTATGATAATTCCTTTGTAGGATTGGGTCTTAAGTATTTCTCACCCTTGAAGCCCTCGTAGGAGGCCTCCAGTAGGAGTGTACGTGGTGGGTACGTTGTGTGGACCCTTGCTGAGATCTTTAGATCATGAGGGCCAAAGGAGAGGGCTCATCGGTCACTAGAACTCCAGTATTTAACAGCTTAAACTATGCATACTAGAAGGCTAGAATGCATTACTTTCTGAGATCTTTGGATCATGATGTTTAGGATATAGTTGAAAGCGGATACGTGCCACCAACTGAATAAATCGTACTTGACAGTGGCACAACCATCACAAAGCCCAAACCTAAAGAAAAGTGGATGGCGTTCAACAAGGAAAAATAGACTGCCGAAGCAAAATCTATGAACGCTATCTACTGTGCCGTGTCCCAAGACATCTTCAACCAAATAAGTATGTGTGGGACATCCAAGGAAGCATGTGACTTATTGGAAACAACCCATGAAGGCACAAGCACTGTGAAGAGATCCAAACTTCAAATCCTGACTTCACAGTTCGAAAGTCTCAGAATGGAAGAGCATCAGACCTTTATGGAGTTTTTCACAAAGTTAAATATCATTTGTAACTCCATGGGTGGATTGGGAGAAAAAGTTTCAGTTCCTAAAATCTGTAGGAAAATACTTAGATCATTGCTGGAACGGTTTAATCCCAAAGCAACAACAATTAAAGAGTGTAGAAACATAAACGAGATGAAAGTAGAAGAACTGGTAGGTTCCCTACAAACTTTTGAACTACACTTCAAACAAACCCAAAAATCCAAAACAACTGTCCTAAAAACTTCTAAGAAAACATTACATGAGGACAGTGAGAGCGAAAAGGAAGATGAAGATGATGAAGTGGCTTTGCTAGCACAACGATTCAGGAAGTTCTTTCAAAAAAATCGTGGCCGGCCTTCTAGAGGAAGAAAGGTGAACAACAAACTTTCTGCAGGCAAATTTGGTGGAAGAACAAAGGAAGAAAGGTGAATAACAAACTTTCTGAAGGCAAATTTGGTAAAAGAACTAAAGAACCACAATGCTATGCCTGTTAGGAGTATGGACACCTATCAACCGAATGCCCAAATAGAAAAACTAAGGGCAAGGCAATGACTGCCGCGTGGGATGATACTGAAGAGTCAAATTCAGAATCTAGTGACTCGGAAAGCGATGGAGATCAGAAATCATTGAAAATACTCATGGTCTCCACTACGTCAATCATTCCTACAAAATATGAGAATGAGAAAGAACAGCAAGCCATTGAATCATTTCCATCTGACAATGAGGAAACTGAAGAAGAAAAAGAAAAGGATAAACTACAAAATGCTTATAATCAACTTTACATTCATAGCATAAATATCCTTAAAAGACTTGGAATAGCAGAAAACAAAAGTAAGTTACTGCAAAAAGATTTAGATAAAACCTTGGAAATCAACACACAATTAATAAATGATCTGCAGCAATATCATATGGATAATGATAAGCTTGAACGAATTAATACCTTTCTTGAAAATGAGTCTGAAAAATTGAACAAACAGGTCAAGATCTTAAAAGATAAAATTGTGCTTCTTCAAAATGAAAATCATACAATCCCGTTTGATCTAGAAGAATCCAAAAAGATGGCCAAGATAAACTACAAGTTTTCTCAAAGTGGTGAAAAGCTAGAAAAACTGTTAGGAATGGGAAGACCTAGAAAGGATAAAAGCAGCCTAGGATATGAAAAATTTAAGCCAAATGTTGGAAACGTGACACCTAGAACTGAAAAATCTGCTGCTTCTGGAAGTAAAACCAGAACAACTCCAGTATGTCATTTGTGTGATGATTCACGTCATTATAAGTTTGAATGCATAACACCTAGGAGGACTCAACCTAGCTCTGGTCAAAATCATGTTAACAAATTGTTAACCAGAGAAATACAGAAGTTCAAAAGTCATCTTAAGGATATGGATAGAAGCAATGCCCTTGTACCACCACCCAAGTCAATTAACAAAGTGAAATGGATAAGAAAGAAATAGTTCAGATCATGCATCAGGATCTGGACACTCGTTGAAATGATAAAATTTTGCTGAGCTCTTAATGTTACATCTGAGTTTCGTCACCTCGAACTTTTTATATATAAACATTATTATGTTTATAAATTTTGGAATTGTACAAAATTTTGGTATGAGTACTGTAAATATAAGGATGGAACCTTCCTTCCTTGATTGGTTGTTAGTCTAAGAATGGTTGAACAATGTTTAGAATCAATATCTCATTCTCGATCAATCGATAAAGGATCGATATCATCGATGTCCCTGTAGAATATGAATAGTCATGTGACCGTGGATGTCATCGAAGATAGACTCGATAGTATCGATCAAGCAGCTTCTCGATATCATCAAAACAATGATCAATAAGATTAATAGATGGAGCTCGATAAAAATCAGCGGAGTGAAAAAGGGGGGTTTATTTTTAAGGGTTTTGGTCATCTTCTCTGTTCGATCCTCTCGACCAAACCACTAGGAGCCACGTCAGACTACTCAAATCACTCCACAAATCGGGTAATACCCTTCTAACACATCAAGTGTCCATTCCTTTTAGGTATTTTTGGTTTGTCAGGTTTTTGTCGTCTTTCTCGAATATTTCAAAATCATTTGCTCACATGGAAAAAGACAAAGGGGTAGCATCCAGTCCTAGGGAATCATCAAGAACTACCCAACAAAAAGTGCTCGCCTCAAGGGAAAGGGCGAGGGCTTCAGAACATGGTACCCCCAGTTGGCAAAGATCACGACAGACCTCACGTAGCGGGTCCCAGCCTGAACAACCAACATCTCCTCCTCTGGCTAGCCAATACCCAGCGAAATACACCGGTAGGAAGCTGATCCATGAGAGAAAAGTTAATAGGGACTGCTTAGCACCTTACAATCTTGAAGCCTTATTTGCTGCAATCGGTTGGTTACCTATCCTAGACTTCGGAGGGTCGTGCCAACTTGAACGAACACGTAACTTCCTGGCCACTTTTCACTCTCCTGTATCTATCCTCCTTCAATCACGGTCTGTCTGGATGGTGATGATGTGTTAATCACCCTTGTCACAATGGCTAATGTTCTCAATCTGCAAATGGCTCTAGAAGGCCTTCCCAAAATGAATCTTGACCTTCCTGACGTTCGATCCATCGTAACTAAGTATCTATGTAATGGTCGTGACATCCCCTGCCATCAAGGGAACACGCTAAAAGTGAGGTACATGGAACCCCGATTTTGGGTTCTGCATGGTATCTTCACCACAAATCTATATCCTAGAAGTACCAATCGATCCAATCTCATGGGTTTTATGGTCATGATAGTATACTTACTCGCCAGGGGGACAAGGATCTTCCTTTCGACTCTGCTGGTTAATCAGTTGGTATATGTTGTTCATACCTCCAGGGATCTTCATCTGGCATATCCCTGGATCATAAGCCGAGTATTCGAAGCAATTGGTTTTCCATCTACCATTGATCCGGTACTTCCACTTCAAGTTTTCGATGTAAAGAATATTCGAAAAATGGACCTAAGGTTCCACAAGTACCCAGAGGACGAAGAAGACGACATCCAAGAAGGGGGAGCAGAAGCTGGTGATCCTCGCACACGAGAAACTGAGATGGCCAGAGATGAACCTTTAGACACGATCCAGCCACATCAACGCCCAGATACGCCAAAAAGTTTAATCTGGACAGAATCGGGGCACTTCAGAGGGATGTCCACTCAGTACATGAGCGGCTTACAGTCCTGAAGCGTCTAGTCCATGGAGTACAACAAACTGTGCAACATTTGGTGGATCTGATGACTTGCCGACGGGATGACATGGCACCATCCCACTCCGCTCCATGATGTTGATCCCTGCATGCTATCACATACACCCCACTCTTAATTTTACGTACGAATATTAGTATCTTTTTAAATATTCTACGTCTTCATGAGTGTATGTGATAACTAACTCGTCTGGAGAATCTGACGTTTCTTTTTGGTAAATGTATATGTCCATGGTTGGACTGAACATATTTTTTTTGGCTTGGTTCTGTTGGGAAATACTGCTAATCTACTACTATCTGTTTCAGTACGTGGTTTGGATAGTTGGATAATATTTTTATTAATATGGCTGAATATAATTCATATCTTTACTGCCATGATTATGTTTTAAGATCCCCTGGTTTCTCAAGTGTCTGATATGGAATGCATATGCTATCTTTATTAATTATCCTATCTGCTTTTATCATTGCCTTATCTAATCTAATATGTTTCCGTACTGTCTGAAAATGATGTATGCTTAACAATGGTTTAATCTTGATACATCTATATCTGCCCAATTCTCCCAAATACTTCAAGCTTCAGTCAATATCAACTGCTATATCTTTGTCAATGACTGACAAAAAGGGGGAGAACAGTCCAAACACCCCGTATGGAAAATTGGATATCTACTTGGATGTTGTTGCAGGTGTTAGGGGGAGCAGCTGCATCAAGTGAGGGGGAGTTTGTAGAGAACAGCTACTGGTTGTGTACATGGGCTAGAAATTGTAAAATCGTGTAAAAAATATATACACACAATTTAGAATGTGTTTGTTTAGAATGTTCTAAGGTGTTTTGGAATTTTGTCACGTAATTGACAAAGGGGGAGATTGAAAGTGCCCTGGTTTGTCAATGAGCATGAGTGTTGAGTCAGTTCATCTACAGAGCCTGATAGGAAGATCAATTCAAGCGTTTGCCTTAACCGGATGTGTACAAGCTCGCCACAGGTAAATCTGAGTCTCACATCCCTTGTCCTAATTCACCAGGTAAGCTAAAACCTTTAAAAACAAACTAGAACATCTTAGGGTTTAAGGTAAGAAAATGTTTTCAAAATAGGAAAAATCTCTAAGTTTTCTTGCCTTGTCGATTCTATCGATACACATCTCGATATGATTGACCTGTGCTATCAAGCCTCAATGCTCCATCGATATCATAAAAAAAAGGACAAAATATGTCCAGCAACCTCACAACAAATCTGGACGAATTATCGATGTATCAATACACCTATCGATATCATCGATATTCAAATCTCGAGTCTATTGAAATCGACTCGATTCTATCGACAGGCAGATTTTCGGTGCCCCTGTTTTCCTTAAAGAATATCATATAAGCATCGATATATCGAAGCCTCCTCGATACCATTGAAATTCAAACCTCGATGATATAGGTAGGCCTTCGATGATATCGATCTTGGGTGCCAAGTTCTTCAGTAAAATATTTCAGGGTTGTTTAACTATGATCTGGGGCCCCTCGATAGAATCGATATTCAAATATCGATGACATCGGTACCAGGTTGATTGCATCGAACAAGGACATAAACTGTCTATCAAGCCTAATGAAAATTCAGTAGGATTTATCGATGTCTCGACTCTGATATCGATATCATCCACATTCAAATTCCGATGATCTCGATGGTTCCCCGATCATTCATAAAAACATAAAATATTTCCAGACAAGTCTCTCTCATTTTTCAAGTGTCGATAGATCGAACCTCTCATCGATAGAATCGGAGTTCATAATCCAATGACATCGATAATCGTTTCGATTCATCGACCATTTGGCAAAAGGTTTCAAAAGTGCATGACATTGAGTTCTAGTCATCGAGCGGACCATCCATGCTATCGAGAGTATACGCTTGATGATATCAAACCTGCTTGATGATATCAAACTCTATCATAAATGTGACCGTTTTATATCTGTTGGAACCTTTTACCTATATAAAGAGGACTTGTCTATTGTTGTTGTGAGAGAAAGAAGAGAGAGCTTTTGAGTGTTTAACTTTAGATCTTATACCTAAAGCCCTTTCTCTTAAGGGAGTTCATCCTCCAATCCACCCTCACCATTGATATTCAATAGAGTGGATTGGGGAATGAACTTTCGCATTCAAGGATCCTCTAGTTACCATCTTAATGACAAATTATTAAGCTGGGATGGCTTGAATGCTTAGATGATTGAAATCGCTCTATCTTCCTTATAGGAAAATCTTTTGAGAGTAGGATTTCATCATAACCTTGACCCAACCCGTCACCATGCATTGCTATATCTTTTGAATTGTGGATCAAGGAGATCAAAGAGTCTTCGTCAACAAAGGAGGAGATTTTCATCAAATGTGCTTAATGAGACTCATCAGCTTATCCGTAAGTATCTAGAGTTCAGAGGACACTTGTGATCATTCCTTTGTAGGATTGGGTCTTAAGTGTTTCTCACCCTTGAAGCCCTCGTAGGAGGCCTCCGACGAGAGTGTACATGGTGGGTGCGTTGTATGGACCCTTGCTCTGTGGAGAGCATAAACATCTGGTTGAAGGTGAACCAGTAAAACCTTAGGTTTGAGGTGAACCGTGTGAAACCTTGGGTTTGAGGTGAACCGTGTAGAAACCTCTGTAGGGTCTTATGGAAGATCCATGGCCAGTGTGCATAAAAGTGGGTGTTGTGTTGACCCTTGCTCGTGATAGCATAAACAATCACCTTTAGTGTAGGTTATACAGGTTGAAGGTGAACCTAATTTAAAACCTTAGGTTTGAGGTGAACCACTATGAAACCTCCTTACTGAAATCCGATACACTCGAGGGTTGAGTGCGGTTACCAGGAGTGGAGTAGACAAGTCGAACCACTATAAAAATGATTGTGTTTGAGATTGCTATTCTCCTGAGTGTGTGATTTACTTTAATATTTGCATATCTGAATATCTGAGATCACACCTCACACACTTACACAGTCATATCCATCATAAACTATTTTGCATAGTGTTTACTTCTTAAACAGTTTGTGATTGGATCCTCTACCGGGCTTAGAAGCTAGTAAAGTTATTTTTGAGTAATCCTAATATGTGCCTATTATTAGGATTAGTGTAATAGGATTTTAAATAAATCATAAAAACTTTTAAAAGTTCTATTCACCCCCCTTTAGGACATGTTGGCATATCCCGACTTCAACTAAAGCGGTCTTCACCGCAATTTCATAAGGTTGTCCTTAAAATAACATTTGTATCAACCTCTCAATACTTGTTCATTTGAGGTTGTCTTTAAATTCAGCATTGTGGGATTATCTATTGCTATCTGTATTTAATTTATTTAAATTTCACTGTTATTTTTTTAATTTGGCATAGTCCTATTCACCCCCCCCCACCTCTAGGACATATAGCTCGGCCTTTTCAAGTGGTATCAAAGCCTAATAGCTTGTTTTTACAGTTATTACTTTTTAGATTAATTTCCTGAGCTAATCGATCTGAGCTTAGTAAGATGTCAAATTTTGATAGCCTATCAGTAAGTAGGCCTCCACCATTTGATGGCTTCAATTATGCCTATTGAAAAGCCATGATGAGAATTTTCTTAAAATCCATGGATGAGAGCTTGTGGCAAGCCACAGTGATTGATTGGATCCCTCCTACCACTGAAGTAACTAGCAACGATAGATCCAAAACTATGAGAGTTACACCTTACTTCTCTTGGATCACACTTCAGAAAACTAAATGCAATCACTTGCGCACTATCACCGGATGAATTCAAAAGAATTATATCCCGTGATACTGAAAAGCAAGCCTGAGATATTTTAGAAATGACAAACGAGGGAACAACAATTGTCAAGTCTAAAGTCCAAATCCTCAACCAAATTTGAGGAAATACGTATGGAGGAAAGTGAAACTTTCATGGACTTTTATACTAGATTAAATGACATTGTTAACTCTATGTGAGGTCTCCGTAATAAAATCCCAGAAAGTAAAGTCTGTGCAAAGATACTATGCTCACTACATGAACGGTTCAATTTAAAGGTGACTGCGATCCAAGAACTTTGTGATACAGACAATATAAGGGTAGAAGAATTAGTTGGGTCATTACAGACCTATGAGTTAAACTTTAAAGCTCCTAAAGGTAAATTTATCGCCCTTAAATCTTTTAAATGTATTTCTTAAGAAAATAGTAATTCTGATTTAGAAAATTCTGAAGATGATATGACCCTTTTAGCTAAAAAGTTTTACAAAATTTTCAAAAGTAAAAAGAGGGTTGATTTTCAAAAATCTAATGATCAGAAAAGATCTAATTCTAAAACTTGGAAAATTTTCAAAGATAGTGAATGTTACAACTGCCATAAATATGGACATTTAGCAAATAAGTGTCCTAGAAAGGATAAACCTAAAAAGAAAGGTATGTTGGCTACTTGGGATGAATCTTTTGGCACTGAAGCCTCTTTTGAATCAGAAGATTCTGAAACCGAGTCGAGTGATGAAGTTAAAGCCCTTATGACTTTACCCAAGTTCATGTTTTCAAATAATGACGATTCAACTAGTGAAGAAAATCTGAATAGTGATCATGAAAATGAAGAAGATCTTCAAGATACTTACAATCCCCTATATAAGGAAAGTTGTAAAATTATGGTAAAACTAAAACTTCAGAAAGGAAAGTTTTCAAAACTTAAAGAAAATTTTGGTGCTCTTATTTTAGAAAAATCCCACATTTCAGATTGTTTTGAAAAAACTAAATGCGATTTAGATTTTAAAACCTCCCTTATTGAAATCTAAAATTTAAAAATGAAAAACTAAAACTTGAAGTCTCTTCACTTTTGAGTTTAAAGGATACTTAGAGGTATGCCCAAGGTGATCCTAAGTTAGAAAAACTATTATCCGGATCCAGAAAATGTGGCGACTGATCTGGTTTGGGCTACGACAAAAAGATTCCTCCCGAACGTAAGAATACTCCTCCTAAGTTTATGAAAGGAGAGTCTTCAAAATCGAAATGGAAAAGTCTAAATCAAAATTTTCCTAAAAATGCTAAATCTATTCAATCCTTAAAACTTAAAAGCAACAATATCAACTATAAAAATCAGAATCGTAATCTTTTAGGTGAGAAAATTGTTGATTTACTTAAGGAGCTCTTAAAATCTAACTCAATGGGTCGGTCTTATATCAACTACAAACACAAGAAGACCAACTATACTCCAAAACCCAAAACTATTATGAAATGGGTTCCTAAGGTTACTTGCTTGGTTGCCCACATGACTTTCAAAGCTTCAAGCCATTCAAAGTGATACCTAGATAGTGGATGCTCCAGGCACATGACTGGTGACAAAGTTCTGTTCACCAATCTTAAAGACATGACTGATGGTTCAATCACATTTAGTAATGGTAGCAACTGTAGGATTATTGGCCAAGGTACGGTTTAACTTTCTAACCTCCCTCTATTTGAGAATGTTTTATATGTAGAAGGTTTAAAACACAACTTATTAACCATTTCTCAAATTTGTGATAAAAATCATAGCGTAAAATTCTCTAACCTAAGGTGTGAAATTTTAAATAAAAATGATTCTGTAATGTTAACTGGTCGTAGAGCTTCTGAAAAATGCTATATTGTAAGTGACTCCAGCTCATCTAATTTATCGTGTTACATGGTCTATACCGATGAGACCGAGTTATGGCATAAATGCCTTGGACATGTACACTACTGTAACTTGTATAGATTGAGCAAAAGAGAGTTAGTAAGAGGCCTACTCAAAATACAAAAAAATGATAAAATATGTGGCGAATGCCAGATTGGCAAGCAAACTAGGAGTTCTCACAAAAAAGTAGACTCCAGTGCCACATCTAAACCGCTCAAACTCCTTCATACGGATCTTATTAGACCAACTAGAACGGATAGTCGAGGTGGCAAAAAGTATATTCTGGTAATCGTTGATGACTCTACCAGATATACTTGGGTAGTCTTCTTAAGAGACAAATAAAAAACTCTCGATGAAGTTAAAAGGGTACTTAGACGTATCCAAAATGAAAAAGAGACTCAAGTCTGTAAAATCCGTAGTGATTATGGATCAGAATTTGAGAATAGCGGTTTTGAGAATGTGATCAGGGAATATCACATGAATTCTCTACACCCAAAACACCACAACAAAATGGTATATTAGAAAGAAAAAATAGAGTGTTTAAGAAATGGCAAATGTAACGTTAAACAGTATGAAGCTCCCTAAAAATCTTTGGGCCGAAGCCGTAAATATTGTGTGTTATATAATTAACCGCGTTTATACGAGAAAATCAAATCATAAAATGGCTAATAAAATGTGGTTATTGATGATCACTTGAAAACACCTGTCTCAAGTTTAGATAATGATGAAGCACTAATTGATAAACCAGATTCTTCATTAAGTCAAAATAACTCTGAACTGGGAACTATTAAAGACCATCCAACTAATCAAATTCTTAGAAACCCTCTCACTGGTGTACACACTCGTAAACAACTAGAAGATGTGTGTAACTACATGTTATTTACATCCCAGATAGAACCGGCTAACGTTAAAGAAGCTGTTACTGACGAAAACTGGATAGTTGCGATGCGAGAAGAGCTTAATCAATTTGTTAGAAATGATGTTTGGCACTGAGTTCCTAGACCAAAAGATAAACATATTATCGATACTAAGTTGATTTTCAAAAATAAGTCTGATGAACTTGGTAATATAATTAGAAACAAGGCTAGGCTGGTTGTACAAGGGTATACTCAAATTAAAGGAATCGATTATGATGAGACCTTTGTCCCAGTAGCTTGTCTTGAATCAATCAGACTATTTATATCCATTGCTTGCTTTAGAAAGTTCAAAATTTATCAAATGGATGTAAAGAGTGCTTTTTAAATGGAAATTTGCATGAAGAAGTGTATGTTGAACAGCTAATGGGTTTTTAAGACCCTAAGAATGCTGATCATGTCTATCGCCTAAAAAAGGCTCTCTATGGTTTAAAACAAGCTCCCAGGGCATGGTATGAAAAGTTGACTAAGTTTTTGCTAAGTCATAATTTTTTAATGGAAAGTGTTGATAAAACTCTATTTGTAAATAAACATAATGATCACATTTTAATAGTGAAAATATATGTTGATGATATTATTTATGGATCTACCTATGCTAATATGATTGTTAAGTTTGCTGATCTTATGAAATCTAAGTTCGAAATGAGCATGGTTGGAGAATTGAATTATTTTCTTGGGTTGCAAGTTAAACAACAACCTGATGGTTTCTTTATTTCTTAAACCAAATATGCTCTGAACTTAGTTAAAACGTTTGGATTTGAGAATGGAAAAATTTTTGACACTCCTATGAGTACGACTCTAAAACTCTCAAAGGACTCTACAGGTAAGAAAGTGGATCCTAAATTGTATCGTAGTATGATAGGTAGTTTGTTGTATTTAACTGTAAGTCGACCTGATATTGCATTTAGCGTAAGGATTTGCGCTAGATATCAATCTGACCCTAAAGAGTCACATTTAACTGCTGTTAAGCGAATTATGTGATATGTCGCAAGTTCAACTAATCTGGGTCTTTGGTATCCACATGATACTAGTGTTCAATTAGCTGGTTACACTGGTACTGATTGGGCTGGTAACGTTGATGATAGAAAATCAACCAGTGGTGGTTGTTTTTATGTTGGGAACTTTTAGTTTCTTGGCAAAGTAAGAAACAAAGTTCCATATCGCTCTCAATTGCTGAGGTGAATACATTGCAGCAGGTAATGCTTATACTCAACTTATATGGATGAAAAGAATGCTAAGCGATTACGAAATTGCATAGGACTCTATAGTTTTATATTGTGATAATTCCAGTGCAATTAATATATCTAAAAATCCAATCCAGCATTCACAAACTAAGTACATTGACATTAGATATCACTACATTTGTGAGTTAGTGGAAGAAAAGACAATTACTCTAGAATACATTCCGACCGAGACTCAACTTGTTGACATTTTCATGAAACCGCTTGATAAAAGCAGGTTTTCTAAATTGAAATTTGAGTTTGGTATGTGCAATTTGAATTGATTATTCATGCATTTCTATATTATATTGTATATATTTATTATTTTGCTTGTTTAAAATTTTAAATTTCAAGAACATTGCATATTTTTGGTTGTGCACGACCAGTCGAGTAGCGCAGATTTGATGTTTATTTGAGGGAAAAACCCTTCTTTTCTTCATTCGGGTTACTTCTCCAACGAGTCCTAGCTCGACCGGTCAAACCCATCTCCCTAGTTCTTCAAGGTTAGTGCTTTATTTCAATTTTCCTTATAGATTCAAGCTCTTATCACTTCTTTTTCATCTTTGGAATGATTTATTTCTTGTTTCATTGAGGTTTTTTGAGTTTTCTTCTCCAAAATTTAATTTTGAGAAAACTCACTCTACTTCTTTTGCAAGCTTTTAATTCCTTGATTTGCTAGTTGTAAATGGAAGGTAGAGGCAAAAAGAAAAGTTTTCATTGTCCTTCAACATTTAGATCGACACCTATCATAAGGTGCCACCTTCATTCACCCGAAGATGATCCCTCCTTTATGCGGGATTTAAGGTTGCACAATGTTATAGTTGAACGACCTGTTCATGTTGAACATATAGCTCCATTTGATCTCCTTCCGCTTCTTCAATCTGTAGGATGGGATAACATTCTACATTGAGGTGGGCCAGCATACCAGTCTATTGCATAAGCTATGTATGCTTGTATTTCTGATTTTTCAACTAAAAATTTAACTTTTATTATAGCAACTAGAGAAGGCCCATTTGAAGTAGACTGACATCTGATTTCTGGCCTACTGGACATACCTGTCAATGATGAAGGTATTCCAATTAGTACTCTAGTAGCTAAACTATCTGAATTAGAAAAACGTACACTTACTAGAGCATTGTGTAACATAGATGCGCAATGGAGTCAAAATGGGAATGCGCTTACTTCAAAGTATTTGTTACCTTGATAAAGGGTCCTTCACAAGATATTTATTTCAAATCTTTATCCACGTTCTGGTAACAAAACCGAACTCACCTCTTTCATGGTTCGGATTCTACATTCTACCATCTCTGATACATCTGTATATACATCTGTATATCTTCCCTCTCAATCCTGGACACAGTGATATCCCTTTTGCATATGTTATGACTGTGTTGGCCACCCATATGTTAGTGGTTATGCCTGTTGGAGAGGCTCCTATTCAACACCTAATCTTCAACAACTCAAATATAAACAAGATGAATTTGAGGTTGGCCACAGGCCAAGTCAATATAGGTGCTGGTGGAAATGATGCAGCAAATGAAGAAGAAGGTGGTGATTTACCTCCAGATGACATTAACATGGATGATATCTTTGATGTGATCAAATCAGATTCTGAGGCTGACCCTGATTATCAGCCTTCTGATTTCGCAAAGAAGTTGAATACTCTTGAGGAACAGGTGGCTCATATTCGTGTAACCAAGAATTCACAATTTGCTTATATGCGTAAATATATGAGGCACATTAATAAGGGTTTACATCAAATTGATCCATCTATTCCTGCTCATTTTTTAGGATCTGATTAGTATTTTCTAATCTTGGTTTGTAATAACTTTAATGATACTTGGATTTCTTTTGTCTTGTGAGGTTATACTTGACTTAACTTGGTAGCACTTGGTTGAACTTGGTTAATTATGTTTGAACATGATTTGCTTATGGATTTAATACGTTAACTATCTTGATCATTTTTTCCTCAATACTCTTCTTATTCTTCCTTCTTTATCTACTTCCACTTTTATTTCTTGCTTCCTTCCTTTGTCATATTGTGACAAAAAGGGGGAGAATTTTTGCACGCTTAATATATGGTGATTGTGGTATATTGGTATATTGGCATGTGGATTGTATATGGATTGTGGATTATGGATGAATTGATTGTGAATTATTCTATTTTGGCGAAGGGGAGTTAAAGTGAGGGGGAGTATTGTTGGTGGAATTGATGCAAATTGATAACTGGTGCATGATTCTTTAACCAAGTTGTAATTGGTTTCTTTTTGTAACTGGATATGTTTGTATGAGTGTGTTTTGTCACAAATTTGACAAAGGAGGAGATTGTAAGTGCTGTGGTTTCTAGCTCCTATAATTGTCAAATTTTGTAGTGTCAAAACCTCTCTTGGAATCTATGTCTTATGTAGCTCATCTACATAATGAAGTTTGTGCATCTCTCAAGGACAAGGGTCTTTAGTTCAAGAACTTCAAAGGCAAGTGTACTCGTTCATGTTCATGTACAACATCAATTGTGAATTCAAGCTTTCAAACTTCGAGAGTTTAAGAGTTTCAAAGCTTCGTACATGTCAAGACAACGTTCCTAGATTTTGATACTCAAGTTCTAACTTCAACGTTAGTCAATTTCAAGCTTCATCGTATGACAAGATCTCAAGCTTCGTGAACTTCAAAGAACGACTATCAACTGAAGAAAAAAGAAGACTCAATGTTCATACATCAATAACAAGGTATGAATGACCCTAGATTGACCTTAGGGTAGGTCATTTTGAATACATAATTCAATTAGATCATTTTATAAGTGAATAGATTGTTTCTTGACTAGTCTTGGACTCTGTTCGACTAGTCCTAGCACTGGCTCGACCAGTCCAATAAATTCCTTGATCAGTCCTAAGTTTGTTTAAGATTTTTAAAATTTTTTGTTAAGCCTCGACCAGTCCTGGAGACTGCTTGACCGGTTATGTGAACAGTGCTCGACTTGTTCTCGACCAGTCCTACAGCCTCGACTCAAAGTCCAACAACTGAATCTAGTTCCACACGACCAGTCGTGGACAGGTCATGACTAGTCGTGGGGGTCCCTTGACCGGTCATGAAGGGCTGCGACCAATTGTGGAACGACTTTATCTTATTGCGCTCAAAATTTCAAAAATCTGTTGGTCCTACGACCAGTCATGGTGTCCTCAGGACCAGTCGTGAACATGATTTCTTCACTTATAAATGGATCATGAATTTCAGAATTTTTTATTCAATTCAACCTAAATCAATACATCACTCTGAGAGATAAGTTAGTCATTTTTTAAGTTATATCGTGCTCCTTTAATATTCTCTTTTATTAGCTTTCTTTGCATTTGATTTTCAATTTTTGCATTCCAATTTTATTTAAAAGAGGTATTGAAGTATTCCCATTTCTTAAAATCAAAATCAAATCAAGATAGTCAAAGGTGCGTTAAATCTAAAATCAATTTAGAACCTATAACCATATCATAAGTGAGTTTGGACATTGAACTTCTATGTTGAACTTCTACTTCGATTTAGTTCCTTCGGGCAGCATCAAAAAGAGAATATCCAGGTATTTTATATTATTGTAAATTTCTGTATTTTGGTTTCATTTAGATTGTGCAAGAAAAATCTCTCTGTTTTGGTTTGTCTGAGGTGATCCAGAAAACTCAAAGTGTGGGGTTTTTGAATTGCGTAAGCTCACTTGAAAGACACAATTGTGAGGGTTTTAGGTAAACTTGGAAAAACTTATTTTCATAGTGAACGTTAATATCCACTGTGTGAGGATATTAGGAGTGGAGTAGTTGTGTGGCTGTTTTTTTAAACAGTTGGTGTACAAACAAGCGAACCACTATAATTTCTGGTCTTGTGGTGATTCATTGTTTATTTCTTTTCGTGGATGATTGTAATTTCATTTTTTGCATTGTGAAGAATGTTGTAATTTTTTTTATGCAAGTGTGGGAATGTTGCAATAGCTTAAATTTCTTTCCTTGCTATTTATTTCTTTATTCCTCTGTATCAGTTTGAGTTTTTGATACACAAACCATTCTAGTTTGAGTTTGAGTTTGAGTTTTTTATGGTGTAAGGTTGTCCTGCCATAAACCCTTGGTTTTTATGGTGTAAGGTTGTCCTTAGAACAACATCTGTATCAACCTCTCAATACTTATTCATTTGAGGTTATCTTTAAATTCAACATTGTGGGATTGCCTATTGCTATCTGTATTTAATTTATTTAAATTCTACTGTTATTTTTTTTTAAAAATTTGGCATAGTCCTATTCACCCCCCCCCCCCCCCTCTAGGACATATAGCTTGGCCTTTTTAAGTGGTATCAAAGCCTAATAGCTCATTTTTATAGTTATTACTTTTTGGATTAATTTCCTGAGCTCATCGATCTGAGCTTAGTAAGATGTCAAATTTTGATAACTTATCAATCACTAGGCCTCCATCATTTTATGGCTCCAATTATGCCTATTGGAAAGCCAGGATGAGAATTTTCTTAAAATCCATGGATGAGAGTGTGTGGTAAGCCACAGTGACTGATTGGACCCCTCCTACTATTGAAATAACTGGCATCGATAGATCTAAAACTATGAGAGTTACACCTTACTTCTGTTAGACCACACTTCAGAAAAGTGAGAGTAGTGCTAATGCAAAAGCACTAAATGCAATCACTTACGCACTATCACCGGATGAATTCAAAAGAATTATATCTTGTGATATTGCAAAGTAAGCCTGAGATATTTTAGAAATGACACACAAGGGAACACCAATTGTCAAGTCTAAAGTCCAAATCCTCACAACCAAATTTGAGAAAATACGTATGGAGGAAAGTAAAACTTTCATGGACTTTTATACTAGATTAAATGACATCGTTAACTCTATGTGGGGTCTCGGTGATAAAATCCCAGAAAGTAAAGTCTGTGCAAAGATATTACCCTCACTACCTGAACGGTTCAATTCAAAGGTGACTGCGATCCAGGAACTTTGTTGTATGGACAATATGAGGGTAGAAGAATTAGTTGGGTCATTACAGACCTATGAGTTAAACTTAAAAGCTCCTAAAGCTAAATCCATCGCCCTTAAATCTTCTAAATGTATTTCTCAAGAAAATAGTAATTCTGATTTAGAAAATTTTGAAGATGATATGACCCTTTTAGCTATAAAGTTTTGCAAAGTTTTCAAAAGTAAAAAAGAGAGTTGATTTTTAAAAATCTAATGATAAGAAAAGATCTAAATCTAAAACTTGGAAATCATTAAAAGATAGTCAATGCTACAACTGCCATGAATATGGGCATTTAGCAAATAAGTACCCTAAAAAGGACAAACTTAAAAAGAAAGGTATGTTGGCTACTTGAGATGAATCTTCTGGCACTAAAGCCTCTTCTGAATCAGAAGATTCTGAAACCAAGTTGGGTAATGAAGTTAAAGCCCTTATGACTTTAGCCAAGTTCACATTTTCAGATAATGATGATTCAACTAGTGAAGAAAATCAGAATAGTGATCATGAAAATAAAGAAGATATTCAAGATGCTTATAATGCCCTATACAAGGAAAGTTGTAAAATTGTGATAATACTAAAACTTCAAAAAGAAAAGTTTTCAAAACTTAAAGAAAATTTTGATACTCTTGTTTTAGAAAAATCCCACATTTCAGATTGTTTTGAAAAAACTAAATGCGATTTAGATTTGAAAACCTCCCTTATTGAAAATCTAAAATCTGAAAATGAAAACCTAAAACTTGAAGTCTCTTCACTTTTGAGTTTAAAGGATACATGGAGGTAAGCCCAAGGTGATCCTAAGTTATTAAAACTATTATCCGGATCCAGAAAATGTGGCGACCGATCCGATTTGGGTTACGACAAAAATATTCCTCCCAATCATAAGAATACACCTAACTCAAAAGGGAAATGTTTCAATCCTTAAAACCTAAAAGCAACAATATCAACTATAAAAATTAGAATCGTAATCTTTTAGATAAGAAAATTGTTATTTACTTAAGGAGCTCTTAAAATCTAACTCAATGGGTCAGTCTTATATCAACTACAAACACAAGAAGACCAACTATACTCTTAAACCCAAAATTATAATGAAATAGGTTCCTAAGGTTACTTGCTTGGTTTCCCACACGGCTTTCAAAGCTTCAAGCCATTCAAAGTGGTACGTAGACAGTGGATGCTCCAGGCACATGACTGGTGACAAAGGTCTGTTCACCAATCTTAACATTTGGTGATGGTAGCAACTACAAGATTATTAGCCAAGGTACGTTTCAACTTTCTAACCTCCCTCTATTTGAGAATGTTTTATATGTAAAAGGTTTAAAACACAACTTATTAAGCATTTCTCAATTATGCGATAAAAATCATAGCGTAAAATTTTCTAACCTAGGGTGTGAAATTTTAAATAAAAACGGTTCTGTAATATTAACTGGTCGTTGAACTTCTGAAAACTGTTATATTGTAAGTGACTCTAGCTCATCTTATTTATCATGTAACATGGTCCATACTGATGAGACCGAGTTATCGCATAAACGCTTTGGACATGTACACTACCGTAACTTGTATAGATTGAGCAAAAGAGAGCTAGTAAGAGGCCTACAAAAAATACAAAAAATTGATAAAATATGTGGCGAATGCCAGATTGGCAAGCAAACTAGGAGTTCTCACAAAAAAGTATACTCCAATGCCACATCTAAATCGCTCGAACTCCTCCATATAGATATTATTTGACTAACTAGAACGAAGAGTCGAGGTGGCAAAAAGTATATTCTGGTAATCGTTGATGACTTTACTAGATATTCTTGGATAGTCTTCTTAAGAGACAAATCAGAAACTCTCGATGAGGTTAACAGGGTACTTGGACGTATCCAAACTGAAAAAGAGACTCAAGTCTGTAAGATCCGTAGTGATTATGGATCAGAATTTGAGAATAACGGTTTTGAGTAGTTTTGTTGTGATCAGGGAATATCACATGAATTCTTTGTGCCCAAAAGACCACAACAAAATGGTATAGTAGAAAGAAAAAATAGAGTGTTTCAAGAAATGACAAATGTAATGTTAAACAGTATGAAGCTCCCTAAAAATCTTTGGGTTGAAGCCATAAATACTGCGTGTTATATAATTAACCGCGGTTATATGAGAAAATCAAATAGTAAAATGGCTTATGAAATGTGGGTATTGATGATCACTTGAATACACCTGTCCCAAGTTCAGATAATGATGAAGTACTTCTAATTGATAAACTAGACTCTTCATTAAGTCAAAATCACTCTGAACTGAGAACTGTTAAAGACCATCCAACTAATCAAATTCTTGGAAACACTCTTATTGATGTACGCACTCATAGACAACTAGAAGATATGTGTAACTACTTGTGCTTTGCATCCCAGATAGAACCGGCTAACGTAAAAGAAGCTCTTACTGACGAAAATTGGATAGTTGCGATGCAAGAATAGCTTAAGCAATTTGTTAGAAATGATGTTTGATACTTAGTTCCTAGACTGAAAGATAAACATATTATCAATACTAAGTGGATTTTCAAAAATAAGTTTAATGAACTTGGTAATATAATTAGAAACAAGGCTAAGCTGGTTGTACAAGGGATAACTCAAATTGAAGGAATCGATTATGATGAGACCTTTGCCCCAGTAGCTCATCTTGAATCAATCAAATTATTTATATCCATTGCTTGCTTTAGAAAGTTCAAAATTTATCAAATTGGCATGAAGAAGTGTATGTTCAACAACCAACGGGTTTTGAAGACCATAAAAATATTGATCATGTCTAGGCTCTCTACGGTTTAAAACAAGCTCCCAGGGCATGGTATGAAAAGTTGAATAAGTTTTTGCTAAGTCATAATTTTTTAATGTGAAGTAATGATAAAACTCTGTTTGTAAAGAAACATAATGATCACATTTTAATAGTGCAAATATATGTTGATGATATTATTTATGGATCTACCTACGCTAACATGACTGTTGAGTTTGCTGATCTTATGAAATCTAAATTCGAAATGAGCATGCTTAGAGAATTGAATTATTTTCTTAGGTTGCAAGTTAAACAGCAACCTGATGGTTTCTTTATTTCTCAAACCAAATATGCTCTGAACTTAGTTTAAAAGTTCGGATTTGAGAATGGGAAAAATTTTGATACTCCTATGAGTTCGACTCTAAAACTCTCAAAGGACTCTACAGGTAAGAAAGTGGATCCTAAATTGTATTGTAGTATGATAGGTAGTTTGTTGTATTTAACTGTAAGTCGACCTGATATTGCATTTAGTGTAAGGATTTGCGCTAGATATCAATCTGACCCTAAAGAGTCACATTTAATTGCTATTAAGCGAATTATGTGATATGTCGCAAGTTCAACTAATCTGGGTCTTTGGTATTCACATGATACTAGTGTTCAATTAGCTGGTTACACTGATGCTGATTGGGCTGGTAACGTTGATGATAGCAAATCAACCAGTGGTGGTTGTTTTTATGTTGAGAACTGTTTAGTTTCTTGGCAAAGTAAGAAACAAAGTTCCATATTGCTCTCAATTGCTGAGGCTGAATACATTGCAGCAGGTAATTCTTATACTCAACTTGTATGGATGAAAAGAATGTTAAGCGATTACGAAATTGCATAGGACTCTATGGTTTTATATTGTGATAATTCCAGTGCAATTAATATATCTAAAAATCCAATCCAGCATTCACGAACTACGTATATTGACATTAGATATCACTACATTCGTGAGTTAGTGGAAGAAAAGACAATTACTTTGGAATACATTCCGACCGAGACTCAACTTGCTGACATTTTCACGAAATCGCTCGACAAAAGCAGGTTTTCTAAATTGAAATTTGAGCTTCATATGTGCAATTTGAATTAATTATTCATGTGTTTCTGTATTATATTGTATATATTTGTTTAAAATTTTAAAATTTAAGAAAATTGCGTATTTTTGGTTGTGCACGACCAGTCGAGTAGCGTGGGTTTGTATTTATTTTGGGGAAAAACCCATCTTTCTTCATTTGGGTTTCTTCTCCAACGGGTCCTAGCTCGACCGGTCGAACCCATCTCCGTAGTTCTTCAAGGTTAGTGCTTTATTTCCATTTTTCTTGTAGATTGAAGTTCTTATCAGTTCTTTTTCATCTTTGGAGTGATTTGTTTCTTGTTTCATTAAGGTTTTTGGGGTTTTCTTCTCCAAAATCTGATTTTGAGAAAACCCACTCTACTTATTCTATAACCTTTTGATTTCTTGATTTGCTAGTTGCAAATGGAAGGTAGAGGCAAAAAGAAAAGTTCTCGTGGTCCTTCAACATCTATATCGACACCCATCATAAAGCGCCACCTTCGGCTTGATGAGGGACATCGGGTCCAAAATTCCTGATGGCCCAAATTCAAGACAACATCATGCATGTTGCAGAAATTTTTCTAACCTTGCTGTCTTCTTTGCGAATGTGAAATTTATTGGGCCCAGCCCATTGGAGCCTTTATGCATGTTTGTGAGGCCCATCTCATGATGTTCCAAAGGGCCATGGGGCCTAGGTTTTGGGCCTATGTCCCTGGATTAGCAGGCCATGATGGGCATCCAGCTGGTGGACACCCATCATGGGCTGACCACCCATGGTCAAGCCCCCCATGATGTATGTTGTTCCTCCATGCCGTCCTCCCATTTTGTAAGGCCCATATGTATATTGTCCACCCTAGGTGGATGTCCCATGTGTGGGGCCCACTTGGGATGTGAGGAGCCCACCTTAGTGTATGGTCCAGGCCGTCCATAGCCTTAGACGTCCCACCCTTGGGACGTCTTTGCTTAGGTTGATGGGCCTGCTTTCTAACGGCGTGGCCTGCTAGATATATGTGTTGCACATTTCTCCTTCTCATCTAGTGGGACCCATAGTAATGTGTGTGGGCCATCAAAAATTAAATATACTATAAATTAAATTATTTGTTGAAATCCAATAAACCCAGAAAGCAGGTGGGCTGGAAATTCAGCAATGGGCCCAATGTTGCTGCCCATAAATATTTGTTTGGGGCAGCATGACCCACCAGATTTTAGGATGATTTAATCAGTTTTCTTGCAATTTCCTTCAATATTTGGGTTTAATTAGTGCTCATCTAAGGCCCACCCAAGTTGAATTTTTATTGGAACATTGTATGTGGTTAATTGACTAGTTCCTTAGGCCTTTTGGACTAGAACCTTTTAAGTAGGCCCATTGACCTTTAGGCCTATGCTCTTCTACCTATTGTGATGGGTTCATGGGCTATCATATGCAAGTAGTTGGGCCCTTGGCTGCCCACCAAATTAACCATGTACTTGGGCTAAGAAGTGAGGCCTAACTCACTAGTATTAAGTGTAAAATTGCCCATGTGGATGAACTACTAGGCTGCCCATGAGGCCTACCACAATATGTAGGTTTATGACCTTTATAGTTGGGCTCAAACCTTGCTTGAGGGCCCACCATATTGCCTATGAGTTGGGCTTTGTGTATAGCTAATTAGGTCATGCATTGCTTGGGCCTTGGATCTTAGCGGGCTACCTTTTGGGACCCAGTTGAGGTTGGATGTCCTCCTTGGTGGCCTTAAGGTAGGCCTATAGGGCCCTTATAGGTGGTTGAAGGCGCACCTTGGACCTTGATTAGGACCGTTTCTTCCTTGGGATTATGACTCTCTTAGCTTGTGGGCCATCCCAAAGTGCTGGGCCCCCACTATAAGACTTCATTCCTCCTTAGAGTACCTGTCTATGTATCTAGACCTTGTCCCTCCTTGGAAAGGAGGAATATATTCTATAGGTAGTGCACTTACATCATTGTGACCCATATGCATCATCTGTGTGTATTGATTACATTGTGTGGTGGTCATAGAGAGATGAAGTTTCTCCCCTTGTGCACATTTAGTGCCTGAAGCTGGTGCATGATCTGTATGTCTGACTCATGCATTGACATCGCATTTCATGATGATACTATCCTTGCTTTATTAGGGCCTCGCCTCCACAAGGATACTCGTGGATGGTTGGATGTGTGGATATCGGAAATGATACTTAAGCACACCGGATCCATAGGATGCCCATGGGTGAAATTCTCAAAACTTACATGGTACTAAGGATCTGCTCCAACGCCATGACCAGGTAAAATATATGAGCGCATGAGGGCCTTATACCGTTAGGCTGTGACTCCCACTATCATGTAGTCAGTTGGATAGGGGTGTGGCCTTACTTGCCTGATGTAAGGAGATATATCTAGGCTAAGTCTGACCAGCTTGTGAATGGGTCCGCTACTGTCAGGCCTTGCTGGTGATTTGTCGTCCACAGGTAGGTAGTGAGGTCTCTTATGCTCGTTTGACTATACGGGGTCTGTAGAGCGGCAGTATCCAGTAGTGTAATGGACCCCGGTGATTTCCTTATGATTGGAAATGTACTTGATATGTGGATTAGATATGAGCACTAACATTACTTGCATCACATTCGCATCGGTTGTATAAGCCCCCTTCATGCATTGTCTTAGTATGGTGCCCAGTACTCATTGCATCGTATTCATGATGGGCCTTGGTAAGGATGGTGATATTGTCTTGGAGAATGTTTCCCTCTCTATACCTCCTACTATTCGTCTATGCACCATTGTCACACACTTTCACCACCCTCTAAGCTTCTATAAGCTTATGCACGATTGATGCATGCAGGAGATTGTAGGCAGGCGTCGTAGTGGCAGAGCATAGAGTAGAGTTGAGCTTGAGGACTCCAGTGTTGTTGACTTTTCTCTCCTTTTCTATCATCTTATGTATGTGTAAGTGTTATAGTTTATATCAGTCTATATCCCTATCGATTGTGAAATTTGTGATGACAAAATCACTGTTATATAACTTGTATAAGTGAAGCTCTTTCCAAGATCAACTCTCTTGAACAAGCAAAGTTCACAACAAGCAAAGATTACAAGTACAAAGATCAACCTTGACTTCAAGTATTGCTCACAAGACAAGACTCAAGAATGCAAGATTTCAAGAAGAGTACAAGGCAGTTCGTAAAGAACTCAAGACACTTTCGAGGTTGAGCTACATCAAGACTTCTAGGCTTAAACTTCAAGGTCACTTGTTCCTAATGTTTTCGATGTCCTTACTTCTTGAATGAGGTTTGTTTGACCATAGGTTGACCTTAGAAGTAGGCCATTTTGGATACATAAGTCATATGTATATGACACTTGTGTTTGGGCAGTTCGGGGACTTGTCCTAGGCTTTCTTCGACTAGTCCTAGCTCTACTTCGACCAGTCCAAGAAATTCCTCGGCGATCAAATAAGTTTGTTACAAAATCCGGATAATTTCTCATTGAGGCTTCGACCAGTCCTAGAATCATTCGACCAAATCGAAAAAAGTGATCGCTTTTACGACCACAAAATCTTCGATTCAAAGTCGGCGATAAATTACAAGGTCTTCGACCAGTCGAAGGTGACCTACGACCCGGTCGAAGGAGGCCTTTGACCCGGTCGTAGAATCCAAAGCTTATCGCGCCCGATTTTTTTCAAATCTGTTATTTCTTCGACTAGTCGAAGAGCTCCCTAGACCAGTCGAAGATGCGATCTGCACACCTATAAATAGAGCACGAAACTCAGAAGAATTCAAGCAATTAATTAATCCATTCAAGCCAATCTTCGTCAAACTTCTAAGAGATAATTTTGTGCTCCATCTAAGCTAAGTGTACTTATTTTATACTCTCTTTCTTTAGCTTTATTTAATTGATTTTGTTTCTGCTATTCCAATCTAATCTGAAAAGATGAATTGTTATTCCCTTTCTTTGAAATCAAAATCAATTAAGGCAAGCCCTAGTTGGTCTAATTTAAAATCTATTAGAACTAGAACCATTATAATTGAGTACTGGACATTGAACTTGAACATTCAATCATTTACTCTGATTTGGTTCTACTGGGCTGCTACAATGAAGGAGATAATCAGGTATTTTACATTTAATTGTAAATTCCTTTCTGTTTTGGTTTCTTTCAAGATTTGCCAGAAAAATCTTGTTGTATTGGTTATCTGAGGAGAGCCGGAAAACTCGAAGTGGGGTTTTTTATTGTGTAAGCCCACAGACAAGACACAATTGTAAAGGTTTTGGGTGAACCTGTGAAAACCTATTTTGTTAGTGAACGCTAATATCCCCTGTGTGAGGATATTAGGAGTGGAGTAGCATTCTGTGTGGCTGTTGTTTAATAGTTGGTGAACACACAGGCGAACCACTATAATCCCTTGTGTTGTGGGTGAATGATTTACATTTCTAATCTTTAATATTCATTTACGGGATGTATGTGTGGTGGTGAATAATTCAAGCATTGTGGGAATTTTGTAATAATTTAGAATTTACTTTCCACTATTCCTTTATCTGCTTGAAATTCAATTTCTTTTAAAGTTGTTCCAGCAAGGTTGCCCTGCCATTTTTATGGTGTATGGCTGTCCCTAGAACAATACATTTGTGATTACACTTTATTTCAATTTGTGCTTAATTCTATATTCCTCTTTGGTTTGAGATTTGATACAAAGATCTTTCTAGAAATAAGGTTGTCCTACCATAAACTCTAGTTTTTGGTAAAAGGTTGTCCTTAGAACAACATTTGTATTAATCCCTCAAGATCAGATTTTTGAGGTTGTTTTACTTTCCTGCATTGTGATTTATTTTGGCTATCATATTTATTTTAATTTCGCTGTTATAAGATTTATTTGGCATTGTCCTATCCACCCCCCCCTCTAGGACATATAGCTAGGCCTTTTCAAGTGGTATCAGAGCCTAATAGCTCGTTCTTATTGCTTTTTATTTGGATTTATTTCCTGAGCTAACGATCTAAGCTATTTAAAAAGATGTCAAATTTTGATAGCCTTTCAGTCACGAGGCCTCCACCATTTGATGGCTCCAACTATGCCTATTGGAAAGCCAGAATGAGAATCTTCTTAAAATCAATGGATGAGAGTGTGTGGCGAGCCACAGTGACCGAATGGAAAACTCCTACCATTGAAGTAACTGAATCCGACGGTTCAAAAACTATGTCTGTACCTGCTTATTATTTATGGACCACTCTTCAGAAAAGTGAGTATAGTGCCAATGCTAAAGCATTAAATGCAATCACTTGCGCACTATCAGCGGATGAGTTCAAAAGAATCATATCCTGTGATACTGCGAAACAAGCCTGGGATATACTAGAAATGACACACGAGGGTACATCAATTGTCAAAAGGTCTAAAGTCCAACTCCTTACAACCAAATTTGAAGAAATTCATATGGAGGAAAATGAAATGTTTATAGACTTTTACACTAGACTAAATGACATTGTAAACTCAATGTGGGGTCTTGGCGATAAAATCCCAGAAAGTAAAGTGTGTGCAAAGATATTACGCTCACTTCCTGAACGGTTCAATTCTAAAGTAATCGCGATCCAGGAACTTCGTGATACGGATAATATGAGGGTAGAAGAACTAGTTGGTTCTTTACAAACGTACGAGTTAAACTTTAAAGCTCCTAAAGGTAAATCGATTGCTCTAAAATCCTCTAAATGTAATTCAGAAGAAAAATCTGATTCAGAAGATGATATGACTCTTTTGGCTAAGAAATTCTACAAGATTTTTAAAAGCAAGAAAATGGTTGATTTCTAAAAATCAAACGATAAGAAGAAGTTTAGACTCAAATCTCAAAAATCTCTGAAAGATAGTCAATGTTACAACTGTCAAGAATATGGGCATTTGGCAAATAGATGTCCCAAAAAGGACAAATCCAAGAAGAAGAGTATGTTGGCTACGTGGGATGAATCATCTGATTCTGAAGCTTCTTCTGAATCAGAAGATTCTGAAACTGAGTTAGGGAATGAAGTTAAAACACTTATGACTCTAGCCAAATTCACATTTTCAGATAATGACTCAACAAGTGAAGAAAATCTGAGTAGTGAATATGAAAATGAAGATGATCTTCAAGATGCTTACAATGCCCTATACAAAGAAAGTTGTAAAATTGCTGTTAAACTTAAACTTCAAAAAGAAAAGTTTTCTAAACTCAAAGAATGTTTTGAATCACTTGTCTTAGAAAAATCACAAATTTCAGATTGTTTTGAAAAATCAAAATGCGATTTGGAATTCAAAAATTCTTTAATTGTTGATTTGAAATCTGAGATTGAAAATCTCAAAAAGGAAGTATCTTCTCTTCTGAGTCAAAAGGACACATGGAAATATGCCCAAGGTGATCCAAAGTTAGAAAAACTCTTATCTGGATCAAGAAAATGTGGCGATCTATCCGGGTTGGGCTATGATAAAAATTTATCTCCTAAACAAAAGTATACTCCTCCTATGTTTGTGAAAGGAGAGTCCTCAAACTCAAAAGGGCAAAATACTTATTAAGGTTTTTCTAGAAATTCAAAAACTCTTAAAAAACCTAGAAGTAGCCATGTCAACTTTAATCAGAAACGAAATCCACTAGCTGAAAAGATAGTAGATTTACTCAAGGAGTTCCTAAAATCTAACTCTATAGGTTATTCTTACAACTATAAACAAAAGAAGACCAACTATGTTCCTAAACCCAAAACAGTTATGAAATGGGTTCCTAAAGTCACCTGCTTAGTTGCTCACATTGCCTTCAAAGCAACAAGTCATTCAAAGTGGTACCTAGACAGTGGATGCTCTGGGCATATGACAGGTGACAAAGCTTTATTCACGGATCTAAAAGATATGACTGATGGTTCAGTCACATTTGGTGATGGTAGCAACTGCAAGATTATAGGCCAAGGTACGGTTCAACTTTTTAATCTTCCTGTGTTTAAAAATGTTTTATATGTTGAAGGCCTAAAACATAACTTACTTAGCATATCTCAGATATGTGATAATAACCATAGTGTTCGGTTCTCTAATCAAAGCTGTGAGATACTAAATAATAAGGGTTCTGTAATATTAATTGGACGAAGAATGTCTGAAAATTGCTATATCATTAGCGAATCCAGCTCATTTAATCAAACATGTTACATGGTCCATACAGACGAGACTGATTTATGGCACAAACGTCTTGGACATGTTCATTATCGAAATTTATACAGATTGAGCAATCAAGAACTTATAAGAGGTTTACCCAAACTTCAGAAATTAGATAAAATATGTGGTGAGTGCCAGATAGGCAAACAAACAAGGAACTCATACAAAAAGGTGAATTCAAATACCACATCAAAACCACTCGAACTTCTTCACATGGATCTAATTGGACCTACCAGAACGGAAAGTCGTGGTGGTAAAAAGTATATTCTGGTAATAGTTGATAACTTTACCAGATACACTTGGGTAGTCTTCTTAAGGGATAAATCTAAAACCTTTGAAGAAGTAAGAAAAGTTCTCAAAAGGATTCAAACTGAAAAATCTTCTCAAATCAGTAAGATTCGTAGTGATCATGGATCTGAATTTGAGAATAGCAATTTTGAGAAGTTCTATACTGACCAAGAATATTACATGAATTCTCAGCTCCCAAAACTCCACAACAAAATGGAATTGTGGAAACAAAGAATACGGTGCTTCAAGAAATGGCTAATGTCATGTTGAATAGCATGAAGCTCTCTAAAAATCTTTGGGCTGAAGCTGTAAATACAGCTTGCTATATTATTAACCGAGTCTATACTAGCAAAGATAATAATAAAACGGCTTACGAATTATGGTTCAATAAAAAGCCTACTGTCAAATACTTTCGAGTTTTTGGCAGCAAATGTTATATTTTACGAGATCGTGAAAATTTGGGAAAATTCGATACAAAGAGTGATGAAGGGATTTTTCTAGGATATTCCTTAAACAGTCGTGCTTATAGGGTTCTGAACAAAAGAACTGGTGTGATTCAAGAATCCATCAATGTTGTCATTGATGATCACTTAAATAAGTCAAACTCTAATTCAGATAATGATGAAGTTCTAATCATTAATAAACCCGATACTTCATCAAATCAGACTGAATCTGAATTGAGGACTATTAAAGATCATCCAACCACTCAAATTCTTGGAAACCCTCTCACTGGTGTTCGCACCCGTAGACAACTTGAGGATTTATGTAATTATGTATGTTTCACATCCCAAATAGAACCATCTAATGTAAAAGAAGCTCTTGTTGATGAGAACTGGATTGTTGCAATGCAAGAAGAACTTAACCAATTTGTAAGAAATGATGTTTGGTATCTCGTACCAAGACCTAAAGACAAACACATCATTGGAACAAAATAGATTTTCAAAAATAAGTTGGACGAATGTGGAAGTATAATTAGAAATAAGGCTAGACTAGTGGTACAAGGTTACACTCAAATAGAAGCAATTGATTTTGATGAAACTTTTGCACCAGTAGCACGTCTTGAATCTATCAGGCTATTTATATCCATTGCATGTTTTAGAAAGATAAAAATATATCAAATGGATGTGAAAAGTGCTTTTCTAAATGGCGATTTACATGAATAAGTATATGTTGAATAGCCAATGGGTTTTGAAGATCTCAAAAATACTGATCATGTGTATCGGCTTAAAAAGGCACTTTATGGATTAAAACAAGCACCTAGGGCATGGTATGAGAAACTAACCAAATTTCTTTTAAGTCACAATTTTCAAATGGGATCTGTTGATAAAACTCTATTTGTTAAAAAACATAATGATCATATCTTAATAGTACAAATTTATGTTGATGATATCATCTATGGATCAACTTGTACTAACTTGACTACTGAGTTTGCAGACTTGATGAAATCACAGTTTGAAATGAGCATGGTTGGAGAATTAACTTATTTCCTTGGTTTGCAAGTTAAGCAGCAACCTGAAGGAATATTCATCTCTCAATCTAAGTATGCCTTGATTCTAATCAAGAGATTTGGATTTGAGAATGGCAAGAATTTCGATACTCCTATGAGTACTACCCCGAAACTCTCAAAAGACTCTAATGGTAAAAATGTTAATTCAAAACTTTATCGGAGTATGATTGGTAGTTTGTTATATTTAACTGCTAGTAGACCTGATATTTCTCTAAGTGTTGGTATTTGCGCGAGATTTCAATCTAATCTAAAAGAATCTCACTTGATTGCTGTTAAGCGGATTATTAGATATGTTGCAAGTACTGTAAATCTTGGTCTCTGGTATCCTCATGAGACTAGTGTCCAACTTGCTGGGTACTCAGATGCTGATTGGGTTGGTAATCTAGATGATAGAAAATCAACCAGTGGTGGTTGCTTTTACATTAGAAATTGTTTAGTTTTCTGGTTTAGTAAAAAACAAAATTCTATATCACTTTCAACAGCTGAAGCTGAGTATATCGCAGCTGGTAATGCATGTACACAGCTTGTTTGGATGCAACGAATGCTAAGTGATTATGGAATCAAACAGGATTCTATATTATTACATTGTGATAATTCCAGTGCAATAAATATTTCAAAAAATCCTATTCAGCATTCTCGTACTAAGCACATTGACATTAGATTTCATTATATTCGGGAATTGGTAGAAGAAAAAGTTATATCTTTGGAAATTATTCCTACTGAAGATCAAAGAGCTGATATTTTCACAAAACCTCTTGATAAAATCAGGCTTAATAAGATGAAATTTGATCTTGGCATGTGTATTTCAAAATGATTATTTAGGCCTATGTGTATCATAGTGTATATATTTGCTAGGTTTAATTTCATTTTCATTAAAAAATTGTAAGAAATATGTATTTCTGGACTTCCTTTGACCTGTCGTGAGTATACTCGACCAGTCGACCTTTGACCGGTCGTAGATACCTACGACCAGTCGTAGATCTCGGAAATCACTTAAATTTGGGGATTTTTGCTTTCTTCCTCATTTCGTTTTTCCTTTCTAAGGAGCCGAGCTTCGACTTGTCGAACCCACCATTCTTGTTCTTCAAGGTTAGTGTTTCATTTACGTTTTTCTTATAAATCTGTGTCTAGATTGCTTTCTTTTCTTACTTGAAGCTTTCTATTTAGGATTTCATTGAGATTTGGAGTTTGGATTTTGAAAAATTTGATTGAAGTAAACCTATTTCTCAATCCTTTACAACTCTTTCTTTCCGTGTTATTGTTGTTGCATATGGCTTCTAGGGGTAGAAAATCCACTTCCTGTGGTCCTTCTTCTTCCTCCAGATTGACCAAACGTCATCTTCTTGAGCCCAATAATGATCCATCTTATGTTACAGACCTTAGAGCTCGTAATGTTATTGTTGAACATCCTGTTGATATTAATCATATTGCACCTTTTGATATCCTTCTTGTGCTTCAAGCTGTAGGTTGGGTTAACTTATTGCATTGGGGTGGGCCTGCATACCGGTCTATTGCCCAATCTAGGTTTACATGTATTAGTGACTTCTCACTAGATAATTTAACTTTTAAAATATCTACTAGTGAAGGGCCATTTGAAATTGATCGTCATTTAATTTCAGCCCTAATGGATATTCCTGGGAGTGATGAGGGTATTCCTATTCATAATTTGACTGATAAACCCTCTGTATCTGAAAAACGTATGTTCACTAAAGATTTGTGCAACATGGATGTTCACTGGACTAAAAAAGGGGATGTGCTTCCCGCAAGGTATTTGTTACCCAAATACAGAGTACTCCACAGAATCTTTGTGTCTAATCTGTATCCTCGGTCAGGTAATAAAACGACTTGACTTCATTTATGGTTCGTGTTATTCATGCTATTTCCAGTGGTACTCAGATTTGTTTGCCATCCTTAATCTATCATTTCATTCTTCGGTTTAGACTTCATCCTGGTCATAGTGACATCCCTTTTGGTTATTTAATGACTGTATTGGCTACACATATGTTGGTCGATATGCCAGTTAATGACATACCTATCCATCATCTGATTTTCAACAACTCTAATCTCAATAAGATAAAGCTGGAATTACTTCCTGAACAAGGTGGTAATGGTGGTGGTGCTGGTCATGAAGAAGCGGGGGATGACATTAATATGGATGACATCTTTGAGGAACTGGATTCTGATTCAACAAATGATCCAGATTTTGTACCATCTGGTTTTGATGCACGTCTGAGTGCATTAGAGGGTAAAGTTGAGAATTTGAATGAAAAGATGGAAAACATGTCTGTTGCTCATGATTCTCAATTCAAGTACATGTAGAAATATCTTAGACGATTGAACAAAGGCATGCACCAACTTGATCCCTCTATTCCTGCTCCGTCTTCTAGTTCTAATTCTGACTAGTCTATATGGGATTTTCTGGTTTGTAATAACTTTAATTCTTAGCACTAAGTCATCTGATTTGGAATTGGCTACTATTTTTCTTTTATGCTGGGTATTTGTTTATTGTGATACTATGCTGATTTTGAGTTGGACAGTTTTTGTTTTTCTGCTCTAATCTCATATCTCATCATTTTTCCTCTCATATATCCCTTTATATTGTTATTTTCTTTGTCTTATTGTGACAAAAAGGGGGAGAGTGGTTATGTTTCTTAGGGGGAGTATGTTTGGAATGGTTGAATGCATTTATGTTTCTGGTTTATGTTTCTCTAACTCTATCCGATTATTCTACTTTTATCTTGGTTATCTTGGTTATATCTTGTTATGTGTTTTGTCACTAATTTGACGAAGGGGGAGATTGTAAGTGCTATAGTTTATATCAGTCTATATACCTGTCGATTGTCAAATTTGTGATGACAAAATCACTATTATATAACTTGTATAAGTGAAGCTCTTTCCAAGATCAACTCTCTTGAACAAGCAAAGTTCGCAACAAGCAAAGATTACAAGTACAAAGATCAACCTTAACTTCAAGTATTGCTCACAAGACAAGAATCAAGAATCCAAGATTTCAAGAAGAGTACAAGGCAGTTCGTAAAGAACTCAAGACACTTTCGAGGTTGAGCTACATCAAGACTTCTAGGCTTAAACTTCAAGGTCACTTGTTCCTAATGTTTTCGATGTCCTTACTTCTTGAATGAGGTTTGTTTGACCATAGGTTGACCTTAGAAGTAGGCCATTTTGGATACATAAGTCATATGTATATGACACTTGTGTTTGGGCAGTTCGGGGACTTGTCCTAGGCTTTCTTCGACTAGTCCTAGCTCTACTTCGACCAGTCCAAGAAATTCCTCGAGCAGTCGTAAGTTTGTTACAAAATCCAGATAATTTCTATTAGGCTTCAACCAGTCCTGGAATCTGTTCGACCAGTCGAAGGAGCAGTGTCTACTGCTTCTACGACCAGTCTAAAATCTTCGATTCAAAGTCCAGCGATAAATTACAAGGTCTTCGACCAGTCGAAGGAGACCTTCAACCAGTCGAAGGTGACCTACGACCAGTCGAAGGAGGCCTTCGACCAGTCGTAGAATGGTCAAAGCTTATCGTGCCCGATTTTTTTCAAATCTGTTATTTCTTCGACTAGTCGAAGAGCTCCCTAGACCAGTCGAAGACGCGATCTGCTCACCTATAAATAGAGCACGAAACTCAAAAGAATTCAAGTAATTAATTAATCCATTTAAGCCAATCTTCGTCAAACTTTTGAGAGATAATTTTGTGCTCCATCTAAGCTAAGTGTGCTTATTTTATACTCTCTTTCTTTAGCTTTATTTAATTGATTTTGTTTCTGTTATTCCAATCTAATCTGAAAAAAGGAATTGTTATTCCCTTTCTTTGAAATCAAAATCAATTAAGGCAAGCCCTAGTTGGTCTAATTTAAAATATATTAGAACTAGAACCATTATAATTGAGTACTGGACATTGAACCTGAACATTCAATCATTTACTCTAATTTGGTTCTATCGGGCTGCTACAACGAAGGAGATAATCAGGTATTTTACATTTAATTGTAAATTCCTTTCTGTTTTGGTTTCTTTTAAGATTTGTTAGAAAAATCTTGTTGTATTGGTTATCTAAGGAGAGCTAGGAAAACTTAGAAGTGGGGTTTTTTTATTGTGTAAGCTTACAGACAAAGACACAATTGTAAAGGTTTTGGGTGAACCTGTGAAAACCTATTTTGTTAGTGAACGCTAATATCCCCTGTGTGAGGATATTAGGAGTGGAGTAGCATTCTGTTTGGCTGTTATTTAACAGTTGGTGAACACATAGGCGAACCACTATAATCCCTTGTGTTGTGGGTGAATGATTTACATTTCTAATCTTTAATATTCATTTGCGGGATGTATGTGTGGTGGTGAATGTTGTAATCATTTAATTCAAGCATTGTGAGAATTTTGTAATAATTTAGAATTTACTTTCCACTATTCCTTTATCTGCTTGAAATTCAATTTCTTTTAAAGTTGTTCCAGCAAGGTTGCCCTGCCATTTTTATGGTGTATGGCTGTCCCTAGAACAATACATTTGTGATTACACTATATTTCAATTTGTGCTTAATTCTGTATTCCTCTTTGGTTTGAGATTTGATACAAAGATCTTTCTAGAAATAAGGTTGTCCTACCATAAACTCTAGTTTTTGGTGAAAGGTTGTCCTTAGAACAACATTTGTATCAATCCCTCAAGATCAGATTTTTGAGGTTATTTTACTTTCCTGCATTGTGATTTATTTTGGCTATCATATTTGTTTTAATTTCACTGTTATAAGATTTATTTGGCATTGTCCTATTCACGCCCCTCTAGGACATATAGCTAGGCCTTTTCAGTATGTCCTTTTGGACCTTATGAAAGCTTGTAAAAGTTCAAATTCATAGTGAATTTTGTGATGTGTGCCTTTGTTATTCTTACATATACTTATTGTGATATTGGGTATGCTTGTATTGGTAATGATTAAACTATTATGAAAATCCTCCTTGTAGGATCCCAGGATCGAAACCTACTTCAGGAGCCTAGAATGGGGTACTACGGAGGCTGTTGCGGCCAGAACCGACTATTGGGTTCCTTGTAAATCTAGTTACTGAGTCTAGGGCATGATAGTAATCAACTTTATGATCACTACACACTTCTTTTAAAATTTTACAACCGATTAGTGTAGATGAATACCGATTCATTAAGTAACAAGTCGTGTTAATAGTCTCTATCTATAACCCTTTGCCTAACCCAATGTTGCTCAACATGGTTTGGGCTCTCTCCAAGAGAGTCTAATTCATCCGTTCTGCTACACCATTCTGCTCTGGTGTATGCTTGACTGTTTTATATCATATAATCCCCTCATCTTTACAAAAATGGTTAAATTCATTTGATGTGAATTCATCTCCATTATTTGTCCTTAAAACTTTTACTTTATGCCTTAATTGGTTTTTCACCATCATCTTCCACACTTTTGTAGGTGGTGAAAACATCTTATTTGAACTTCATAAAGTACATCTAATTTTTTTAGAGTAGTCATATATTGATGATATAAAGAATGATAACCCCCTTTAAAAAACTATGGGAGACGGCTCCTATACATTAAAATGCACATAATCTAAAATACCCTTACAAACATGTTTACCCGATTTAAAATATAACATTGACCGTTTACCATATATACAATGCTCATATATATCAACATTAATGCTTTTAAGCATATAAATCAAGGAACGATCGAAAAGTACCTTTATGCCGCACTCGCTTATGTGGCCTAGATGTGAATGCCACAAACGTACCGACATGGACTCTTTTAAAGACATTGTAACTCCACCAATACGGTATTCTCGATCAACCTGTAAAGGTTATCAATCCGTTGTTCCTTCAACACTACAACCATCCCCTTTGAAACCTTTATGATACGATGAAAATCGATGAATTTACACCCAATTGCCTCGAGAGCTCCCACAAAATTCAAATTCTTCCGTAAATCAAGAATGTGTCTCACATATGTCAGAATGTGTTTCATCCCATTAGACATCTTGATGCACACCGATCCAATTCCAATGACCTTATAAGAAATATCATTGCCTATAAACACCCGGCCACCATCATGCTCATTGTATGTAGTGAACTAAATCCAATGTGAGGTCATGTGGCATGACACTCTCGTATCCAAGATCCACTCGTCACTAAGATAGCTGGATTTGGATGTGCTCAGAACATCACTAGTGTCGACATCATCACTCGATTCTACTATGTTAGCCTCCTTAGGTGCTTCACATGTTTTATTTCCATTTCCGGCTTTAGGATTTTAGTAATCATTTTTCATATGTCATTATCTTCCACAGTTCCAGCATTTCATCTTTCCCTTACCCTTAGATTTGGACTATGAATGTGGCGAGTATTTCTTATCCCACTCAAAATTTCTTCCCCCAGTTACCAACACATTCATAGAGGAACCCATGTTGTTATCCTTCTTTCTCTACACCCTCGACTGAAGAGCTGAGATGACAGTCTCAACATCAATGGTCTCTCTACGGAGGCACATCGTGTCCATAAGAGTATTATAAGACTTTAAAAGAGAATTTAACAAAATTAGATCTTAATCTTCTTTGCCAATCTTCAATTTGACACTCATTAATTTATAAAAGGATCTAATTGAATGCGCTGATGTGTTTATTAAGATAGGACCATTCTGCCATCTTCATATTATAGAATTGCTTATTTAGATACGGACACTGTGTCAACGATTTCTTCATGTATAATTTATCTAATTTCTTCCAAAGTCCTGCGGTGGCCTTTTGATCAGGAACATTGTAAATGACATCATCCACCAAACATTGTTGGATGGAAAGTTTCGCTCTTTTATCCAACTCTTTCTAGTCTTCATCACTCATAGAAGCTGCATTCTTTTCAAAACCAAGGAGGCGTGTTTCATCCACTGCTAAAATAGAAGCCTCTCATCATCACTTTCTATGGTTTAAAGATATTTTTATTGGTTAACTTCTTTGCTTCATACTTCACGTTTGATCGCTTAATCGTCATGACTCAAATCCAAACTCAAATACTAAGGTTCGCTCTAATACAACTTATTTGGAATCCACAAAAGCAAACTCTAAATTCAGATCACATGAGATTAAACAAATGTAAACAAAGCAATCACAAGAACACACAAATTTTACATGGAAAAATCCTTGCGAGAAAAAATTGAAATTGTGGTAGAACCGCTAGTACTAAAGTATGAAGTATGAAGTATGACCAAATGTTTAGAGGGGGGGTGAATAGGACTTTTTAAGATTATTTTCCAATGAGTACAAACAATGCCTAACTTTTAATTAGAAAGATAAGGTAATGTAACTCTAAAGCTTCTAAGCCAATAGAGGGTCCAATTCACTTAGGTTATCACAAGATTTATAAATAAAGTACAAGCCTATAGGGATAGTGAATGTGATGGTGTGTGGGATATGATTTCTAATCAACACTTATACATAAACTAAATCATGCATCATAAATATCAAATGATAAACATAAGCATAACTAGATAAATGTACTCAAAGCAATCCCATACACATGCATATATAATGGTTCGGCTACTTACCTACTCTACTCCCGGCGGACGCACTCTCTCCTAGAGTGTACCGGATTTACTATCCAATAGTTTTAAATTAAGTTAACCATGAAATTTTATAACCTACACAAGGTTAACTAGGAGACCTACACAAGGTTCCCCTAAGTGCCTACACAAGGCAATAAGTCCTACACAAGGACACTACTTGGGATCCTAGACAAGGCATCCCATGCCTACTCATGCAATATGTCTTACACAAGGACACACGTCCTACATAAGGACATAGCGTATTCTCCTATCAGAAGCCTACAACTAGGACTTGGCGAGTTTGACACACAAACTCTGAATCCCAATTTACACAAGGAAAGGGCTTCAGACACAGTAAACTTAGAGTACTTACAAATAAGTGGACGAGTCTCGTTCTCTCACAATGTGAAGATCTTCAATGATGATGAAGAATCTTCAACTCCCTTTGAATCGTAACCTGTTTCTGATGTTGATGAATGCTGCGAGGTTATGAGGTTTAGGGTTTTGATCTTCTCTATTTAAATGATATGATTTAAATACATAAAGAAGGTTCTCATGAGCTATGCATTCAGGAATTCCAACACTTAGAATTTTGGTTGGTTGGCAACTTAGTGAATGCTAGAGTTCATTATTCAATCCAAGCAAAGAAGATGAAGAGTTAATGCTTGTGTCAAGGATTGAATGATGAACTCTAATGAGAAAGATAAAGTGAGAAGAGGGTATGTAGATCTTAGAATAATAGGCTCAAACTCTCTTGGATTCTAACTCATTTTACAAAGAGCAACACCAGTGTATTTATAGAGTTGAAATCTCAACGGTCAAAAAACGGACAGAAATTTGATACTATCGATGCCATCGAAGGGTGTTTGATGCTATGGAAATTTAAATTTTGATATCATCGAACCATCTTCAATTGCATCAACTCTCTACTCAAGATGTTCATTTGAGAGTAGGTGTTGAGGGTCAAATATTACACATTGGACCCCATTTATTACTTGGTTTTATGAATATGATAATGCCTAATGTTCTATTTTAATCATATTTATGTTGCAAGGTGAATTTAAGAGCTTGGATTGAAAAGGATGTTAAAAGTATGGATTTAACGCTCAAGAATCTCTAAAGTCAAGAATGGATCTTTCAAGACCAAGAATGAAGAATGCACACACTGAAGATCTAATAAAATCAAGTCAAGAATGAAGAGAATTGAAGTTTTGAAGTAAAATTCGGTGAACCTCGACTAGTCTTGGCTCTGCTCAACCAGTCTTGACCTCTACTTGACCAGTCGAAGGTGCCTCGACTCGAACTCCAACTATCAAAACTTCTTAATCTTCATTGCCCATGACCAGTCGAAGGAGACCCTCGACCGGTCGAGGGTGGCACATGACTGGTCGAAGGTGGCCCACGACCAGTCAAGGGTTACGCAAATGTTGCGCGGACTGCGTAAATTTGAGACGGTTTTTAAAAAATCCAAACTCAGTACGAAAGTTTAAGCCCTAAAACTATAAATAAGGGTTTCGAGGGCATCCCTAGACATCATCTAGGGGTTAGGGAATGGAGCAAAAGCATGGAGAAGCTGTTGCCAAGAGTTTTTCTTCATTTTCCTTAGTTGTTTTATGTTTTTCTTAAGAGCTTTTAGTTCAATCATGTTTATAGTTGGCTAAACCTCTTAGCTAGGGCTAAGAGGTGAAGCTTGTAGCATGATGGGATGTTTCTATTGCTTTGATTCATGTTTATATTGAACTCTCTTTGATTCTAGTTTGATTATAAGGAATATTTTTAGTTTTTAATGGTTTGTTGTGACTCAAATTATAATAGATCTACGATAGCTTTGAGTATGTTCTTTTTATGCATTGAGATTGTGAAATTAGGAAATCTTATTGTTCACCATCATCCCTTAGGCATGGTTGGATGATGAAATCCTCCCTAACTTTCACAATTCTCTCAGATTGGTTTTGGGATTGGTATATCCTGTTGTTTACCTTGTCTCATGGGCATGGTTTTGTGATGGAATCACTTTCAGTTCTGACACCTCTCGTCCCTTGAGAATTAGGTCAAAGAAAGTTCATATTTGATTTTAGTAAGATATCTTCCAATTGGATAAGGTGGGACTCTGATTCCAGTTGTGTCCATGAATCAAGCATAAATGTCCTTGATCTCTACAAGTGGATCCTTGGAAACCTTAGTTTCCCACCTTTGAATTTCTTAAGCTTTTCATTGAATCTTTCACAATTACTCTCTATACTTCCACATTTAGGTTTTCATCTTTTTCTACTTCTTCTTCTTGTTGCTTTCAGAATACAGACAAGATTAGTCCCTATGGATTCAACCTTGGTCTCACCGAGATTATTACTATATTGCGACCCTACACTTGGGATTGTGAATAAGTTTTTGGTGTCGTTGTCGGGGATTAACGGTTGAGTTTTTTTTTTTTTAGATTAGCTAGTTTTGGAATTAGGTTATGATTAAGGTTTTTTTTTTCTATTTTAGGATTAGAGTTTTTTGAAATATTTTAGAAATAAACTTAAGTTTCTACATTTAGGTATAAAAACTTTCTATTTTCTGTTTTTAGAAACTTTCCTTTTTAGAAATTAGTTTACTTTCCTAATTTGTTTTTATAAACTAGGTTGTTTTTTTTAAAGAAACTTTTCTTTCTAGTTTAGAAACTAATCCATCTTTCTATTTTTTAAATTTTCTAATTTTAGAATTTCTGTTTTAGAAACTGACTTGTTTTGTTTGTTTTGTGGGATCTTAATTTAAGAACTTCTAATTTAGTAACTTCTTTCTTATTCCCTCTCTCTTTCTACTTCTAGATTTCCCTTTTCTCTTTTAGGTTTAGGTTAGAAACTGAAATTGAGGGCTGAGAGTGTTTCATGCCCAAGTGGGTCCGTAATAACACTCGATGTCTTTTGAGTGAAGGAGGATTAGTTGAGGGGTTATCTATCCATCACAGGATTAGACACCACTTGAGATCCTCAGAGTTAATTGAAGTGATGGTTGGAAATCAACCGTTCAATCAACTGAAAAAACAACCTCAACCTCGGGTTAAGGAAGTATAGGATGAGAATAAGGTGCATCAAGCACCCCCGCCTCGTACTTTGTGAGACTATTTACAACTGGCAGGGGTAAGCACGCCCTCATGCATGATTTTTTTTTCAGAAAATATGGGACATATGCATATCAAGCCAGGAGTGATCCAACTCCTTCCAAAATTCCATGGACTTGAATTTGAAAGTCCATATCTGCACTTGAAAGAGTTTGATGAGATTATACCCACTTTATATTTTCAAAACGTGTCTGAGAACACGATTAGATTGAAACTCTTTCCCTTTTCTTTGAAAGAGAAAGCTAAGATGTGGTTGCATTCACTACATCCTAGATCTATTAGCACATGGAATGATATGATAAGGGAGTTCATAAAGAAATTTTTTTCACATCATAAAACGAACACCCTTAAAAAGTCAATCACGAACTTTGCCCAAAAGGAGGATGAAACATTCTTCCAATGTTGGGAGAGGTTCAAGGATCTTGTCAGTTCATGCCCACAACACAATTTTGAAACGTGGCAGATTACACACTTTTTCTATAATGGACTGATATATTTCATGCGCCAATTGGTCGAGACAATGTGCAATGGGGAATTCATAAATAAAAATGTTGATGATGTGTGGGACTACTTGGACAGACTTGTTGAAAATGCACAATCATGGGACACCTCCCCAAAATTAAGCACCACTTCTAAGCCTACTCAATCAAAGGAGAGGGAAGGATTATACCTTCTGAATGATGATGATGATATCAATGCTAAAGTGTCTAATCTCATAAGGAAATTTGAGGTCATGGAACTAAAGAAGGTAAGGCTAAGGAAACTGTTTGCGGTATTTGTGCTTGCAACATTCACACAACTGAAAATTGTCCAATAATACCTGCCTTTCAAGAGGTACTGAATGAGCAATCTAATGCCGTGAACAAGTACCAAAGACCTTTCAATGAACCTACCTCTAATACATACAATCCTAGTTGGAGAAATCATCTAAACTTCAGTCAGAGGAATGGACAAACTACTACCCCTCAAGGTTTCTTCAACCAAATTCCAAATCAAAGAAAACATCAAGAGGATTCGATTCTAAAACATCTTCAAAATAGAGAGCTTTTCAATCAGGGGATGCTACAAGCCCTTCAAGACCTTACAAAAGCCATACAAGGGCTTGACACAAGGAATATGATTGGGAATGAGGGGAGCCTTCTAGCTCAACCTCTTCCCAATCCAAAACCACAATATGAAGTTAGTGAGTTGAACTCTTCAAATTAGATGGAGCAAGCTAAATCTATCACCACTCTTAGGAGTGGGAAGACCATTGACAAAACCATTCCAGTTAGGGCTGAAAAGCCTAAGGACCCGGAAGAGGATAAAGATGATAAACCTAGCACTGCTCTACAAGAATTGGAACAGGAACTTCACGGCAAGCCAATTGCCCCATTTCCCCAGTGGTTGGTTGCACCAAAACCTCTCTCCAACTCTCACGATATTATAAAGGTGTTGAAACAAGTGAAGGTCAATATTCCTCTAGTTAATGCCATAAAAAAAATTCCCTCATATGCCAAATTTCTGAAAGACTTGTATACGACTAAAAGACAACAAAGTATTAAAAAGAAAAATTTTCTGACAGAAAATGTGAGTGTCATCCTAAAGCAAGACGTGCCACAAAAATACAGAGATCCCGGTAGCCCAACCACCGCTTGCATAATTGGGAACTACCGGATTGAGCACGCACTTTTTGACTTAGGAGCGAACATAAATCTGATCCCACACTTAGTCTACAAGCAATTGGGTCTATGTGAATTAAAACGCACCCGGACCATGTTATAACTTGCTGATCATTCAGTTCGTGTAGCGAGAGGGATAATTGAGGATGTGTTGGTCTAAATTGACAGATTCTACTACCCGATAGGTTTTATTGTCCTAGATACTCAACCCATCGTGGACATGAGCACTCAAATTCCTGTCATTCTTGGTCACCTATTCCTTGCCAAATCAAATGCATTCATTAATTACAGGAATAGAGTCATGAGTTTGTCTTTTGGGAATATGACATTGGAGTTGAATATCTTTTTCAACACAAGAAAACAGTCAGAGGACGAAGATGATCCCCACGATGCTAACCTAATTGATTCTTTCATGGAAGATAGAGCACTTCTAGCCTTATCCTCTGACCCTCTAGAGACGTGCTTGGCCCACTCCCATGATTTAGATGAAAATATGATTAGGGAGACGGGTGTCATGCTTAATATTGTGCTAGTACTTGAAGTTACCGTTGAAGGCCACAATTCGCAGTACCCCAAATTGATGTAGTGCCTCTACCGTCTAACCTTAAGGCACCGAAGCATGACCTAAAACCTTTGCCCTCTGATTTGAAATATGTCTATTTAGGTCACGATAAGACATATCCGGTGGTGATTTCTTCCCACCAAGTATGCTCATCTCTACTCTCACTGAGCATAAGGGAGCCCTTGGATGGTCGATTCTGGACCTCAAGGGAATTGACCCTTGATTTATACTTACTGCATTCATCTTAAGGACAATGTGAAGACCTCATGACAACCACAACATATACTAAATTTAAACATGAAGGGAGTGGTTAAGGCCGAGGTTCTTAAGATATTAGATGTGGGTATCATATACCCTATATCCGATAGTCAATGGGTGAGTCTAACTCAAGTGGTCCTTAAAAAGTCTGGAATCACCATCATAGCTAATGCCAGCAATGAACTCGTGCCAACCAGAGTTACTACTGATTGGAGAATGTGCATTGGCTACAGGAAATTGAATACCATCACAAGGAAGGACCACTTTCCTTTGCCCTTCATTGATCAAATTTTGGAAAGGCTAGCTGGTCACTCCTATAACTGTTTCCTTGACAGATATTCAATATACAATCAGATAGAGATAGGCCCTGAAGATTAGGAAAAGACCACATTCACATGTCCCTTTGGCACCTTTACTTATCGAAGGAAGTCATTCGGACTATGTAATGCCCCCGCCACTTTTCAGTGATGTATGATGATTATTTTTTTTGACATAGTAGGGTAATATCTAGAGGTCTTCATAGACGACTTCTCTGTCTTTAGTCCATCTTTTAGCAATTGCTTAAAAAATCTTAAATATGCGCTGAAATGTGAAGAAAAGAATTTGGTACTCAATTGGGAGAAGTGTCATTTCATGGTTTGTAAGGGAATTGTCCTTCGACATATCATCTCATCCAAAGGAATCGAGGTAGATAAGGCTAAAATTGATCCTATCTCTAACCTACCTCCACCCAAGAACATATGGGACATGCGATCCTTCTTAGGACATACCTATTTTTATAGGAGATTTATAAAGGACTTTAGTCACCTATCTCGTCCTGTAACAACCCCAATTCAAATAAGTGGTATATGTTCGTACATACAAACAACCTTCATAGGAAAATGACGAATGCTTAGAATCACCGTAAATTATATTATAATTGTCTCTAATCCTATTAGAAGCACTAAATCTCGATGACAAGATTTTCTTTCAGGGGGATAGATTATAACACCCCGTACTTTTCAGTAGTGTTGGGTGTTCATATGGAGACCTAAATAAGTGTATACATGTGTGGAAACACCTTTAATTTTACGTCACACACCTCCATCTAGCAATCCTCAATCTGTCCATCTAAACCACTAGATTCAGACTAAACAACCCACAATGTATCTGCAAGGTACTTCAAATTAACTATTGACCTTTCATCCTAAGACTACACCAATGATGGTGATCTAACCCATAATTGATACAGTTACAAACATAAACCATCTCTCAACTTGGTCCTAAATCGACTTGCTTAATTCTCATCCTAATCATAAAATGGGTCCATTTGGGAAATCAATGTCAAGATCAACATGTAACTCAATAATGCATCGATTAAACCATTTATTTTAATATCGAGACTGGTGTTCAAATATACAGTCCATCGGGCCAACAACATTCCATAAAGTGATCCACCACCTAATCACACTAATCAAAAGATCTAAATGTTTAGTCAAACATTAAAGTCCACGTGGATGGATAACAGAGCTATTAGGGCTGTTAACAAATGATTTTGAATTAATCCAACCATTGATTCACAATGTAAACGTTGAAGTGGACTATATATGGTTAAGTCTCAAAGCTTGAACCATCAAATCCATCATCTGTTGGGCCTGCAACACCTTATCCATCAACATACAACTTGATCATGCTAATAGGGCAATCTGACTGTTGAGTTAATGAAAATCCATAATAAGAACTTAAAGTAATTAAGTTGGGCTCTCCAAAGTTGTGATATGGCCCATATCTAGTCAAACGACCCAGTGGGACCCATGAAGCCTCGTGATTAGAGTGGATAGCACCAAACATCATAGTGGACCCCACGTTTAACGTGAGTGCCCACTGACAGTATACCTTCATTAACCATGCAAAAGATTTAATCCATCCATCAGGTCCACAACATAACATTGGACGATGTCATGCCAAGCGACCATCTAATTCGAAAATCTCTGAGACCATTTATAACCAAAATTAAAAGGATCTAGCCATCAGATCAACGTAAATCAACATCAAAGCGGTAATTCCCTCGATATGGCCCACTCAAGCCTTGGATATGCCTCATCCTTTGTCAGATGCCCCAATGAGACAAGCAGAACTAGATAGATGGTGTGGATTAGATCGAACATCACTGTGGACCCCACTTTGAAGATGAGTGTGTACACAATGCAAGAGCACCCACAGTGCACTGGACTACATAGTCCGGTCAAAGCCACTTGACCCGATGGATTTTTATTTTTTTACAAAGAGGATTTCTCCTCTCTCCCGCGTGACTGCAGTTTAAATGGAAGACTGTTGTTTGGGTTCGATCATGGCCACCATCACGGGCCAATGCATTGATTCGAACCATCTATCATGTTCACAACGTGAATCTGACCAAATTCCATGGGTTTCACACATAGTTTCTCACGTGTATACACACAAGCACGGGCTCAGAAGGAGTTGTGCGTGAGAATGTTTCTGAAAATGGAAACTGTTTTCCATGCTAACTAAAATCATGCGTGTCTCCTCATCCTTGAATCCTAGCCCTTTATACGGGACGATCCTAGCCATCCATTCCCTCCGTTTTCTCTAGGGTTCCATTCTCTCACAAAACACTGCCACAACTTGAACTTCAAAGCCACCGAGAAATGGTGGTTAGCCATCAAAATGGTGGACCCCACAATGCTCCCTAGACCAATCTAGACCATTTAGGTGTCTCATCACGAAAAGTGGCCCACCCGATCAAAATTCACCATGATCAGTGGATCATCTTCCTCATATGTCGGGAAAACCCATTCCCCTTATGTGGACCCCACTAACCGATTAGATTCATTCATTTTGTGGGCCACAATGTTAGAAGTTCCATTGTATCTTAGAATTTCCTCCATGCAAGCAGATTTGAGGTCCACCACCTTGATTATGGATTGGTTAAAAGAAAAGATACCGCAATTAATCCTCTGATTAGTTGCTACCGAAAGTTCTGGAAAGGATTTCGAGAGCCATAAAAGCTCTCCTTCTATTTTAGGTAGTTGGCCCTAAAAATTTGGAGAGAGAGAGAGAGAGAGAGAGAGAGAGAGCATGAAGCGACTCTGAGTTGTGCCGCACCCACCTGTTTAAGTTGTGGCCGAGTCGTAGCAAAGCCAGCCTCCGTTTGGATGCAGGAAGGATGAATAGAAGAAGAAAGGAGAAAGGAGAAGAAGAAGACATGAAAAAGAGAGAGTCTGTGCAGGTTCATTGTACCAGCTTAATTCAAGTTGAGTCACTAACTTGCTCGAGCTGGGTCAAGTCAAGTCCAGTTGCTGGACTTCCACAGCAGAGAAACTGAAGGGAGAAATAAATAAGGAGAAGTGAAGTTTTGGTGTGGTTACTGTTGAGTCGAGTTTTAGTCGACTCGTTGGCTAACTCAACTGTAGGTTGCTGGTCGTCAGGCGCTGGTTTAATGGGTTAGGAAGGAAAAAGAAAAAAAAAAGAAAGGAGAAATAAGAAATGAAAGAAAGAAGATAGAGGAGTGGAAGAAAAAGAAGGGAAGAGAGAGAGAATTTGGGTAGTGAGTTGACTCACTGCCGAGTTAGCTAAGTGAAGCCGGTTTGGGTTTAGTTTGTCTATACTTATTGTTGGACATTCCAGCAAGGAGGAAGGAAAGATAAGCAGAAGGAGAGAGAGAGAGAGAGAGAGAGAGAGAGAGAGAGAGAGGAAGAAGGAAAAAAGGAAGATAGAGAGAGGTTGGAGTGGTTGTTACACTTGCCAAGTCAACTCGGTTGAGCTATCAAGTCGACTCAGCAGATCTATGTGTGTGGAGTTGAGTTGACCCAATTCGGGTTGATTGGTTCAAGTCAAGGCAGGCAAACCGAGTCGACTTAACCTAGTAGCAAGGTGGAATGCAGACATTATAGATTCTAAACACTCCTATAAAATCTTATAATAGGTCATGTTGTGCTGGAAATCAACACATTTAAGATATTGGAGTTTTCTTCTAAATACTCAGAATCCTAGACCTTCACTCAGGGGATCTGATCCTAAACTGTACACACGAATTCCAACAATGTTGAAAAGGGGACCTGACTTGAGAGGTGAGGATTACTTCAAGCTTTTTCCACATCTTGATAATTAGCCCTGCTATTTTTCCTTGCTTATTTATCTCATTAATTGCTTAATGGATTGATTTTATTGATTTTAATTCCTTAAGATAATTGATGAATTGGATTCGATGTGAATTAAATGCTTATAATCTAATTTGAAATGTATGCTTTAGATGTGCATATGATATCTCAATATTATTATACATGATTTAGTTTATCATCCATGATTACTTGATGGAATGCTTGGAGGTCCTTGAACTAGTAGTCATTTAGTGTAATAAATTAAATGGAATTTATTTGTGGTGGACTTATCATCTAATGAATCATTGTGCCTTTGTGGCTTTTGGGGTTAATCCCTTTCACTGTATCCAGAAAAGGACTATTTGCCATATGTGGCTTCGATTGACTAGGTGCCCTATGTGGCTTTAATTGCATGTTTGCCCTTTGTGGTTTGATATAATATTTGCCAAACATGGCTTTAAGGAATCATCTTCATTTAACCTTGCGATGATAAGTTCCACTTATAGAACTATAATTGGCCGCTAGTTGTATAGGTTACCTTTAAACATCATATTTGTTAGTCTCATGAGCCAAGAATGGTGGAATGGGACATTATGCCTAAACTGTCGGCCTATGTTGGGTGACAAACCCCCACAGTGACCTTTGAGCTTCCTTAAAATGATTGTTTGAAATAAGAATAATAATAGTTGGACTAATCATGCATTTTCATGGCATACAGATTTTACTGGGTGGTCGATGTAAGACACTTGGGTTTTCTTGGATCACTATGGGCTGTACCATTACTACACCAAAATCAGTAAACTAGAACACATTAAATTTTGGTTCAAAAATGGATTTAAGCCGTTTCTGATCGAAAACGGTTCTGAGCTGTATTCCAATTCTGAATTGTACTGTAATTTTAAGTGGTTACTTTCACTGTTGTTTTTGGTGTGTCTCAATTGAGTGTATGATATTCTTAATTTTTATTATGTTATTTTATGGTTTTATTTTAAAGCAGATGGATGGAATGGATTCAGTTAAATACCTCTCAGTGGACCCCACAAGGCCCAAGAGGCACATTGCTCTACATATACTGCAGACGACCGATTAATTTTGCTAACTTTTTTACGCCAAAAGCCCTAAAACCTCCATTTCACAGACCGCGCCTCCGTCTCCCTCTCTCATCTCCCTCTCCCTCTCTTTCGATCTCCCTCTCCCGATCACAACCCTCTCGCTCGATCTCCCTCTCCCAATCTCAACCCTTTCTATCGATCTTGATCTAAAGAACTTGGCTACGTGTGTGGATCTCGTTTCTCTTTGGTAGCTGCTCGTTTGGGAAATTTTGGTAATTTCTCAGAAACAACGAGTTATCCTTTTGTCTAGGTATGGAAAGAATGTAAGTAATCTGGTGGATTTGATGCGTTTCAGTGTTTTCCCTTGCAAAAATCAAGTTTCATCAGCGAAACGTTGGAAATGCAGTTGAAGTGAGTGGATTTAGAAGATTTCAATGCTTGATTTGAAGGTTTTTGCTCAACGTTTGAAGTTTTTAAAGTAAGTCGATTGAAGATTCTTGAATTGGACTGCAATGCATTGATCTTATTCATCCGATCTACTTTTTAGCTTGATTTACCATTTCGATTCTTGGCTTTGAAGGTTTTGAGCTTATTCTTGTAGAAATCGAGTGATTCTGTTCTGTTATGATAGAAACCGAGTCAACCCAGCAAGTTTTAGAACTGTGATTAGAATTAGATGGTCCTGCTCATCAGCAGTAAATGTATATTTGCTGATGTGGATATTCTGTAAAATCATGGTATTTTCCTGTCCACACCCATCTCTACCTGGATCGTTAGGATGCTATGCTTTCAGAGCAGTTTGGATGACAGGAGATGGTATGGTAGAGCAGGAAGAACCTGAATACCGTAGGACTTTCCTTGTGTCACATTTCAATGATCCATACCGTTTATATGATGGGCCTCAATGCAGATGAGGGTTAAGTAAAATAACTCTCATATTTGGATATTTTCTTTGTTACTTCTTTTTCTGTCTTTTTCACATCAAATTCCATTCTGAATTTTGTAGGCTGCTTGGATGTCCTGCTCACATTTGGGGCTTATTCAACAGCTAGAGGCATGGTGATCTCAAGGTTGTTTATTAGATTCCTTTGGTTTGGACTCAGTTTAGTATTTGTAACATATATCTACATGTGAGTGTAGTATTATGCTTGAAATTTACATTTTCATATTGTTGTGGCAGACCCATGGTCCCTTTTTGCTGTTGCTGTACAATAGTTTTTTGTATCCTTGTACTCATACATGCTTCCCAAACTGCATTGCAGGAAGGTTATGAAGGAAAAGATAACAAGAACTCAGATTCTTTCTATTTTTAAATTTATATTCTTGGATTGGGAGTTTATACTAGCATACACATATTTCTTGCTTTGCTACTTAAATTCCCAGCTTGTCACACCTTGTCAGAGATGTCTGATCAGTGGTCATTCTTTCATTTTTTTAAGTGGATTTATCGGGTACTTTTATAACTCAAAATTTGATTTTTCTTTCCTATTCCAGTAGTTGGCAAGTTGTATTGCAGTGGAAGCCTTTTTATTGCTTTTTTTTTTCCAGCAATTACAGCATGTATTGCAGTGGAAGCTTATAACTTCCAAAGTAAATTTACAGTATGGTAACTGCATATTATTATCCTCAGCCATATAGATTCATTAGTCTTAATAGAAATTGAATGATTTTCTGCCTTTTGCATTCAAAATATATTTGATCTATTTATTCTTAAGTGTAATTCATTGAGGCATGTGTTTTCCATGTGTATGTTTACATTTTACCTTTGTTATGGTTGAAACATGCTAGCATAACATGTAACTGTATCGTGAATGCCTTGTTATTAGAGGCAGCTTGGTCTTTTCTTTATTGTATTTGATCCCTATTGAAAATATGTCATTGACCATGTAAATTTCATATGCCTTGTTATTATGTTAGCATAACATGTAAATTTCTTTTTGGCCATTGACAAAGCATTAGAATGGAGTTGTAAAGAGAAGAAATGCATCTCAATCCTACATGATTCCGAGGAAGGATCCTTGTGCCAAACTCAACGTTTAAAAACATCTCAATCCTCTAGTTTAAAATTCTTATGTTGTAATATGATTTTTAGGGAATTTTCCTTGTTTTTTCAGTCACTTGAACTAGTTTCAATTGCAAGTACTTGGTCAAACCTTCAAGTAACCAAAGTTTTCTAAAGATGCAACTAGTTCTCGAAACTTGGCCAAATTGGTATAAAATAAAATACTCACCAAATGTAGTAGCTTCCTCTAGTGGGTAGCACGTCTTTGCTAATTGTAAGGCCTCATACTTTCATGCTGGGCTCCGGAATTAGGGTTTTGAAAGGTCAGGAGCTGCTGAAAATGATATCCTTGAGGCTGTTCTCAGCATTTCAGACAAGCAGATCATAATTTGGAGGGATTCACAGGACCCGATGGCTCGAGAGGTAGTTCTGATCTTGCGTTGGTTTTTGTGCGGTTTACCCGATGTTGATAGAAATGTAATTTTTGATGTATCTGGTGGGAATGAGTTTATTTTTGCAGTAGTTTTTGCTAAAGTTGTGTGTGTGTGTGTGTGTTTTTTTTTTTTTTTTTTTAAGTATTTAGAAATTTTCTACTTGAAATTTGAGATTTGGATATGTTATAGAGGAAATTCATGTGCAGGCAAGGATTCCCGACATCATTGGTGGAGTTTGCTTTCACATGATTCTTAAATGAGTTTATATTCATTTGTTCACTTCCCCAACTTGTGCAGGTTTTCCGTTCGATTGATTCAAATTCAGTGAAAGGCTTCCCAAAGGACCCAAAAGATGCCACTAGCAGGGTAAGAGAAAACCTTTTAATCGGCTATCTTATTTACTTTTTATGATTTGTACATTTTTCATGTCTTAACTTCTATGTTTAATGATACCGAACTTGGTCTGTGGAAAAAATGTATTGATTGATATGAGCATTCATTTAACTTATGTAAAGGCTATCCGAGCAGCGCAACATTTCATCTATATGGAGGATCAGTACTTCCTTGGATCATCATATAAAAGGACTTAGGTGTGCATTATAACCTATGTGGAGTTGATTTTCTAAATAGAGAAAACTATCTTTGTATGTTGCATGTGTGACGGATGAATCATAATATTTCAACTTTCAAGTGGTATTTTCTTGTTTTCTCAGTGTTTCTTATTGTTGATTAATGTGATGTTTCTAAATATATGCAGTCCTTAATCAAATCACGTAGATTATATCATTTAAGGAGATGCGTAATGCTTGCTCTTGGGAAGGCAAGATAATGCATCTTCTTGAGACTGTAAATCATATCTTCTTGACAACCTACAATTGAAATTTGGAATTTGGAATGTTGGTGAATTGTGATATGCGGTTTTGCTGACAATTGTGCAATTGAAAAGGCAGAAGTTGTGTTAATTCATCCTGTTGTTGAAGTGTTACTGTCTATTTTGTTTGTGTGTTCCCTTCTAGCATTTGCTTTTCTATCGTCTATTTATATGAGGATATCTTCAACTAAAGATTGCTTTTTTCACTATTAGCAACTCGAATTTTTATCGTCTATTTATATGAGGATATCTATTTTGGAACATTTGACTTTCAAGACCATTTAATTTTCTTTTAACCATCTAATGAAGTAACCCACAACCCCGTTCCGTCCATCTTTTAACTTGATTTGTGAGCCCCTCGAAAGTTGTTTGATAGTTGTGTTTTCGCATTCGTAGAGGCATCCATTTTGATAATAGAACATGAAAAATCTCTGTATTTAGTTGTTCTAACATGGATGCACAAGGCCTTTATGAAATCAGGCCATGATAAGATTGCTTGCATTTTCTCGTACCATTGATACTATTGCATCTCTTTTCAAGTAAGCATGCTAATAAAATCTTTCAGCCCTCTTGCATGTTCTAAAACTTGAAATTTTCTTCAATATGATAGGATTATCATTAGACTAACTGACAATTTTGGAGGGTTATGATGGACATTTTACTTTTTTCTGAAGATTTCTCCTTTTCTTTTTTCTCGAGACTTGACATTAGATGCATTTGGTAATGGTAGCTATCTTTGATTTTGTACTTTGATTTTGTGTAATGGTAGTTATCTTTGACTTCCAAAAGTTTTGGTAAGATCAATGGTTATTTTCCTAAAACTTGATTTCAGTTTAATACTGAATAATGCTAGTCTGATATGAATTCAATTTTGTAGTTCTTTGAATACTGCAAACCATTTTGTTGGTTAATTTGCTCCACAAAAGCTTATTTTCATAAGCGTAATACGTACTCCTGATTTGGTAGTAGGATTTTTTTTTTATTAGACTATTTTTCTTAATCTTTCTTTCTTTCTTCCTTCCTTTTTTTTTTCCTAAAATAAAAGATTCTGCTTCTTTCAAACTTTGTAGAAGATGTTTTCATAGAAGTCAAGCCAGTTCTCAAATCTGCACTTGATGGGCATAATGTATGCATTTTCGCATATAGTCAAACTGGCACTGGGAAGACGTTTACTATGGTCAGTGACAATAACTTGGGCTCTTTTGTATTTGTGTTCTTGAATTTGACACTCATGTAGTACGGATGCCAGACAGAGGATCAAACCTTCACTGTTTTATGGTGTGCAGCTGACAGAGGGCATGGCCTGCAACCTTCCATGTAAAGCTTATTGCAATATTTAAAATGAAGTTCTAGGACTAGTTTTATATGGGCACTATGTTTTTGTAGCTGGATTGAGGAAATCAATCAACGGCAAGAACTATGGACATATGATGCCACCCATCCTATCTATGGCTCATAAAAATGGATGGTTGTAATAAAATATTCACATTCAATGAGTTAGAATCACTGAATCAGTGTGTTTTTTGCATTTTGACCTGCCAATGGTGGTATGGAATGATTGGACATTCCAGATCAATGATTGAACGCCCCATGTGTCACTTGAAGTCTTTGGGCTCAATGTTAACCTGCCCATGAGTGGGCATGTTATATGCATATACACACATACACATAAACATGCACATGCGAAGGAAAGGTGGGACAAGGTCAGTGATGAATGATGTGAAATGGAAGAATGCACGCGTGGGTAAACAAATGGGACAACATGCTTTGATAAGGATGTTGATGGTGATGAGGGTATTGACTCTTGAATAATCTAATGATTTCTACATATATTATACAATACTACCACTTTGTACTACTGTATAACAAAGAATAGATCGTTTGGGTGTATTTAGCAGATCGTTTGGGCGTTGATAGTTGTCTCCTTCCACACATCCTTATCGATTTGGAAATTGATATCATGTATTCTGGTCCAGTAAGCTCTTTTTGCGCTCAAAATTCTAATAGATGCAGTGACGTGGCTTCTGGTGTATATGTAGGGGTACACTAAGCTGGGGCAGCCGTCCATCTTCAATAGCGATTTTGATGTCTACAGTTGACATGAAGCATGAATCCAAGGGCCGTCTCATTCCAAAAGTGAAGGTTAGCACTGTTAATGGTAGTTTTTAATATTTGTCATGTCAAATTAATCATCCTTACTACCTTCTTCTTCTTCTTCTTCTTCTTTTCTTATTTGAAGTGATCTCAACAACCAGACTCCCGTTTAATTTTTTATTTTTGGGAGGTAGTTGTTTGCATACATTGATGTTTGCAGTTGTAATGTTTTTGTTCTTACTTGTTATAAATTGAGGTATTGTTGGGGAAGACTGAGAAATTCGATGATCTGATGGTTGCCGTTGCTACCAAAGGGAGGCAGTTGGAGACAATAAAGCATGATGGCAAACCATAGCTCTGGAGTTCCATCATATTCTGATTTTCATTTCTTTTTTCCTCCCGGTGTCCTGTTTAAGTGATAGAGGTTAGGGAATTTTCAAGTAGAGCTGCTGCTATCATTACCTGAAAAGAGCAGAGTTGAGAGAGGCACTGTGCGTGTAGACATCTTAGGATCATTTCATCTGCATGGCCTTTTTTTTCTCCTTTTATGGGAGTTGTTGATGATACATACAATCTGTTGCATTGTTTGAGTCCTGTTTTTGCATCTTCCTTTGACTGATGCTGACTGATTGACAACAAACAGTAAAAGCTTTGGTGATCTTCCATCTTTGTTGTTTCCAAAGGATATTGGGCAGACATTACCTTAACTAGTATTGTCCATAATCTGAAAGTAGATCCTTCTTCTGAAGCCATTGATTCCAATGTGGTATGTGGTTTTTTAGTGTTTTATAGTTTTAATTTCTCTTTAGTGATATACTTTCACTTTATATCAGCTTTTGCTTTGGGCAGAATAATGTTAAAAATTGAATTTAGCCTTAGTTGATGCCAACAAAGGATAAATTTATCTTTAGTCTTAGTTTTGCCTCAGTTACCTAAACTGAGTCTACAACTCCCATGGCTAAAGGGTTTAGCCTCAGTTGTTGAGAACCGAGGTTAAAAATAGATTTAGCTTCGGTTGGAGGCAATTGAGGCTAAAATTTGGATTTAGTCTCTGTTGAAAACAATGGAGGCTAAAATTTTAATTTAGCCTCATTTCGAGAAAATTGAAGTTAAAAAGGTTTTTAGCCTCACTTGAAGACCGAGGCTATAAAAGTCATTTTAGCCTCAGTTGCTAAAACTGAGGCTAAAGCCTTTAGCCACAGGGGCTTCAACCTCGGTTTGGATAACTGAGGCAAAACTGAGGCTAAAGGCTTTAGCCTAAGTTTTTAACCTTTTTAGCTACAATTTTGAACCAAGGCTAAAGCCCCCTTTTCTGGTAGTGAGAGTCTGATTCATGGTACCCATCTCGTTCGAGTACTGACTCCTCAAAGCTCTTCGTCTTTGGCACACCTCCACAATCCCAGTCATGGTATAGTGCAGACATCAGTAGTGATATTTCATTTCTTAATTTTCTTACAGAGTTCTTGAACTTCTCAGCTACTAGTGGAATGAAGGAATGAGGAAGAAAGGTCCTGAAATAATGTTGGTTGGCCCACTACATGATGGTGGTCCTTACATGAGATAGAGAGAGGATGGAAGTGTCCAGATTACATCAATGCATTAATTGGAGGTTGGGATAAGACCTCAAACAGAATGGTTGGATGGTGCATGTTGTGTGTTTTATGGTTTGGCTTATTTTGTATTAGCATGTGGTTTGTGGCATTAGACATCACACTTCAATTGAAAATTGCTTCCTGTGATCTTTCTTACAGGAAAAAGGATGACTATAAGGAGGTAATTGTTCCTGCAGGAAAAACTTATGAGGTGTGTTTTATATTATGAGTTATGTTTTCATGCCAGAAGATAGTGATGTGTGCTTGTTGATGGGAGCATCGTGGCTTCTTAGATGAGTAAAAGTATATGACAATTGATGAATCCATGCCATAAACAAAGAAAAATACCGGCTTCAATAATTGGTTTCCTGTGCATCTACCAGGCTTACATGAACACTGTTGCTATGTTTCTTGTGCATCCGCCATGGTTAGAAGCTAAATCATGAATTTCACCAAAAATAGAAGGCAATTTCCACAGTTCAGAACCTGTAGAACTTGCCATTTGATAGCATTTTGGGGGTCTCCTTGCACCACTAAATTCCCAGATGAAGATGACGTAAAGATCTCCACCTGCCCGTTTTGATGAATAACGGAATTTGTTAATAATTCTACCAAATAGAAACAACCAAAATAGCCTCACACAAATCATAAGACCGCCCTTAAAAAAAAAAAAAAGGAATTTGTTAATAAGTTTGGAAGATTACACTTAGGGCCTATTTGGCCAGTTGCATTGGAAATGATTAGGTGGGATGAGATTCATGGCAGGGATTGTTCCCTGTAACCATGGGATAATCTTAATTCCACCAGCGTGAGTGTGTGGGGTGTGTATGTGTGTGAGAAAAAGAAAAAGAGCCTGGCCATATTTACTACAACAGATTTGTAGTGTGGGTGGATGTGTATGGTTTGTGGAAATCTCATGTATTTATAGAGTGAGAGAGTATTAATATGGTGATGCGTTGTATCCTTAGATACATGAATACACCCTACAATCATGTTGGAAAATTGGACATGGGATTCAACAAGGACCCAAAAATGATCTGATGAGATGATCACAGCCATCTGAATGAAGACCTAGAAAATGGATGGTACACCTGTGATTTCCCTTAATTGTGGTTGTGATTATCCAATTAGGATTATTTTTGGGCCATGTAATTTCTATGTTAGGCTCATCCTATCCGATGGTCTTCTCCACTCGACAAGTTAGATAGATGTGTGCCCCACTTGATTAGTGGAGTGGTCCTTTTCCTCAGCAGTGCATATTCATAGTAGGTCTACCACCAAATGAATGGCTTGGATCTACTTCTTTAAAGACAGATCAGAAGAAAACCCGAGGAAAAGACAGAGGACGAGAAGGAAGCAGTAAACGTAAGAAATTCTAGCCATCTCTACTACAACTATTTTTCGCTATAGGTGAAGGTGTATGGTTTCAGTGATATCTCGCATATTTATATATTGACATGTATAGATTTCTTGCTAGAACAAAAGAAGAAATCTATATGTTTTATTTTTGAGGTATCATGTGATGCTTTGATCGAAAGGCTTGACTTGTTTTTGTTTGACCCTGTAATGGTACTGGTGGTTCCGCCTCTTAATCTGATATTACCCATCATGGTTTTTTTTTTTTTTTGCCTTATTATTTTCAGGTTAAAATAACCAATCCAAAGAAACACTGTGCATCCTAACACAGGTATTGTTTTGCCTGGGACGACATGCAACGTTACAGGTGATCCTCTAGTTTTTGTTGTTGAATAGTCACTCTTTTGCATTTTTAGTTTTTGAATCTTTATGTTATTTTTTGGCTAATCAAATTGCTTATGTTCTTTGTTTTAATTTTTATAGTTACAATGCAAGCCCAAAAAGCTCTACCTGATATGCAATGCAAAGACAAGTTCCTCTTTCAGAGTGTCATTGCAAGTCATGGTGCAACCACAGAGGACCATGTGTTTTCTCTAGGAGTATAGCACATCATGGAGGATTTTTTATTTTATTTTTTTATATTCATTCAATTGTAAACTTAATTGTTGTAAATATATATAATTTTTATTATAAAGTTGTAAGCAATTTGTTCAGTATTAATTTTTAATTGTATATAATATTCTTTGGTTTTTAAATATAAAAACAGGTGTACTGCTTTTATTGGCCATTCGAAATAATGAAAAATACAGGTCCAAAAATTTAAAATTTGACGGTTGAGAACAGTTTAGAACTGTTCCTAAAATTTGACCGTTGAGAACGATTTGAATCCGTTCCTAAGATTCTGTTCTTAAAATTTGAAATGGCACTTGATACGGTATGGAACCGTTCCAGATTATATGCGACGCCTCTTTTAGGAACGGTTTAAAACCGTTCCTAAATGACGTTTTTGGTGTAGTGCATAGAGTATTTTACCAGGTGATCCTAAATCATTATTTCGTACATTCATACCACTAAAGGTATCCTTGTTGCATGGACTTTTCTGGGTGTCTAGTCCTCCTTAGGGCGTACCTTTGAGTACTTTTCCAGGAGACTAGTTCACCTTAGGCGTCTTCGTTGTATAGTCTTTTCCGGGTGGCTAGTTCTCCTTGGGCGTACCTTTAGTATTTTTTCAGGTAGTTAGTTCTCCTTGGGCGACTTTTTACTAGTTGGATGTGCATCCCCAGGTTTGTGAGCATGTGCATGTATCCATGCATTTAAACAAGATTATCTTGTGTAATTTATTTGATGAATGTGTATCTGATGAACCTTATCTGATTTTCATGATAATCATTGTGGAATGTTGTTATACAATGCTTCTGATAACTATGCTTAATTATCTTGATGATATAATAAATCTTGGGGGTTATACCTCACTAGGATAGCCATTGATGCTATCAAATCGTATCCAGTGTGCAGGAGATGAAGAGGATGCGTATGCCAGTGTGAAACAGGAGGAGTCAGACTATCTTGCATCCTTCTATTCCTAATTTCATTTGTGTTTAAATTTGTACCGTCATGTATTATTATTAACTTAAGAATTGGTTTGTATAAGTTTTCAGGTAACGACTTAAAATTTTGGTTATGTATATTTGGACTCCCTCTTATACTTAATTATTTATATTTCAATATATTGCTAACTTTGATAAAGAAAAAAATGTATATCAAATTTGAGCCACCATCAAAGGTTAACACTCGGGTTTTCGGAAAACAAGTAGTGTACTTCAGTTTTGAGAACTGGGGTGTTACACAATCTACTTCAAAAGGATGTACCATACGAGTGGACTGAGCAATGCCACGAAGCTTTTACTAAGCTCAAGGGCATGTTAACCACTGTACCTATCATGCAGCCACCCGACTGGAGCCTTCCTTTTGAACTTATCTATGACGCATCTTACTATACTCTTAGGGCGGTTTAAGGCCAGAGAAAAGAAAAGAAGCCCTATGTTATTTATTATACAAGTAGAACTCTAATTCCTGCCCAAGTGAACTACTCTACTACAGAAAAGGAACTCTTACCTGTAGTGTTCACTTTGGACAAGTTTAGCTCCTACTTGATCAGATCTAAGATCGTTATTTACACAGATCATGTAGCGCTCAAGTATCCTCTTTCTAAGAATGATGCTAAGCCCCACCTGATAAGATGGATCCTCCTACTCTAAGAATTTCATTAGAAAATAAAAGATAAAAAGGGAGTAGAGAACGTAGTGGCTGACCATCTTTCCCACCTTGATCTCTCTGATTCCCTTGAGACGACACATATAAATGACATGTTCCCTAATGAACAATTGTTCAAAGTCTCTCATTCACCTTGGTTTGCAGATAATCCTAATTATCTCACTATAGGTTTCACGCCGATACATTGAACTGCGCAAGATAAGAAAAAAATTCTTCACCGAGGTTCTTAAGTTCTTCTGAGATGATCCGTATTTGTTTAAACATTGCCCAAACCAAATCTTAAGGAGATGTGTGCCAGACAATGAGCACCAAAGTGTCATCTCCTTCTGTCACTCTCAGGCCTATGGTGGTCACTTTTCTGCTAAAAAGACTATGGCTAAGATTTTGTAGTGTGGCTTTTACTGACCCACTATGTCTAGGGATACTCACGAGTTTTATAAATCTTGTGAGCATTGTCAGAAGTTGGGAGCATTGTTTCATCAAAATATGATGCCTCTGAAGCCCATTCTTATCATTGAAGTATTTAATTGCTAAGGCATTGATTTTATGGGACTATTTCCCCAATCTTTTAGAAATTTATACATTCTACTAGCAGTAGACTATGTCACTAAATGGGTTGAAGCGATTCCATATTGGATTAATGACCATCAAACGGTTATTAAGTTTTTAAAAGAGAACATCATTTCCCGATTCGGAACGCCTCGAGCCATCATTAGTGATGGGGGCTTACATTTTTATAATAGGCCATTCGTGAACTTAATGAAGAAATATGGCATCTCTCATAAGGTGAGTACTCCATACCACCCACAAACAAGTGCGCAAGCTGAGATTTCCAATGGGAAAATTAAACATATCTTGGAAAAGACAATTAACCCTAATTGTAAGGATTGGTCAATCTGATTGACCGATGCCTTATGGGCTTATCATACCACATTTAAGACCCCTATTGGAATGTCTCCCTTTAGACTTGTCTATGGAAAGGCTTGTCACTTGCATGTGGAGTTAGAACATAGAGCTTACTAGGTAATTAAAAATATGAACTTCAATTTGGACAACGCTAACTCGCTACACAAACATCAATTGAATGAACTCGAAGAAATCCAAAATGATGCATACGAGAACTAGAGAATTTACAAGGACAGGATGAAGGTGTTTCATGACCAACACGTTCTTCGAAAATCATTCACACCAGGTCAGAAAGTCCTCTTTTATAATTCTCGGTTACATCTCTTTCCGGGTAAGCTCCGATCTCGTTGGATCGACTCCTTTATTATTACCAATGTTTATCCTCATGGGATTGTTGAGATAAAGAACCTAAACATTGGCAATGAATTTAAAGTAAATGGACATTGATCAAAGCCATTTGTTGACAAATTTGATTCAAAGGACATGTCCATACCTTTGAATGATCTTGTTTATCAGGATTGATCTCCTAGTCTAACGGAGGTGTAGTTAGGTTTACTGCTTTTCATTGTTTAGGATAGTTTGCTTTCCACCGTTTTGGGATAGTTTGTTTCTATTGTTAAGGATAGTTTGCTTTTTGCTCGTTTAACTCTTTTACTAACCCACCTTCACACTGAGATCCTTTGGAAAAAGTCTTAAAATTTCTTCATCATGTACTATCTTTCCATTACTTCTCTTTCAATTACGTTGTCTCTTTTGCAAATCATGCTTATTTCTTTCACATTGAGGACTATGTAGATTTTAGGTTGGGGATGGGGGATTAGGTAAACTAATCAGTGTTTTCTCAATTTTGAGCAATTTAAAAAAAAAAATTCAATATTTATCTATTTGGAAAGTGATAAGTTGTGTATTTAAGAATGTTTTGAGTATGATGATAAGATAGAGATTGAATTTTGAATTGTTGGAGTTGGAGCAATTGAGTAACCTATCACTTATGGTTCTTACATTCTATTAATCAAGAGGAAGCTTGAATATTATGTTATTCAAATTGTTTTCAATGAATAGTGCTAGATCTTCTGATTGTTAGTATGATGAACATTGAAAGATATTGAGAATTGAGTCTAGAGAATTTTATCCACCTTAAAAGAAGAAAAGAACCAGTTAAAAAATAGGAGATCGACAAAAAGGGTAATGTATGATGAAAAATTGAAAAAGTTTGAAAAAGAATGAAAAATATGAAAAAAAAAAAAAAAAAAAAAGATGAAAAGACTGAATGAATACAAATGACTGTCGATATAAAAATAAAAAATAATAAAAATAAAAATAAAACTGAAAAAAGAAGGAAAGGGGGATAAGTTCAGAATTTGTACTTAGGTTTTCAACCAATCTTAAAGTGATGAGCATGGCTAACATTATGAAAAGATAGTATTTTCACTGAACACATTGAAAAACTTGATGTGCAAACTATGCTCTGGCTTAATGGATAAAAAACTTACTTGATCGATTGCTTATGTGATTCGGCTCCAGGGTTTCAAAATCTCACTTTCTCATCTTAAGTCTGCTCATTCATACTTGATTACACAAAAGATTGTTTTCTAAAAAAAGGTTTGAACATTGTGCATTGAAGTTCATTTTTCACATACTTTGATTGGGACTAGCAAAATGCTGGTTGGGGATTGTGTTGAGGGTCAAATATTGCATATTGGACCCCATTTATTACTTGGTTTTATGAACATGATAATATTTAATATTATATTTTTAATTATGTTTGTGTTGCAAGGTGAATTTAAGAGCTTGGATTGAAAAAGATGTTAAAAGCATGGATTTAACGCTCAAGAATCACCAAAGTCAAGAATGGATCTTTCAAGACCAAGAATGAAGAATGCACACACTGAAGATCTAAGAAAATCAAGTCAAGAATAAAGAGAATCAAAGTTTTGAAGTAAAATTCAGTAATCCTCGACTAGTCCTGGCTCCGCTCGAATAGTCGAAGGTCGACCGATCAAAGTTGCCTTGACTCGAACTCCAGCAATCAAAACTTCTTAATCTTTGTCGCCCATGACCCGTCGAACGAGACCCTCAACCGGTTGAGGGTGGCCTACGACTGGTTGAAGGTGGCCCATGACCAGTCAAGGGTTACATAAAAGTTGCGCAGACTACGTAAATTTGAGACGGTTTCTGAAAAATTCCAACTCGATGTGAAAGTTTAAGCCCTAAAACTATAAATAGGAGTCCCTAGGGCATCCCTAGGTATCATCTAAGGTTTAGGGAGAGGAGCAATGATGTTTTATTTAAACCAACATGATTTAAATGATTTTTAAACTTGCAAGTATACGAATCAAATGTAGATACGGTACGTATTACGAGATCGTTCCCACGGGGACTGATCGTCACAACTCAAATTCACAATTCTTCTTAACTAATCCAACAAATAATGGAATGAACTACTAAGAACAATTCTATGAAAAACAATTGAAAACAGGGAAGAAAATTCAATGAGAGAAAGAGCACTAGGACTTTCGAATCCACCCCTAATTATCCCAACCCTTGTTTTGTCTATTGATTCACCTTGAGCTAGATTGATACCACTTATATAGAGAAAGCACAATCTATGTCCTTAATCGGGCATACAGAATGTCTAATTCCTTTAAGCAATGCCATGAATAACATATCCCATGTCCTTGATCGGGTACATGGAATGTATAGTTCATTAAAGCACCCTGTTTCCTCCTCTATAGGAAACCTGTTCTTGATCAGACACAAGCACCTATAATAAGCATCCAAACATCATCCATATATATACTTTGGTCAAGTTCATAGATGGAGAAGTATAGAATTTAAACCAATCAAGCCCACTTAGAGAAAGAAACAAATTAATTAATATTCAAAGTAAATTCAACCAATACAAGAGCTAATCAAATTAGGGGCTTCATCTCAGCCATAGCTGAGAGATTAGTGACCCATAAAATCCATTAAAAAGATGGATAGACAAAATTCATAAAAAAGGAACATCAAACCAGTCGATCTCTCTCTCTTCTTTCTTTCTTCTCTTTCTTCTCTCCCTTGCTCCGGATCTGGAATCCCCTGTTTCTGAATGCCTTTCCCACATCCAAAACTCCTCTTTTATAGCTGCTGGAGGGCTGGAGTCAGTGACAGAGTTGTAGCAGGACATGGAGTGCATCTTTTCGCAGCCATGATCGGTGGGCCCCACAGAAGTATTTTCTGAAAAATCCACCCCATCCATTGAATTCAGGACGAAATTTCAGTCAAGAATGAGTGGTTTTGAACGTCCATTAACGCAGCCCAGAGAAGAAATCACAAAAAGATCAGTTTTAAACAATGCAGGGCAGTCCGTTTGTGGCCTCCGTACCGCACACGTGTGCACGCATGGACATAAAATATCAACATGATTTTGTAGTGCTCGAGCCACTCTATAAGATGAACGGCTTGGATCGGCTGTACGGTTGACGGGTGGGGTCCACAAACTCCCGTAAAACTGGTCAGCGGCCGTTCGTTATGCGGACGCCAAGACGGGACTGTGGTGATGGTGGGGTCCGTGATTGAATCCTTCAGCGAAATCCACTCCGTTCACCAAATTTCTATCGAAATTTCGGTCGGAACTACATAATTTTTCTCCGTTTTGTTCTGAGCCACAGAAGATCTCATTACATTGTCCATTCCATGTTTGAATGGCTAGATTCCACTCTTGATGATCATTCACAATTCTTCCACCTAGGTAGTGTTAATAAGCTTCATTTAGACCTGATGGACGGTCCGGATTGGTGGTCTGATGGACGATGTGGACCTATAACTAAAGACCGCAGGTCGGTTTGCGGGACGCTGGAACGGCGATCGCAACTCTTTCGCTGCGACGCTGGTGGGGCCCACTCCTTCACTTAAATTGAAAATCCACTCCGTCCATTAGATGGAGGAGGAAATTTCGATCAGGAATTCATAATGTCACCTTCTGTTGATGAGATCCACCTGACTTTCTCCTCCACTGTCCGTCTTGCGTTTGGCAGTGGGAATCGAGTGATCGCCTGTATTAAGCCAGAATTCCACCTAGGTGAGAGTCTTCCCTATCCCAGAAGAACAATGAACGGTTCAGATCTTTTTAAATGATGATGTGTGGGCCCTACAACTGAAACCGACGTCGAATAGTCATTAACGTTGTTGCGGTTTTCGTTTTTTTGAATTTGAGAGAGAATGAGTCGGGTCAGCGCTTGCGCTGACCGCCTCATCTGTCCGGTGCATGGCCCTGCTTCATGTGTATGGTGTACACTCACCACATTGTGGGGTCCACTATAATGTTTATGAGAGATCTGCACCGTCCATCCTTTTTCCCATATTATTTAAACCGTCAATACTCAGTTGAGGCAATTTCAGAGTCAGGTGGGCCCCAAATTGGAGGTTAATGGGCTGATCTGTCCGTTGGCCCACTTCCCGAGATCTTTAATGGATGAAATTTAATATGTACAGTTAATTTATAGCCCTCATCCCATGTATGAAGTTTCGAACTGATCTGATAGCGGGAACCATGTGATCTTGCATTCTGGACCCTTTTCGGGCCCCTTTGGCTTGCTTTCCTCAGATCCCAGGCGTGTAAAATCTTCATTATTAGTTCTCTGGAGTCCATCCCGTGCTCTGGTGACTTTGGATCATGAAATCCATGCTTTTAATTCTCTTTTCAGTCTAACGCTCATTATTACGTCCTGCAATGAAAACACGATTAAAACACTCCATTAAGCCTTATTATGTACGTAAATTTAGGCAATTACTGGGTCTGATATGCAATATTCGACACTCATCAAGCAAAAGTGTGGAGAAGTCGTCACCAAGAGTTTTTCTTACTTTTCCTTAGTTGTTTTTATGTGTTTCTTAAGAGATTTTAGTTCAATCATGTCTATGGTTGGTTAAAGTAAAGCTTGTAGCGTGATGGGATGTTTTTATTGCTTTGATTCATGTTTATATTGAACTCTCTTTGATTCTATTTTAATTATAAGGAATAGTTTCAGTTTTTAATGGTTTGTTGGGACTCAAATTACAATAGATTTGCGATAGCTTTGAGAATGTTATTTTTATGCATTGAGATTGTGAAATTAGGAAATCTTGTTATTCACCATCGTCCCTTGGGCATGGTTGGATGATGGAATCCTCCCTAGCTTTCACAATTCTCTCAGATTGGTTTTGGGATTGGTAAATCATGTTGTTTGCCTTGTCTCCTGGGCATGGTTTTGTGACAGAATTACTTCCAATTCTCACACCTCTCATCCATTAAGAATTAGGTCAAAGAAAGTTCAGATTTGATTTTATTGAGATATCTTCCAATTGAATAAGATGGGACTCTAATTCTAATTGTGTCCGTGAATCAAGCATAGACCTGCTTGATCTCTACAAGTGGATCCTTGGAAACCTTAGTTTCCCACCTTTGAATTTCTTAAGTTTTTCATTAAATCTTTCACAACTACTCTCTATACTTCCAGATTTAGGTTTTCATCTTTTTCTAGTTCTTCTTCTAGTTGCTTTCAGAATTCTCACATGATTAGTCCCTGTGGATTCGACCTCGGTCTCACCGAGATTATTACTACATCCTGACCCTACACTTGGGGTTGTGAATACTAGGATAGATTCTGACTGTTTTTCATTGAGCATATTTTGATGAAATCGACGTGCACTTCGATTCAATGAGGGGCGCTCAATTCCATCGAGATTTCTTTTGTAAAATACACAAAGGTTGTTGGACAGTTTTGTCCCCTATTCGATTCCATCAAACTTTGAATTTCGATGGTATCGATTGGTCTTCGATGAACTCAAAGAAAATAGGTTTTCTTTGAAAGCTTACTGGACAAAATGAGTTAGTTTCGATGCTATTGAATAGACTTCGATACCATCGATAACTTACTCTCAATAACATCGAGGAGGCTTCGATATCATCGACGAGTACTAAGAGTATTTTTTGATTCTTTGAAAGAGGTCCACGGTTGAAGTAATCGAAGGTCATTCAATGTCATCGAACTAGGGACTTCGATGTTATCGAGGTTTCCCACATATCTTTCTTTTTATTACTAGACAAAATGGGTAATCATTCGATATTATTGAATGATATTCAATGTTATTGAAGATTCCCTTGATTGCAGTTCGATCTACTCGACTAGGACTTGTGATTTTTCCAGTTTTGTTTCTTTCTCCCATTTATATTCACCATGCATTATTATACCAACTTGACCAGAAGATTTTTAATTCCTTTTTATAGGGTAAGTTGGGATTATATGGGGGCATATACCTTCTAGGGTTTGTTGTGGGATGATGAGGCTATGGTTTACCAGTTTAAGCTTGATCTGGCCTTCATCTTTATTGAGGCTTGGTCTTAATGTCTTCATTTAAGATCTCACTTGGAGTGACAAACTCAACACTTACGTATATTAAGAAACAATGGCAGTTTCAATCTCCCCCTTTATCAATTACGTGACAAAAACAAACTAACAAACCCTAGATTATTACATACAACACAATACATAAAAAATCTTCAACTAAGTCTATTCTTGAGTTGTTTGTAGCTCCCCCATCGTTCATGTTACCCCTTAAGTTCCTGCATTAAGATTTAAGAAACACAAAATGATAGCAAACTTGGGAGCATAAAATGTTCTCCCCCTTTTTATCAATTATTGGCAAAGTGTAAGTAATAAAGGATGTTGACCAATACAACTGAAGTATGGAATTTGCAAATAAATCCAGGTTAGAGGGCAAATAAGAAAAATCACATAAGTTTATAAGATAGAAGTATGAAGCATAATAACTAAATGTGAAATAAGCATGCCTTTAGAAATATGCTAATATAGAATATGAATGGCATCATCATCAAGAAAAGGTAAAAGATATCATCATTCATCCGCAAAAGTATACCAAAATAACTACCCCAAGCTTAGGTAGTGTCATCATCATCCAAAAAAAAAAAAAAAACAAGTAAGCAAGCCCTTAAGGGCATGAATTAAAAAAAAAAAAAAAAAAAAAAAAAAATCATCAACGGACAACATTCTATCCATAAAGGGACACATAAATCTGATACATATAAGAATTATGACTTGATCAAATTGGCTCGCTTATCTAAAAAGATAACTGATAAGCGAGCTAGTGACCCTATATCTCCACCTATGGATAAGGCTAGGGCGAAGGACCAGCTCTGTGTGGCATCGTGTCATCACGTCTGCATGTGATGACAGATATCAGGTCCTAAACTTCCTTCTCCACTTGCTCTAGTCCATGCTGCATCACTCCTGTGATCCACTCAATTTGTGACAACCGTTCATCTTGCTGGCGAAGCTGATGTATGATTAAGCCAACATGACGATGGGTGTGAGTGATTGGTGTGAAAAGAACGTCACTGGGTGGCTGTCTCTCACCCTCTGTCTCAGCAGTCTCTGTCTCTACTGCTTCAGTTTTGGCTCCCTCAACTTCTGTCTCTCCCATAGTATCATCATGATGAGGGGCTGAAGAAGAAGCTGGTGTACCCAGTAGACCCATTCTTTTGATATTTGATTTGGCCAACTTGCGAGGGGATCTAAGACGGTCAGTGGTGGGATGCAATCTCACATGATGGAACAAAAGGCAGATAGGATACGGGAATGGAATGTAGGTATCTCTAGTCCCTTTGACTGTGACGGCCAACTAATGCAAAATAAGAGTAGGCAGACAAAGTTCCTCTTCATGACCGACATCATAGAGAATTCCCAACATGAATAGAGTAAGAATGGATTTGTTAGTGCCCCTAGGATATACGTTTGAACTAAAAATTTTGTGAAGGATACGGATTTTAGGGAACATGTGGGATCCTCGTAGTGCATTTCCGTCATATCAAGGAATATTTTTCCCATTACAGAGATATTTAGTGATTTTTGATCGAACTTTAAGTGAGTTGAAGTCATACTCTGTAAAACCTTGGGGCTTTGTGGGAATTCTAATGTATTGGTTGATGAGAGTTAGATTGATATGTGTGGTAGTTTGGCCAATGGTGATATCCATGGAGGGAGGATCAGAGACAGGTGAGTGGCAGTAGGCTACGAACCTAAATATATGTTCGTTCTAAGTTACTCCACCAAAATCAAGCACTCTAGATCACCCAATATGTAAGGCCCGTATCCTAGACCGTATCATTCCTTAGACTCCCGCAGTCCTCCCCATCGAATTTTGGTGACCCGCGACCTGTAGACGGCATTTGCATGTAACATAAGTCGCATCCCTTAGATTAAGTCAACTCGACCCAAGATTTGTACCCTAGCAACTGTGCCGTCGCCGCAGTTCTAACGCCATGTCTTGTGCAACGATGCGATACCCAGGCCAGGAGTTGCGAGCCCATGTATATCTCGAGGAAACACTGCGCGTTGCAAATTCAGAGAGATTCCAAAGAATCTCTACCCACCTTTCACATCAACTAGTCAAGTATAACCATCACTTCAACCCATTCTTTCCTTTGCCCCAAGACAAGCAAGCCATCCCCCTAAGTCAAGCCTCATGTCACTCACACTCATCACCTCTCTCTTACAACTACCGTCCCTCTCTCATTCCCTACCCATTTTCCCAAGCACTAAGAGAGGTGACCGTCCAAGCAAGAGAAGCTCCAAGGAGAAAGAACCCCAAGTGTGTGGCCCACTTTCTACCCCCCTAATCTCTCATCTCAACCCTTCAACCTTCATTAACCTCCATCAAAGAAGAAGCCAAGGAGCTAAGGAAGCCACAAAACCAAGGAGTAAAATCGGTGGGTGATCCTAGGACTTTTGATTATGGGATAAATGGGGCCTACCTGTTGACGGTATGGATCCCACTTTGGGCCCTAGGTGTGGCCAATGGCCCACCTTGATGCATATATAAATTCCATGATGGGGCCATTCTCCATGGGCCCCATCATGATGTTTATTTTGGTTTCATTGTAAGAAGGTCATATAAACCTTGTATTGTTGGTGGTAATGGGATTTCCACCATCAATATTTATGATTTAAGGGCCCACATATGGTGGGACCCATTTGATGTACACATTGTATAATAGAGAGGAGCTCATAGTGGCGGAGCTCCTCTCCACCACACGTCTCTGAAATGGCCAAGCTATATGTCCTAGAGGGGGGGTGAATAGGACTATGCCAAATTTAAATATATACAGCGGAATAAAGAATAATAATTTAAATCACTAAACTTGAATTGCAGTATAGGAATGGAAAGCAATAAAAAATTGTTCTAAGGACAATGTTACACCAAAAACCAAAGTTTATGGTAGGACAACCGTATTTCTAGAACAAATATAGAAACAGAAGCTCAAACCAATAAAGTAATAGTAAGCGATAAATTGCAGAAATATAAATCTAACTATTACAACATTTACCATTGAGCTTAAAACGAAATGATTACAACATTCACATCCACATATACACCCCACACTGAATAATTAAAGATATGAAATGAATATCACACAATCACAAAATACAAGGGATTATAGTGGTTCGCCTGTGTGTACACCAACTGTTCAACAACAGCCACACAGCTACTCCACTCCTAATATCCTCACACAGGGGATATTAGCGTTCACCAACAAAAATAGGTTTTCCCAGGTTCACCTAAAAACCTTCACAATTGTGTCTTTATCTGTGGGCTTACACAATTAAAAAACCCCACTTTTAAGTTTTCTGACTCTCCTCAGATAACCAATACAATGAGATTTTTCTAGCGAATCTCAAAAGAAAACCAAACAAAATTTACAACAAATGTAAAATACCTGATTATCCCCTTTGTTGTAGCAGCCCGGAAGAACCAAATTGGAGTAGAGATTTGAATGTCCAAGATCAATGTCCAATACTCACTTTATAATGGTTGTAGGTTCTAATAGCTTTTAAATTAAAAACAATGGGCTAGCTTTAATTGATTTTGATTCCAAAAGAAGGAAAACAACAATTCCTCTTTTCATATAAGATTGGAATGCTAAAAACAAAATCAATCAAATAAAGCTAAAGAAAGAGAATATTAAATAAACACACTTAGCTTTGATGGAGTTCAGAATTATCTCTTAGAAGGCCGAATTAAATTAGCTTGAATTCAATGATTTCTTTTGAGATTCGTGCTCTATTTATACGTGAGTAAATCACGTCTTCGACTGGTCTAGGGAGTTCTTCGACTAGTCGTAGAACCAACAGATATTTAAAAATTCGGGCGCGATGAGATTTGACCGTTTCACGACTAGTCGAAGGTATCCTTCGACTGGTCGTATGTCTCCTTTAACTGGTCGTAGGTTTCCTTCGATTGGTCATAGGATCCGAATTTCAGTGTTGGACTTTGAGTCATGTTTAGTACGAGAATGCTGAATAGGATTTTTCGAAATATTTATAGCACTGGAATTATCACAATGTAATAACATAGAATCCTGTTTAATTCCATAATCACTTAGCATTTGTTGCATTCAAACAAGCTGCGTACATGCATTACCAGCAGTGATATACTCAGCTTCAGCTGTAGAAAGTGATATAGAATTTTATTTCTTACTAAACCAGGAAACTAAACAATTTTCGATATAAAAGCAACCACCACTGGTTGATTTTCTATCATCTAGATTACCAGCCCAATCAGCATCTGAGTATCAAGCTAATTGAACATTAGTCTCATGAGGATACCAGAGACCGAGATTAATAGTACTTATGACATATCTAATAATCTGCTTGACAACAGTCAAGTGCGATTCTTTTGGATCAGATTGATATCTAGCGCAAATACCAACACTTAGAGAAGCTGCTAGCAGTTAAATATAGTAAACTACCAATCATACTTCGATATAATTTTGAATCTACATTTTTACCTGGAGAATCTTTTGAGAGTTTCAAAGTTGTACTCATAGGAGTATCAAAATTCTTACCATTCTCAAATCCAAATCTCTTAATTAGATTCATAACATACTTAGATTGAGATATGAACATTCCATCAGGTTGTTGCTTTACTTGCAACCCAAGCAAATAATTCAATTCCCCAACCATGCTCATTTCAAACCGAGATTTCATCAAATCTGCAAACTTAATAGTCATGTCAGTACAAGTAGATCCATAAATGATATCATCAACATAGATTTATACTAATAAGATGTGCTCATTATGTTTTCTAATAAACAGAGTTTTATCAACACATCCCATTTGAAAATTATGGCTTAATAGAAACTTTGTTAGTTTCTCGTACCATGCCTTAGGAGCTTGTTTTAAGCCATAAAGTGCCTTTTTAAGTCGATAAACATGATCGGCATTCTTGGGGTCTTCAAAACCCATTGGTTGTTCAACATAGACTTCCTCATGCAAATCTCCATTTAAAAATGCACTTTTTACATCCATTTGGTAAATCTTGAACTTTCTAAAACATGCAATGGATATAAAGAGTATAATTGATTTAAGACGGGCTACTGGTGCAAAGGTTTCATCATAGTTAATACCTTCAATTTGAGTGTAACCTTGAACCACTAACCTAGCCTTATTTCTAATTATATTACCAAGCTCATCAGACTTATTTTTGAAAATCCATTTGGTTCTAATGATGTGTTCATCTTTAGGTCTAGGTACGAGATACCAAACATCTTTTCTCACAAATTGGTTAAGCTCTTCTTGCATCGCAACAATCTAGTTTTCATCAGCAAGAGCTTCTTTTACGTTAGATGGTTCTATCTGGGATGTAAAACATGCGTAATTTACATATATCTCCAAGTTATCTATGAGTACGAACACCAGTGAGAGGGTTTCCAAGAATCTGTGTAGTTGGACGATCTTTAAAAGTCCTTAGTTCAGAATCAGTCTGATTAGATGAAGTATCAGGTTTATCTGTTACAAGAATTTCATCATTATCTGAACTTGAGACTGGTGTGTTTAAGTGATCATCAATGATCACATTAATGGACTCTTAAATCACACCGGTCCTTTTGTTCAGTACTCTATAAGCACGACTGTTTAAAGAATATCCTAAAAATATCCCTTCATCACTCTTCGTATCAAACTTTCCCAGATTTTCACGATCTCGTAAAATATAGCACTTACTGACAAAAATTTGAAAATATTTGACAGTAGGCTTTCTATTGAACCACATTTCATAAGCCGTTTTATTATTACTTTTACTAGTGTAAACTCAATTAATAATATAGCAAGCTATATTGACTGCTTCAGCCCAAAGATTCTTAGAGAGCTTCATACTATTCAACATGACATTAGCCATTTCTTGAAGTACTCTGTTTTTCCTTTCCACTATACCATTTTGTTGTGGAGTTTTGGGTGCTGAGAATTCATGTAATATTCCCTGGTCGTTACAGAACTTCTAAAAACCGCTATTCTCAAATTCAGATCCATGATCACTATGTATCTTACTAATTCGAGAATCTTTTTCAATTTGAATCCTTTTGAGAACTTTTCTTACTTCTTCAAGGGTTTCAGATTTATCCCTTAAGAAGATTACCCAAGTATATCTGGTAAAGTCATCTACAATTACCAAGATATATTTTTTGCCACCTCAACTTTCCGTCCTGGTAGGTCCTACTAGATCCATATGGAGAAGCTCGAGTGGTCTTGATGTGGTATTGGAATTCACCTTTTTATTTGAGTTCCTTATTTGTTTGCCAAGCTGGATTTCACCACATATTTTATCTAATTTTTACAATTTGGGTAAACCTCTTATAAGTTCCCGTTTGCTCAATCTATATAGATTTCGATAGTGTACATGTCTAAGACGTTTGTGCCATAAATCAGTCTCGTCTGTATGGACCATGTAACATGATTGATTAGATGAGCTGGATTCGCTAATAATATAGCAGTTTTCAGAGGTTCTACGTCTAGTTAGTATTATTGAACCCTTGTTGTTTAGAATCTCACAGCTTTGATTAGAAAATCGTACACTATGGTTATTATCACATATTTGAGATATACTAAGCAAGTTATGTTTTAAACCTTCTACATATAAAACATTTTTAAATAAAGGAAGGGTATAGAGATGAACCGTACCTTGGCCCATAATCTTGCATTGCTGCCATCACCAAATGTGACCGAACCATCAATCATGTCTTTGAGATCGGTGAACAAACTTTTATCACCAGTCATATGCCTGGAGTATCCACTATCTAGGTACCACTTTGAATGGCTTGTTGCTTTGAAAGCAGTGTGAGCAATCAAACAGGTAACTTTAGGAACCCATTTCAGAACTGTTTTGGGTTTATAAGTATAGTTGGTCTTCTTCTGTCTGATGTTGTAAGAATGACCTACTGAGTTAGATTTTAATAGCTACTTCAGTAAATCAACTATCTTTCAGCAAGAGGGTTTCAGTTCTGATTTTTAAAATTATCATGGTTGCTTTTAGATTTTTGAAAAGTTTTAGAAAAACCTTAGTAAGTACTTTTCCCTTTTGAGTTTGAGGACTCTCCTTTCACAAACTTGGGAGAAGTATACTTTTGTTTAGAAGATATATTCTTGTTATATCCCAACCCGGATCGATCACCACATTTTCTTGATCCAGATAATAATTTTTCTAACTTTGGATCACCTTGGGCATATCTCCATGTGTCCTTTAAACTTAAAAGAGAAGATACTTCATTTTTGAGTTTCTCATTTTTGAATTTCAGATTTTCAATCAGGGAGGTTTTGAATTCTAAATCACATTTTGATTTTTCAAAACAATCTGAAATTTGGGATTTTTCTAAAATAAGTGATTCAAAACATTCTTTGAGTTTAAAAAATTTTTCTTTTTGAAATTTAAGTTTGACAGCAATTTTACAACTTTCCTTATATAGGGCGTTATAAGCATCTTGAAGATCTTCTTCATTTTCACATTCACTGTTCAAATTTTCTTCACTTGTTGAATCATTATCTGAGAGTGTGAATTTGGCTAGAGTCATAAGGGCTTTAACTTCATTGCCTGACTCAGTTTCAGAATCTTCTGATTCAGAAGAAGCTTCAGAATCAAATGATTCATCCCATGTAGCCAACATACCCTTTCTTTTTGGTTTGTCATTTTTATGACATTTGTTTGCTAAGTGTCCATACTCGTGGCAGTTATAACATTGACTATCTTTCAAAGACTTCTAATTTTTGAATCTAGGTTTAGATCTTTTCTTATCGTTTGATTTTTGAAGATCTACCCTTTTGTTGCTTTTGAAAATCTTGTAAAATTTCTTTGCTAAAAGAGCCATATCGTCCTCAGAATTTTCTGAATCCGAGTTTTCTTGAGAAATACCTTTAGTAAATTTGAGAGCAATGGATTTACTTTTAGGAGCTTTAAAATTTAACTCATAAGTTTATAAAGATCCAACTAATTCCTGAACCTTCATATTATCCGCTTCACGAAGTTCCTGGATTGCGGTTACTTTAGAATTGAACCGTTCAGGAAGTGAGCGTTGTATTTTAGCACATATCTTGCTTTCTGAGATTTTATCGCTTAGACCCCACATAGAGTTTACAATGTCATTCAATCTGGTATAGAAGTCCATGAATATTTCATTTTCTTCCATACATATTTCCTCAAATTTAGTTGTGACGATTTGTATCTTAGATTTCTTGACAATTGATGTACCCTCATGTGTCATTTCCAATATATCACAAGCTTGTTTTGTAGAATCACAGGATATAATTCTTTTCAATTCATCCAGTGATAGTGCACATGTAATTGCATTTAGTGCTTTAGCATTTGCACTGCTCTCACTTTTCTGAAGTGTGGTCCAAGAAAAATAAGCCATTGTTTTTGTTGTTTTTGAACCATCAACACCAGTTACTTTAGTGGTAGGAGGGGTCCAATCATTCACTGTGGCTAGCCACACACTTTTATCCATGGATTTGAGGAAGATCCTCATCCTGGCTTTCCAATAGGCATAATTGGAGCCAACGAAAGGTGGAGGCCTAGTGACTGATAGGCTATCAAAATTTGACATATTATATATAAATAGCTTAGATCGTTAGCTTAGGAAATAAATCCAAATATAAAGCAATAAGAATGAGTTATTAGGCTCTGATACCACTTGAAATGGCCAAGCTATATGTCCTAGAGGGGGGGTGAATAGGACTATTCCAAATTTAAATAAAGTATACAGCGGAATAAAGAATAATAATTTAAATCACTAAACTTGAATTGTAGTATAGGAATGGAAAGCAATCAAAATTTGTTCTAAGGACAACCTTACACCAAAAACCAAAGTTTATGGTAGGACAACCTTATTTCTAGAATAAATATAGAAATAGAAGCTCAAACCAATAAAATAATAGTAAGCGATAAATTGCAGAAATATAAATCTAACTATTACAACATTCACCACTGAGCTTGAAACGAAATGATTACAACATTCACATCCACATATACATCCCACACTGAATAATTAAAGGTATGAAATGAATATCACACAACCACAAAACACAAGGGATTATAGTGGTTTACCTGTGTGTACACCAACCGTTCAACAACAGCCACACAGCTACTCCACTCTAATATCCTCACACAGGGGATATTAGCGTTCACTAACAAAAATAGGTTTTCCCAAGTTCACCTAAAAACCTTCACAATTGTGTCTTTATCTGTGGGCTTACACAATTAAAAAACCCCACTTTTAAGTTTTCTGGCTCTCCTCAGATAACCAATACAATGAGATTTTTCTAACGTATCTCAAAAGAAAACCAAACAGAATTTACAACAAATGTAAAATACCTGATTATCCCCTTCGTTGTAGCAGCCCGGAAGAACTAAATTAGAGTAGAGATTTGAATGTCCAAGATCAATGCCCAATACTCACTTTATAATGGTTCTAGGTTCTAATAGCTTTTAAATTAAAAACAGCGGGCTAGCTTTAATTGATTTTAATTCCAAAAGAAGGAAACCAACAATTCCTCTATTCATATAAGATTGGAATGCTAGAAACAAAATCAATCAAATAAAGCTAAAGAAAGAGAATATTAAGTAAGCACACTTAGCTTTGATGGAGTACAGAATTATCTCTCAGAAGGCTGAATTAAATTAGCTTGAATTCAATGATTTCTTCTGAGATTCGTGCTCTATTTATAGGTGAGCAAATCACGTCTTCGACTAGTCTAGGGAGTTCTTCGACTGGTCGTAGAACCAACAGATATTTGAAAATTCGAGCATGATAAGATTTGATCGGTTCACGACTGGTCAAAGGTATCCTTCGACTGGTTGTAGGTCTCCTTCGACTGGTTGTAGGTTTCCTTCGACTGGTCTTAGGTTTACGACTGGTCTTAGATGCAGTCGACACTATTCCTTCGACTAGTCGAACAGACCCCAGGACTAGTCGAAGTAGAACAGAAAATATCTGAATTTTGTAACAAACTTACGACTGATCCAGGAATTTCTTAGACAGGTCGAAGCAGTGCTAGGACTAGTTGAACAAAGTCTAGGACTAGTCTTAGAACTGACCAAACTCATGTAAATCAAACATATGACTTATGTATCCAAAATGGCCTACTCTAAAGGTCAACCTAAGGTCAATCAAACCTCAGTCGTGAAGTAAGGACATTGAAACTTAAGGACAAGTGACTTTTAAAAGTAGTAAACCTTAAAGTCTTGTTGTATCTAATCCTTGAAAGTATTTTGAGTTTTTTACGATCGAACTTATAACATTCTTGACATCTTGCAATGTCTTGACTTGAGAGCAATACTTGTCAATCATAGTTGAACTTGAGTAAAACTTTCTTCTTTGCACTTGTGAGGATTGCTTATTTATCAAAGTTGATCTTGAGTGGATCTTTGTTTGATCTTGAGTAGAGCTTCACATAGCAAATTACATACCAGTGTCTTTGGCACCACACATTTGACAACAGAAAGGGATATAAACTATAGCACTTACAGTCTCTCTCTCTTTCTCTCTCTCTCTCTCTCTCTCTCTCTCTCTCTCTCTCTTTCCCTATTGCGGCCCACCTTGATGAAGGGATTAGATCCATACCATCCAACTATGGATGGTGGGAATCCACCATGACGTAAGTGTTATATCCACGTTGTCTACATTGTGGACAGTGGAAATCCCACCATGATGTATTATCCACACCGTCCTTCCTGGACGGGCCTGGATGAGAGGCAAAATACAAACATTAGCTTGATTGGTGGGCCACCACGTGGACCCACCTGATGTACAAGTTGCATCTAAACCGTTCAGACGCTGGGGTCTGGAGGGAGGCAAAATACAAATATCTACTTAATTCAAAACTATTGGTGGGCCACATGTGTGGACCCACCAGATGTATGTGTTTCATCCCTGCCATCCACACCGTCCACGTGGGACGTGGACCCCACACCTAATGTATATGTCCATCCAGGCCGTCCGTCTAGAGGATGTCCAGCACGCCTGTACGGTGGAGATCACACAAATATCAGCTTGTTTAAAGCTGATGGGCCCCATGTGTGGACCCACCTGATGTATATGATTCATCCATGTTATCCACCATCCAGACCTCTGGACGGTGGAACCCACTGTAATGTATGTGTTCTATCCTCACCGTTCATCCCTGGACAGTGAGATCCACCCACACGAATGTGTTGTAATCCACACCGTCCATACACGTGGACCCCACGTGATATATATGTTTTATATCCACACCATCCACCTATCTTGACGGTGGAAACCAACCGTGATATATGTGTTAAATCCACACCGTGCATCCATGGAAATCCACCATGATGTGCTGTCCATCTGGACGTGGAAATCCACCATGATATTTGTGTTTTATCTACACTATCCATCTGGACGTGAAACCCACCGTGATATATGAGTTTATTATCACGCCCAAAACTTGGAAAACAGGCTCACAAAATTTTCAATCGCCGAATCCGGCACCGACTACCTCCGTAGTGCCATATTCTTGGCTCCCGGCACTCATATGCCAGAATCCGATCATGGGATCGTACAAGGAGGATTTTTAGTATTATTTTTTTTTTGTAATGGAGCATAACCACAAGCATAACCAAGTCACAAAATAACATCACCACATATCCACTATATCAAAAACTTTAAGTACAATACGAAAAGGGAAATACAAGGTGATCTAAAGGCTTCAAAATAATCTAATACGTACTCCTGCCTTAGCGCTGCTACAATCCAACATCACATGCATGCAATGGTCATGCATAAGCTTACAAAAGCTTAGAGGGTGGTGTAAGTGTGTGCATAAGGCGAGTGTCAAGTATGCGGTATTAGAGAAATGCGGCAGTATGCAGGTAAGTTCATGAATACAATCAGCTGTACCAAAGCTATGTGATGCAAGGCATGAATGCTATTGGCCATACCAAGGCCATGCGATGCGAGGCCTACATAGCCAAATGTCATATGCGAGATGCAAAGCAAGCATACTAGTCCTCATCAAGTACATATATCAGTACAGTTTTCCTCTGGGATATCATCGGGGTCTAGTACACTCCACACTGATTGCCGCCTCCCTAGCCACACAGCCCAGTAAGTAGAATAGACCACACTATCCGCTTGACCAGTAGTCTATCAATACCTACCCGACTCGTCTATAGCGGACTCATTTGTGAGCTTGTTAAACTCAGCCTAGCTTACAATCCCCTCACTCGGGCGGATAAGGCAACACCCCCTTCCAACCGACCATGACACATTAGGAGTCGTGGCCTACTGGTATTCGGCACTCCTGTGCTCATGTATCCACTTAGTCTAGACGTTGGAGCATCTCCTGGTACCAAAAAGGTTATGGAACTTTCACCCAAAGACATCCTAAGTGCCCGCAGTGCTAAAACTAAGTATTTCCAATATCCGATACGGCCATCCATGATGTGCCTGTGGAGGCCATGGCCCTGATGTCGCTAGGGTGTATAATGATCACGACATATAAATGTGAGATGCATGAATCACACTATCCAGTCATACAGCAATCCTGCGCGTACCACATGCTCATGTGGGTAACTCCTATCAGTGAGTCCCATAAATAATCTGCCCAATGGCATATGCTATGATCAGTCACTACTCATATCAAGCATACATATGATGCGTATGGCATGAGTCATGGAATTATACTAATCATGTTATAAAGTGAAGAACTATTCTCACAACAAAGATGGGCCTAGACGGCCTACACACAATAAGTATGGGCCTATCAATGGGCCTTAAGGAGAGTTATAATGCGGACATTTAACCAACATTTTACTTACAATGTGGGTGTCAAACCATCATTGCTCCCAAGGCATAGCCTGCCATAAACATCATTACATAAACCATGGTGGAATCACACATTGCAATGGACCTTGTGTACATCCCATTGGGCCTCGACCCATGGGCCTCATATATATCAAGGTTGGCCTCAATGGATGGGCTACAAATATATCAAGATGGGCCTCAATAATGGGCCTCATATATATCAAGGTGGGCCTCAATGGACGGGCCTCAAATACATCAGGATGGGCCTCAATAATTGGCCTCATAAATTTCTAAAAAATGAGTCATATTGAAGGATCCTTTGGACCAAACCACAAATAGCAATGGAGATAATAATTTTCACGGTTAAATAAATCACAGGGCCCACCATAAAGATTATTTTCCACCCAATCTAATCATAAGGTCTTAAAGACTTGGATTAAGAGGGGAAAAGCAAATGCCCTATTGATCCAGAACTTCAGTGACCCAAATGGGTTTCAATCATAGACGTTCAAATCCCACTATTTTCTGCAGTAAGGTCCACCTGATGAATGGCTGGACACATCACGGAGTGGCCCGCCGTGATGTGTTTGAGATTCAACCAATTCATAAATTAACATAAAGATAGATGAAGTGAAAACAAAAATGTAAACTTAATTGGAAACTACTGTGGCCCTTAGAAGTTTGAATGGTGGACATCACTGTCCACTAATTAAATGGTGGGGTCCACTTGAACTTTAAATTTGACTCATTCTTTGCCTCATACCATGAAACGATATCTCAAAATGGATGAGCAGCATCGATACAATGCAATGCATCATGGTGGGCCCCACCATCCATACAGTGGATGGTGTAAATTAAATAAATACATCATGTGGGTCCCACACTGCATGGACGCAGCACACTTGTGCAGGGGGGCAGGCGGAGATGAAACACATGCTTCATGGTGGGGCTAATGGTTGGGACCCATGGTCCCTGCCCCTTCACGCCACAGCAGCGCAAGACGCGCAACAGTACCTACTGCATCGTATATATATATATATATATATATATTAAAAAAGGTTTTTCTATGGTTTTTCACAAGTGGGGCCCACATCAGGAGAATCCACCCCATCCACTAGATTCTATGGCTCAAGACAAACCAAACAAGCCCAATATTCAATGTTTTTTGGTGTATGGAAATATCAGAGTGGACCGTAGTGGATTTTAATTATAAAACTCACTATTTTCGAAGATACGGCTCCCCAGATACTCGGATTAACTTCATTTTTCGGCTCAACGCCTAAAATGAGTTAGGGAATGGGATGGACGGCGTGGATTAAACCCATACATCAAGGTGGGGACTGCATGAGCGGCCCACCCAAAAAGCTTAGATATGTGTATATAGGTATATATATTGCATTGCTATGAGTACAACCCACTTTCTGTTCTCACTTCACTCAACCCACGTCCAGCGTCCAGGGACGCTGGACGGACGTTGTGTATATATATCAAGGTGGGTCCCACATGGACGTGGTCCACTTGATTTGGATCAATCCAATATTTGTGTTTTCTCCTCACCATTAAGGTAAGGTCCACATGGCTTGGATGATGTAGATCCAACAGTCCATCAAGTGGGTCCCACGAAGGTGGATGGCATGGATAAATTGCATACATCATGGGGCCAACAATAAGGGAAAAAAGAGAGAGAGAGAGAGAGAGAGAGAGAGAGAGAGAGAGTGAGTGATGGAGGGACCCCGGCACTATGGGCCCTCCCTTCCGTACATCACAACATACATCAAGTGGGTCCCAACACATTTGGGCCCACCAAATCAAAATCAATGGTGAACACTCCTCCACAAAAAATGGAAGGTCTAGATGACCCCTTTCAAACTAGAGAGTAAACATCATGATGGGGTCCATGGAGAATGGCCCCATCATGGAATGATCATGAGAATCAAGGTGGGCCATCGGCCACATCTAAGGTCCAAAGTGAGATCCATACCATCAATCGGTAGGCCTCACTTGGCCCATCATTAAAAAAATGTGAAATCTAGGCCTGTAAAAACACCCACTGTTCGATCTTCTTAGTTCGATGGAACGTCAATCTTCTTGTGCCTCACTTTGATGGAAGGTGATGAGAATTGAAGGGTTGGGATGATGGATCTTAGAATAGGAAGTGGGCCACACACACACCATTCTCTCCTTGGCAATGCTTGGACGTGCACCTCTTTGGTTGCTTGGAAAATGTGAAGAGAAAGAGAGAGAAATGGTGGTTGTAAGGGAGAGATGATGGATGTGAATTGATAGGTGTACTTGACTTGAGAGTTGACTTGGAAAGTTGCTTGACTTGGAGAGAAAGAAAGCATGGGTTGTGTACTTTGATTAATTGATAGATTGATGGGATGGGTTGAACAGATTCTCTTAGGTTCGCAAATGCGTGGCATTTTTTCAAAATAAATGCAGGCCCACATCTCCTGGCCAGGGTATTGAATCGATGTACAAGACGCAGCGTCGGAACCGCGGCGACGATTCGGTCACAATGGTACAAGTCTCGGATTAAGTCGACTCAAATATATAGGATATGACTTAGGGTCACGGGCAAACGTCGATTATAGGTCACTGGTTACTGGAATTCATCGGGAAGGATCGCGGGAGTCGACGAAATGGTACGGATTAGGATATGAGCCTTATAGCTCTCCGCACCTAATAAAAATTTCATCCTTGAAATTTATATTACCATCACAACTAATCATAACTCATAAGGGAACAAAAAACATAACATCATATATGATCAAAACATAATAAAACATACAATCAAACATCGAAAAGATGAGGATAACACTCTCGAATCTCCTCCTCGTGCTCCCAAGACGCCTCACCCACACTATGATGGCCCCACTGCACCTTTACCAAGGGAATGACCTTGGTTCAAAGGACCTCCTCCTTCCGATCAAGGATACGAACTGGCTGGTTAATGTTAGAAGCGTTCTCACGAACCTCCAATGACTGCCAATCAATAACAAGAATGATGTCTGACCCATGCTTCCTCAATATAGAGACATGGAAAACGTTGTGGACGCCAGACAACTAAGATGGCAAGGTAAGTTGATAGGCCACGGAGCCAATGTGCCCGGTGATCTCAAAAGGTCTTATGAATCTCAGGGCAAGCTTGCCCTTAGCTCCAAAATGAACCACACCCTTCATGGGTGAGACCTTGAGATGCACATGGTCCCCAACGGAAAACTCCAAGGGACGACGCCGATGATCAGCAAAACTTTTTTGTTGGCTCTGAGTTGTGCGCATCCTCTTCCTGATGATGTCGATGACCATTGATGTCTACTACACAAGCTCGGAACTTAGGAGACGCTGCTCTTCAACCTCGGTCCAACAACTTGAAGATCTGCACAGTCTATTGTATAATGCCTCAAAAGGAGTCATGCCAATGGTCGCTTGATAGCTATTGTTGTATACAAACTCAGCTAATCATAGATGGCCATCCCAGCTACTGAAAAAGTCGATCGCACAGGCACTGAGCATATCCTCAAGGATCTGGTTGACCATTTCGGTCTGCCCATTGGTCTGCGGATGATACGTGGTGCTGAGCTGCAAATTAGTGCCCATCGCTCTCTAGAAGCTCACCAAAACTGAGACGTGAACTTCGAGTCTCGGTCTGAAATGATCTTGACAAGAACACCATGCAGTCTCACGATCTCATTAACAAATAGCTTGGCGAGCCGATCGGCATGCCAGGTCTCACGAATGGCAAGAAAATGTGCCGACTTCGTCAGTCGGTCCACGACAACTTAGATGACGTCGTGATCGCACTGAGTCTTTGGCAAATACATGATAAAATTGGTAGATATGTGTTCCCACTTCCACATCGGGAAGCTCAACGGCTGCAATAAACCAGGGGGTCTCTGATGATCGGCCTTGACACGCTGGCATGTGTCACACTCATCGACAAAACTAGCAATCTAATGCTTTATCCCCGCCCAATAATATTATCTCCTCATATCATGATACATCTTCATAGAGCCAGGGTGGATAGAAAACAACGATCGATGTGCCTCGATCATAATATCTCTGCGCAACTCAGGTATATCCGGAACACATAATCGGCTTCTGAAGCGAAGTCCACCATCAGAACCAATCTGCCAATCTATCTGACTCTCAGATGCTGCCTCTGCTCGGTAATCCGGTAATGACTCGTCTGTCTACTGAGCCTCGATCACCCTTGCGATAAGAGAGGGTTGAATTGACAAGCTCGATAGTTGAACGATAGAAGACTGCAGACTAAACTCAAAGTCCTACTCTACTATATCCTCGAGCATCCTCCACCCCTGAATCATCATGTGTGCCACCAGGCCCCGTGGTTGACGGCTGAGGGTATCCGCCACAATGTTTACCTTACTTGGGTAGTACTGAAGATCAAAATCATAGTCCTTCAAGAGCTTCATCCAACGCCTCTGTCTCATGTTCAGCTCGAATTGAGAGAACAGATACTTCAACCTCTTGTGGTCAGAGAAGAGCTCGAACCTCACCCCATAGAGATAGTGCCTCCACACCTTCAGGATGAAGATAACTGCTACCAGTTCTAAATCATGCGTGGGGCAGTTTAGCTCATGGACCTTGAGCTGGCAAGACGCATAAGCCACCGACTTCCCGTGCTGCATCAGGACAACACCCAAGCCAACTCACGAGGTATCGGTAAATACAACAAATCCATCACTCCCAGAGGGAAGAGTGATGACAGGAGCGGAGGTGAGGCGGTCCTTCAGCACCATAAATGCCTGCTCACAAGTGTCGCTTCAAACGAACTCGGCACCCTTCCAGGTCAACCTGGTCAATGGGTTGCAATACGAGAGAATCCTGCAATGAAACGTCAGTAGTAGCCCGTCAAACCAAGGAAATTGCGGATCTCGGATGCGTTCATAGGCTGGCCCCACTGACACACGGCATCAATCTTCGAGTGGTCCACTACAACGCCCTACCTCGTCACCACATGACTGAAGAACTTCACCTCCCCCTGCCAGAACTCGCACTTCTCCAGCTTCGCGTAAAGCTAGTGTGCACAGAGGATTTGTAAGGTAATCTCCAGATACTGCTCATGCTCCTCACGGGTCCTCGAATATATCAGAATGTCATCGATGAACACCACAGCAAACTGGTCGAGATACAGACGGAAGACCTCATTCATCAACTGCACGAATACGCGGGCACATTGGTCAGTCCGAAGGACATAACATGGAACTCCAAATGACCATAGCACATCCTGAAGGCTGTCTTTGGGATATCCTCATCTCGGACCCGAACCTGATAATAATCAGACCGCAAGTTTATCTTCGAAAAGAACTATGCCTCCTGCGGCTGATCAAATAATCATCGATCCTCACGAGCGAGTACTTATTCTTGATCGTGACCTTGTTGAGCTCGTGGTAATCTGCGCAAAGCCTCAACGAGTCATCCTTCTTCTTCACGAAGAGTACTGGTGCTCCGCACGGTGAACTGCTCGAACAGATAAAGCCTAGCTCTCGCAACTCGTCCAACTGATTTTGTAGTTCCCGTAACTCCAACGGTACCATACGATACGGGGCCTTCAAAATAGGTGGGGTACTGGGCACAAGATTATCTGAAACTTGGTGTGCTGACGAGGTAGTAACCCCAGAATCTCTTAGAACACATCGGAAAAACCACAAAGGACCGGCAGTTGGTCGATACTCAAAACAACTGACTCCTTAATGGCACACGATAAAAGGCAGGAAAGCAGCTTTCCTCTGGGCACGGTAACAAACTGGAACTCTGGCACGCCAGGTATACAAAACGTGACTGTCCTCGCAGAGTAGTCCAATATGGCGTGGTACTCAGCGAGCCAATCCATGCCCAGGATGACATCAAAATCGGACATCGGCAATACCAAAAGATTAGCAGGAAAAAAGATATCCCCAATCAGAATGGGGCAAGATGAGTAAAATCAGTCTAACACTATAGTCTTTCCCAAGGGCGTCGATACTGATAAACCCTCACGGGCAGACTCGATCAGTAAACCGGTCGATCGGCAGAAATCATCGGTAAAGGAATGTGATGCACCAGAATCAAGCAATAAATGTGCAATGCATGCAGAAATAGGGAGAGTACCCTCGATGATCCCTCCTGATGACTAAGGGTCCTACTGGGTGGCATAAAATCTGCCTTGGGCCTACTGGGGAGGTGCATGTCCCCTCTGAGGTCTCTACTGCTACTTCTGCCACTATGGCGGCCTGATTTGTTGTTTTGCTGCTGCGGGGGAGGTCCCGAAGGCTACTGCTGCGGTCAGTGCTGCTGTTGGAGGGGCTATCACGGAGGCTGATGCGGTGCTCTCGGCTATTACTACTGCGGATGGGGACACTCATGCCTATAATGTCCTGTCGTACCGCACCCAAAGCAAGTACCTGAAAACAGTCCTGGAGGTGGTGCTACGGGTGCCATTGGTGCTCGAAAACTGGGCGGGTCGTGCGTCGCTACCATGGACGAAGTTGCTGGTGGGAGCTACCAGAAGGCATCTTCCTCTTTTGATCTCCTCTCTGGTCATGGGCCCTCTGCAAACTAGCCCAATCTGCCTCGTAGATCTGGGCCCTCTCCACAATCTGCTCAAATGTCAAAAGCATGTGTCCAACCATACGACTCCTGAGGGCAAGACACAAGCCGTTCTCAAAACGACGGGCCTTCCGCCCCTCATCATCAATAAGGTACGTCGTGAATCTCGATATTGTGAGGAAACGTGCCTCATACTGGGACACAGTCATGTCCTCGTAGATAAGAGTCTCACAATCTAATGCACGCTGAAGCCGCACATGCTCGGGAAAGAACTTATGGTCAAACCGGTCTACAAAGTCCGCACAGGTCCACTCGAAATCAGCCGTTACCGCTTGGGTGACAAATGCCCACTAATGTTAAGCATCACCCTGGAGAAGGAATACAACTAATGGGACCTGTTGCTAGGTCGTACATCTCATGGTGTCGAATATCTTCTCCACCACGAAGCATTATATCTTTGCTACAGTAGGGTCGTACTGTCCGAAGTCTTTGAGAATGGCGCTCACAAGCTCCTGCTTTACCTCAGCTGGCGTAACAGTGGGACGCCTACCCTGCCCATGAAGAATAGCGGTCATCGCCTGTAGCATCTACTGCAGTTGGGCGGTACTTACAGGTATGGTCAGATCCGCACCGGTCTCTGGTAGAGGAGTGGTATCCTCAGGCTGGGAAGTAGGAATATCTGGTGGTGGAGCGAAAATCGCGGGTGGTAGAGTGAGAGTTGCAGGTGGTGGAGCGGGAGTCTCTTGGGTCACTCTTCTAGGCAGCATGTCCTAAGGGAAGGAACAAGGGCCAATTAGCCTTGAGAATTCTCCAATGCATAAAAGTTAAGGGGTCTATGTTGGAAAATCGCTAAGTTATTCGGACTCGAAACCTATTCATTCTAAGTTCATAATAGATAGATGGGCCACCTCAACTCCTAGCAGACGGACTTCCGCTGCTAACACAAAAGGAAACTGTTTCCCATTTCTTTTGCAAATTCATCGCTGCGGTTATATGAAGTGGGGCCCACTTTGCTATTTTGATAAATCTACCTCGTTCATTGGGTTGGTACGATTGTGTTAAGACAGGGGTCAAAATATGGGGTGGATCCAAGTATTAGGTGGGCCACGCCATCAATTAATGTGGAGTAAAAGTCGTTGTCAAGCCTGTTGTTATCGTCAGTGAACGAGTGCCTTTATTTTAGAATGTTGTTCAAAAAATAGGTGGGGCTCACTTCTGGTGACATTCTCGGAGATCTACTCCGCTCATCATCTTCTTAGTAACATGTAAGCCCATGGGTCAAAGTATGAAGTAGATCCGACCTCTAGGTGGGCCACACCATCCACCTGTAATGAGGTAATACCCACCCTTGAAGCAAACCTCTTCTCACTTTCGTGCATGCATATAGAGTTCCTTCAATTATAGATTTGTTAACATTCTAGCCACTCTCTTCCGAAGTGTGTTATGTTTGAATGCACCATCCGATTTCCTTGAAATTGAGCAGGTGTTCCTCATTTTTTCCGCTCTTTTCATCAGTCAAGTTTGGGCCCTAATCTCTCAAGGATTACTAAGATGCTCTCTTAATAGTTATTGTCTGATCTTGCCCATCGGGTCACTTATACACCGATCCAAGGGCTGAATTCTGACGTGTACGGTTAATTTATGGTCCTCGGGCTAGATATAAAGTTTCGAGCTGAACAAATGGTGGGAACCCAGTGATCTTGCATTCTGGACAACCTTCAGGCCCATTTACACCTAATCACTTGATCTTCTCGGATCTTTGGCGTATAAATTCCTCGATCTTGGTCCTCTGAGGTCCGTGCCTTGCCTTGGTGATTTTAGAACGTTAAATCCATGCTTTTAATACCCTTTTTGGTCCAACCTCTTTAAATTCACCTTGTAACAAAAATACAATTAAAATAGGACATTAAGCATTATCATGTTTGTAAAATCAGGTAATAATTGGGGTTTAATATGCAATATTTGACCCTCAACACAATCCCCAACCAACATTTTGCTAGTCCCGAGCAAAGTATGTGAAAAATAAGTTGAGAACTACATGATAATTTCTATAAACCCGAGTGATTTTTGAACAACAATCCAGTCAATAGAATTCTAAGATTCGTGAATGTTGGGCATTACTTTCTCCTAGACTCAACCATACGATAAACTTCATAATCAAGTTCAAAGTATTAATCTATTGATTAAAACAATCTTAAACATCAAGTTTCATGGTTGTAAAGTGTAATATTGGCTTGTCACAATCAAAGACTCAATTCTTTATTTTCATGATAACATTGATAATCACATGAGCATTCAGGATAACTATAACCTAAACCAAAACTTAACTTATAGTTCAACCTTTTTATCCTTCTACCAACTTTTGATTTTTCCATTAAAAATAATGCCAAGGAGGGAAATCAAATCCTTGCCTATGGGGAGCAAACCTATGGCGAAGACCAGTCACCCAACAATTTTCGAATGTCAATCGTGGGGAATCGAACCTTCACCTATAAGGAGCAAACCTATGGTGAAGACTATTTGCCCAGCCCTCTCAATTTTTCTTTATAAACATGATGGTAAAACTTCTCAAGCTGGTTCCTTTCATGCTTAGTGATTACCAAGTTAATCCTTCAATATCAAACTGAAACCTCAATGTGTAAGCTAGGTGTGACATGTGAAATTATGACTCAATCAATGTTTAAGACTTCTAATCATGAATTAACAATTCGAACTTAACTATGAAATCTAACAAATAACTGAATCCAAGAGTCATAAATTACCAACATCACATATCTTATAATTCTAAATTAACAGTGGTTGTCAAAATCACTTCGAATTCACAAGAATTTCCAGAAAATTTTAACAATTTTTACTCAAGACTAAGAAAACAATGATTAGGCGACCTAATCTCCCCAACCCCCAACCTGAAATCTACATTGTCCTCAATGTAAAAGATATAAGCATGCAATGCACATGGGACAACGAAGTAAATGAGAAGTGGTGGAAAGATAGTACCTGGACGATAGAATCAAGAGGTTGTTCCACAAAGATCACATCATGAAAGTGAGTCAACACGAGAGTAAAGCAAACTATCCTAAAACAATGGAAAAATAAACTAACCTAATGGCATAAAACCATCTAACCTAGAATGACATAAGCAAACTACCCTAGTCCTATGAAAAAGGGGAAAACTACTCAGTCATGCCGCAAGGTTCCTCTTCCGGCCAGTATCTTGATAAATTTCTCAGTAGGTTTCCCAACAAGATCATCCAAAAGCCCTTTTTGCAATATGCTTGGATGCCCTGGAGCATGAATTTCCAGAGAAATTTATGGACCTTAGCATAAGGTTTCCTTTTAATTTCCTAAGGTGTCCAAAGTATATATGATTCACCTGTGACAGAAAAAGTTTCAGAGTTCGTACCCCATGGTGAATCGGAGACTACAGGTAGATAAAATTCAAAAAAATTCTCAGGAAGTAATGTAGTCTCAACACATTCCGAAGTTCTAGACTTCGATTTAATTTTTACCTCCTCTTCCTTTAATGGTAAACATTCAGGGTCTGGGGGAAGGAGGGGCTTCAGAATGAGGGTTCTCTCAGTCCATGACATCTACCGAGGTATTGTCTTGTAAGGCATCCACTTTGTCTTTTGACATGGGATCATTTGAATCTGCAAAGTGTGTCAAGCAATCATCTAAAGAGTTGACAAATTCAGCTGAGCATGACTTATTTTCTACATTGGAGCTCGTGATGATCTGCCCAAGGAATCCATCGTCCTTGAAAGTGGATGGAGGTACGCTCTCTTGCTCCAGTCCTACACAGATAGATTGAAGATCAATAGGGGAAGCATCGATGTGATCACTCTGTTCATTAGAACTACTCAATCGAGGTGATGAATTGTCAAAAGTGCACAGCTTAGATGGTGGCCTCAACTGAGTGGTTTCAAATTCCAGAGTCGTAGCAAATAACTCATCCTTCTCCTAAATCACATCATCCTAAACATGTTTCACAAGAGTTAGAAGGGTCAGTTGTAAGGTGCTCATCCTCCACTTTTGATCAGACATGTCAGGTGAGAGGAGTGGCTCATTATGACCGACCACTTCGTGTATACCTTAATCATTGACCTGGACCAAACTTGAGATTGATTCTAGGGGAATTTGTGCTGCACGTTCATAATAGTCATCCCAATATGCATCATCGTCTAATTCCATGCAGTAGTGCACACTTGGGATGAGATCGCTTTTCTCACATTTCATTCCTAAATTGTGTTGAGGTTTGAATAAACTAACATTTACCTTATCATTAAAATCTTGTGTGTCATGTGAGGGAGGTGTGTCATCGTCATTGTATTTGAAAGATACCCACGTCTCTTGACGATTTCTTTAGACCGTCATCGAGATCGACTCATCAGAAAATTGAACCATATGCTCATTAATGGACTTCAACTCCTCGTTCGTAATTCCAGAGTTCTTCAAAAGGGAGTTAGGATCACTTTCCTCACATTGTATTTCTAGAATGAATTATAGCTGGGATGAACGAGCCTCCTCTACCTTATCAAGGCGCGAATTAAGTGCTTCCAACGATTTTCTAATTTTCGCAAGACAGGCCATGTTACGCTGAAATGAATCCTCTTGGATCGTTTTTGGTTGGATCTCAAAGGTAGGGGATCCAAGAGAATAATCATTATAACATGTTGTTGGTTCATGTTTCCAATTTTGATGCTTCCACTGGTTATAGTCATACGCATCATAAGTGGGAGAATACGATGGTTGATAATAGTCCTCACTCCCATAATTATGGTCATGTAAGGATTTATTAACCGATGGGGTATAATATTTTAATTTATTCCCGATGATGGTTTGAGAAAAATCTTGAGATATAAGTCGAATTCCATAAGAATTATTAAATGTTCCTCCCCAATATCTCTTATCCATCTCAGCATAATGACGTACTCACTCTTCCATGGTTAAACCCTAACTCCGAGTCTATTCCTAAAAGAAAATAAAATAAAATAAAAATCCTACAGCAGTATGGAAAGTAAAAGGAGGAGAAGTTAGAAGGAAGTTACCAGGTTGGAGTGCCTGTGTTAAGATCCTATAAGAGAAAACAAAACAGGTCAATTTCTAAAAATAGAAAATTTTTAAAGAAAGGTTCTAAACCTAGAATAAGAAAGTAAGTTAAATTCTAAAAATAAAGGAAATCCTATAATTAGAAAATTTTCTAAAAATAGAAAAGAAGTCTTAATATAAATTTTATTTTTAAAAAAAAAAAAAAAAAAGAAGAAGAAAAAACTAGAAAGAGATTACCAATTTAGAAAGTTATATCAAAATCCTACAAAACAGGAAAGTTAGATTAGTGTCTAAAAATAGAGGAAACAAAATCTTAAAAACAAAAAATAGAAAGTTGAGTTAACTTTTAAAAATAAAACCTAAACCTAATCTTAACCTAATTCTAAAACTAGTCGATTTTAGAAAAATGTAACTGTCAGTCCCCGGCAACGGTGCCAAAAACTTGTTCACACCCCAAGTATAGGGTTGTGATGTAGTAATAAACTCGGCAAGAACGAGGTCGAATCCACAAGGACTGAAACCTTTACATAATTTGAAAATAACCAGAATTAGAACTAGAGTAAGATGAAATCTAAATCAAGGGAATATGAGAAAATAATGGTGAAATATTAATCTAAGAATTGTAGAAATCAAAGGTAGTAAACTAGGGTGCCAAGGATCCACTTGTAGAGATCAGGGAGATCTACACTTGATTCATGAACTCAACTTGACTTCGAGTCCCATCTTCATCCAGTTGGAAAATATAATCATGAAAATTGAATATGAACTTCTGTTAATCTAGTTTTCAAGAGATAAGACGTATGTGAATTAGAGTTGATTCCATCACAAAACAATGCCCATAAGACAAAGCAAACAACAAAATTTTAATCAATCCACATCCAATCTAAGGAATTTATGAACATTAAGAAGGGTTCCGTCAGCCAACCATGCCCAGGAGACGATGATGAATAACAGGGTTCCCAAATTCACAAACCCTATAATGCTAAGAACATGCTCAAAGCTATCGCGGATCATTGTAATTTTAGTCACAACAAACCATTAAAAACTAAAAGCATTCCTAGTATTAAACTATAATCAAAGACAGTTCAACTTAAACATGAATCAAAGCATAGAAGTCAACCCATCACACTATAGGCTTCACCTCTTAGCCCTATCTAAGAGGTTTAGCCAGACATGATCTAGCTAAAATCTCTTAAAAACATAAAAGGAAAAGGAAAAAAAGACTAGAAGAAAGAGGGAGAAAACTCCCTAGCCGGCCTTCTCTCTCTCTCCTTCTCTTCTTCACCCGTCTTGCCTCCACAACTACCCCACACGTCCTTGGATCTAAAGATGATCATTGCCTCTCTCTTTCTTCTCCTTTTATAGAGCCTCAAAGGAGATGCTAGGTCGGCCACCGACCTTCTTTATGCACAAGGACGGTGGAGACTTCATGCGGAAATTCTTTATGCAGCAGACTACATGCATAGGAGAGAAGCCATCTTGCTTTTGATGCTTAGCGGGGCCCATATTCTATGTTTGCTGAAGAATCAGATCTGTCCACTAGTTTCATGGTGTCGATTTAGGCCACTCTTCCAAGATTGAAGTAGATTCGAGTTCTGGGTGGACCACACCACTAATAGACGTGGTAACTTGTTCCTTGCTTTACAATCTTCTTCGCGTGCATGGTTGCACAAGAACAAGAGGATTTGATTGGTGCCCTCCCCTGGACATGATAGGTGTCTCAGATCATCCATTGGGTGATCGTGGTGGGCCACCTCAACTCCCAGCGAACGGACGTCCGCTGCTAACGCAAAAGGAAACCATTTCCCATTTCTATTGCAAATTCATCGCTACAACTATATGAAGTGGGGCCCACATTGCTATTTTGATAATTCTATCCCATTCATTGGGTTGGCAGGATTGTGTTAAGATAGGGGTCAAAATATGGGGTGGATCTGAGTATTGGGTGGGCCACACCATCAATTAATGTGGAGTAAAAGTCGTTGTCAAGCCCGGTGTCGTCGTCAGCGGACGAGTGCCTTTGTTTTAGAATATTGTTCAAAAAATAGGTGGGGCCCAATTCTGGTGACATTCTCGAAGATCTATTCCGCTCATCATCTTCTTAGTAACGTGTAAACCCATGGGTCAAAGTATGATGTAGATCCGAACTCTAGGTGGGCCACACCATCCACCTGTGATGAGGCATGCAATACCCAACCTTAAAGCAAACCTCTTCTCACTTATGTGCATGCATATGGAGTTCCTTAAATTACAGATTTGCCATCATTCTAGCCACCGTCTTCCGAAGTACGTTATGTTTGAATGCACGATCCGATTTCCTTGAAATTGTGCAGGTATTCATCATTTTTTGTGCTCTTTTCATCAGTCAAGTTTGGACCCTAATCTCTCAAGGATGACTAAGATGCTCTCTTAATGGTTATTGTCTGATCTTGCCCATCGGGTCACTTATACACTGATCCAAGGGCTGAATTTTGACGTATATGGCTAATTTATGGTCCTCAGGCTAGATATAAAGTTTTGAGCTGAACTAATGGTGGCAACCCTGTGATCTTGCATTCTGGATAACTTTCAGGCCCGTTTAAACTCAATCACTAGATATTCTCAGATCGTTGGCGTGTAAATTCCTCGATCTTGGTCCCCTGGGGTCCATCCCTTGCCTTGGTGATTTTAGAACGTTAAATTCATGCTTTTAATACCCTTTTCGGTCCAAGCTCTTTAAATTCACCTTGTAACAAAAATACAATTAAAATAGGACGTTAAGCATTATCATGTTTGTAAAATCAGGTAATAATTGGGGTCTAATATGCAATATTCGACCCTCAACAGGAGTTGATTAGGGGTAGGTTTAGGTTTAGGGATTTGAGTTTCAGTTTAAGTTTAGGTTTAGGAATTCGGGTTCGGGATCAGGTTTAGGTTTAGGTTAGGGTTATAGGTTTAGGTTTAGGTGTAGGTTTAGGTTTAGGGATTTGAGTTTCGGCTTAGGTTTAGGTTACGAATTCGGGTTCGGGTTCAGGTCTAGGATCGGGTTTAGGTTTAGGTTTTCGAGTTTAGGTTTAGGTTTAGGTTAGGGATCTGTTTGACCTTATCAACATGTTAGATGCCAAATAAACATTATAGTGGGCCTGACGAAGTTTTTAACGCTCGGCATTCAATCACCATTATTTTCCTGTGGTGTGATCCACACTTGATCTTTAGATGTGCCTCGATTTGGGACATCCTCTAAAATGAGTTACTGCAAATGCAGATGGACGACGTAGGTGTACAACACATAGATCGAGTTGGATCCCATAGTCAAGGCCTAACCCGCTAAGCTAGTTATGCCTGAAATCGGTTTGCGTCCTGAGTTACTTAGTACGCTCAGTTGGGTCCACTGTAAATATATGTAGTTTATCTACACCGTCTATCTGCTTTTCCAGATCATTTAAGGGGTTGAAACCAAAATTGAATCATATCTAAAACTCATGTGGACCATACTACAAGAAACAGTGGGTATAATGATTTCCATCATTGAAACCTTTCTAGGGCCTATACTGATGTTTATTTATCATCCAACCTATTCACAAGATCATATAGACATTGATGAAGGGAAAAAAATAAATATTAGCGGTTCCCACCTTCTAGGAACCCCCGCTCAACATCCGGATAGCTCTGATGCACATCCGGGTCTGCTCCATCAATTTCGAGCTAATACATAAACACAGGCCTGTCCAAATGGCCAGGCCACCCATAATGTTGTCCATAGGAAATAAATAGCTTCATCATGGTCACAACAACGGTTCCCACGTTTCAGGGACCACCACTCAACATTCGGATAGCTCCAACGCACATCCGAGTATGCTCCATCAAGTGGGTCATGCTCTTTCAAAACTCAAGTGGGCTAAACCATATAAAACAAATGGATGGATAAAAAGCATCCATTTGATTGTCAGTTCACTTGCATATTGTGGCCCACTGAGGAGTAAAACTACCCGACTTTTGAGAAAAAACTTCCTCACAAGTCACAACTACAAACTAACAAGTCACAATAATAATTTAAGAAAAAAATGTAATACATATTAAGCTAACTATATACAATGCACAATAATGATAAAAGTGAAGAAACAATGTAATACAATTAGTTAATTATACAACTGTTATGATTTGGATGTCTAATTTACGGGCTTGGGGTTGGCTTCTTCATGGATTTTAAATTGTTTGAGCTGGGCCTGATGGGACAGTCCTATTCAAAATTTTAATTTTAGCGGCTTAAACACGGCCCATTAACAGTAATTTTATTCCTAAAGCATTTGTCAAACAGATTATTGGGAGATGCTACAGTGCTTTTAGATCACTAAAAGTTTCAGTGCTCTGAGTTGCAATTGTACACTTCAACACCCTATCTGTCTAGATTTTCAAGTAGGTCCAACACATAATTCAGGTACTTAGAAATTACTTAGAAATTGCATTGGCTACATATAAGTAGTTTAAATCAAACAGTTTAGTTTAGATGGATCATTCTATCTAAGGAATTGATGTTTAATACTGAGAAATTACTTACAAATTGCATATACAGCATACAAGTAGTTCAAATCAAACAGTCTAGTTTAGATGGATCATTCTATCTAGGGAATTAGTGTTTAATACTAAGAAATTACTATGAAATTACTTACAAATTGCATATACAGCATACAAGTAGTTCAAATCAAACACTGCAGTTTAGATGGATCGTTCTATCTAGGGAATTGATGTTTATGCACACTATCATTGATTTACATACATCCATTTTAAATTTATAGATTGTTCCATCCGACGCAAAAAAATAAAATAAAAATGGGTGTACATAAATGGATGGCATTAATTCCTTGACAGAAGGATCCATTTAAACTAGACTGTTTGATTGGAACTTTCTACGCCCGTGTATCATCCACCACACCCTACCAGCTCTTCCTCCAATACTCCCATAATCCCATAATGAGAAGAAAAATCATTAAAAGTGCAGCTCAAAATTCCTTTTAATATAAGTATCATCTAAGAAAAATGCTCCACTGCTCTCATAGTACTACAAGTTATGGTGCTCGTAGTTTCATTTGGACACTTAGACAATCCAGTAAAAAATAAAATCTAGCCTATCCACTGGATCCAACATCTGTCATACAATACGATGCATATACCACCCCAATCTGTAAACTATAACAATCTGATCATTAGCATTTAATATGGACTATGGACAGTAGACCCAGCATGACATTTGCTACTTCACTGTTCATATAAGATTATAATATGTAATGGCATGCCAACTTTCCTAATAGTGTTGTTACTGGAGACTTTTTTAGACATTTTAATATTTCTCTTATTTTAAAAGAAAGCATCGAAATTCCATTGTTACATACTAATATCTAAGTTTGTTGTCAAGCACTCAATCTCTGTCCACTACCATACATGAGATCCAAACTGTTTATATATTGCACCCAAGCATGGATGGAGCATATGCCAAAATCACACCAATCAGATGATCCTAGCCACTGGTCCAAGGATTTTGTAATCCTCGAGAGCCTGCTAATAGCTAGAATCACTTGAGTAATGTGATTTTTTGGGGTAGGCCATATGGACTATGGACAGTAGACCCAATAGATGAAAGGTTTAGATCATTAGAAATAACCTCGAATATAAAGGCTAGATTCTAGACATATACCATTAAAATACACCCAACTATTCTAGCAAACATCTACATGCAATAAAGCATAAATGGGATTTTTCCTTATTTTAAAGACATAACAAGGCATGGAACATTTTCGAAAATGGCAGCCAAGAAGATTGCTCTGTTGAGTTGTGAAATAACAAAAAAGAAATGTGATGAGCCGACTATGATTTTTATTTGCCATTCATGATGTGGGGTCCACTATGATGTTTATATGCCATCTGGCTCATTCACAAGGTGATTTCCACCAGGATGAAGGGAAAACAAGATATCAGCAAGATCCAAAACTTCTGCCAGCCCCAAGCATTTAATATCTATTATTTTTTATGGTGAGGCCCACCTGAGTTTTAGATCTTCCCATTCATGGGATAAATGTGAACTGAAGAGACTGATAGATGGAATGGATGTTATAAGGACATTGTGATGGGCCCAACCAAGCATTATGTTATATGGGCCACTGAAAGCCTCTTCCAGTTGCTCCATTCCTATTCAACAGAGGCCAAAAATTTGTCTAACACCAAACATGAGAGGGGATGCCACTAATGTGTGTGTATCCCTGGGCACACACATATATACCAAAATGCTTTCCTATGATAGGAATTTCGTAAAAACTTTTGACATGTGTTGTGGGTACAACATTTACCCTCATTTTATTTACAAGCAAAAAGGTCAGATTTCATTTACAGGCTCTCCAAATGGAAAGATTGGCTCTCCATTTACAGGACTTAAAAAATTTACAGGCTATCTAAAGATAGACAATCATTTACATCTTGCAGTCAAAACAGGACATGTTGTAAATGATTGATTACCACTTAAACCATTTACGAGCATCTAAATGTAAATTGATTTACCCCCATTTCAAAAAGACTGGAATCATAAGAACTAAATAAAATACCATCCAAGCCCTAGAATCTTCCATTGATCATCAAATCGAAAGATAAAAACAGGAAAATGCACAATAGATATCCATCTAATGATTGTAATCTATACAAAATAGATCAAATTGGTAGAAAGTATAATTAGAAAAAAATAAGTGAAAGAGAAGAAATCGATGAGAGACAAAATATACAGATTACCTGTTCGACCAACGTAAGAGAGATTTGAGACGAGAGAGACGGAAAGGGAGACAATCAGGCGTCGGGCAGGCAGCAACGAGTTAGGGTTTAGGGTGACCATAATAGGGGCGTCGGGTAGGCAGTAGCGCTCATTCAGGTGGGAGAGGGGGGTAGGGTAAGAAGTGGGAAGGGTAAAAAATATTTTCGACTTAAAACATAACATTATTACCGACGAAAATTTTCATTGGTGATAGTTTTCACAATTCATCGGTAAAAGGATTCAAAAATATTTGGGCCCACTCATGCTCTATCAATCCCATCCACTCGATACATATGTTTTTAAATATACTTATTAGCTACACCAAAAACAAAACTTACAACTCAACATCCATGATCAACCACACAGTGAAAATTATGTCCACTATTCATTTTGTCCGACGATGTATCTATTTCGTCAGTAAAAAGCTCATTTACCGACGATTTTTTTCATCGGTTAAAAGTTTCTTTACCAACGATATTGTATAACGTCAGTAAAAATAGCTTCTCCGTCATTGGAAAGGACACCAAGGGATCTTTTGCTGACAAACTATTTAGTTTGTCGGGAAAAATTACATTTACCGATGAAATAATCATTGGGAAAAATAGTTTTCACCAATAATACATAATGTCATCGGAAAAAGTTTTCAGGCCGTCATTGTAAATGGTGGCAGGAACATATTTGGTCATAGCGGGAATCTTTTGCCAACAAAATATGATTTTGTCAAGGAAAGTCATGTTTACCGATGAAATTGATTTTGTTGAAAATAAGTTCATCGGTAAAAGGCCAATTTCTTGTAGTGTATTTATCCATTCATTCATTATCCACTTGGGCTAGTGGTGTACAACCAAATCATTGCGTACCTTCATAATGGCCAGGATTTCGATTGGACACACAACCAACCTGAGATCGGGAGTTTACCACATTGAGTCTAGCTATCCAAACTTAGGTATGGGACTGGTTTAGATAAAAGTCCCTTATAATGGACCCCACAACTTGTAATACAACGTACTATCATCCCAACTTCACACTCCAACTTCGTCATTTCTTTCGCACCGCATATTACATGTATCCTTAGCACATAGCATTTGGTTTACTATGCTTCTGTATTACCTAGCCTGAATAAGGTTGATGGTATTATGGACTCTCAAGGATTTGCATATTACATTGCATTGCATCCACAACATATGGCATTTGGGTTAATATGTTTCTACATTTATATGGCCTAGATGAGGCTGATGGTATTCGTAGCTCATTAAGAATTGCATATTGTATTACATCCTCGACATCTGATATTTGGATCACTGTGACTCCACATTGCATAGCCGATCTACATTACATACTCTGATATTGAATGACTTATAGACTTGCCAGTATTCCACTTACGCTGATATTATATGCTTAGCACATGCTTTGCACACACACGTATAACCCTCTAAGCTTCATAGTAAGCTTATGCATAACCGTCGCGTGCAGGTGATGTTAGGTCGTAGCAGCGTTGAGACAGGAGCGCAAGCAGATCATTTTAGAGGTTTTTTTTATCATCTTGTATTTCCATTTCCTTATTGTACTCAAAATTTTTGATATAGTGGATATGTGGTGATGTTGTTTGTGACTTGGTTATGCTCCTTTCCAAAAAAAATCATATAGAAAATCCTCCTTGTAGGATCCCAGGATCAGAATCTGGCATATGGGTACAAGGGGTCGAGAATGGGGTACTACGGAGGCTGTCGACGCCGAATTCAGTGATCGGGAATTCTGTGAGTCTGGTTTCTGAGTTTGGGGCATGACACAATAGCCTCAAGAATCAGCTCAATCTCAAATGGTGTTAGACAATTTCTGTCAATTTGTCTCTCATATACCATTTTTCTTACTCTAAATTTTTCATAGAGAGATTTTGGAGATGGTGAAACAATAGGGATTTGAACTTGAGGGGCCATATCATTTCTCCGTGAAGGAGAGTCTATTTGGGTTAGTGATTGTGCCAATTTTCTCCAGGCAACCATTTTACTTCATTTTGCCTTGGAGGATTCTCCTTAATCCAAATATTTGCTTTTGTCTTATCCCTTTTTTAAGGAAAACTCAAAAATGAACAGATATTTTAGGCAAAAGATAGAGATTGGAACCAAAAAGGGCACGAGATGGACGAAACTAATGATTTCGAAGGATGAATCAGAGATTTGGATAAGGAGTAACTCACCAAGATCCAAGCTCAAATGACCATGAAAATGGGTCGTATGGAGGTCCGCCAACGTTTAGAAACTGAGAAGTTGCAGGCAAAGGAAGATGAATGAAAGAAAAGAAATTCCCGCGACTCTTCGATTTCATCAAAGCATGTTCGATGTTATCGAAGGTGATACTTCAATTCTATCGAACCATGTTCAATGATATCGAAGAGAGTCCAGATATGTAAGACCCGTATCCTAGTCCGTACTCTTCCGTTGACTCCCGCGATCCTTCTCGTTGAAGTCCAGCAATCCACAACCTATAATCAATGTTTGCGAGCGACCCTAAGTCGTATCCTGTATATTTGAATCGACTTAATCCGAGACTTGTACCATTTCGACAGCACCGTCACCACGGTTCTAACACCGCATCTTTCATACCGATCCAATACCCTGGCAGGGAGATGTGAGCCGGCATTTATTTCAAAGATAACGTCGCACGTTTGCAATCCCAATAGAATCTCTACATCATGTCCTATCAATCAATCACTCAAATCAATCAATCAATCACCTCATGTCAAGTACAAGAGCAACTCATGCTTTCTTTCTCCACAAGTCAAGCAAACCCCAAAAGTCAACAAGTCCACCGCACATCCATCACTCATTACTCTCTCTCCTTACAACCCTCTCTCTCTCTCTCTCTTTCTCTTCACAAAAATTTTAAGCAAGTGGTGGACGTCCAAGCCTTCCCATGGAGAGAAAAGTGTGATGTGTGTGGCCCACTTCCCACCCCAAGAACCATCATCCTATCCATTCAAACCTCATCACCCTCCATCCAAGAGAAGCACAAGAAGATTAGCTTTTCATCGGACCAAGAAGATCGAATGGTGGGTGCTTTTATAGGTCTAGATTTCATTTTTGATGATGAGCCAAGTGAGGCCTACCGATTTATGGTATGGATCTCACTTTAGACCCTTGATGTGGCCGATGGTCCACCTTGATTCTCATTATCATTCCATGATGGGGCCATTCTCCATTGACCCCATCATGATGTTTACTTTCTAGTTTGAAAAGGGGTTATCTAAACCTTCCATTTCGATGGAGAAAGGATCTCCACCATTGATTTTGATCGGTGGGCCCATATGAAATGGGACCCACTTGATTTATGTTGTAAATCATATAAGGGAGGGCCCATGGTGCCGGGGCCTCTCCATCATCACGTGTCTCTCTCTCTCTCCTTCCTTTATTTTGTAGCCCACATGATGAGTGTAGGTGATATCTAACCGTCCATCAAACGGACCACACGGTCGTCCAAACCATGTAGGCCCTACCTTATGGCAATGAGAAAACACAAATACTAGATTGATCTAGATCAAGGGGGCCACATCCACGTGGGAACCACCAGCCGTGGTCCCCAGACGTGGTATATAAACACCGTCCATCTAGCGTCCAAGGACGCTGGACATGTTCCCTGGAGTTGAACAAACAGTGAGAAGTACTGCTGCAAGGAAAAAAAAAGGATAGTACTTGATTTTATGCTTTTTGGGTAGATCATTCATACATGCCCCACCTTAATGTATGTATTCAATCCACGCTGTCCATTCCATTCCTCAGCCCATTTTAGGCATTAGGCCGAAAAATGAAGTCAATCAAATTTTCTGGCAGGCCATAGCATAGAAAACAGTGGGTTTCTACCATTGAAAACCACCTTGTTATTTCTGTACGCCAAAATATACTGAATATTGGGCTTGATAGGTCTATCTTTAGCCCTAGAATCCAACGGCTAGGTCAGATTCCCCTGATGCGAGCCCCACCTATGAAAAACCATAAGAAAGAGTATATATATATATATTTATTTATTTAAGGAGTCAGGGCAGCAGCGCCTGCTGCCGCCGCTGACACCAAATGACGCAACATTGTCCTGCTGCTACGCGTGGTGGGTGGGGGCCAGGGACGTGGGTCCCATACGTGGGCCCCACCGTGATGTGTTTTGAATATCCACACCGTCCATTTTGTAGGCCCCCTCAGGGCAGTGGGCCACCCCAAGAATCAGCTGTATACACAACTCAAGTGGCCCACATCATAGGAAACAATGGTGATTGAACGTCAGCCATTAAAACCCTTTTTGGGTATCACAAAAGTTTTGAATCAGTATGAAATTTATTTTTCCTTTCATCCAGGTCAACGTGACCTTATTAACGGGTTGGATAGCATATAACATTATGGTGGGCCCCACGTGGGACCCCAATGATGTAGGTGTTCTCTTCACACTGTCCATCCTTATGGGACCCACCATGATGCATGTGCTGCATCTAATCGTTCAACCATTTTGAAAGCTCCTATTTTGGCATGAGCTAAAGAATGAGTTAGATCCACGGTTCAAGTGGATCCCCACTGCTGAAAAATAGTGGGGACAGTGACATTCACCGTTCAAAACTTCTTAAGGGCCACGGTAGTTCCGATCGAGCTGATTTTTTGCTCTCACTCCATCTATCTCCATGTTAACTTATGAATACGTTGGATCTCAAAACAAATACGTAATGGTGGGCCCTGTAGGATTTTAACGGTGGAAATCATTCTCATCACTGTTATTTGAAGTGTGGTCCAGTCGATCTTTTGATATGATTCGTTTTTATAATACTCTACATTGATTTCTATAATAGATGAGTTGGACTCGGCCCATTTGAATTGGCCCATTCAACTCGGCCCATCCATTCGGCCCATTTGATTAGGCCCGATGGGTTATACGAGGCCCGTAGTTGAGGCACACCTTGATATATTTGAGGCCCATGGGTCGAGGCCCAATGAGATGTATATAGGTCCATTGCAATGTGTGATTTCACCGTGGTATATATAATGATGTTTATGGTAGGCCGTGCCTTGGGAATAATGATGGTTTGACGTCCACATTGTAAGAACAATGTTGGTTAAATGTCCACATTATAACTCTCCCTAACTCCCATTGACAGGCCCGTACTTGTTGTGTGTAGGTCATCTAGGCCTATCTTTATTGTAAGGACAGTTCATCACTTTATAACATGCTTAGTGTAGCTCTATGATTCATGCCCATACGCATCATGTGTATGCTTGATACGAGGAATGTTTGATCATAGCATAAGCCGTTGGGCTAAGACATTTACGGGACTCCTTATGAGATGGAGTGCCCCACATGATCGCGTGGTACGCATGAGTTTACTGCATGATTGTACAGTGTGACTCATGCATCTCGTATATGTGTGACTTGATCATTGTACGCCCTAGCGACATCAGGGTTGTGGCTCCACAGGCACATTGTGGATGGCCGTATCGGATACTAAAAATACTTGGTTCTAGCACTGTGGGCACTTAGGATGTCCTTGGGTGAAAGTCCCAGAACCTTTTGGTACTAGGAGGTGCTCTAACGTCTAGACCGAGTGGATACACGAGCACCAAAGTGCCGAATCCAGTAGGTCGCGTCTTCCACTGTGTCGTGGTCAGTTGGAAGGGGGTGTGGCCTTATCCACCTGAGTGAGGGGCTATAAGATAGGCTGAGTTTGACTAGCTCGCAAATGAGTCCGCTATCGACGAGTCAGGTAGGTATTGGCAGACTACTGGTCAGGCGGATAGTGAGGTCTATTCCGCTGTTAGGTTGTGCGGCTAGGGAGGCGGCAGTCAGTGTAGAGTGTACTAGACCCCGGTGATATCCCAGAGAGGAACTGTACTGATATGTATACTTGATGAGTACTGACATGCTTGCTTTGCATCTCGCATATGACATTTGGTTACATAGGCCTCGCATCACATGGCCTTTGTATGGCCGATAGCATTCATGCCTTGCATCACATAGCTTTGGTATAGTTGATAGCATTTACGGACTTACCGCATGTTTCCGCATTATTCTGATATTGTGCACTTGGTGCTTGCCTTGCGCACACACTTACACCACCCCCTAAGCTTTTGTAAGCTTATGCACGACCGTTGCATGCAAGTGGCATTGGATCATAGCAGCATTGAGGCAGGAGCGCATATCAGATTATTTTGGAGTTTTTGATCACCCTGTATTTCCCTTTCGGCATTGTACTTAAAATTTTTGATATGGTAGATATGTATTGATAATATTTTGTGACTTGGTTATGCTTGTGGTTATGCTCCATTACAAAATAAAAAATAAAAAAATCATACTGAAAATCCTCCGTGTAGGATCCCAGGACTGGAATCTGATATATGAGTGCCAGAATCCGAGACTGGGGCACTACGGAGGCTGTTGGCATGGCATTTGGCAATCGGAAATTTTGTGAGCCCGGTTTCTGAGTTTGGGGCGTGACAAGATAGGTCAGAGCAATTTTGCAATGTTTCGATTCTATTGAGTAGTGTTCGATGTTATCGAAGGTGACATCGAACAACCCTTAATACTATCGAAAAAACTCATTTTTCATTTTAGATGTGCTAGCCTATCACAAGCGATGTACACATATATTTACCAATACATATGCATTTTATACATCCAAAAAGTAATCAAATAAGAGAATAAAATTTACAAATATCCAAAAGGAATGGTGAGGCTATGTGTCCTCAAATATTGTCATATGAACCATTAATCAATCTGTGGAGATGGTTCATCTTCTGTATGAATATTGATTTACGGATGTAAATCAACCTTCTCCGACTCAAAATAAGTATCAGTACATTAAGAAAGATTTTCAGAATAATTCCAAAGTCATGCATGATACCTACTTTACATGGAGAGGCTGAGCTTGTAAATTAATTTTACTGAATCACATGAATCTCAACAAACTCCATGATGAAACCATTACTCAAGAGAAAGATTATAGATTCATTCCAAAAAAAAAAAAAAAAATCATTATTTTTCCTTGCCTTTTAATGTTCTTGAATCAATTTTATATGATTATGATTTACTTCTTGACCAATATCTTTTAATTAATCCTCGAAAATTTCTTTAGCTCATTTTTGCTTCTAATAGCTCCCTTATAGAGTACTTGACCCATTACAGCAAGTATCAAAATACGGGTCAAGGTAATAGGTTAATTTACTTGGAGCGATTGTTACAAGAGCCTGAGTTAATCACTTCATTTTCAAGGCACTTGTATTTGTTTTGTGTTGCCCATTTGGTAACAACTTTTTTTAAGCCAAAAGAATGTTTCTTATAATGACTTCCAGATGATTTGGATATATCTTTGAGATTTGTATTGGAAGTGAGATGAGGATTTTTGGATATAGGTGTAACAGCCCAAATTTTCACGGCTAGAGTATGTACTCGTGCCCGAGGAAATCGGGTGTTAATAATGTACAACTGGATGCTCTAAAATCACACCCTATTTTTTTTCGTTTGTTTACATCCAAATACATTCACAAAGGTAACATTCACAAGAATAAAATCAACTGTATTGATTATATATCATTAAAGTAAAAGGAATAATCTAGGCCTCATAATGGGAGGTTTATTACAACATCAGAGTTTACAGCAGAAGTATAAAACTAAATAGTAAAACTATCTTCCTAGTCTTTTAAGATAATCTTCTATAGGGAAGTAGTCCTTTAAGTCTTCAATTTGTACGTCACCTACACCATCTATACGGTTGGGAGAGGGTCAATGCCCTACTCATAGTGAGGTTATCCTTTAAGATTAACAATAATTCAAGAGATATATAACAGGTAAAGTAAGGGTCTGATACATCCCGTGCTCCACTAACATGAGGGTATCAGCATGCGCAAACAACCTACATGAGATGCATGCCTAGTAAAGTATGTGGGGCTTATCATACGTAGTGATCAGCACAAAGTGAAATACGATTTATGGATAATCGACTTGACCTGCACTCTCACTATACGGATATTCGCTGGCATGGCCAACGCTACCGTGGATTTACAAGAACTCCTCAGAGCGCACCACACATAGGTTAGGTGATTTACGTGACACGACTTGTTCATGAAGCGACTACTTGCGACATCCAATCCTGGGGTGATGTGACGCTGTTGTGACTTACATACATCGATTTGTGTACCACTACCAGAAGGCTCAAGGACTTACGTGCCCCAAGAAGGTCTCTACCCAGAGCACACTACGTCCATGATAGAATATATGAATCATTTGTTGTGATACATCTTACACATCACTTGCACTTATAGAGAATATAAACTGAATCATAACGAATATAACTGAATCTGAATCATAAAGAATATCAACTGAATTATGGAGGTTCTGGAATAGCTAGAAACATGCCCATGCCGTAAACATAGACGGCACGAGGCCAAAATAATAAAGAGAAGAGTGACAAAGGTCAACTCAACACAAGTGGCAATGGCCAATCATAATAAGAGAAGAGTGATAATGGTCAACTCTATAATACGGAGAGTGGCAATGACCAACTCAAATAAAGAGGCGACTGGCAGGGCCAACTCAATAAATTGATAAGGTAGGGACAGGCATGTATCCATGACCTCACATAAATTTAGAGAAATACTTATAATTGACATAATGTCATAATCCCAGCAAGGCCAATAATTGTAATGATAATAACTGAATCAATTGATAGAATAATTCCTAAAAATATAAACATGAGAGACAGGAGGATTCACATCATTAAGGTATGAAAAGGCAAGATAACTCACATCGTTAAAGGTATGAAAAGGGCAGGATAATTCACATCTTTAATAGTATGAAAAGGCAGGATAAATATAATAACATAAATTAGTGTAAGCTTAATGGATAAAACCCTCACCTTTGATGTCGGATCGCCCTCATTTGTCATTATAGCTCTTGTGTTATGCCACATGATTGAATTTTAAAACAATTTAAGAGTTTAGGATTTTGCCTAAGATCTAGGCTTAGGCTTAAAGTGGTGATGATTTTAGACCTGAACCTAATATAGGGTCATTAGCATATGAGCGATTTACCCTAACCTCGATCAGTAAAACTCAAATTTAAGCAGAATTTACCTATCGAGTCAGCCCAGATTAGCCGGTTGACTTGCTGAGTCATCTTGAGTCGACTCGGTTTGACTCTCCCTCATTTCTTTTCTTTCTTTCTTCCTTTATTTCTTTCGTCTTTTCTTTCTAACTTTCTCTTATCCTTCTCTATTATCTTCCTCTGCCGAATCAGGGTCCAGCTAGAACAGACCCAACGTGAACTGTTGGCGAGGCTAAGTTGTCTTGGTTGAAAGCAACCAAGGTAGCTGCGGTTTCTCCCTTGATTTCCTCGCTCTGGATCTTCTTCTTCTTCAGCTTCTTTCCCTTTTCTTTTCTCTCCTTTATTTTCTCCTCTCCTCTCGAACGTGCACTGCCCTTTTATGGGCTTCTGCGCACCTTTCAGATTCTCCGGTTCGCAGTCCGTTATGCGACATGACTCCCTTGCGCCACGGTTTTCAAAATGGATTCGCGTCAGTCATCGAAATCGGTACTCATACCAAACAACCCAACTGATCGGCTTTCTTGGGGGGTGGTCGGTGCCTCATACCGAACAACCCAACCGATCAGCTTTCTTGGGGGGTGATCGGCTTTCTTCAGCTTCTTTCCCTTTTCTTCTTGGGTTTGATGGCCATGATCAGCTCGAAACTCCTCAACCAGTCTCTGCTGTGACATGGAGTGAGATCTGTCTAGACTCCTGTCGGCGCAACTTGTGGACAAGGCTGTGGTCTGTTCGAAGGTGGAGAACCTTGGGGTCTGATCAAAATTGCCCCAAGAACATGATGGACGGTTTCGATCAGCCCTACGGATGGTGATGGGTCCTCAGATTCATTCTAGTGGACGGCCTACGAATCCTCCATCTCTGAACTCTTTCTTCCTCGTTCTTCCTATCCAATCCGGTATCGAAAATGGGACTAGGTTGGGTTTCCTTGCCTTTCGTACCAAGTGAACGGTTTGGATCTTCTGATGAGACCGTGATGGTGGGCCCAATAGTCATCCCAGTAGATAGCTATGTTCGGCCATGGGGTTCCTTTCGTAGACGAGTCAGTTCAACGCAGATATTGACCGACTCCAGTTTCAGCGTGGTGCAGGTGTACGTGTACTCATACACACGGCCATGATCTCAGGGCCCATAGTGATTGTGTTGTTAAATCTGCACCATCCATTTGTTTGGTCATGCATTTTAAGGGGCTGATCCCAAATTTGAAGGATTTCCAAAGGTTAGGTGGTCCCAAATCGACGGTTACAGGCCTTTGCCTCAATTTGAGCCACTTCTATGATGATCTAAGGGTTGGAATTTGATGTGTACGGTTATTTTATGATGTAAAGGCATGTTATAAAATTTTACCTGAAACAGACCATGAGAACCATGTGTTCTTGAATTCAGGGGTTTAGTTTAGGGGCATTTTTGTTATTATTGTTGATCATAGAGTTTTGTGAAATCCAATGGTTCTATAAGCTTATATGCACTCTTCTAAGTATATCTTACAAATGGGCTTTCATCTATATCGTTACGGATAGTTGGCTATTCGTTAATTTACTTGAGGGAAGTATATAAGTCAAGTCTCATGATGGATGGTCTAGTCATTAAAATCAATGGTCAAATAGCTTTGTCCATGGGTGGCTTTGTCCATGGGTGGAGATCATTCTCAGTGACCTAATTTAGATTTGGAATTTGATGTAAGGCTAGGTTAGATGAGTTAGTACTGTACCCATGTACATGATATGTTGAATCCTAAGGTAACGCTTGAGAATTTTCAATACTCGAGTATTGAAAAGTTCGGGGCATTACAATCTACCTCCCTTAAACATAATTTTTTCCCCCAAAATTTATTACTCTATTACAAGGATAGATGGTTGTAGTAGGTTTAATTTTGATACATAGATCCTTTGCCTACCCAGTACAAAGGATTTACTGGTATCAATTCATAATCCCGTTAAATCTTGAACCTTTGCTTGATCAGGGCATTGAGGTCATCTGAGATTTTCTAGGACTTAGAAATTGAGTCAAACCACGTAAATTTTGCATAAGTATGGTTCCATCAATCTGTACCCTTAGTTATTTTAAACTCATGGGACATATCCCGTCTTTTATTCTTGTAGGGGCAATTCTACCTGGCCTATTAAGCTTTCACTGCGTATTCTGCTTATCTGATACACTACCTGAACTTACATTTGTCATTTTCACTGATTCATTACGTTTAAGTTTTCAATGTATCACTCGTAAGGTATACATCTAGGTGTGCGTATAACTCGCAACCTGAAAATCGGGACGCTACAATAGGACATTCGCATTTGTAGTGTCCTATCTTTTCACAATGATGACATGACAATTCGACTGAATTTTTCTGGTTTGGAATAGTTGAATTTGTCATTTTTGATGAAGTAGAGGAAGAGTTGGATTTATCTAATTCATATCCTAGGCCTTCCATATTTTTAGTGTTTCTTCCCATGCCTAGTAGTTTTTCAAAATTTTCATTGCTTTGAGTGAATTTACGAGTCAGTTCAACTGTATAATTAGAATTTTTTTACTTATGGTTTAAGATTTTTGTTTTCTCTTTTTAATTTCTCAATTGTTAGTTCTAGAAGTTCAATTTTCTTGATTAGATTATCGAAGGTAATACTTCTCATAGCTAATCCTCTTCCGTTTTTAATTCTCTCAAGATCATGTTCATCTTCCTCTTCTAATTTCTTGGGAATGATTGTAGTGGTGGAGGCTAGGAGTATTTTCAATGATTTTTGGTCTCCATCACTTTCTGACTCGCTTGATTCTGAATTTGAGTCATCAGTGTCATCCCAAGTGGCTGCCATAACTTTTTCTTTAGATATCTTTGTGGGACATTCCGTGGAAATGTGGCCGTATTTTCTATAGTTGTAACATTGGAATTCTTTGGACTTATTGAAGGTTTTCCCTGTTTAACGTTTGTGGTTCAATTGAATTCCTTTGTTATTGTATGGTTTCCCACGGTTCCTGTTAAAGAATTTTATTAAGTTTTTTTAGCTAGGAGTAAAACCTCTTAATCTCCATCTTCGTTCTCACTATCTTCTTCCTATATTGTAGTTATGTTTTTAGAGGTTTTGAGAGCATTGTTTTTTAATTTTGTGGGAATTTTAAGATGTAGTTCAAATGTTTGTAGGGAACCCTCCAGTTCTTCTACTTTCATCTCATCAATATTTCTACATTCTTCTATGGTGGTAACTTTGAAGTTAAATCATTCTGGGAGTGATCTTAAGATTTTCCTACATATTTTAGGAACAGGAACTGACTCTCCAATTCCTCCTGTGGAGTTGCATATGATATTCAATTTTGTGAAAAACTCCATGAAGGTCTTATCTTCTTCTATTCTCAACTGTTCAAACTGAGTAGTTAAGAATTCCAACCTTAATCTTTTCACTGTGCTAGTTCCTTTATGGGTTGTCTTTAATAGATCCCATGCTTCTTTTAAGGTTTTGCTCATACTAATTTGGTTGAACACCTCTTCAGAGACTACACAGTAAATGACATTCATAGCTTTTGCTTCATTTGTCTTATTTTCTTTATCGAAAGCCGTTCATTTTTCTTTTGGTTTGGGCTTAGAGATGGTAGTGCCATTATCTAGTACAATGTCTTCAGTTGGTGACACTTGTCCAATCTCAACGATTTCCCAAACATCATGATCTAGGGATTGTAAAAAATAACCCATTCTCACTTTCCAATAAGCGTAGTTTGAACCATTAAAAATAGGAGGTCGAGAGATCAATGTTCCCTCTCCTTTATCCACAAGTCTTACTTCAGTTTAAGCATCTCCCTATAGGTAAACCCTTTAAGATGAACCCTCTCTGATAATAATAGAAATTACGGTATAACCACTAATGCTGAAATATGAAGTATGACTAAATGTCCTAGAGGGGGGGTGAATAGGACTTTTTAAGATTATTTTCCAATAAGTCCAAACAATGCCTAACTTTTAATCAGAAAGATAAGCAATATAACTCTACGGCTTCCAAGCCAATAAAGGGTCCAATTCACTTAAGCTATCACAAGATTTATAAATAAAGTATAAGCCTATAGGGATAGTGAATGCGATGGTGTGTGGGATATTATTTCTAATCAACACTTATACATTAACTAAATCATGCATCATAAAGATCAAATGATAAAAATAAGCATAATTAGATAAATGTACTCAAAGCAATCCTAAACACATTCATATATAGTGGTTCGGCTACTTGTCTACTTCACTCCCGGGGGACGCACTCTCTCCTAGAGTGTACCGGATTTCACTATCCAATGGTTTTAAATCAAGTTAACCATGAACCTTTACAACCTACACAAGGTTCCCCTAAGTGCTTACACAAGGCAATAAGTCTTACACAAGGACACTACTTTGGATCCTATACAAGGCATCCCATGCCTACGCAAGGCAATATACATCTTATACAAGAACACAACGTCCTACGCAAAGACACAACGTATTCTCCCGTCGGATGCCCACAACTAGGACTTAGCGAGTTTGACACTCAAACTTTGAATCCCAATCCTACACAAGGAAAGGGCTTCAGACATAATAGACTCTAAGTACTTATAAATAAGTGGATGAGTCTCGTTCTCGCATAATGTGAAGATCTTCAATGATGATGAAGATTCTTTAGCTCCCTTTGAACTGCAACCTGCTTGTGATGTCGATGAATGCTCTGAGATTGTGAGGTTTAGGGTTTTGATCTTCTCTATTTAAATGGTATGATTTAAATCCATAGGGAAGGTTCCCATGAGCTATGCATTCAAGAGTTCCAACGCTTAGGATTTTGGTTGGTTGACAACTCAGTAAATGCAAGAGTTCATTATTCAATCCAAGCAAAGAGATGAAGAGTTAGTTCTTGTGCCAATGATTGAATGATGAACTCTAATGGGAAAGACAGAGTGAGAAGAGGGTATGTAGATCATGGAATAATAGGCTCAAACTCTCTTGGATTCTAGCTCATTTTACAAAGAGTAACACTAGTGTATTTATAGAGTTAAAATCCTAACGATCAAAAAATGAGTAGAAATTTGATATTGTCGATGCCATCGAAGGGTGTTTGATGTTATTGAAATTTGAATTTTGATATCATCGAACCATCTTCGATTGTATTGACTCTCTACTTAAGATGTTCATTTGAGAGTAGGATAGATTCTGACTATTTTTTATCGAGCATCTTTTAATGATATCAATGTGCACTTCGATTCATCGAGGGGCGCTTAATTGTATTAAGATTTCTTTTGTAAAATACACAAAGGTTGCTAGACAGTTTTTTCCTCTGTTTGATTCCATCGAAGAGTCCTTCGATCCATCGAAAATTTGAATTTCGATGATATCGAATGGTCATCGATGAATTCGAAGAAAATAGGTTTTCTTTGAAAGCTTGCTAGACAAAACTGAGTTAGTTTCCATACTGTCGAATAAACTTCGATGCCATCGATAACTCACTCTCGATAACATCGAGGAGGCTTCGATGTTGTCACACCCCAAACTCGGAAACGGGGCTCACAAAATTTCCAATCGTCGAATCCGGGGCCGGTAGCCTCCATAGTACCCTATTCTCTGCTCCCGGCATCCATATACCAGGTTCCAATCCTAGGATCCTACAAGGAGGATTTTTCAATGTACATTTAACTCATAATAAGCATAACCATAAGTTTACCTAAATCACAAAGGCAACATCATCATCACATATCCACTAATATAAACAGTTAAATACAGTGCTGGAAGGGAAATATATATTATTGAAAATCAAAACTCCAGAAGACAGCTGCATGCTCCAAGCTCAACGCTGCTGCAACCTAACGCCACCTGCATGCATCTATCATGCATAGGCTTATAGAAAGTTTAGAGGGTGGTGTAAGTGTGTGCAATGCACATACCAAGCATATATATATTAGAGTAAGTGGAAGTACTGGCAATCCATAAATCTTACAATATCAGAGTAATGCGGAAACATGCTGGTAAGTTCATAAATACCATCAGCCTTATCTAGGCTATGCGATGCAAAATCATAATAAGCCAATATCATATACTGAAGAAAATAATGTAGATCAGTTATGCAATGTGGAGTCATAGTAAGTCAAATATCACATACTGAAGAAGCAATGCAATATACAAATCCTAACAAGTCCACAGATACCGTCAACCTCACCTAGGCTATACAATACAGAAACATAGTAAACCAAATGCTAAGTGTTGAGGATGCAATGTAATATATGGTGCGAATAAAATGACTAAGCTGGAGTGTGAAGTTGGGATGATAGTATGTAGTATCGTAGGCTATAAGGTCCATCATAAAGGACTTCTATCCAAACCAGTCTCATACCTAAAATTGGATAGTCAAACTCAATGTGGTAAACTCCTGATCTCAGGTTGGTCGTGCACCCCAACCGAAATCCTGGCCATTGCGAAGGTATACGTAGTAAATAGTTACGTACAACCAGCTCGAGTGGATAGTGAATGAATGAATGAGTAAGCAACTCCTGCTCAATAAGTCCACATATCAGTACCACACATCTCTATGCTAATTATCGAGGTCTATTACACTCTACGCCAGCTGTTGGCTCTATCCAAGCGCGCAATTGGGTAAGTAGAAGAGACCTCACTATCTGCCTGCCAGTAGTATATCATTGCCTACCCAGCTTGTCGATAGCAGACCCATTCCTCAAGCTAGTTAGACTCAGCCTAACGTTGCCTACCCCTCCCAACCGACCATGACACAATGGGAGACGCGGCCTACTGGTATTCGGGACTCGTACGCTCTTGTATACATTCGGTCTAGACGTTGGAGCATCCTCTGGTACCAAAAGGGTTTAGGGATTTTCACCCAGGGTTATCTATGATGGCCCGATGCTAGTAACAGATTTTTGGTGTCCTATCTAGCCATCCACAATATGCTTATGGAAGCTACGGCCCTGATGTCATTATGGCGTATAGTAATCACAACACATAATGCAAGATGCATGAGTTATATAATCCAGCCATGCATCAATCCTGCCCATACCATGCACTCATGTGAGACAATCTTCGCCTACCAAGGAGACTTATAAAAACCTACCCAATGACATATGTAATGGTTAACTACATCTCATAACAAACATGCAGATGATGCATATGGGCATGTATCATGATGCTATGCTGTCACATACTCATAATCGGTATCGACGACCAGCACCGATAATTGAACTCGATAATCGGCCTATATAATTGGCCTTGACAATCGGTCTCAACAATTGGAATCGGCCTCGACAATCAGCCTCAACAATTAGAATCGGCCTCGACAATTGGAATCGGCCTTGACAAGGTCCTAAGGGAAGGTCACGATGTGGACATCTAACCATCATTGCCCGTCAATGTGGACATTTAACCAACATCGCTCCCATGCAGTAGCCCACATAAACATCATTACATACATTATATTGAAATCACACGTTACATCGGTTCGCACATTCATCGCATTGGGCCTCACTCGAGGGCCGCATATACATCACAATGGGCCACAATACATGGGTCTCCTATATGTCAAATGGGCTGAAAAATATATCTCATTGGGCCTTATTAAATGGGTCAAAAATACATCAAAATGGGCCTTACCAAATGGGCCAGAAATACATCATAATGGGCCTCATCAAATGGGGTGGAAATACATCACAATGGGCCTTATCAAATGGGCCAAAAATACATCATAATGGGCCTTACCAAATGGGCTGAAAATACATCGCAATGGGACTCATCAAATGGGCCGAAAATACATCACAATGGGCCTTACCAAATGGGCCACAAATACAGCAAGATGGGCCTTATGGATGGGCCGCACCAATGGGACTCATATACGTCAAGTGGGCTACATCAACAGTCTGTACCAATGGGCCTCACCATCTATACCATTCATCTATATTTTAAAGATCACTTTAGAGTATTTCAAAAAAATATTAAAAGATCATCTGGACCATACTACAAATAATAGTGGAGATAATGATTTTCACCGTTTAAATTTGCGGGGCCCACCATTTTATTTTCCGTCCAACCTAATCATAAGGTCACAGAGACCTGGATTAAGAGGAAAAATAAATTTCATATTGATCCAAACTTCCGTGACCCCAAAAGGGGTTTCAATGGTGGATGTTCATTCTGTCCTATTTTCTACCGTGTGGTCCACCTGATCATCAGATCTGCTTCATTAAGATGAGCTTGCTAAAAGGATGGACGGTTTGGATATAACACACCTCAGGTCAGACCCATGGAGCTTGCTGACGTCCTGATAGATGGACGGTCTAGATATAATATTAATCAAGCCCACAGAATTTAGCTGACATCAATCCAGCAGCTTGTAAGGCTGGTGGATGGACGGTTAGGATGTAAACCACATGCATCATGGTGGTGGGGTCCACGTCCTCAGTGGATGGACGGTTGGGATATAACCCACACCTCATGATGGAACCACCAAACTTGCTGACGTGGTCAGTAGCTACATGAACGGTGTTGATGCAAAACACAAGCACCAAAGTGGGTCCCACGCAATTTGCTGATGTCATCAGCTATATAGCTGGTTGGAGACGTACACCAGTCCAAGCATCCAGCAAGTGGGTCCCACATTGGGCCCACCACATATATATATATATATTATTAACAAACAAGGCCAGTGTCCAGGGATCCAACGTCCAGGCCCTAGACGCTGGACAATGTGGATTTTAATATATACATCACGACGGGTCCCACACACATGGCCCACAATGATTTTGGATCTGCCTCACGTCCAAATGGACGGTGAGGTGCCACATATCACTACAACAAATGCGCATTTTATCGGCGCTTATAAGCGCCGCTAAATTCCCTTAAAGCGCCGCAGATTTAATTCGTGGTGCTAATCAAGCGCCGATTAATGGGTATGTCGCTAAAAGTATTATCGGCGCGGCGCTTTCTCTGAGCGCCACTAATCATAGTTTTTGGCGACGCGAATAAGCGCCGCTCGTGCGAGCGCCGCTAAAACTCGTAGACACTTTTTCCCGCAAATAAGCGCCGTAAGATTTCTACACAAGCGCTTATAAACGCATTTTTATGGATACGGGAAGCCAATAAATTTTTTTTAATTGATGCAACAGAAATAAATTTGAATATTAAACAAAATTTATATTACTGCACAATAAAAAACATATATAATATTTATTACAATAAATGGTCTTGAATATAAATAAATAAAGAAAAACAAATCCTCTATATGGTCTACTCCTAGCATGAGTGACGTCAAAAGGCTGAAGTGATTGAACTCTAGATTGCCCCACTTGTATGTAACGAGAAGAGTGGATCACCCACCATTAGCCCTTCGAAAACAGCTCCTATGATAGTCAGAACTAGGCTAGTCCTTAGCTGCTCCATGGAAGTTGGTTTTTCGATGCTTAACGTGCTGATCTGTTGATTGGAAAGAATGGTATGTGGCAATATTCCTTCATGACTTGAAGAGAACTCTTTCCGCAGCTCATCAAGCTTCATCTCTAAACCTGATGACGTACTACGCTTGGTAGCTTTTATATTTCCAGTGTTACCATTCTGTCCAATGCATATTTCAAGTTCAATTCTCTTCCCTATCAGATGACTACAAGACATGTATCAAGACAATAATTAACAAAAGTAATAATTAACAAAAGTAACTGCAAAAAAATAACATAATCCAAGACAATAATTAACAAAAGTAACTGCAAAAAAATAACATAATCCAAGACAATAATTAACAAAAGTAACTGCAAAAAATACCTGAAGGAAACGCTCCAACCTAGCACTTGAATGTTCAGGGCCCTGACCATCATAACCATGAGGAAGTAGCACAACAAGCCCAGTTTGGCGCAGCCTCTTTGACTCCCCACTACTCAAAAACTGATCAAACTTCACTTGAGCACCATTTGAAAAATCTCCAAACTGAGCTTCCCACACAACCAATGAATTTGGATTTTCCATTGAATAACCCCAACTCGAATCCAAGGACACCAAACTCTGACAGAGAACTGTAGCTCAAAACAACCATTTTGCATATCATGTTAAGAGTTGTACTAAACCATAGTGCTCACTTTATGAAGAGAATGAAAATGTCACACAGCACAAGGTTTAACCATCACTCAAAAAACTAAAAAGAAAAAACAAATAAATAAATAAAAGATGGGGCTTAACAGAGCATTCCATTGTGCAAAAACACATGCAACAATTACTATTGAAGAATTAATGACATATATTCATATTTGACAAAAATACAAGCCCTAACTTGATTTAATTTATAGTTTAAAGGGACTCGGGTATCTTTATTCAAATATGAGAAAACTATAGCAAGCAAAACTAGAAGAGCTAGACGTGGTCTTGAAGCAATATGATAGCGGCAACAGTTAATGTTAGAAGAAACATGTTCAAAAGCAAGTAGAAAATATTGCTGCTAAATGCATGAGCCTAATCAGTAGATTGTCAAAGATCGCAGAATGTAGAAGATACATAGCAGACTGTCAAAATCATTGGTAGAAGATACATATGAGTTGAATCATCAAATGAAGAAATGCTTTGATACTTAGAAGCAGAACATTTTTTCAAAGAAGTATGAAGGAGCATACTATGTGCTGAAGAAATAGAAAAATAAAATAAAATTAGTACCAATGGAATGGTTAAAAACGACTCAGGCAGAGGCCATGCATATATCATCAGGAGCTGGCCACTGGCATGTCTGTTTTGACCTGTCACGGGCCCATCTCGACCTTCAACATGCCACAGCCCAGCCCAGACCTTGGCCATTAACCGCTTACCGGTGTTCAAGCTTTTTTTAGGCAGCACATTGAACATGGTAGATCCATCCCTCATTACACTTGGCAGGTCCATGTGTCAACCAGGACTGTCAGTCTAGTGGGCCCTTCTATGTATAGCAAATGGTTCGAGTTACACAAGGATCAGATGATCTGGACATCAGAACACTAGGATTCCAAGCAATGGTTGTAAAGAAAAATGGTTAATGGTTACCATTAACTGAATGAAAGTAAGTAAAAGTGGTGGCTAGGACCTTCTTGTAATTAATGTTTTTTTAAAAGGGTAAATAGGCCATCCATGATGGGATCCACTGGATGGACCGTCCCGATTGACAAGTGGTGGGCCTTCTATCATTGAATTGAAGATGGACCACCAGTCATGCCCTTTTCCAACATTCCTTTCGTAGGCTATGGGCTCAATCAGCACTCTCTTCTTGCATTGCTAGCCGGCTCTTCTTATCAAAAGAAAGAGATACATCTTTTTTATTTTTTATTTTTTGAATGATAGCTTGGAGAACTGGTATTATAGAGTGTCGATCCTGCTAGCCAGTTATATGAAGAACGCTGAGATTGCAGTGGACGCCCTTTCAATATGGTCAGATGCTCTCTCTCTCATGAAAAATTTATAGATGGAACGGTTAAAAACGACTAGATGAAGATATTTTGATGATTGGCCACCCATGAATAGGCCTCATAATGGGGTGGTCTTGATCGAAAGTACACCAAGTTATTGGTTGTACCATTTACCATTTACACACACTGGAATGAAACTAACATTTTCTCCTAGAATAAATGCTAATGTTCAAAATAAATTTGAGAAAGTATCAATTCATTAGAACTAACAAAGTCAACCTTTTTAACATTGAAGAAGTGGTAAGTAAATTGTCAGAACTAAAAATCAAATTGCCCTGTAACTAAGAACTACTCACCACTATAGACACAAGAAATTAACAATGCAGCACCAAATTAGCCAACAAGAGTAACCTCCTAATCAAAACTTGTTCAAGAGATGCGATGAATTCATATCATAATCATGTAAGAACCCGCACCTCTGTGATAGACCAACTGATAACCAAAGAGCTAACAAGCAAGTGTGTTCGAGTCTACAAAAGAAATATCATTTTGTTAGTACAATTCTTTACTTTAAATATAAGTAGTAATAATATATGTTTTATTGAGTGTAGCGCCATTACCTCAGGGAAACTCCACAAAATTCCCCATGTTACAAACAACCTCGAACTGATATGCAGTAGTGTTGTAGATACCGGAGATCTTACTAGACCTTAATACCAAAACAGAGAGAATGAGAAGGAACAAAAAATAGTGCTGCACAAATATCAGCTCCTTTAAAAGAAGCTATGATTCACATGGTCTGAAACTACTGGAATTTTCATTCAGGCCAACATTTAGTATGGGCGGAGCCCACCTATAAGCGACCCAGACAGCTCATTGGGTGATTCCCCTCTGTTAATAGGCAATACAAAACAAAGTGTTCCCACCAAACAATCCTAGCCATCCTATTTTTCCAGCGAATGCACAGTCAGAAGGAAAGTTTTTCCAGCGAATGCACAGTCAGAAGGAAAGAATATACCTAGTGTATATGCAATGGAAAGAAGCCCACCGAAAAATAAAATAGAGAGAAATAACAACATGATGGAGAGAAATACAACATAGTTTAAACACTCACAGCTGGCTTCTTCCCACCGAAAAGAATCCTAAATAACAACATGATGTTGATGATTAAGATGGCAGAGTATGAACTTCCATCTCAAGCAGACCTCATACAGTGCCTCTGAAACATTAGCAAGTATTCCCCTTGTCTGAAGAAAATCGAATCAGTGTCCATAACCAACTATTTATGGGTTCCTGAACATCATTCATTGGTTTCATGGCTCAAACCATTCAACCAAGACAGATCATCATCCATTGCTTTTTCTGCATTTCAAGAAGTTAGAGAGAGAGAGAGTAGAACCAAACTAAAAGCATACCATTCTCCACAAAATCACATTTCTTTGAGGTTTTAACAAACAACTCCTATGCATTTTTTTTTCCAATACTAAGAGAGAGTTAAGACAAAAATAAATAAATAAATAAATAAAAAATCATAAAAAAAAAATCATGAAAAATAATATTACAAAAAGAAATAAATGGTGCCAGAAATCTGCTGCCACCTTCCACAAGATTCATGCTCAACTAATGATAAGATGATCTTGTGTTTCCCTCAACAATAAGAAATAAATAGAACTCCTTGAGTATATGATTGGCATGTGAAATTGAATGTATCATTAATGGTTTGCATTCAGGAGTAATGGAACTGTGACTACCTGAAAATACTCGAGGCATCCCTTTCAAGCATTGCAGCCAAGTCCTGATCAGGTCCTTCATACCGTCCCTTCCTTGACTTTCCTTCGTGCATCATCACCATTCTCATTCTGCCAACATCACATGTAAAACACAACCATGATATGTAAAGGTAAAATATTACCGAACATCTAGCAGACATGAAAACAGTATGAATAACCAAAGTCATAATGTGGAAATATAGGTTAATCAGGAATATGGCATAGCTAATGTGGATGGAGCACATATAACAAAAACAGAAATAAATTTTATTGCATTCAATAAAAAAAAATTGTGATATGCAAAACACTCCTTGATAGAATGGATTCTAACTTTTGCTCTATTAAGATAGCCACACTTGTAGCTAATGTCAAACACATCTTGAGCCAAAGAGACCACTATATTCCTCATCCTTAGATAGAGAACATTGGCTAAGATGCCCTCAAAACAATGCGATGTTTCCACAAATATAAAAGCATAATGATTCTACCATCAGATTAATGGTTGCAACCACAATATCCAACATATCAATGAAGCTATTGTAATAGCAAGACTTGCCACTAAGAAAAGTGATCACAAGAGAAGAATGTGTAAATCACACTTAAATGTGTTCCTCATATACAAAATGTAATTATTTTATTACAAATGAGTTCCAAAGAACTAGCATCAACCAAGTGGCTCGGACAAAAACGTCGAGGTTAATCATGGGCAAGAAACCGAAAAACAACTAAAGAGATGCATCATGCTATATAATGCCCTATTGTTTGGTTGTTAGGGAATTCATTCCATGGTTTATGTTTCATGGAGAATGTTAGACTTGGTATAGTATTTCTCCGAAACGACTCTTTTTTTAGTTGATGTAGAGTCTTTTCGAGGAAACGGCAAAAGTCAAGAGTTTTGTTTCAATTCCTAGGTTTTTTACATTCGGGGAAAAAGGTGTACAAGCTACACTTTCGGGTGGGCTCCACAAAAACATCGGGCCTCACCTATCATATCGAGAAAACAGAAGACTAAAAAGGGAATGAAAAAAAATCCGAGCACGCCAAGCAGCCACTCACTAGCTTAAGACCAATCATCGTTTCTTCGAGAACTGTCCGCATACAAAAGATCATTATACATTAGGCAATAAGAAATCTGAAAAGCAAGAACAATGTTTAAAAATTTGGATGAACTTACTATCTTGACATAGGGGAAGTCACTGTCAATACCAATTGTAGTTGCCAACACAGTCTTACCATTGCCAAACAATGAAGTTTTAGAAGAAACTACATTTGGGTGATTTCCATGGGAATCAAGGCGTGACACTTTGTATTGCTCTGCCACAATCTCTGAGGTGATTCCCATGAAAATCAAGCAGTCTTTAGCATCTTGGTTTGGACGGATATGAACCCGCCCCATCAGATGCATCAGGTTCTAAGCTCACTAGACCACAGGCACGTGCTGCCACTCCACTGCAACGGTGTGAAATGGCAACAATCCCAATCGAATCTGGACCAGGCTATTCACCAAAACAAAAACAAAAAACAAAAATGAGAAGGTAATTTTTTTTTTTTCCGATTAACATGAGGGTAAGGTGCATAAGTCAGCAGTAAATTCAAATTCCAAACACAACAAGGCTTCTTACATTGATAGAAGGAATAATAGAAATAACACGGTTACTAAAATACAAAGAAGTAGGGTTAAGGATCAAACACCTTCATCCCAGGCATCTGGACCCAATTGACGGTTCTGTAGCCTTCGCAGGAACTCGCCCAAGTCTCCTCTGCAATTGATGAGTCTGGACAAAACACAAAAGAACCAAAGATCAAAAGCGAAAAGAAATAATGGCATCTAAATTGGAGAGGTATGGAGGGAAAAAAAAAAAAAAAGATTTTGGTAATTTAGATTACCCAGAGGGATTATTAGCATCCTTTAGAGGTATGTGGGGCTTTCTTAACTTCAAACATGTTAGGCAATGACCACTATTCTCTTCTGTCCATAGACATTTAAGCTTGTAAGGAAAAGAGCAGCGGTATTCCTCCACACTGATCTATACCCAGTATTTTCAATTTAGGATAATTAAATATCAAAATAATATGGGTCAAGTCTTTAAGTCAACCCAATCTAGAAGAACACCCAGTCAAGTCGAGTCTAGTTTATGGGTTTTTAAACTATGATTGGAGGTTGCAAAAAGATTGTGCGATTAGTTGGCCCCTTGACACCAAGGAGTTTGCTTCATCGCAATATGACTGCTAGGTGGGATACTTGTCGAATGCATATATTTGAACAACATTTATTAGTGTACCATGAAATCATAATATTATTATTAGTGTGACTATTTTCGTCTTTTATTTATGAAATAAATCGCAATAGGTGTCTGTTATTCTCAAGCTCCAAAGTGCTCTTCATCATATTATGTTGTTCAATGCGGTTTCGAAGCTTGAAAAAGCATGGGCTTTGATTTTCATATGCTTAGATTCAGTTGAGGTATTATAAGCATTCAAATAAGGAGTAAACAGTAACTTGCCTATCTATATATCAATATGATATAGGGACACTAGAAATTTCCCCAATGCTTTTAAACAACTTGTCAATTCATCGGTGTGAAGTTGGCAACGACCCCAATGGTATTAAATGATTCTGGAATGGCCAATCATTAATAAGAACGCAACTTCAAATGTTTGAATCTGTAGTTGCACAAAGCGTGAAGTAAAGCTGCGATAGATTGTGGTGCAGGAGGGAGTAAGCTAGCATCTATTTCAAACTGTAAGAAGTATAAACAACTACGAAGCGAGTGAGAGGTCAAGTCCAAAGCACAATTTGCAGAGGAAGCATGACAATGGACAGGATAAACAGATCGTCGAATCTCGGCCATCAATCACAAAAGAAAGCAAGGTAACAAGAGGGGATTAGGGAGTCCAAGGAAAATCAGAAAGTATTTGGATTGCAACTTACAATCCAAACAATCACCCAATTTCAACAAGGGCTATCAAGCATCTTGTGCCATAAAAAGAAATTTTGTTCAAATTCAAACCAAAAGTTCTTTACAACTACTGATGAGAATATTGATGCCAATCACCCAATTTCACAGTTTGGTACCACGCTAATAGTGGTAGTATCGGACCATGTGATCAGTCCGCTTAAGTATAAGATACACATTTAGCCAAGAACACAGTCATTTGCTAAATATAAATAAGTTATATAAAAGTGTGGTTATAAGCATTTCTTGTGGGATGGTCCAGATGGAAAGTTCATACTTACCATGTTAAATAGCATGCTAAATTGCCAATGTAGGTGTCTGATTCAAAAAGCTTTCAGAATGCAGTCCGTGAGTGTTATGTTCCATAGCTCTTACTCTTATATTGTGTTATTAGAAATCATATGCGTATATGAATGGAAAAGGTACCTACTTGAGTCATTAAATGGTGTTGAGGAGATCAGTTACTGCATCAGGACTTCCACTCAAGTTGCTCTCATGCTAAATTTTCATTCTTTTGCAGTAATATTTTAGCCATACATTATAATTGAAGGAAACTCTTGATGAAATGGTTGAAAATGAAGATGGTCCTTGAACTCAATGTCATGGTGCTTGAAGATGTGAAAATTGTACATGAAAGTCTCATTTTGTTGATCTTTTTCTTTTTCTAGATGACAATACATACAACTATGGCTGTTTTTCAATCCCATTCCACAAATCCTGCAGTCTCCTTGTAGCTTCCCACTTTTCTAACGCCCAAACACAAAGGCCATGATCAATATCTTCAAGGAAAGACCAACAAAAAGATAGAAAACTCTGTAAGCAGGAAGTGGACCCACATAAATCACGGTTCCGTAAGAAAAAAAAAAAAAAACAGGGTAGTGTTCCTAATAAATGATTTTGGTGTAGTGCCACTTACCACACATCAACAGGGGTAGAGTAATGTCGGGATCCAAGGAGGATTTCTAGTGCCTAGTACTATAGCGTAATCACATGAAAAGAGTGCAACTAACCACACAAACTCACCTACAATGAAGAAAAGTACCAATGTAGGTGTGGCCCCATTTTAAACCAATGATGGTCAAAGCTATTAATGATGTTCCATGTTTGGTGGCTAGCCCCGCATGGGTCATTCCTCTTTATTGATCCAGGTGGCACATGTGCATAAATTGCTTTTCCATCTATACTTGAGAAAACAGTATTTGGAAATCCTCTATTACAAATCATACACAAAAAATAAAAATAAAAACAGAAAAAAAAATCAAGAATAAATCGTCAATCTAGCACTTGGAAAAAAAGATCCCATACTCAAAACACATGAGCCATAATGTTTTTAACTACTATTATATCTCTAAACAGTGCTCGAAAAAGGCCACCCACTACCCAAAACAAAATCTCTCCACAAAGCATCCATAAAATTCACAAACAAAAGCGAATGCCATGTTGCATCTCTACTTTCGGTTCCGATATATTAGGGCTAATGGTGGTGGTGGTGATTATGAAAACCAAAGGATAGAATTGATCTCTTATTGTTACTTAACAGATTCTATAACCATTTGAATGCTCTACTTTGGCATAGGCCTAAGGAACAAAATTTACTACTGAGAACTCTACAACCATTTAAAATATTCTAAGCTATGCATATTACCATGTAGTGTAGACCACTCTACAATTCTCTAACTTTCTCTATAAAACTATATATTATTTCAGATGGCTCTGCAAACACACTGCTAAGTCTATTAAATGAGCCAAAGAAATGGTTGAATCCCCGCACTAGTTTTCACACTAGTGACATAACTCTAAATGGCACCAATCGAGTGGTCCTAAACTCCCTCTTAATGACATGGAAGAGAGTTTCACATTCATCCATCTCAAATGAGGCACTTAAATACAACCATCAGAACCATCTTTTTGCGGGATGAACCATATCTCTAAGAAAACAGATTATTAAAAAACCTAACTATCTCGATTTGGGTCGAAGAACTCACTCTATATTGGCCCTATATCAACCGTCATGAGTTTTGGTGGTGAGTGATACCGTATGTCAAAACCAATTTTTAATCCATTTGCCTACATGTAGGGAAACTGATGCAAGTTGCCTAATTCAGGGCAAAGCTCGATCAACATAACACACAAGGATTAATTTAAGGAAAAGAATTTAGGCAAAAAGCGGGCAATTCATATCAACTGATGCCTATGTAGATAAGAATCTGATGTTTCTAGCCAAGCTAGCAGCTCTCATTCTTCCAGCTGAGAGAAAGGAATCGATTGAAATCTCGAATCAAAAATAAAATGGATTTCAAGGCATAGATAGTGAAATCAAAATCGATTCCGATTTTGAATTTCAGTTTTTTTTTTTAAAAAAAAAAAATTAATCGCTCATAGGTTCATATATATCAGAAAATCCCCAATTTAAAAAACCCCAATTTGTAAAATCAGAAAATCCCCAATTTTAAAAGTCCTCAAATCCCCAACTAGTTAGGGATTGGACAAGACAAATTCCTAATGAGGAATTTGACAATACAAATCCCTAAAAAGGGATTCGACAATGCAAATCCCCAACTAGGGATTCGACAATACACATCCCCAATTCGAGATTTCGACACAAATCCCTAATTAGGGATTCGACAATGCATATCCCTAATCAGGTATTATAAATTGCAAAAAGCAACAACGAGAAGGGAAAAACCTTACATCATACACGAGAATTCGAGATTTACGAGCGGCAGAAGCCGAATCATAGCAGAGAGGGCCGAGGCGATACAGAGAGAGAGGGCTAGGGTTTGAGGGAGAGAGAGAGAGAGAGAGAGAGAGAGAGAGAGAGAGAGAGAGGAGAGATCGGGGAGAGGGAGAGAGAGAGGAGAGGCGGAGAGAGAGAGAGAGAGAGAGAGAGAGAGGGAGAGCAAGCGGAGAGGGAGAGGGAGAGGCGAGAGAGATCGAGAGAGGGAGGGAGAGGGAAAGGGAGAGCGAGAGCGAGAGGGAGAGTAAGCGCGCGAGAGGGAGAGGCAGCGAGAGATCGAGGGAGAGAGAGAGAGAGAGAGTCGGGATGGAGAGAGAGCGTCGGGAGGGGAGAAAAAAGGGCTGGGGTTTTGGTACATACAGTATTTATAGCCTGCGACTAACTGACGCTTAATCTTAATTAGCGCCGCTAAATCAGCGACGCACATCGTCGTCTAAGCAGGCTTTTGTTGTAGTGTATGGACGACATGGAATATACATCACAATGGTCTGCATAGCACCGTCAAATGGATACTGCAGACAATACATACATCACAGAGGGGTCTGCACAGCATATGAATGATGTGGATGCTGCACATGTGTAGCGAGTGGGGGCCACAAATGGATGGACGGTTGGATGAGTACATCATCAAGGTGGCCCCTCATTCATCAAAACGGATGGACAGTCTGGATAAACACATACAATGTGGTGGCCCTCAAAACTTGCTGACATTACCAGCAACTTTAGCTGCTGGCCGTTCAGCAGATGGACACCCACAGCTGCTAAAACAGATGGACAGCATGGAGAAACATATACATCAGGGCCCCATTGCAGTAGCCTTACTACTGGACGATTGGGCTGCTGGCCCAGCGTCCAGCAAATGAATGGCGTGGGTATAAAACAAATACATCAATGGTGGGTCCCCGTGTGGGCTAGGTGGCACTGATAGATCACATACATCAGGTGGGTCCACACGTGTGGCCCACCTACTTTGTATCAAGCTGATATTTGCATTTTCCCTTCCATCCATACCTGGTAACGGGCTGGACGGTGCAGATCCAACACATCGATCAGGTGGGTACCACGTAGGTGGACAGCATGGATCAAATACATGCGTCATAGCAGGGTCCACAAAATAGGAAGAGAGAGAAAGAGAGGGACCCCGCCATTATGGGCCCTCCCTATACAATGCATACATCAAGATGGGTCCCACCATAAGTGGGCCCTTAAATCACAAAATCACAACATAAAATCACCCACCTTTCCTTCTTCTTCTTGGCTCCATGAAATCCCAAACACCTTGGCTCTATCTTTGATGGAAGGTGATGAGATTTGGATGGTTGGATGGTGGAGATGGGAGGTAGGAAGTGGGCCACATATATCTTCTTCCTCTCCTTGCAAAGCCATGGACAATTGCTCTCTTGCTTGGGAGAAAAATAAGAGAGATGAGAGAGAGAGAGAGAGGTATGGGTGTGAGTGATGGAGTGATGGGGAGTGAGTGATGTGTATACTTGATGGGTGAAGAGAGAGAGAGAGTTGACTTTAGGGGAGGGGTGGTTGTACTTGGGGACGGGTGTTGTACTTTGACATGATTGATTCATTGATTTGACATGTTCTCTTGGGTTTAGCAAATGCATGGTGTTTTCTAGAATTGAACGCGGGCACACATCTCCTGGCTTGGGTATCGCCTCGGCATCGAAATCGTGGCGACGCCGCGGTCACAAAGATAGAAGTCTCGGGTCAAGTCAAGTCGACTCTAGAATACGGGATAAGACTCAGGATCGCGCGCAAACACTGGTTACAGATCGTGAGTCTCCAGAATTTAACTGGGAGGACCATAGAAGCCTAAGGAATGGTACGGCTAGGATACGGGTCTTACAGATGTCATCGAGGAGCACTTAGCATATTTTTTTATTCTTTAGAAGAGGTCCACAGATGAAGTAATCGAAGGCCATTCGATGTCATCGAAGAATGGAGTTCGATGATATCAAATAGCTATCGATGCTATCGAGGTTTCCAGCATATCTTTCTTTTTATTGCTGCATAGAATAGGTGTACATTCGATACTATCAAACGATGTTCGATATTATCGAAGATTCCCTTGATTGCAGTTCGATGTACTCGATCAAGACTTGTAATTTTTCAAGTTTTGCTTCTTTCTTCCATTTGTACTCACTGTACATTATAGACCAACTTAACCAGGAGATTTTTAATTCCTTTTTATAAGGTAAGTTGGGATTATATGGGGGCATATACATGATAAGGTTTGTTGTAGGATGATGAGGCTATGGTTTATTAGTTTAAGCTTGATTATGGCCTTCATTTTTGTTGAGGCTTGGTCTTGATGTCTTCATTTAAGATCTCACTTGGACTGACAGACTCAACACTAACGTATATTAACAAACAATGACACTTTCTAAAACCACAGCACAAAGCGACATCAAATTACTGTGAAAGCAAGATTACAAAGATGGAATCATTTACGATGTCGGAAAACCCTCATTTTCACCTCCCCAAATCCTAGAAATGTTTACCCATTGATTAACATACCCTAATCCTACAATTACACACAAATATAAAGTGTTGCACTTAGAATAGGAAACAATTCATGCAATTATGGAAAACTGTTCGCATTATCGATCTATGCATCAATCGATCAAGATTGATCAAGCACACCTTCGATCAATTGATCTCCCATGTTTGAGAGATTGAACATGCTTAAAACTATTTAGAGAGTTTACAAGTAATTTTTGAATTTCGTCGATCAATCGAGACAAGACTTCAATCGATTAAGACTATACAAAATTGTACAAAGACAAATCCATTCAAGGCTCACTTGATTGATCGACTAGGGTGGTTGATAAATTGAACCTCTGTTTCATGTAAATAAATAATATCTCATAACAAAACATTGTCAAAATATTAATGATAACTTATTTACATTACATTGTCATAGAAGTGGGAGGAACAAACAAGTCCTAATGAGCTCTATATTACATAAAACCATTTTAAGAGATTTGATCTTCGTAAGCTTTCTTGTCGGGCCTTACTTAGTTGTTTCCCTCACATACCCCTTCTTATTGATACTTCTAATTTAGGCTTTGTACTTTGTCTTTATTTATAGCTTTTAGCTTGCAATTGGGCTTAGTCCACCTTAGTTGATAATAAAATTTACATGCCTTACAATCATATTTTGGTTAAAACTTTATAGGTGTGTGCACCAAATATCACTAAAACACTACAAGAAAAATAAGCATTACCAGTGGCCAAAAACTGCCCCTAAAAGTCCAAAAAACTGCCGATATAAGAATTATCGGTGGTCGGGCGACTGCCGCAAAAGGGGGGGGTCGCTATATCGTTTACTGGCGTTTGTCTATTTTTATCGCCATTTTTGGCAGCCGCCACTAAAAGTTGGCCTTTACTGGCAGTTATTATCATTTACCAGCAACTCTGCTGAATGCCAGCAAAAATTGTAAAAGCGCCGTTAGTACGGACCACCGAAAAACTATACGAAACACCGATAAAATCTATAAAAACGCCGATAAAAGATATAAGGCACATAGGTAATTTTGTAACAAACGTAAAAGTGACAATAAACGCTGCTAAAGATGTAACAAATGCTAAAGAGCGATTAAAAAACGCCGGAAAAATCTGTTTAAAACGCCAATAAATTATTTACAATGAAAAAGAAAAAATAATAGAAACAATTAAAAATTCTGCTAGGCTGAATCTTCTAAATCAAAAGACCTTTACAAGATTAAATTAACGTTCAAACACAACCTGTAAATCATTTACAACCGGCCTCATTTACAGGGGGCCTGAGAATGAAAGGTTACATAATGGACAAAAAAATTATAGATTAAGACACAAGGAAAAGTAGAAGGAAAAAGAAAAATCAACGGACTTCAGCGATGCCCAAGGCGAGACTTCTCAAATGCACCCCAAGAACCATAACTCATGCCATATAGAGGACCTTTGTCAGCACCACCCTGCCATGCACAAAGGTCAGGTAATAAAACAGTATATACACTCATAATCTGAGTTACACTATCTAAATTAAATTTTCAGTCATAAATATTTCCTGCAAAAACAACCATACCGAATGAAGTCCATATCCATCCCCATATGAAGCAGCAAAGCCCCCCTCTATCACCAATACTCCACCTTCAGTTACCAATGCAAAGACAAAAGTTTACAAAACAAAATAAAATAACCAAAAAAAATTAATATAAAATAAAAGGAACCAATAAATATCTGTAACTAGCAGACGGAGGAGAATAGCTATGGAATTTTTTTATATAAATATGTGGATAGATTTTTCTTCCCTTTTTCTTCAAGGATAAAATTGCATCATAAGCATCATAGCATGCAACTCAATTTGAGCCTTTTTACAGAAGCATTAACTAGCATGCCACTCAATATGAATGGACCTGACTTCAGCACAAGGAAAGCCATATAGGGGCTTGTACTTGATGAGTAGCTTTGATCATGCATCCATGTAAGCATTGTGGACCCCTGAGCCTACACTCTATATAGTTACTTCTACTTTGAATAAGCATCTTACAACTAAAGATAAACACATAATACAAGTCAAACATTATGGAAACCCTTCGTTATATTGAAGCAATGAAGATTGGTAAGAACAATAAAAATAATAATAATAAGACAAGGGTGTGGGGCCCTTGCGTTTGGTGATCCTTACATGGAGTGGACTTGCTTGAATTTTGGACCATGCCATCAAGAAGTGGGGAACTACCTGATGGGAAGCTTGGATATTGCACACCTTCTATCTAGGCCTGTGTTGGATTGTAAGAGAGTTGGGTTGCACAAGCTCGAGGTTTTTCGACCTCAATGCATCTGTGTAAGCATTCGATATAAGGATAATTAGTGGTTGAGGTCCATTTCTTGGCCCAAGCAATTATGGACAAGCCAAGCACACATGATTGTATATTTTGATGATTTGAAACATCCCTCTGATGGATCCTTATGTATCTGGACAGACTAAAAATTACTTTGGCAATTGCATTTTTATCATTGGAATGGTATCCCTCAAACAGGGCTAAAAGCAAAAATGGTTAAAGTTCATCAAATCTATAAGGTGTAAAAACACATAATGATGAAAGAAAAGTTTAAATGGTCAGACTAGCTCTACTTTTATCCAAAGGGGCATCAATGGTATAGTCTTCAACCATACTTCCATGTGTGCCCATTCATCGATAGAGAAAGATGGTCCCACAAGTGAGATCCACACAAAATGTTCTTTATTGAGGTAATTCATCCAACAGTTGGTATGCATGATGTACAACATGTATTATAAATTGTTCTGTCTGAAGGATTACAGAGTATTATTTCAATTTTCAGTTTGTACAAGTGAGCCAATTGGTCAGTGACCAAAAATGTCACTAGCAAGATTTGGTATAACATAAAAATTACCAACAAACAAAAAGGACAAAAAGGACAAAAGAAATTTGGACCATGCACGTGTGCCAACTCTACACATGTGAATGACCATGGATGCAGGTCTAAGAGTAGCATTCCTTAAGATAAAGTTGTCTAACACCCCTAGTGAAGTACTCCCAAGTACAAAACCTACTACAAGCACATGCATACACTCATATAGGTAAATGATTTATAGAACTTCACTTGATCCACACCAAGATATTTGTCAAAACCCTGTACAAATAAATAAATTATTGCTTTGTATCTATTCTTACGCTAACGCTTCTATGTCTCTATAAGTAGACAATGGCTAAAGTACTAGCTGGACTTAAACTTTACTGATGATTCCTTGTTTCCTCCTGCTTCCCTGTCAGTTTTAGTCTACATTTTCAAAACAATAGGTTTATGATGCATCTAATATCCAGTATACTTCTAACCAGTTGGAGTATCCAACTTTGTGTGATGCCTATAACTAAAAAGAAATAGGGAAAAAGAGAGAAAAAGAAAAAGAAAGAAAAGAAAAGATTCACACAACCTGATGCATTGGAACCCTGTAATTCAATTCATCTAGAGCTACTTCAAACTTCTAATGTCTCACTCAGTTTCAACATAAGGAGCATTCAACAACGTTTTCAAAACACATCGAGAGAATTTGGTGAATTTCAAATAATGGAGGTGGGTTGGCAATATTTTAACACTAATGGGTGCCTTTGTATTTTGAAATGACAGGAGAAGGAAGAAATCAACAGTGAAAATTGAATTATGTATTAAAATACTATGTGAAACTTCCTGGACTGAACTGGATTATGTATCTATGAGAATTCTTATGTGATACTTCCTCTACAATGTATTAAAATACTGTAATTTTAATAACATGTTATGCCTGACCTTGGTTCATGCAATGTTCTCGTAATCTTTTCCATATATGTAAAAATATCACACTAAAAAAAATCAACAATTGATATTTCACCCTGTTTGGTAGACAACTTTTTTTTTCTACTTTTGGAAATAGAATAGTACAACTCTATAGTCTTCAAAGCTTGGGCTAGCTTTGAGGACTTTTTACTGGGATTTGGCAATATGAAGCCTGGTCCCTTGACAGCCTATCATATAGATCACCACCAGGCCATTCCTTATAGCCCATAGTTCTAACTATGAATGCAAGTGGAAACACCAGCCTATCCAATAGATCACCACCAGAAGGATTATTTTACAACTAAAGTGAACTTCATTTTCTAGAAAAATATAGCATGGAATCAAATGAAAACAAACCTGCTGTTTGGGAGATTCTTCAATGCATTAGGTACAAAACTCCTGTACAACCCAATGAAACCGTCAAGTGCCACGATACCTGCATTCACATTGGGCAATCAGAAGATTGCTTTCCTTCGCAACATGCAATTTCTATTGGAAGCAAATTAGAGATCAATAGTTGCACAACAAAAGACTACATGAACTAAACTGAGAACTACAGTATCATTGTACAATACAGGAATGTAGAATATTGGTTGGTTTAGTTATCATCTAGTGCATGAACAGATTTTTATATATATATAATCATTTTAGTGTATGCAACCTGGCTTCTTGTGTACAAAACAGATTTTTTCTTTTCCATTCAAATTAACTGCAGTTTACCGCACCGGTTGCATTCTTCCGTTTGCTAATTCAATTTTTAACACGTTAAAATTGAGAGAAAGATAGGCCCGATAGTTGAACGCCTCTTTCTTGTGGAACCGAATGTAGTATAGTACGAGAATATTCTGGAACTATCTTATAAAACCCATGTTAAGGAAGTATGTTTGACAGATGAAGCTACCAAGCAATAATTTCAAAAAGGGAGCAGCCACAATTTACACCCACCTTTGTCACTAGCATACAGTCAATTTTTTCATTTGGAAAAATGGTGGATATGCATGATAGCAAATACAAGTTGTAATCAATATTCTATAGAAAAATCAAACTACTTCCTATCATACAAGCTAGGTCCACAGCTTTTTTTTTTTTTTTTTTTTGTCTTGAGCATAATATAGAATTTTTCTACACTTAGTACTACATGCTAAAAATGTCCATGCTTCAATATGCTTTGTGATGGACAACAACCCATACACCAAAAACGCCTACAACAATTAATAGGAAACTTCACATTCATCTGTAAAAATATGAATCCGCACAAGGAAAACAGAACAAAAAGGAAAAAGAAAATGTGAACTTGTGAAGATGTCAAGACTTAATACACAAAGCTCCCAATTAAAGAATACAAACCAATAGTCAAACAAGGAAAAGCTACATGAAGCATTCTAAATAGTGAAGAGAAATAAATGTATTCATGGACTTATAACCAATCTGTTTCAGAATTTTCCAATGGGACTCTTGATCCACACATGATTGAGATCCGGAGTGTTCATCGGGTGGAGCCACAACTTAGATGTGTTGGCCCAAAACTCGGGTCTATGGGCTAATCATGTGCTCCTCACGTGTAGACAAGAATAGATAGTTAAGAAAACTTGATTCATAGCACATTTGATGTATACATGTGTTCCACCAGATTGCAGGTCCGTTTTACAAATTCCAGGTTGGCATGGAAAACATGACTAATTCTATAGTGGAGAATCATGAACTGCATAGTCTTATGCATAACGGTTAAATTGCAGACCTATCATGGATATAGCATGGCCTAACAATCATTTAACTGATAAAATAGACAAAGGGCCTCTGTTTTAGAGAAAACCCAAATCAAACCACTTGAAAATAAAAATTAAAAAATAAAATATACCTCTATTTTGCAGCCTTCTTTTGCAACAATCCAAAAACCAAAAAGAAGAAGAAGAAGCAAAAATCCAAATCAAATTGCTTCTTTACTAACAAGTTATTATATATATATATATATATATATATATATATAAACACAGACATTTGAGACCTGTGATTGCTAGCTAATTAGATAAAAAAAACAAATGCAAACTAAACAAAAAATATTTAGGACTGCTACCTATGCAACATGTAGATCCACTTCCAAGAAAAAGATCCAAACATGTTAGTAACAAACATGTCTGGATTGTTGCAAGTAAGAAGGAAACGCCAAACATTTCGACCTAACTGGAATAAGCAAGGACTCAATGACAAGATGAGGTGCCCCGAGCACCCCCATCGTATAGAAAGAAGGGTTGAAGGTTTTGGGCCTGTAGCTTTCCCTGTCCCCCCTTTGTCGGGTGGTGCTTGTGTGGGGGTGTGCCACTAGAAATCGGGCTTGAAGCTCTCGCCTTACAAACGAGCCAATCGCTGATGGTTGTTGGTCATGACTACTACTAAAAGCTCCAATGAGGATGATAAAAAACTCTTACTTGTACCCATTTTGGTAATTACACAAACTCCTCTTTCCACAGCCAAAGGTAGGAGCAAAGACATCCAATCTGAAATTACACAAGCATTGGAAAGCGAGACTGAAGAAACCAAAGGACATTTTGTTAAAAAGTGAAGATCCCACATCTGTGGGCCCACATTGATGCATGTGTTTTATCCACGCCATACATCCATATGGGGAAAATAAAAGATGTCCAAAGGTTCAGACTCAAGAGTGAGGTGTGTAAAAATCAGATGCCAATATGATTCAATTAACAGACATATACAAGTTATAACAAAGGGAAACAGAAAATGATCAATGGAGATAATGAGCATATAGACCTAATTCAACATTTCAAAACTCATAATGGCAAAGAAAATTGAGCCTCAAAGGTTTAAACGGATATTGCCTCCCAATTGTCTCGAGTTCCTTTTGGCATTTCCCGTTCAAACTGTTAAATATTGTAATCAATAAATGGTCGACATGTCCAAGATCTACAGGTCCACGAATGGTTTCTCACCAATGCAAATATAAGTTATATATTCAGACTATGTGATTTGTAGGAAGGCCATAGGATCACGGATCACGGATCACTTATATAGTCAATGTGAAACGTTTTGAAATGTTTTTGCAGAAATGGATCATTCGGTGGAGCTGATTTTCAGTTCTTAAAGGCTACATGTCGAGGGCATTGAAATTCTGCAAGACAGTGCAGATGCCCACTCCAATAGTCCTCTACAAGGCTGGAAAGCTTCATCCTTTCAAAACATCAGCAGACAAACAAGCAACAAAAGAAATACAACCACAAAGAAAGATTGTAATGTCTAGAGATGAAGATTCACAACAGAAAAGCATGTAAGAGTCCGGACTTTTGTGAGCCCCACATGCACCTATATATGACTTTGGGCCATGAATACATTACCGAGGATTCTTCAATCTATAACCGAGGCAAAATAAAATTCATTTGTAATGATGAAACAAGTTGTAATTTCAGGGTGATATTACAATTGAGGAAAATTCACATATAATGTGCAAGCAGGTGCAAGCTCCTCTAAGGATTCAACTAGGTTGCTTTTTTAGCTTGTACTTGTGATTGTTGAGGCATAAAAAATATCTCATTGCAGTGGTCAAAGAATTCCATGTCCAGGGGTATTTCGGTAATTTCCACCTCTAGGGTATTTTGGTAATTTTCACGTCCGGGGATATTTTGGTAATTTCCATGTCCAGGGGTATTTTTGGTAAAATTCACGTCCGGGGATATTTTGGTAATTTCCATGTCCAGAGGTATTTTGGTAAAATTCACGTCCAGAGTATTTTGGTAATTTCTATGTCCAAGGGTATTTTGGTAAAAATCCATGTCCAGGGGTAGTTTAGGTATTTTGGTAAAAATCCATGTCCAGGGATAGTTTAGGTATTTCGGTAAAAGTCAGTGTCCAGGGGTAGTTTAGGTATTTCAGAAAAAGGTATTGAAAAGGGTAGTTTGGTAAAAAAGGGTGCGCAAGTATTATTTTAAGGGAAAGAGGTTGTACATCACCATTTAAGAGGGAGCCTGGTGGACACCATGGCTTAAGAAAGGAAGATGTCCATATGTGAAGGGATATGTGGTGGTGGTCACCACTCTGCAAGAGTGGTGGGCCCTATAAATACCCCTCCCTGCTTCATTTGAAAGGGTTGGATCGGATCAGATCAGTTGGTGGGCTAAAGAAAGGAGAGAGAAGAGGAAGAGAAGGAAGTTCTTGCGCAGACCCGCGCAAGTGATGTTGCTTGCGCGCAGTCGTGCAACTGAAGTTGCTTGGGCATGGCCGTGCAACTCAAGTGAGGATGGCCTTCACGCCACTTTTCAAGGGATTTGGAAAAGACCCTTTGCGCGAGACCACGCAATGAGAATAGGAGAATTCCTATAAGCTAGACATTGCGGAGCGCTGTCTGAAGGAAGGTTTCCCTTGCTCAGAGCCGCGGAACATCTGGAGCTGTGGTTGTGCGCAAATAAAGGAAGAACTCCATTGTATTTTCACTATGTTGTTAATGGGGCCAATTCAGTCATATTTTAAGAGATCAACACCGTCCACTGGATCCCTATCGAGATTTCGACCGTGAAAGGTGAGTTCTGATCGTCTGTTGATGTGGTCCACCTAGATAATCAAGCCAGAAAAGCAGCTGAACAGTCCGCTTACGATCACTATTGCAATCATATGAACGAGCAGGGTTGCCAAAGATCAACATGACCTTGATGGGTTTTTCTCTCTCTATCTGATGAACGGTTCAGATTTACCTCTAATTGCATGATGGTGGCCCATAACGAACGTGCGCAACCTCTGTTTTGAGACAGAGTCGACGCACGTCGGCTCTGTAAGGTCTGGTGACCCACTTATTGTGGTCGAATAGAAGATCCACTTCGTCCGTTGGATTCAGGGTGAAAAACCACCAAAGAAGGACCAATTTTGAAGTGAAATCAGTGTGGCCACAAGGTTTCTACTCTGTCGTCCATTCCATATTCAACGGTTAAGATCTTGCAATTGACTGCATGGAGACGGAAGGACATCCAAGAAAGGGTAACACCCATCCTCTAAAGAGTATGGACGTCTCTGATCATTCAATGGAGTAGATAGTGGGCCCCACTACACAGAACCGACGAACAGCGTTTAGACGCTGTTCATTTTTGAGGAAGATGGTCGGGTCACCCGACCATTGACCGAAGAGCCCATGCAGTGCGCGGCGAGTGCACGAGCACTCTATGTACGTGCAATGCATATTCAGTCTTCAGCGTAATGTTCGTGGGAAATCTGCTCCATCTATTCACTTGCCCACTGTATTTAATGCGTTGAGACAGAGTTTTAAGCATATCCAGATATCAGGTGGGCCCCAAATCATGATTTCAGGAGCTGATTTGTCAGTTTGGCCATTTCTACAAGGATCTGGAAGCTAAAATTGGACGTGTACGGCTAATTTGTGGTTCTAATGCTGCATATAAAGTTTCAAGCCAAACAGACGGTGAAACCCCATGATTTTACATTCTGGGAGACTTTTCAGGTCCGTTTAGCATGATCTGTCTGATTTCCTCAGGGCCTGGCCACACTTCAACGGGTTGCTGTATATTTTAAGGAAGAATGACCAGAAGGATGCTCCATCTCATTGAAGACTGGTTGATTGGATCAATAATTCCTCCTAAGTATTGGGAGATGACCGAAATAACGTCGTTATGCTGCCGAAATTTCTATCTCCTTGGAGATTGGCTGATCTATTCAGCAATTCCTCCTAAGTATCTAGGAGATGACCAAAACAGGCATCGGAATACTGCTGAAATTTCTATTAGGCTATCTTGTCTATTTTGAATGATTGTACTTTGTTTTCAGAATCAAGGGAATCAGAGGATGTAAATGAACTCAGAATAAATGTGATCAATGTTCTCTCATTCTTTCTTTATTATCATTGAATAAATCCCCCAAATCAAACACATTTGTTTTCTTGTCGAAACAAAATGGTGACTCCACTGGGGATCATTATTATTCGATGGTAACTTAAAAAAATATTCAAAGAACATTCATCACTTTTTGGCATCTATAAAGATGCCAAAATGGCGACTCTCAGTGGGAATATCCTCCCCTTCATCTCTAAAAGCAAAGTACAATTTTATTTAAATAAATTAACTAACATTTTGTTATAAATGAAGGTATACTGTAACGACGTCTCTCCCGACTAAACGTGGTTGTCTATTCTCATCCAACGGATTTCCACCCAAAAAATATCAGAGAAGATCAAGTCAGTTATGATCAAGGATAGACAATGTTAGATGAGAAGTTAGTTCGACTGAATCATATGCTACTCGCCGACAAGTAGACGAATTAATCAATGAATTAATGAATTCATTAGCCAATAGAGAATCCAGGGGGCATCGCCAAAATTTTCTAGAATAGAAAAGAAAAGAGTTAAGAGTAAGTAGAAAGCGTCAGAGAAAGCAAAGTCTGCTGTCATCAAGAGCAGTGAATTTCGTGAAATGGACGGAACAATCTCTATTTCGCCAGTGGCTCAAGAAGATGAGGGAAGATGGAGGATAGTAATATCCAAAAGTCAGAAAGTTCGATCTGCTTCCACATGAAGCATCATTTCGCCAACTACTGGGTCAATTATGCGAAGTGTCATGGGACACAGTCCTGCTTCGGTCATACAATCATCTCATTCAAGAAAAAGGGAAAAGCCCATCACTCCAAAAGCACTTACTGCGAAAGATTTCAAGAAAACTCATGCGTCAAGAATGCTACGATTCGAGTCAGTTAGTCCTTTGAAGCGACAACATGCTGGTTTCAAAATGATAGTTCATCCTCTTCGACAGCGTCAGCAGCACAATGCTCGTTTTCTCCCTCAATATCAAGACAATCAAAGTATAAAGAAACAGAAAGCTCATCGACAAATATTAATCAGCCTGATCAGTTTTCACTAGATGAACATGCGACTGAAGAAGTCCCAAATATTCCGACAGTAATTGTTGTAAACAACACTGAACCGCAGAAAGAAGGGCCACAACCGCAATCGGTTAAATTTCAAGAGCCAATACCTAATATTACTCAGAATATAACGCAGGAAGAAATTTGGCTGATGGTTATCGAGTCTACTCATCTAGAGAATAAACAAAGTCAGAATAAAAGGTTTCAATATCAAACACCGTATCCTCTAGAAATAGAAGACATGCCATTTCCCGCCGATTTCAAACACCCGGATTTTCAAAAATTTAACGGGAATGGATCACCAGAAGAGCATATGATGCATTTCATAGCAAAGATGGGAAATTTCTCTAGAATTCCTCAATATTGTCTATGATTATTCGGATCTTCTTTAATAGGAAGAGCTCTCAGATGGTATTCAAGTTTAATCCCAGGATCTATTCATACCTGGGAACAGATGCAGGATGCTTTTATGTCAAATTTTTTCTCTACAGATGTAGAAATTAGTTTGACCAAGCTGGTCTCTATTCGCCAAGAAGAAAATGAATCAGTTGAAGAATTCATTAGTCAATGGAAGGACTTGGCAGCATTATGTCAACATCCTCTGCGGGAATCAAAACAAGTAGAACTATGTTTAGAAGGTCTGAGACCAGAACTGGCATGCCACTTGATTAGTAAAGATTGGAAAACCTTTCGTAAATTTTCTACGAAGGCTTATGCTCTTGAAAATATGATGGGAAGAGTGTCTATTCTTCAGTCAAAATCAGCCCACATCACTCAGAAAGAAAAAACTAAAGAAGCTTATCAGGATGTTGAAAAAGACGGCAATGAAGAAGATAGAAATGGTCCTGCAGTAATAATGACATATAAGAGGTCCAGGCAAAACAAAGACCAAATAAAGTATTCATTTGCAAGAAAAGATATACTTCCTATGCTAAATCAATTGTTGGCTATGAAGATTATTGAATTACCTCGGCCAAGACACATCAAAGAAATTGAAAATACAAGAGGAATGGATTATTGCCATTATCACCGCAAATTTGGACATCATACGGAAAACTGTAATCCCCTCATGAACAAGCTACAAAAGATGATCGATAAATGAGAAATTGTGATGGAAAGAGCATAACAGAAAGAGAAAAATAGAGAAAAATGACAGAAGCTTGATAAAGAAAATTCTGGGGGCATCTGCGTTAAAAGACAATAACATGCTTCGTATGGCGAATCGTCAGTACTTGACAAGATCGAGCTGTCATAGCCTAAATACTCAAATAAAAAGCAGAGAGCAAGACAAAAGATGTAAGATCGCAATAAAAAAGCATATTCGTTGCAAATATGCAGATATGCATTGCAATACCTATCAATTCAGGAGATGATCGCTATTTTGATTTCGAAAGATATCGGTATGATACTTCCAAAATCAAAAGGGGGCAAGACAGGTGAGTAAAAGGTAAAATCTGTGAAATGTATTTCTCACCATAGAATGTATCTTTTATGTACATGAATAAAATGCAGGCTTTCAAGCATATCAAGTCATTGCCAAAGCAGGACAGGTGAGTAAAAAATCTGTGAAATATGTTTCTCACCATAGAATATATGAATATATCTTTTCTATACATAAATGAAATGCAGGCTTTTAAGCATATTAAGTCATCGTAAAATGAAAAGCGTCAATTGAAAATCGCTAAATGAAAATCGTTGATGATTATCGCCAAAATTAGTAACTATCGCTATTGTCATCAATTGCTGATACAAAATTATCTTATCTCACCTTATTGAAATTGTTATCATCGCCAATCTGATACACTATCTTAACCATAAGCATTGTCAGAACATGTCAACAATGGTGATGTATCAATTATTGATTCATTATTCATGGCAATGAAATAAGCAGTGGAATAAGCCTAAATTGGCCAACCACACAAATCTTACGACGACAGTGAAATAAGCAGTGGAATAAGCCTAAATTGGCCAACCACGCAAATCTTATGACAATGATGACAAATGATCATTTAAGGTAGCTTAGCCAAGCCTATATGGCCAACTATGCATAAGACCTACAAAGCTTCAACGATTTTAAAAAGCCCTAAATTGGCAAATGATCATTTAAGGCAAGCTAGCCAAGCCTATATGGCCAACTACGCATAAGACCTATGATCAAATAAGGTAGCCTAGCCAAGCCTATATGGCTAACTACACATAAGACCTACAAAGCCTTAAATTGGCCTGTCCGAAATTGGCGGTAAACTATCTTGCTCCTTAAGCCCATTGCCCGAAATTGGCGGTAAACTATAATTGCTATTTGAGCCCATTGCCCGAAATTGGCGGTAAACTATCTTGCTCTTTGAGCCCAATGTTAAGTCCAATTCAGTCAAATCTGGTCGTCTAGTCCAGTCAAGTCCAGTCAAGTTTGGTCAAGTCCAGTCAAGTTCGGTCTTGTTCAGTCAAAGTGCACTAGCACCACTGCTCAACAAGCATAAACTATGTGAAGCATTCAAAATGCTGCAAATACATATTTTAATTTAGATATACTCAAATATGCAATTGCCTGATGAAAATTTTAAATGTTGAGTAAAAAATATATATGCAAAGATGCATTTCTCTTGAATCAGGTTCAAATTGCAGCAGCAACAAATGCCTTCAAGATATTGGCAATTCTATACTCAAAAGTTCAATCCTTCAAGGTCAATTAATATATTGACGAAAGCCGTAAGGGATTCGGATATATTCTTTGAATTCGTTAAAGGAGCAGTAAAGATTATCCATCCTTCAAGAGTATCAACAGGCTTTACTTCAGAAATATTACCTTATGAAGAAATCTTTATGCGATATTGATCGGGAAAGGGGGCAAGATCTATGTCTTCAAAAGTAATCTATGCCTTGGTCTTTCTGATAATCTCTTATGCACAGTGGAGGAATTCATATACCGAGAATTATGAAGCATGATTTTGGTGTGAACGTTCAAAATGATATCTCCAAAAGTGCGACATAATGAGCAAAGAATGCAATGTGAAGCACGATGACAGAGCGAATATCACAATTAACCTAAAAGAGAAGAGAAGTTTTCAATATATATTCCAAAATTATCAATGCTTCTTAAGATCATGAATAAAGGAAACAATCAAAAAGGTTGTTGCGGTAGGAGCAACGGAGTTTATTAAAGCAACCATTGCAGAATTGAAGGAAAAAGTAGCTGGAGTTGATCAAAAAGACCGTGGCGGCAGCAGCAGCGGTGTTGAAAGATAGTTCTCTAATCAAGTTGCTCAAAGACAAAGTTATCACAGCTGTTGCAGAGATGTGTTTCGATGAAAAGAGAACTTCATCTTCTCTAGTGAAGCATCCGCTCGACACTACTGGCTGGGGGCATTCCAGTCTTCTGTTCGAGCGCCATCATTCAAATCTTCCGTTCGAACGTGATCAATCAAGTCTTCCGTTCAAGCGCCATCATTCAAATCTTCCGTTCAAACGTGATCAATCAAGTCTTCCGTTCGAGCACAATCATTAAGTCTTTCGGTCGAGCACAATCATCAAGTCTTCTGGTCGAGCACAATCATCAAGTCTTCTGGTCGAGCGCAATCATCAAGTCTTCCATTTGAGCAGGGATCATTCAAATCTTCCATTCGAGCGCGAGCATTCAAATCTTCTGGTCAAATATGAGCATTCCAGTCTTCTAGTCAAATATGAGCATTCAAATCTTCCGGTCGAGCGCAAGCATTCCAGTCTTCTGATCGAACGCAATCATTTGATTTTCTGGTCAAAGATGATCATCCAGTCTTCCATGCAAGCATGATCATCCAATCATTCTTCAGTTGCAGTTCATTCAAGATTCTTCAGGCGGAGGAAGATCGATCCTCCATTTGATTTCAGAAATCAATCAAAGAAGGATCGAGGGGGCATCTGTTGAGGCATAAAAAATATCTCATTGCAGTGGTCAGAGAATTCCATGTCCGGGGGTATTTCGATAATTTCCACCTCCGGGGCTATTTTGGTAATTTTCACGTCCGGGGTATTTTGGTAATTTCCATGTCCAGGGGTATTTTGGTAAAATTCACATCCGGGGATATTTTGGTAATTTCCATGTCCAGGGGTATTTTGGTAAAATTCACATCCGGGGGTATTTTGGTAATTTCCATGTCCAAGGGTATTTTGGTAAAAATCCATGTCCAGGGGTAGTTTACGTATTTTGATAAAAATCCATGTCCAGGGGTAGTTTAGGTATTTTGGTAATAGTCAGTGTCCAGGGGTAGTTTGAGTATTTCAGTAAAAGATATTGAAATGGGTAGTTTGGTAAAAAAGGGTGCACAAGTATTATTTTAAGGGAAAGAGGTTGTACACCACCATTTAAGAGGGAGTCTGGTGGACACCATGGCTTAAGAAAGAAAGATGTCCATATGTGAAGGGATAGGTGGTGGTGGTCACCACTCTGTAAGAGTGGTGGGCCCTATAAATACCCCTCCCTGCTTCATTTGAAAGGGTTGGATCGGATCAGATCAATTGGTGGGCTAAAGAAAGGAGAGAGAAGAGGAAGAGAAGCAAGTTCTTACGCGGACCCGCGCAAGTGATGTTGCTTGCGCGCAGCCGCGTAACTGAAGTTGCTTGGGCATGGCCACGCAACTCAAGTGAGGATGGCCTTCACGCCGCTTTTCAAGGGATTTGGAAAAGACCCTTTGCGCGGGACCACGCAATGAGAATAGGAGAATTCCTGTAAGCTAGACATTGCGGAGCGCCGTCCGAAGGAAGGTTTCCTTTGCGCAGAGCCGCAGAAAGTCTGGAGCTGTGGTCGTGCGCAAACAAAGGACGAACTCCATTGTATTTTCACTGTATTGTTAGTGGGGCCAATGCAGTCATATTTTAAGAGATCAACACCGTCCACTAGATCCCTATCGAGATTTCGACCGTGAAAGGTGAGTTCTGATCGTCTGTTGATGTGGTCCACCTAGATAATCAAGCCGGGAAAGCAGCTGAACGGTCCGCTTGCGATCACTATTGCGATCATACGAACGAGCAGGGTTGCCAAAGATCAACATGATCTTGATGGGTTTTTCTCTCTCTATCTGATGAACGGTTCAGATCTAATTCTCAAATGCATGATGGTGGCCCACAACGATCGTGCGCAACCTCTGTTTTGAGACCGAGTCGACGCACGTCGGCTCTGTAATGTATGGTGACCCACTTATTGAGGTCTAATATAAGATCCACTCCGTCCGTTGGATTCAGAGCGAAAATCCACCAAGGAAGGACCATTTTGAAGTGAAATCAGTGTGGCCACAAGGTTATCTACTCTACCGTCCATTCCGTATTCAACGGTTAAGATCTTGCAATTGACTGCATGGAGACGGAAGAACATCTAGGCAGGGTAACGCCCATCCTCTGAAGAGTATGGACGGCTCTGATCATTCAATGGAGCAGATAGTGGGCCCCACTACACAGAACCGACGAACAGCGTTTGGACGCTGTTCGTTTTTGAGGAAGAAGGTCGAGTCAACCGACCATTAACCAAAGAGCCCATGCGGTGCGCGGTGAGTGCACGAGCACTCTATGTACGTGCAATGCATATTCAGTCTTCAGCGTAATGTTCGTGGGAAATTCGCTCCGTCTATTCACTTACCCACTGTATTTATTGCGTTGAGACCGAGTTTTAAGCATATCCAGATATCAGGCGGGCCCCAAATCATGATTTTAGGGGCTGATTTGTCAGTTTGGCCATTTTTACAAGGATCCAGAAGCTGAAATTTGACGTGTACGACTAATTTGTGGTTCTAATTTTGTACATAAAGTTTCAAGCCAAAAAGATGGTAGCAACCCCATGATTTTACATTCTGGGAGACTTTTCAGGCCCGTTTAAAATGATCTGTCTAATTTCCTTAGGGCCTGACCACACTTCAACGGGCTGCTGTATATTTTAAGGAAGAATGACCAGAAGGATGCTCCATCTCATTGAAGACTGGTTGATCAGATCAACAATTCCTCCTAAGTATTGGGGGATGACAGAAATAGCGTCGTTATGCTGCCGAAATTTCTATCTCCTTAGAGATTTGCTGATCTATTCAGCAATTCCTCCTAAGTATCTAGGAAATGACCAAAACAGGCGTCGAAATACTGCTGAAATTTCTATCAGGCTATCTTGTCTATTTTGATTGATTGTACTTTGTTTTCAGAATCAAGGGAATCAGAGGATATAAATGAACTCAGAATAAATGTGATCAATGTTCTCTCATTCTTTCTTTATTATCATTGAATAAATCCCCCAAATCAAACACATTTGTTTTCTTATCGAAACAGTGATATTGATTTGCTCCAAACAGGACATATCATTATGAATTTCCAATACTGAAATATGAAAATCGGAGTATTTAATCACAAAAGTATAAGTAATGATGAAATTTCAGCAATTAATCTGATATTCCAGCAAGTTTATTCAATTTCTATGATCAATAGTTGGACCATTTGGGTAAGACTACTAAAGCTAAAATGGACAATCCTGCAAATGAACCTGTTAGAATTCTTGCTCCATCTTCGTGTCCTATATAACAAAATGCATAAATGCAATACGATATCTAAATTCACCCAAAAACAAAAATGGTAGACATGGGCAATCATAGAACTCAACTTAGTATTCTTTTTTCTTTCCTTTTTTCCTTTCTCTTCCACAAATAATCCTCTGAAGAAAGGGATCAACTATTTACACCCACCCTTTTGATTTACAAACACCACACCCATTCCCATTTTTGGACTAAAAAAGTGCAAATACTTCGGTCAGTCATAAATCTAAAGGCTAATGAATTAAAGTTTTCTTCAGTCAGTATGATACTTTGGAGGAAGTTGCGGTCCTTCCTTTGTGGTTGATAATATTAGGGAGATTTTCTCAAGCATCCACAAAGGAAGGACCATAGCTTCCTTCCTTTGTTTAAATGGTACAAGGATAGCTCAGGAGCATTGGACGTTGGAGGATCGAAATGGTAACAAGGATAGTTAAGGAGCATTGGACTATTAGATCTCCTTCAACTTTCTGTGTCCAATGCACCTCACAACTTTATGTGACCAACTGTGGTCCTTCATTATGGTGTAGAGAACACACAAAATAGTCACTTAAATACATCCAGACAAATCACAGTAGCACTTCTCTAACATTCAAAATTTAAAAAACGAATTGGAAAAAAGAGAATCAAAGTAAACTCAATCAGACTTTGTTACTAAAAATCCAACAACATACGAATTCAGCCAAATCCATCACAGAAACAGTACTCAAACTTTTAAAAAATAAAAAATAATAAAAAATTCCAAAAATAAAATCTTTTGAATTTCTAATCAGCTACACCAAAAATCAGTTTAAAACAGTAGTTGAGAAATGACAGGTGTTTTTCCCTACAGGTTAGAGAAATGCTTTACACAGGTCCAGGTGAAACAATTTGAGAACAAGGCAACAATATCATTATAGGTTCCTGAACATAGTAAATATCTTCGTGAGGCTAAACCTTTGTAACAATACTACAAATGAAGTCAACTACTACATTCATTAAAACAGAGAAAAATCATATAAAAATTAAATGATTAAAGATGGACATCAAAAGGATTAATTTGTTGTTACCAGTCCTGTTGCATTTTGCAAAACCAAAAACCTCTCCCAAGAGGACTCAGACCTTTCCGAACTGTCACTCTCTTTCCAATATGCCAGCTTCTTACAACCACTCAATTCCTACCTCAAGGAAAGAGATGATGAGTTTGCAAAATCCCTTCCTAATGAGTTGGATCTATGTTGATTGTTCCCCTCCCATATATTAGGTCAGTCCACTCATGGATGGGCCAAGAAAGTATGAAAGAAACAGAGATATTAAATGTACAACAGTGGTACACGTTATTGGTTGAAGCATTTCTTCAAACAACTAACCTGCAGATGTAAGCAACCATGGACAATGGTGGATATGGCTGCCGCTACTTGATAATCGAGAGAGAGAGAGAGAGAGAGAGAGAGAGAGAGAGAGAGAGAGACTTTCGGTAGGATTTGCAGGGAGGAGAGAAAAGGGGAGATGGGTTTTGGTAGAAAAGAGGTGAGAGAAGAAGAGGTGCGATGGATTTGGGATAGGCGCACGTAAGCGGTTTTGGATATTTGGGGATAGGGCGCCGGGCGGGATAGGCTTTAATTTGGGTTTTTATTTATTTATTTATTTATTTTTTTATTTTTTTTTAAACAACAGCAGTGGCCCGTTTTGTATACGGGCAACCACATAAAAGCGTCCCTCATTTCATCTATAGTGGCGGTTTGTTGTGGTCGCCTGTGCTAAAAACGTCCCTAATAGCCATATTTTTCGTAGTGAAACTTAGTGATATGTTGTGCCAAATTCAATCAATTAATTAGGAAATATTATGATTTTTGGCATGGGCAATCATTTATAGATAAAATACAATCATGAGAGCAAAAAGTCAAGAGATATCATGAAATTAGGTCACAACCTAATGGCTTGGCGTCCGAAGTTTTTTTTGTTTTTTTTGTTTTTTGTTTTTTTTCAATTTTAGTGATGGTGACGTGGACCAATGAGGATTACGGTATCAAGAAATCTCCGTTGACCGGATAGCAGAGGATCCGGACTCTTGGAAGAATGGATATGCGGGTGCAATATAGCTAATGTATATGCTACGAATGTGCTCGCGTGGCACATGGGTGCAACATCGAGTGCCTCCGCAAGTTGGCCCGATCTTGTACAAGTCGTCCAAAAAAATAGATATCTTTACTCAGCACGTGAGTCGCAATATTCGAAACAGGTGACCGGGTTAGGAAACTTCAGCTAAGTTTTTCATAGCAGTAGATTTGTTTTGCTAACTGTGGCTCACTTGACTGGTAAATCAAACTAGTTCTTGGGTTAAGATATCAATTAGTTGTGCTAGTTCTGATGGATGGATTGGATCTCTGACCTACCATGCCATGCTGGCAAATATGTGGCATGTACATGACCTTTGTTGCAGAAGTGGATGGGCTTAGCAGAGCTAAAAACAGAAGAAAATACAATACTCGACGGACAATAGAATATTCCATCAAAGTTCTGTACGTCACTCGCGTCCTGTCAGGCTCGGCGTTATCTTTACAGAAAAATGCTCCAGGAAGAGGATAATGCGGCGTGCCAGCGTTGACGTGGCAAACTTATGTGGACCACACCACGTTGTATGTGTTATATCCACACCTTCCATTCATTTTATGAGATCATTTTAAGGCATGAGCCAAAAAGTAAGCAGATCAAAACATCAAGTGGACCGCACCGCATGAAACAGTGGGAATTGAATGCCTATCATTGAAAACTTCGCCGGCCATAGAAGTTTTTGATCAAGCTGATATTTCCTTTATCCAGGTTTGTATGACCCTATGAACACGTTATATGGTAAAGAAACATCATGGTAGCTACTGAAAGATTTCATCCGTGGACGTCATTGTCCCCGAAAACGGTAGGAGTTCAATACTTACTGGTTTCTGTGGCGTGGTCCACTTGAGGTGTGGAATTGTTTCATTTTTCAGCTATGCCGTAAAATGATTCCGAAGAATTGATGGGCCTTATTGACATAACACATACATCATAGTGGGGCCATGTTTGAATGTCAACGCACCACCAAGGTCAGTGGTGGTGTGTGTCCGTAGGCAACCCAGCTTGGAGATAAGATCGTTGGCTATTCACCGGCCAATGGTCTGGTGGCACCCTGCATTCGAAGTCTACATCGAATCAGATAGAATTAGCGGCAAATTGATATACAGGTTACGTCAGCCACGTGGCAAGATGGTGAAGTCTACGTGTAACGACAAAACATCTCTTTCTTCTTTGAAATGTCAAAAGATACGGTTGGAAAAATAATCATGCAACTTTACTTTTATTTTTAAATCCTTTCTCCGCAAATATATTCAGAAGTCAAGCACATGAATATCTGTCATTCATATAGAAGCGACGTAAACAAACGGTTTAGAAAATCATCACACGGTGGGCACATGTATGTATTTGGAAATCAAGCACATGGACATCTGTCATCCATATAGAAGAGACTTCAACAAACGGTTTAGATCATCACACGGTGGGGCAGAAGGGGCCCATGGATATCTGTCATCCATATAGAAGCGACTTTAACAAACGGTTTAGATCATCACACAGTCGGGCATAAGGGGTAACCAGATTGGGCAAGCCTTAACACGAGGACAGCGTAATCGAACAAAGGGGATACTCAGGTCAGGACCCATATTGCCCGAGAAAGGCCTGCCAAAGTCGCTGCGCTGGAAAGCTAGGTGGGGCCATTATGATGTTTGTGACAAATCCATCCCATTCATCCATTTTACCCGCTTATCTTAAGATATAGGACGAAAAATGGGACAAATCCAAAACCCAAGTAAGCCACACGAGAGAAATCAATAGGGATTGAATGACCTCCGTTGAAACATTCATAGAAGTTTTGTGGCAGGCTACATTTTTCGTGTTTTCACCTTATATAAGAATCAAGGTATCCAATTTTCATGTTTTTATAAAGGTCTTGGATGACATATGAGCATCAAGGTATCCCTAAGAAGGTCTCAACCAGAGTCATTTCTTTCCCACTTTTCCTACTCTTTTGATACTCAATTTTTGTTTCATAATTCCTCATTTTTTATTTTTTACATTTGTTTTGATGTCTTAAAATAAGTTGTAAAACTGATGGACCATGGGACACAAATTTTTTTATTTTTATTTTTTGTTAGCTCAATATAATTATAACACACCCCATTGTTAGCCACACCTCACTTGGGAATCGATACTAAGACCTCAGCGTTGAAACGAGGTTATCTTCACTTAATCTACCACTTCATCCAAGAATTTCTATGTGTGGGCCGCATCTAACTTCCTAGTGCACTATAAGAACTTAGACGTCCCTTATGTCAAGGTGTTCTCTTCCTGTTTTTCCATTTCCTCTATTTTATGGTTATTTATTTTAAAATAGAGATTGCAAGATTGCATCTTTTGGGAATTTATGTTTTCGAATTGAAAATTTTCACGTGTTTTGCTCAGGACTAGCAAAATGCTGGTTCGGGGTATTACAATGCCTAAATATTGCATATTTATCCTTGTAATTGCATTGGTTTTGCTTGTATTTAAGTGATTAATCAATCTAATTAAATATAATTTCTACGTGTGATTGATTTTAGATCTAATAATGAAATCATGCTTAAAAGGAAGAATTAAAGCTCATAAAATAATCAAATAAAGAATTAGAGATTTAGAGGATAATATTCAAGAGTTAAGTGTCAAATATTTAAGAAAACAAAGTACTAAGGATAGGAAATTTTGAAAAATCACACAGTCCAACAAAAGAAATAACATAAATAACATAATCATACAGTCCAATAACAGATTATTCGGTCCTACCTGAGGTTTGTTTGGTTCGACCGAAAGTGCCCAGAACAGTCCAACAAGAAAAGTGATTTTCAAACTTAATTCAACTATAATTGAGACTTAATTTGCTTCGATTGTTCAATACCATCGAAGGAGAGTTCGGTGTAATAGAAAGAAGACAAGGACTTTAGATGTATTTTAACGAAATTTGACTGCAATCGAAAGAATATTCAGCTAGACTCGGCTAAACTTTGATGTGACCAAAGATGATCATCAGTACGACTAAAGTGTAACAAAAGTACGGAATTTTGAAGTCGGTTTAGGATTTTCTATTAAATGATGTGTTTTGAACTATTCTACATACAAATTAGGGCTTGGAGAGAAACCAAAGGGTAGTGGAGCTTTTAAGGAATTATCATTCATCCTCAATCCTTCGACTCTAGTTTTTTTTTTTTTTCCCAAGTTTTTCTTTTGCTTTTATTTAAGATGTTAGTCATGCTTGGCTAATCTTTTAACTAAGGCTAAGGGATGAACCTTTTGATTCATATTTAATATTTAATTCATTTTTAGTGAAAATTTTAGGTTGTTTATGTTGAATTGTGATTGGATGTGATTGAATTCTTAAATTAGAGAAGGAATCAATTTATAAAATTAGTTGATCTATTGTTGCCTTCGGGTACATTTGATACTTTAATTCCTTTCATTGTGATTAACTAGATCTTCATGAGAGATCAAGCATATCATGATTCTAATTTATGTTGGATTTTTATAATTGATATTATTGTGTTATCTTTTGATTAGAACGGATTGAAATCCAGTTCCTGTTGAGTTATTTGTAAGACCCGTATCCTAGTACGTACCGTTCCTTAGGCTTCCGTGATCCGTCCAGTCGAATTCTGACAATCCTCGACTCGAATCCGATATTTGCGTACGATCCTAAACCGAGTCCTGTATACCGAAGTCGGCTCGAACCAAAACTTATACCTTGGCGACTGCGCCGTCGCCACGGTTCTAACGTCACAACTCGCGCACCCACCTGATACCCAGGCACTAATGTTTGACCAATTTAGAGTAAGATAGCTGTTTTCATTGTTTGACCAACACGGAGAGACGGTAATAGTTAGCTTGATCCCGATACATCGATCATCTACCTGACCAGGGTAGAAGGCTCATCGTATCCCTTCCGAATCCTAATGAATCCTGGTCTTCTGCTCGGTCAAGCAGTGAGTCCATTGGTAGTCGCATAGGATTGAAACTTGGGTCAAGCCACTAATGTTTCGCAGTTGTATATTTCAGTAACTCCGTAGTCCGATCACTCTAAAAACATAGGGAATGTCCATCATTGAAAAGTTCAAATTGTTTATGTCTAAGGTTACCCTTTAGGTCTTAGTTTAAGAGAAGCCGTGATATTATCTATGTCGAAGGAAGTGGTGAATCAAATCTTACTAGATGATCCTAAAATGGTTTCTCATAGTAGAACTTGCTAGGGCTTCTATAATGTTCGTATTCAACGAACACAGTTTCGATCCTGGGCCAGTGGAGTAGGGTCCACCACGCTTCCACTGCGCCACCCAAATCAAAGTGATGCAATAGGTGACCTAAACAGATTGGGCTCATAATGTTCTACCCCCCTTAAAAATTTATTTTCACCCTCAAGGCTCAAGATTTATGTCATGCTCCGTATATCGGAACAAGGTGTAATTTAGGACCTATCCTTGACATGAAATGGGATGCGATCTCCCACTACGTTGGTCTTCTTTTCATCAATGATGTGTATTATGGCATTGATACCTATGGTCATAGAAAGGAGCTAAAGATGAAGGGTATTGTGGTTGATTCGGGGTCAGGTGTGAGTTTATGGCAAGATGCCTACTCCTGCCAAGGAGTTTTGTCACGGTCCAGACTTATCCTATTTAATCATGTCTAGCTTAACAGGCAGGCAATCATTCTACGTTCATATGCACAATAAGTATGTCGACAAGGCATGTGATTTGGGACCTAATTCCTAACTATTTGTTGCCCATTTGGGTAATTCCTTGGGCCTAAAAGACAAAGTCGCTATTGGTTATATACTCCTAATACCTTTCAAAGATGAAGTTATAGACTTTTGGTTGCAAGTGATTTGGCCAACACGGAAGAAAGTTGCATAGTGGGTCTGAGCCGGATACATAGATCTTCTGCTTCATGAGGACAGAAAATGTATCGTATCGGTTCTTAATCCTAGTTAATCCCGACCTTCTGCTTGATCAGAGCATAGAGTTCATTGGCAACTACTAGGATTGAGAATTCAATTCAAACAGCGAATACCTCGCTGATGTATATCGTTTCTCTACTCCGTGTTCCCGGTTGTAATAAGTCCCCGAGAAGGCAATCTTAAGGGATGCATTGATTTGATCTAACATTAAATCCAAGGGATATAGAAGTTTCCTCTAAGTATAATCTAAAGTCTATTCTTGTACGCTAGCTGATTTCAGATCACCCCTTATACAAGAAATTATTTATCGCGTAGGGTCAAACGTTGTCTAAATGGAATTGAGTTGTCTGTACTTGACGCTTGAGCATTTCACACATGCTCACACCAGCTAAGAGGGTCTTAGGATTCACATTATTAACTCGTTGGATTTCATATACAGTCAGGTCCATCGAAAACTAGGAGTACCGCCCTAGGTCCAAAACTCTAAGGGTCATTAAATGGGATTGCGCTGCTAATCCTACCTCAGGATTGGGAGTGGCTTGCTTGGTAGGAGGGTGTGAGGGGATTAAAACTAATGGTATAGGCTTTGGAAAATGAGCCTTGTGTCGAAAAGTGTGAGATGGGATTTCCAAATCCCAGGAATCGGAATTTCTAAGTGTAAGAGAAAAACCCGGGATATACTCTTTATTGCATACATTCCAAACATGGCATTGGAAAACATGGAATACACCCAATCTAGGGACCATACCTACACATACATTTATTATTACTTATACAATTCTATCCACCTAATGCAGTTTGGCCGAACGGACCCTAAAGGGAGAAAAGGGGCTGGAGTTTTGGTTCTCCACAGATTTGGTTCTCATCAGGGGTTGTAGGGGCCCAACTGACAATGAGTAAAGAAAGGAAAATGAAGAATTGGATGGATTAGAGGGCTTGCCCGATTTTGAGCTTCAAATGGGGGATGTGAGAGCTCCAATGTAAAAGAAAGGGGAAGGGTAGGAGGCTAGGGCTACTGTGATCGATGGGAGTGGGTGATTTATGGACGAAAATGGTGGATTGACAAATTTTAGGGGAAAGGGTTGAGAGGAAAATCGAAAATGGAAGAAAGGGGCCTTTGGAAGGAGAAGCGTGAGAGAGAGGGGAGCTCCAGCCCTAAAAATCGAAAACCCCAACACTATCGCACCCACCCCACGTGTGTGGAGGTCGGGCGGACCGTTCCCAGGCCTGGCCCAACAACAGAGGGCCCACCCGACCACGGCGCGCCGCGGTGACCACGGTTCCACCGCGGTCCGCCTTGGCCGGCGCCGCGCCGCCGCGGTGGGGCTGTGTTCTCCACTATCCCAAGGTGCCAAATGCACCTTGGTTCGACACTGGGTCCCACTGGATTTAAGTGGGGAGGCCCCCAACTCTATTCGGTTCCAGATCGGGTGTGTTCGAGAAATTTCAGATCTAGACTAATTGTTTCTGACTTTCAACGACTGGATTTGGGTGGATAGTGATCTAGACATGTCAATAGACGGTCTAGAAATATTTTAAGGTCGACCAGTGCGACCAATGGTTAATACGGACTCGATTTCGGCGTTTGTTTTCAGCGAACTTCGCCAATTGGTGAAGTCGGGATACCTATGACTGTTTCTACATTCCGTCGCTCCCTCCTAAGTCAGAGTGCATCAGTGTGCGTCGTGTGACCATAACCCAGGTCCGGTTTAATCCAAATCATGCTCTGATACCATCTGTAACATCCCGAAAATCGGGGGTCGAGCATAAACTCAACTCCCGAGTTCCGGAACATCACTTATGCAACAAAATGAATGATGATTGAATGTTGACTGTATTTGTGCATTGAACATGATGAGATTAAGCCAAAACAGCATATCATACTCCAGAGACAATTAAATTGCAAGCGGAAGACTGATAGATATATATAATACAAAAAAATAGTGGTGAGTCTCCAGAGTGTGATAAAGTTACCAGGTTAGTTAATTACAAGTACAGTTCTAAAATATACCTAATGTGAGGAAGTGTAATGTCTCCTATCCCAAATACCATAGCCCCGTCAATACAATACCAGGTCTTCATAGACCTATCAGAGAGATACAAATAAGAGAACTCCTCCTCATCATCATAGAAGTAGTCCGGCTCTGCTTCATAAGCATCGCCATCACCTGAAACTCAACAAATCTAGTTGGTGTTGCAAATACCGTCCCGTAACGTGGGAGTGAGTAGCTAACTCAATGGAATAATAAAGCATAGGTTAACATGTTATCGACTCAGTCAAGCAGTAATGATAAAGCAGTAAAATCAAACACTCCTAGCTACTCTTATTAATGCAAGTATGAATGCAGGTATGATGGATGCCCTCACCGACATACTCCCCCATGCGACACCATCTCACGCTCGCGGTATGCTTTCATCCCACAGTGCTCCACATCTTCCAGGCACATGCAATGCATGATGAGCATGATTACCGAGTTTTTAATTAGTCCATTTCAAACAGCAGGATTGGGAAACTAAGGTACCTCCCTTGTATCATTCCCAAACATGATCCATTCTAGGGTCATCAGTCCTAGTTAATATCAGACGATGGTGTGTTTTCTAGGTCACTACAGAGGCTGCCAGGGCTGTTACGCACAAAGGTTACACCACTCCCCCATCACCCCTTAAACGATTCATCACAATATAGAAACAGGCCTAGTTCATACTCTGTTACTACAGGAAGGCCAGTCGCCTCACCGCAGATTTAGAGTATGCTCGAGGTCACTCCACTAACACCATACCAACTGGCAGTTTATTTTCGAAGCCCGACCGGTCCGCATATTGAGAATGGAACCCGGATGCAACCCGACTGGGGACCACAGCCAGGCTGTGCCAGCGTAGGCCGACAGCTCGAATATAGTGTCCCACACCACCATAATCGGCCCACGAGTTTGGTTGCTCACTGGTCACTACGGGGAGGCACGTGGCCCCAGCCAGAGGCGACAACTCGACCACGGTGTCCCATACCACCATACCCGGCTCATGAGTCTTAGCAGATCGAGGTACCATGGTTAAAAGGGATTTCACTGGTAAGTTTAGTACCCTAGGTTCAAGCATTAGCGACCGAACATGGTGAACATACATAAGACACACGGGTTACTTGACGTGCTCGGCTAGCTCGAGCGCACAACAAGTTGAGCGATATGAAGTGCAGAAGCGCCTCGTGTGGCCAACCACTATCGCCAACCGAAGTACGACACGGGTTCGCCAAACACATCATGTGTGGCGAGATGAATCTCAACCACGATTCCAAGTCTGGTACCGGATGTCTGGACTATGGACATAGTCCCAAGCTCCATCAATTCTCAACCATAACATGTGAAGTAAAGCATGATAAGCAAAGTAATTCAAGCACACTAGCAAGCATGTCATAAAGAATATTATAAGGCATGTTATAAAGCATGATATAAAGCATGTTGCAAAGCACTACATCAGTAGGAATACAAATACATATATTGCAAGTAAGCAGTTTAAGTAAACAACCTCATGGAGGTAATCATACATGTCACTAGGGTAGTTGAGAATCTCATCTCAACACTCTCCTAAGGCATCAACATTCAAACACTTGCTCACACAAGCATTTCCATAAACACTTAACATACACTATTTCACATACTTGGTATATGTTAGCAAATATGTATTAGGGCGAGTCTTCTCCCCAAGCAAATAATTTACTCATATATAGTATATTTATACAATAAATAATCATGGCAAACACATCTCTAAAATACATATGTATACAGTACTTTCTACAATACAGTATTTGTACATACATAGTGTATATTAGTAAAACATGTATTTGGGCGAATCCATTCGCCAAATAAGTACTTTATCCATATATCATATATTCATACAACAAATAATCATGTCAACCACATTTCTAAAAAAAATACGTATACGGTATTTTATACGAATACCTAGAATATGTAAAATTTCATATTTTGCATCTTTAATCGAAACAGAAATCGGAAAGCACTTTGTACATGTGCAATTGCATGCAGATCATGAATCTATCATTATCTGACATTGAAAGCATTGAAAACCATAACCTATACACCTAAAGTCCGCACCTTTTGTCGTAGAATCGTAACGGAGTCGATAGGCTCGCTAAGCTTCCGTATACAGGAGTTTGCCAACCTATGGAACGAAATACGTTAGCTATTTCATATCCTACAACCACCCAAGCCCCAAATCAGGTTAGGGTTAGGGTTTCTTACCTAGAAATGACGCCGGAATCGCCGGGAAAGCGGTGAGAATGGAGCGATGAAGCTCGAATAGCGGCAGGGAAGAGTGGCAGAGAGTTCCTCCCACATCTCCCACACTTTCTCTCTCTTTTCTCTCTCTCAAATCCAAATTCGTATGGCTAAAATGGGAGAGGGTTTAAGGTCCTTATATAGTCTAAAACTTCACCAAAATAGACTTCTAGACAAGGTTCACCTAGGTTATAACCAAAGCGAAACTTTTTCAGCTCAACGGAGGACTTCTGGCGGGCCTCCTTGAGCGAAAGGTCGGACTTAAGCTCACTAACACTGGATCTACGTTTACTTAAGTTTTCGTTTTAGTGGAATTTCTAGATCACATGTGGCGGACCATTTGCAGTTCAACGGTCAGTGGGCCACGATCCGAAATTTCAAGTACATGTAAATGTTCCTGAAATTTTTCCTGATCTGAGGGTGTAATTTGGTCTGATTCTGACGGTCTGGTTGCTTAATACTGATCCGCAAACGAGAGATGCCAGATTACTATTCAAGATATTTATTTTTAAAGAAAACAAGTGTTTTCACACACTCTCGCTCCGGACTCAAGCGAACAGCCGTGGGACACTGGCTGGATTTGATTTCCGAGATGGTTGTCAAGCCCAATGAGGTGGTCCTAAGTCCTTAGCCTCATATTATTCGGACTCCCGATGTGCGGTCCAGATCAGATACGAAGTTTCAATGTGCTCCCGAGAGCAGTTGGGTAATGAGTTTGATCCTAGATTTTAGGGTAACCTAGCGTCAAGGATTCTACAAGTTTTGGGTCTTACAGATCGTATTTAAAGCAAGTCAAATGGATTTCATAGCTAATCTAGGTTAGCACTTAGTTACTTTGTCTCATTTCTAAAGGATTTAATCCTAAGTGATTTCCGTCTGAGGTGGTACGTAGTCCTTTACAGTTTGTATCTAAAGTGATCCAAGTTATACTACTTAGCTAGTTTAAGATAGTGTCTAGGGCGAAAGTGCTTTGAAAACTTGAAAGAACAAGGTAGTGAAGGGTGGGATTTGTGAAGGAAATGGGTTAAGGAGCGATTTTAGACTGTGGGATTCAGTTTTGACAAGTTAATAAGGTGTTAGGATCGACCCATCGCCTAAGGACATCTAATCCCAGGTTGGGAAAAATCTGGGATGTTACATATACCTTATTCTAACTGCTCTTCTGAAAATTATTGAATATCCTCTCAAGATTGAGACTTGGACTGTGAATTCTGTCATTTGAAGCTATATAGCTATTTTGAGAACTCACAGCTCTTCTCTACACTGATATGCATGGATAGATGTCATTATCTGTTATGGATGGGTTAAAATACTGATGATTGGTGTCTGAGTGCCCATAAATGGGATTGGTAATGTTGTAGGGATAATTGTTAATCCACTAATCTTGGGTAGTCTATTTAGGATAATTGGATAACTTTAGTCTTATTTTGGATATGGCTATGTATGATTCATATCTTTAATGCCATATTTTTTCCCCTGGTTAATCAAGTTCTGGAATGCGTGTGACGTCCAAAAATGAATATTTTTCACTGCTCTATGACTACTATCTCTTATTTAATATGCATTCATTCTGAGATTGATGTTTGGCTAAAATGCGTTAACTTTTTAAAACATCAATGATTTACCTTTGCCCGATGGTTCCCCCATACAATTTATTCTTCAGTCAATATCACTTACTGTACCTTTGCCAATGACTGACAAAAATGGGGAGAATAATTGAAAACACCCCGAGCGAAAAATTGTGTATCTATCTATGTTTATGCAGGTGTTAGGGGGAGCAGCTGCAAGAAAGGAGGAGTTTTGAAGTAAGGGGCAGCGGATACTTCTAGAATGTGTACATGGGTTAGAAAACATTGTAAAATTGTATAAATGCATGTACACACAATTTAGGATGTGTCTAGAAGTATTCTAGGGTGTTTTGGGTATTTTGTCACGTAATTGACAAAGGAAGAGATTGAAAGTGCCCTTATAAGTGCCCTTATTTGTCAATTACTGTGAACAAGTGGTCAGATAGCCTGTAGGACATCAAAAGAAGATCAAGCTAAGTGTCTGCCTCAATTGGATATGTGGAAGCTTGCCATAAGTAAATCATAGCCTCACATCCCATAACCCAATACACCAGGTGAATTAAACCTTTAAAACAAGATAAACATCTTAGGATTTTTATGGTGAGAAAACTTTCTCAAAATAGGAAAATCTCTAAGTTTTTCTCACCTTGTCGATTCTATTGAAGCACCCTCGATATGATCGACTTGCACTGTCGATGTCCTCGATACCTTAACGATATTATCAAAAAGAGGACCAAAAGTGTCCAGCAACTAAATATTCATCTGGACGGATTTATCGATGTATCGATACAACTATCGATATCATCGATAAAAGCACTAAACATGTCCAGTAACTTCATAACATATCTGGACGAATTATCGATATATCGATACGCATATCGATACCATCGATATTCAAATCTCGAGACCATCAAGAGTGGTTCGATAAGATCGACAGGCAGATTTTCGGTGCCCCTGTTTTTTAATGAAAATCTAAAAAATCATCGATATATCGATGATCGTCCATTATGATTTGAAATCAAATATCAATAAGATCGGAGGTCCATCGATGATATCGATGGTGGGCACGCATTTCTTACAGCAGTTATTTCAGGATATTTTTAACTATGATCAGGGGCCCTTCAATTTAATCGATATTCAAATATCGATGATATCGACACCTGATCGATTGCATCGAACTAAGCCATAATCTGTCCAGCAAGTTCAAAGATAAATCTGCAGGAATTATCGATGCCTCGACTCATATCTCAATATCATCGACATTCAAATTTCGATGACCTCGACGGTTCTCCCGATCATTCATGAAAACCTGAAATATTTTCAAAGTCAAGTCTCTCTCATTTTTCATCTGTTGAGGGATCGACCCAGTCATCGATGGAATCGGAGTTTGAAATCCGATGACATCGACAACTGTTTCGATTGATCGACCAATTGGCAAAGAGTTTCAAAAGCGTATGACATCGAGTTCGAGTCATCGAGTGAACCATCGATGCCATTGAGAGTATACGCTCGATGATATCGAACTCTGTCATAAATGTGACCGTTTTATATTCGTTGGAACTTTTTTCTTATTTATAGAGAACTTGTCTTTTGTTGCTGTAAGAGAAAGCAGAGAGAGCTTTTGAGTCTTTCAACTTATATCCTATATACCTAAAGCCCTTTCTCTCAAGGGAGTTCATCCTCCAATCCACCCTCACCATTGATATTTAATAGAGTGGATTGGGGAATGAACTTTCGCATTCAAGGATCCTCCAACTACTACCTTAATGGCAAATCATTATGTTAGGATGCCTTGAATGCATAAGAGAGGAACCACTCTATCTTCCTTATAGAAAAATCTTTAAAGAGTAGGATTCCATGTCACCCTTGACCCAACCCAAAGCCAAGCATTGGTATATCATCTTGTGTTGCGGATCAAGGGAACTAAAGACTCTTCGTCAATAAGCAGGAGAAGATCTTTGGCGTTGTGCTTAACGGGACTCATTAACTTATCTGTAAGTATCCAGAGTCCAGAGGACACTTGTGATCATTCCTTCCTAGGTCTTGGTCTTAAGTGGTTCTCACCCTTTGAAGTCCTCAAGGAGGCCTCCGGCGGAAGTGTACGTAGTGGGTGCACAGGGTGGACCCTTGCTCTTATGTAAGGCATAAACTGTTAGGTCCTTGTGTAAGTCCTTGACCTGTGTGGTCTAAAATTCAGGTGCGTTGTGTGGACCCTTACTCTATGGAGAGCATAAACATCTGGTCAGGAGTGAACCAGCAAAACTCTGGGTTTGAGGTGAACCACGTAAAACCTCTGTAAAGGTTGAAGGTGAACCTGATTTAAAACTTTAGGTTTGAGGTGAACCTTGGAAAACCTCCTTAGTGAATTCTGGTACACTCAAGGTTTGAGTGCGACAGCCAGGAGTAGAGTAGACAAGTAGTCAAACCACTATAAAAATGACCATGTTTGAGATGATTATTGTCTTTCATTTATGTGATTTCCTTACATGCTTTTATATCTGATTATCTGAGATCACACCTTATACACACACAGTCATATCCTTCATAATCTTGTCTACAACTTGTTTATCTTATAAGTAGGTTGTGATTGGATCCTCTACAAGGCTTGGAAGCCAGTAGAGTTACATTTGAGTAATCCTGAGAATTGCATACATGATAGGATTAGAGTGATAGGATTGTGAATAACTCGTAAATCTTTAAAAAGTCCTATTCACCCCCCCTCTAGGACATATTGATATATTCCTACTCCAACTAAAGCGGTCTTCACCGTTATTTCATTCCCATCTTTCTGCTTGACAATGAGTAGGTGAGCGGAGGGTTTCCTATGCTGCTTACCTATGATGAACTGTGTGAGGAACGCCTTACTGAGCTCAGTGAACGAGCCAATAGAGTTTGGTTTCAGCCATCGATACTAACCTCGTGCAGCCCCGGTAAGAGTTATCGAGAATGCTTGGCACATGATTGATCCAGAGGCTGACTGGATCTCCATTCATGAACGATAAGACTCCATGTGCTCAGTGGGGTCCCAAGAGCCTGAGTAGGGCATGATGGGAGGCATTCGGAACCTCGGAGGCATCATTGCATTCATTATCTAGCTGGTGAGCAGGGATTCAATCTCTTCCATCATCACTTCCACAGTGATCGGGGTCTAAGTTTAATATGTCTGATGTATGACGTAGATCTGTCCTCGCAATTCTTCAAGCTAAGTTTCCCATGGGTCTCTATTCTAGGCCCTTATTTCCCTAGCATGCTCAAGCTTAGGAGTTCTTTCGCATCTTCTCCGCTCTAATCGATGACGGAGATCGGTTGGGGTCAGGGCTAAGGTCTCTAAGACGTGTGTCAGGGCTCGATTTGACGATTCCCATGCTTAGGTTGAGATTCAACCAAAAGCTCCCCGCGAGATGTCTCTAGACACTACGGGGGCTGGATGTCCTGCACCTGTCGAAGCGTTCACCTCTTGATCAAGAGGTGGATGTTGTCTATTCATCTGCTGCCTCATCTGGCTAACTTCATTAACCAGCATCTCCATTTAGTATTGTAATGCTTGGTATTTGCCTCCTCGATTTCTGGATCGTTAAGTAAGCTCCGTAGACGCAGACTCTATTTGCACTCTAGAAGTCAAATTTTGAGCTTTAGACGGCTCGGGATTTGTTGTAATCGTTTGAGCCTGTGTAATTCTTCTTTCCTTTTGCCATCTCTCCTTAGTGAAGTAAGAGCGTTTCTTTGTTTCACTTCCCACCGACGGCACCAAAATGTTGATGCAAAAATCTAGTTCACCCTTGCCGAGCTCCGAACACTCTTGCTGAGTCCTGTAAGCCTGCATAAGAGGGAAGCAAAGGAGACCCTAGTTAGAGCAGGGGACCTTCCGATGCTAAAGTCAGGCTAGGAAACTGGGTCTAAGTTGTAGGGGCTTAGGATGTGAGATTTTGCGTACCTGTTCCTGCAAATATGTCTCCTATTAATACCTTTCTCTTGAGATGAACGTGCCCACCATTCTTAGTACGACCCTTGTCGCTGAGCATGAATGGTGCGTGTGCTGATGTTGGCCATTTCCCTGAGATCGTCCGCCGAATGTTACTCCAGACATGTGTTACTGGCGTAGATCCTTAAGCGTGATTATAATATGCCTCTTCATCCGAGCCAGCAAACGCGTCAACCCTGGTCGCTTGCTGACGAGTGTTTGGTCGGAGCAATCGAGCGAGGTGTGTAATGGCTTCTTTTGAATTCCAGGCTGATGTCAAAGCTCTACAAAAGAACTTAGAAGGTAAACTTTGGTTGTCATGACTACGTCGATGTAGACGAACTATCACCGATCCGAGGCTCAGCTCATCGTCCTCTATCTTCTATCCTGCTATGATGAGCTTGTCCAACTGACAGAGCCAAGCCTTCCCCGATTAGGGTCGGAGTACACCCATCTTGGCACAACTTCTCAGTTGGCTGAGCCAAGTCTACTTCTATTGAAGTCGGCCCAAATTTTCCCAGAACATTGGACATTAAATCCTTACTTTTAGCATTCTTTTCAATCCAAGCTCTCAGATTTACCTTGCAACATAAACATGAATAAAATATACCATTAAGCCTTATCATGTTCATAAAACCAAGATATAAATAGGGAAAAATATGCAATATTTGACACTCAACAGTCATTGTTAACTAGTTCAGCACACTGCATAGTGAATCGACCTATGTGTTCTATGGTCAATTGACAGGGATTGCTCAAGAATAGTGTAAAATCTAGTCGATAATTACCCAATAATAGGTGTTCTTAGTCAATCCATTTGGGATATGGCTTATGGTAGACTAAGATTGTATTGCGACTAAGGACTTGACCTATCACCTCTATGACCATTTGCATGATTTGATTACCATCCACACGTTGAGGTTCAACCATCGGTGGTGGATCGGGACCTATCCATTTCTATCCCTCATAGAACAATGGATTTTTAAGAAAATGTTGAAAAGGTTATCCTCTCGGAATACCCTAATTTCGAGCTTCAGGCATAGAATTCCTGACCTCTCACACTAATTGCCAGAACTTGGCGGGCAGCGGAGCACTTCATCCATCATGGGCCGGAATGGGTTGTTTGTTCTGCGGCAGGGGAGATATCGATGGTGGCTAAGCATGTTACTAACAGAGCTTTCTTTAGCATTATAATATGTTATCGTAAGTGCTCTTTCAATAATGATGTCCATCAATCGATGCATGGCCTTGATCTGATTGGCCATTCATCTGTTAACATTCTCAGTTTGAATATAGAACTGCTTGGCTTGAGCATTTACCAACTCTACTTGAGCTCTCCTATATTCCTGAATATGCTGGATACTTAGTTACTGTAACACCCCGGATTTTTGCCAACCTGGGATTAGACGTCCTTAGGCAATGGATCAATCCTAACACAGGTTTAACTTCTTAAATGCTCAATTAAAGCCTCAAATCCCTTTTCAAACCATTTTCTTCACAAATCCCACCCTTCACTACCTTGTGCTTTCAATTTCTCATAGCACTTTCGCCCTAGACACTATCTTAAACTAGCTAAGTAGTAAAACTTGGATCACTTTATATACAAACTACAAAGGCCCAGGTACTATCTCAGACAGAAATCACTTAGGACTAAATCCTTTAGAAATGAGACAAAGTAACTAAGTGCGAAACTAGATTAGCCATGAAATCCATTTGAATCACTTTAAATACGATTTGCAAGACCCAAAACTTGTAGAATCATTGACGCTAGGTTTCCCTAAAATCTACGATCAAACTCATTACCCGACTGCTCTCGGGAGCACGTTGAAACTCCGTATCTGATCTGGACCGCACGTCGGAAGTCCGATTAACACGAAGTTAAAGAATTAGGACCGCCTTCTTGGGCTTGACAACCATCTCGGAAATCAAATCCAGCCGATGTCCCACGACTGTTCGCTTGAGTCCGGAGCGAGTGAGTGTGAAAACACTTATTTTCTTTAAAAATAAATATCTTGAATAGTAATCTGAGACTCGTCGCTTGGATCAGTTTTAAGCAACTGACCGGTCGAATCGAATCGACCAAATTACACCCTCGGATCAGGAAAAATTTCATACACATTTATATGTACTCGGAATCTCCGATCGAGATCCGCTGACCGTTGAACTGAAACTGGTCCGCCACGCGTGATCTGGAATCCCGACCAAAACTAAAACTTAATAAAACGTAGATCCAGCGTTAGTGAGCTTAAGTCCGACCTTTGGCTCAAGGAGGCCCGCCAGAAGTCCTCCGTTGAGCTGAAAAAGTCCCGCTTTGGTTATAACCTAAGTATACTTTGAACAGGAGTCTATTTCGGTAAATTTTTAGGCTATATAAGGACCTTAAACCCTCTCTCATGGCAGCCATACGAATTTGGATTTGAGAGAGAGAAAAGAGAGAGAAAGTATGGGAGATGTGGGAGGAACTCCCTGCTGCTGTTCCCTGCCGCTATTTGGGCTCCACCGCCTGATTCTCATCGCGTTCCCGGTGATTCCGGCGTCGTTTCTAGGTAAGAAACCCTAACCCTAACCTGATTTGGGGCTTGGGTGGTTGTAGATTATGAAATAGCTAACGTATTTCGTTCCATAGGTTGCCAAACTCCCGTATACGGAAGCTTAGCGAACCTATCGACTCAGTTACGATTCTACGACACAAGGTGAGGACTTTAGGTGTATAGGTTATGGTTTTCAACGCTTTCAATGTCAGATAATGGTAGATTCATGATCTGCATGCAATTGCACATGTACAAAGTGTTTTCCGTTTTCTGTTTCGATTAGAATTGTAGAATTTGAAATTTCACATACTCTAGGTATTCGTATAAAATACCGTATACGTATTTTTTATGGAAATATGTTTGACATGTTTAATTTTCGTATGGATATATGATGTATGGATAAAATACTCATTTGACGAAAGGGTTCGCCTAAATATATGTTTACTAATATACACCATGTATGTAGAAATACGGTATTGTAAGAAGTACCGTATACGTGTATATTTTAGCGATGTGTTTGTCATGATTAATTATTGTATAAATATATTATGTATGCGTAAAATACTTGCTTGGCGAAAGGACTCGCCCTAATACATGTTTGTTAACATACACTAAGTATGTTGAAATAGTGCATGTTAAGTGTTTGTGGAAATGCTTGTATGAGTAAGTGTTTGGATGTTGATGCCTTAGGAGGGTTTGAGATGGGATTCTCAACTACCCTAGATACATGTATGATTACCTCCATGTGGTTGTTTACTACAACCGCTCACATATGATATATATGTATTTGTATCCCTATCTGTATAGTGTTCTATTACATGCTTTATAACATGCTTTATATCATGCTTTATAACATGCTTTATATCATGCTTTATAACATGTTTGTGTTACTTTGTTTATCATGCTTAACTCCACATGCTACTGATGAGAACTGTTTGAGTTTGGGACTATGTCTATAGTCTAAACATTTGGTACCAGACTTGAGATTATGGCTGAGATTCATGTCGCCACAATGGATGTGTCTGATGAACCCGAGTCGTACTTCGGTTGGTGATAGTGGTTGGCCACACGGAGTGCTTTTGCGCTTCACATCGCCCAACTTGTTGTGTGCTCGAGCTAGTCAGGCTCGTTAATTAACCCGATATGTCGAATGTGTGTTCACCATGTCTGGTCATTACTGTTTGAACCTAGGGTACCAAACTTACCAGTGGCAATCCCGTTAACCATGGTACCTCGATCCGCTAAGACTCATGAGCCGGACATGGTGGTATGGGACACCGTGGTCGAGCTGTCGGCCACGCTGGGGCCACGTGCCTCCCCGTAGTGACCAGTGAGCAACCAGACTCGTGAGCCGATTATGGTGGTATGAGACACTATATTCGAGCTGTCGACACCTACGGTGAGAGCCGAATACGGTGAGACCTATATTCGTGCTGACGGGCGACGAGTCCTCCGTAGTGTCTTCGAGTATACTCTAAGGTCTGTGATTGGCGACGAGCCCTTCACAGCAACTAGAGCATGAGTTGAGCCGAGTACGTTGAGATCTGTATTCGAGCTGACGGCTAGCGATTGAGCCGAGTACGGTGAGACCTGTATTCGAGCTGACGGCCAAGACACTGAGCCGCATACGGTGAGATCTGTATCCGTGCTGACGGGTGACGAGCCCTTTGTGATGCCTTCGCTACGCCTCTCAAACCATAATATCGTATGAGATTAAGTAAGACTGACGACCCTAGAATGGATCATGTTTGGGAATGATACAAGGGAGGTACCTTAGTTTTCCAATACTGCTGTTTGAAATGAACTAATAATTACTCGGTAATCATGCTCATCATCGCACTGCATGTGCCTGGTAGATGTGGAGCACTGAGGGATGGACGCATTCGCGAACGTAAGATGATGTCGCATGAGGGTGGTTTGGCAAGGGCATACATCATGTCATTTCATACTTGCATTAAATAAGAGTAGTTAAAATTGTTTGATTGTACTCTTGCTTTATCATTATTGCTTGATCGAATTGATAACATGTTAACCTATGCTTTATTGTTCCACTGAGTTGATCACTCACTCCCACGATACGGGACGGTGTTTCGAACACCCACCAGACTTTGTCTGATTGTAGATGGCGACGCTACTTCTGAGGCGGAGCCGGACTTCTATGATGACGAGAATGCTTTCTCGTACATCTTTTTCTCGGCGGCCGTGAGAGCCGTGCCTTGATTGTCAGGCCTGAGGATGTTGACTAGATCACACCACACAACTTGGTATAATTTAAAATTGTACTTGTAATTATTTAACCTAGTAATGTTATCACACCCTGGAGACTCACCACAGTTTATATATTTTACATATCTATCAGTCTTTTGCTCGCAAATTTAACTGTCTCTGGAGTATGATATGCTGTTTTGGCTTAATCTCACTCATGTTCACTACTTTAATATAGACAACATTCAATCATCATTCATTTTGTTGCATAAGTAATGTGTTGGAACTCGGGAGTTGAGTTTATGCTCGACCCCCGATTTTCAGGGCGTTACAGTTACACGTCACGAAGTACGACCATTATCTCTTCAAGAGAAATGGGCCAGGAAGTCGATGCCCTTTCCTGGTTACCATGATTGAGTGTCGAACTCCTGTTTAAATTCAATGATTTAAGGGCTATTTGAATCGGCATGTCCTCCATCGTAGGTGGTGCGATTAGTGTTGAGGGTTCAACCCTATTAATTTGATTACTTATTATGTTTATATTTCTAATTGGTTAATTCACAATGTTACATCGATAAGTAAACTAGAGAAAGTGTCCCACCGGGCATGATAAAGATGTTCTCTCAATTTATAATTTGGTCACGTGGTTTGTGCGAGCATACCAGAATTGAATGTGCAGCTTTATTCAAACTAATAATTATGATCCCAAGTCTCAAGATAGGCAGATACGTCAGAATTGGTTTTATGTGACCGAGATCAAATAAGATTGGTCGCCTATGCAGCCACTTGCACATTATTATTTAAGATGATTAGGCAATTATCAGAGGGTGGGGTTTGTCTTTTGAAGATGGGTTGCACCTCTACCTTCCGTATGAAATGACTTTTTTAGTATACATAAAAATAAAAATAAAATTCTTACATTCGGCTGTAGAGAACAACTGCAGAGTACCTTTTTGAAGCAAGAACTTGTTTGATATTCGAATTAAGTCTAGTAGATAAGCATAGACCCAAATTACAACTAAAGTTAACAACTATTTGATTATTGCTACCGATTACACTATGGATTGTAAATGATTGATAATATTAATGAATACAATGTAATTGAAAGATTGATTTAATTGATATGAGATCTTTTTTCACTTAATTGTCTTGCTATTTATATCCTTAAATTGACTACCTAGATTTTCTTCCAACCTTGCCGCATGTCCTATTAGCAACATTATACTCAGCCACTCTTGCTTTATGATGATATAGCAATACTTAATAAATGTAAACCGTGATAGCACAAAATCCTCTTTAGTTATCTTGAATACCCTACACAACTTTGTAACATTAGACACCTATGCGTTACATTTGATCGGCTCCTGTACTAATGAACGGAAGCATAATAGAACATATATAATGCATACACCAGCGGGGGGGGGGGACACCACTGTGGATGGTAGTGTGTGGCACACCACACAATCGGCCTCGTGTATGTTTTGTATGCTGTAGCCCATTTGTGATGTGGAATGTACCGATTGTTATGTCAGAAAACCAAAGGAGTGAATCCTACCTCCTAGAAAGATCTCGTTTCACACATTCGGTCTACGTTTCAACTTGTGCCTGCCTATGGATGGGAAGAACTTCCATACACGAGTAGAATAAACGTACCGGAAACGGATTGGCTACTCCCCTGACACCAGCCCCGTGGCTGATGGTCGGTGCTCTGTGAGCCCCACGATTATGTATGTATTTCATCCTTTCCGTTCATACATTTTTACAGATCATTATATGGCTTTATCCCAAAAATGAGAGGTATATAAATCTCAGGTGGACCACACCACATGAAAACAATAGTGATTGGATATCCATCATTAAAATCCTACTAAGGCTCACTGTACTGTTTATTTGACATCCAAACAGGCCCAGATGAAGGGAAAAAACAAAAATCTGATCCAAAACTTTTATGCCCTAAAATGTTTTTTTAATGGTCAACGCTCATTCAACACTGTTTCCTATAATGTGGTCCATCTAAGATTGGGATATACCTCATTTTTGGTCTCCTATTGTAAAATGATTTGTTAAAATAGATGGACAGAATGGATGAAACACATACATCATGGTGGGGCTCAAGGAGCACCGACCACCTGCCATTAGCCTGTGTAAGGGGAAGTAGCCAATCCGTTTCCAAACGTATTAAGTATAATTATATAGCAGACACAATGGAATCATTAACATAGAGATAAAGACATGTGACCAATCATTCTATTTAACAGTGGTTGTATTGAGGCGAGACAATACATCCAGTGTTGCTACTTTTTAAAATTGGACCATAACCAATATTGCACTCTGATCCAAACCGTTTATACGATGGGCGTTACTATGGATGGGGGAAAACCAAAAATGAAGAATATTGGATAATCCTATCAGAGGTACACTGGAAAATAGTTAAAAGAGACGGTTCATATACAAAGAAAAAGAGTTAAGTGATGAAAGGGTTAAAATATTCCAATCTTTTTTTCTTGTTTCTTTTTTCCTTTTTCGTTTATCTCCAACCACGGTGAGGCCGATCATATAAGCGGTTTGGATTAATGTAACAGGACTTCAGATTCAGCAGCTACGGCCTGACGTAGAAATCCCAATGAGTCCGGATGTACTGTAGAAAACCTCATGTTTCATTTTCATATTAGTTTTATATTATTATTTGATAAAAAAGAAAAAAGAAAGACGAGATCTCTTGTCGCTTGCATTCAATTTTTCGCAGGAGAGAGAACAGATCGCTGGCTCAAGAAGTCTACCAGCCGCTAGGCGTACGCGAACCTTTTCATTCACTCACGGGAAAAAGAAAGTAGAGTATGTGACATCTGAGCCGCTGATAATGTGGGCCCTACTGTTACATGATCACGTAGAGAAATTGGGCTGGTCTGTTCATCATGCGGTAATCACCTACACGAAAAGAATGGATGGTTCAGAACATTGGCAACAAATGCATGTGAGGCACACCCGTGATGAGGAAGCTGCATTACTTTTGCGTATGGTCATCTTCAAAGCAGGGGACTCTAGAGGTCTCGGTATTGGTTGCGCTGTGGGCCCCACCATGGTGTATGTGTTTTATCAACTTCGTCTATTTATTTTACCAATTCATTTTAACATATGAGCCCAGAATTATGATAGATCTAAGTGTCAGGTGGACCACATCACAGGATGCAGTGGCGATTGAACACCCATCATTAAAAACTGTCTACGGCCCATCCAACCTGTTGAGTAAGTCACCTAGGTCGGAAAACACAAATATTAGCTTGATCAAAACCTTTGTGCCCCTGAGAGAAGTTTTTAATGGTAGGTGTTCAATCATCACTGTTTCTTATTGTGTGGTCCACCTGAAATTTGGATCTGCCTTACTTTCCAGCTCATAGCTTAAAATCGGCTGAGAAAATGAATGAACGGAGACAGTAAAACACATACATCATGGAGGGTCCACATTACTTTTCTTTAGCATCGATCGATACGGACGGCGGGGTCCCTATCGAATCCGAATCCCGCTCAGATGTCTCCCGCTGCGTGTAGAGTCACGTGTGGACAGGAGTGCGTGCGGGACGGCCGCACTTATGTCCGCAAATAATGAGCTAAGGTTTCTAGAATACAACCCCACCGCAATACTGTAAGTCCGGACATTGGCCTCTGAGCCTGGACCATATTCCAGCCCGAGGGTTGAAATATTCACCTCCTGTTTGGATCTTTGAATTGGGTGGGATTACGTGGACCCGTGTTAATTCGATCTGACCTTCGTAAAGATAAAGAGACAGGAACTTTGAATTAGGTGAACTTAATTCGATTCGACCTTCGTAAAAGATGAAGAGGATTGATTTAATATAGGTATCATATCATCTGGTTCCAAAAAAAATGGTGAAATTTTTGGTGAATTTTGAAATTTACTATATCTATTTTGTGTTAGTATATTTATTTATGCACATTTTTTTTATTTTTTATTTGTTAATAATGTGTGTCTATATTAGGGAGTCGGCTGCGCCATTGGAAGTTGAAGATCGAAGACATGTGAAGACGAGTGTCAAGGAAGTGAATAACAGATAAATGAGGTGCCTTGGTGACCCTAATTTTGGTTCAAAACAACCCTTTAACCTTTATACGATCATTGCCTTAATAAGAAAACTTTGTGTGGTCATCCTTCTTAATCGGAACAAGATAAGATATGCTATGAGAGATCCTGAAATGTTGAAAAATAGACCGCCGAAACTAGCTGACTTCATAATGTGTTCAAACGAAGCTCGATTGATCGAGTCAATCGACTGAAAATGACAAAAAACGTCCAGCAAGCATCTAGCGTAAAATTCATTTATTTGGAGTACTCGAGGTATGAGTTCGATCGATCGATCAAACATGGCCAAAATAGTCCAACAAGTTCATTAGACCATTTTCGGCCTAGCTCAATCGATCGAGGGCGAGGATCGATTGCTCTAGCCTACCCATTAGAGATCCGTTAGGGCCTTTTTGTTATAAATATTGCATTCAGATCTTTGGGTAAATTATGAATTTCGGCATTTTAGAGACTCTATTACATCACAAGCTCTACTAAACCTCTTAGGCTCTATTCCAATGAGATTCATGCTCTATTCTTAGTGATTCTTTACTTAATGAGCATTTCAAACTCCTTTATAAGAAGATCATGATCTCAAGCTTTCTTTAAAACTAGACACTAATTCTATTGACAAATCCTAGTGTCTACCAACATCGGTAGTTTCCATCAAGGAAAATCCCTTAGGAGTCGTTTCATTAGTTGTGGGAGATTCTACCCAATTACCATCACCTTGGTCACCTCAAATGAAGCATCGCATGCGAAGTGTTTTATCTTGGATATGAAGCATTGACATGTATCGGCATCAATGATCAGGGGAGCAATTGATGAGCTAATTGAAGAATCAAAGAACCTTGAAGAAGCAACTCAAGTATGATGTGTCAAAGGGGCTCAACTCAACAAGTGTCAATTGTGAGTTCATACTCTCTTTCCTTTTATAAGATTGAGGATAAGAGGCTGTGACCTAAACTCGATATGCTCTTGTGTAGGACCAAGGTTCTAGTGTATGGCTGAATTCATCAGACACAGGGTTATAGATTAGTCGATGAAAACCCAACCAAAGTCTATTATGGGAGCCTTCGACGAAAGTGTACCTAGGTCCTTGTGTCGGGTTTTAAAGGTTAGAGATGAACCTAATTTAAAACCTCCAATAGTGAAATTTAGTACACTATGGGAGAGTGCTTACGGTGGGAGTGGTGTAGGAAAATTAAACCACTACATTTGCTTGTGTTTGGGATTGTCTTTTAAGCACTTTACTAATTATGCCTAATGTGATTGATTTGTGAATTATATGTATACATGATTAGATGAATGCCAGGAGTTAATAGTTAGTATATCCCCACATACATGTGTAAAAGACATAAAATTTATTTGGTCCTAATCACCCCCTTTAGGACATAGCCACTATTCTATAGCTCGGCAATTTCATTTTGAAATTTGGGTCTGTTGTTTACAATTTCATAGTCTACTAAACACAAGTTTAACTAATCCAATGTTTTTCCCCGGCAATGTTGTCTCTGGGCTTATTTTTTGCCATGTGTGGTGTGTGTGGGCGTGCCAGAACTAATTATGCAACTCGATTCAAAGTGAACAACTTTGACCCTAAGCACCAAGAAAGGTTGATACATCAAATGCAATCGTATATGACCGAGACTTGAGAAGATCGGTCTCCTATTCAACCACTCGCATAAGATTGTTATGAGACGATCAAGCGACTATCGGAGGGTGGGGTTCTTCCTCTGAAGATGGGTTGTACTCTACTTTTCACACGAAAGGACTTTTTCTTTGCCACGCAATTAGAAAAAATCAAATAAAAAAAAGGAAAGCTCATAATTGACCACATGGTGGGACTACAAGGAGCCTTTCTAAATGAAGAACTATTTATACTGAAACGGAAATAGTTTAGCGTATGAGCGTAGACTCATATTATGACTAAATATTACTGTTACTCCTAATATAGAGTTAAAGTTATGATAAGGAAAGATAAATTGATTGGTTTATTTGGCTGGTATGAGATGATTTGTTCTGTTGATTTCTCCTTGTATTTATAATCTTCTCTACTATGTAGATAATATGCATCTGTTCTGTATCTTTACTTTAGTCGTTATGGCAGTTGAAGCATTGTAACTTCAATCTTTCAAATCCTTCTATCTCTTTGTATTCTTCTAACTGTTCCTCTTCTCTTTACCGTTTTGTCCCTTGAGCTTCTCAGTCATGCTCTGTCATCAAATGACGTGTACTACCCAGCTTAACGTCAGATGTGCTTCTGTAAAAAGTGCTTTAAATATCTTTTAAGATATTTTTGCATATTATATCCTCTTTGTACAATAACACGTGTCATTCCTTGATTATTATTCTAGGAATAGATAGAAATAAGGTAAAACATTGCCCCCCATGTCAGGTCGCCTTTGGGTAAAAAGGTAAAAGTGACGTTGGCTTGTTATCCTATGTAATAACTTTGCTCAAGTGTTAATTCCATGCGGCAACTCCTCATTTATTCTACCCGATGGAGACGAAAACCAAATTGTGGTTTTGTCTTTGTCCCAGGTTGTCATCATGACACATATCACATGGTCATATCATATGAGGAGTCATGATTATCCTCTCATTAATGCGCACATCTCTTACTGACGTATATGACATTTCAAACTGACTTTGCTCTTTACATGACTCTTGCTCTTCTTCTTCCTAAGATCTTTCCGACCGAGATTGTTACTGCCATGGTTGCTTCCTCTTCATATGGCCCTACAACCTTCCATCATGAAGATGTAATTAGAGAGTTGAGGGCTCTTTCATCCGAAAAGTCGGATGATATTACCTTCTCCACCCTTGTCGATGTATATAGAGTATTCCTCACGCTCAGTCCGGCATTTCATTTTGAAATATTCCTCGATCGGCTACAATTGTTATATCAATTCTTCCCTTGCTGCCCAGGCGAACAACTTCTTATTCAATTTAACTCTCTTATAGACCTTGTAAATACCTTCAAGACCTCGAGAACCTTACCAAAAGCTTTGAGAGGATGGAAGAATTGTTTGCCCGTGTAACCCAACAACATGGAGATAGATTAACATCTATGACTGTATCAACCTTTCTTGGTATGAATATGCACTAGATACCTCTCTTCTTGCTATGGCTTCTGACTTCTGGAGCCAATTGACCAACACTTTTTATTTTGGATGTGGTCCCATGAGTCCCATGGACATGGATATTTGCACGCCCACCCCACCTTCTTCCTATTGGCAACTCGGTCTACCCCAACTTCTCCTAGGGCAAGAAGCACTACTCCTTTTCATACAAGATCGGCAAGGCTTATTCTAATTTCACGTTGCTCCATCATAAAACACATGCCATCATTGATAATTAGGAACATACCGCATTTTTGTTGATGTGTATCTATCATTATTTACTCTATGTGAGTGTCATGTAAATCACAAAAGAGTATGTTCATCTGACCAAGGCACTCGCCCAAGGTCGGCAGCTAGAACTTACCCTATTCTTCCTCAACCACCTCTATCTTGGCATGTTCGAGGCAACTACCAAAGGTTTTTACCATAGTGGAGGCCTGTTGTGGCTTCTTCAAATGTGACTTTTTGAATACTTTAAATTTGCCTTTGTAAATCCTATCCTTCCTCCAGATTCTTTAACTTTTCTTGGTCGGATGAATATTTTTTTTTCTTAGAACTACCCAATATTTTGTCAAATACATGAATTTCGTCCTTTCTCTTAGCCTAGAAAATTTTAATTGTTCTTATTTACCTTTTAATAATAAAGAGTTCGGTCCAGCCTAGTTCATAGAGAACCATGATACAAGCAACATCGGGATGGCTAGGCTTAGAGACAAAGCTTGGGAGAGCTATCTTATCTGCAAAGATCTCCCTTATGGCGGCACCATGGAGACCTACGTGAATGCTAAAGCCGAGGTTGTGCATTACTACCCTAATCTCCTTGCTCGCCACTTTGGATTAGTTCAATCCATTCCATGGCCCTTCATTCACAGAACCTATAATCAACCCCCAATCCAACGCCCAATCGTGAGTTCTGTCAGTACCTTTCAAATTCTTCACAATTTTTTTGAAGAAATAGACTTTCAATGCTCCCTTCTTCCCCAGTTGTCCCTACTAGATGATCTCCTTTTACAACTGGTAAAAGAAGTACTATGTGAGATTAGTCACCAAGTCCACCGATCTTATCATCGCTTGACTCTTTCCTTTAACCTCCAAGATAGATAAACCTACAGACGAGAAGATGAAATCGACTGAAGACTATAAAAAGCTATCGGCACCAAAATTGACTATATCTCATAGTCAAAGAAAGACACTATCGTAAAGAACAACCTTGACTGCTGATGTTTTATTTAAACCAACATGATTTAAATGATTTTTAAACTCGCAAGTATACGAATCAGATGTAGATACGGTACGTATTACGAGATCGTTCCCACGAGGACTGATCATCACAATTCAAATCTATGATTCTCCTTAACTAATCCAACAAATAATGGAGCGAATTACTAAGCACAATTCTATGAAAAAATCAATTGAGAATAGGGAAGAAAATTCAATCAGAGAGAGAACACTAGGACTTTTGAATCCACCCCTAATTATCCTAACCCTTGTTTTGTCTGTTGATTCACCCTAATGTAGATTGATACAACTTATATAGAGAAAGCACAATCTGTGTCCTTAATCAGGCATACAGAATGTCTAATTCCTTTAAGCAATGCCATGAATAACATATCCCATGTCCTTGGTCAGGCACATGGAATGTACAGTTCATTAAAGCACCCTGTTTCTTCCTCTATAGGAAACCTGTTCATGATTAGACACAAGCACCTAGAATAAGCATCCAAACAACATCCATATATATACTTTGGTCAAATTCACAGATGGAGAAGTACAGAATTTAAACCAATCAAGCCCACTTAGAGAAAGAAACAAATCAATTAAATTCAGGATGGAATCAACATATAACAAAAGTCATTCAAATTAGGGGCTTCATCTCAGCCCTAGCTGAGAAATTAACAAGCCATGAATTCAAATAAAAAGAAGGAAAAATAAAATATCAAGAAATACATCTCCCTTCTCTTTCTTCTCTTCTTGTCTCTCCTCAAGCTCTGGATCTGCTCTCCCTAGCTATGGATGCTCTTCCTTATGTTTTGCAACTCTTTTTATAGCTGATGGAGTGGTTGAAGTGGTGAAAATTGGATTTGGAAAGCTGTCGCACACGTAGCGAAAGCCTTTTCACAGCCCAATTCAGGCCCTCGAAACATAGCATTTTCCTCGCTCAAATTCTAAAAAAACACCGTCCCTTAGGACTTTCTTGGGTCCTCTACATGATAGACGGTTCAGATCTACCATATGATCAAAGATGGTGGCCCACAACCGCCTGGAAAATCGGATTTCCTAATATGTGCGAAACCTTTCGCACCCTTTCGCTGTCGTGATCGGTGGGCCCCACAGAAGTATTTTCTGGAAAATTCACCCCGTCCATTGGATTCAGGGTGAAATTTCAGTCAAGAATAGGTAGTTTTGAATGTCCATCGACGCGTCCCAGAGAAGAAAACACAAAAAGATCAGATTTGAATGTTGCAGGGCAGCCCTTTTGTGGCCTCTGTACCGCACACATGTGAATGTAGTGTAAACTATTAGCTATATTTTGTAGTATTCATAGCTATCTACACGGTGGACGGTGCGGATTGGCCGGATGGGGCATGTGTGGGGCCTACAGTCGACCGTAAAAATGGACTTTCCGTCTGTTCGCAACAGCGCAAAACGGCAGTTGCCGTTTTGGATTTGAAGTCGGGCGCTTGCGCTTTGGAAGGCGCTGACGCGGTCAGTGCTTCTGGTGCACGGCTGACTTATATGTACAAGGTGTACATTCACCATGTACGGGACCCATTGTGATGTTTTCAAGAAATCTAAGCCGTTCATCCTGTTTCTCATATTATTTAAACCGTCAAGAACAATTTTGAAGAAGTTCCAGATATCAGGTGGGCCTGAAATCAACGGTTTATGGGCTGATTTGTCAGTTGGAGCACTTTTCGAGACATCAAAAGACAGAAACTTAATATGTACGGTTGATATTTGGCTATCATCACATGTATGCAGTTTCGAGCCAATCAGATAGCTGGAACCATGTGATCTTGCATTCTGGACCCTTTTCGGGCCCCTTTGGCTTGCTTTCCTCATATCCCAGGTGTGTAAATTCTTCATTATTGGTTCTCTGGAGTCCATCTCGTGCTCTGGTGAATTTGGATCATCAAATCCATACTTTTAATTCTATTTTCAGTGTAACGCTCATTATTACGTCCTGCAATGAAAACACGATTAAAACACTCCATTAAACCTTATCATGTAGGTATCATTAGGCAATTACTGGGGTCTGATATGCAACATTCGACACTCATCAACTGCTTCAACCATCCCTCCAGCAATAATAAAGACATTCGATCTATTTTCTCCTCCACCAAAGTGCCAAAAGGTCACAACTGCAGGCCCTATTAGGTCAGGTGTAGTACCTCAATCGACCTAAGTAGCTGTAGCTTCACTTGATTTCAAGAAGATTGCCAATCTTAGACCTCTTTCAGGTCCTCATGTTATACCTGCAGCTCCTGATATCTCGAATGTGCCAATAAGAGCTACTCCAATAGCACGGACTGGCCGAGATATAAGAAATATCACAAGTATTTCTCCTGCAACTGAGACTATTTCTACTTTTGAAACATATCATAAAACCAAGTTTTGGTTAGGACTCTCTCCCGTGGATTATTCATGGGAGATGGAAGTGGGTTATTATAAATGCTATTCTATCTAGCTCCTATGATTGTTAAATTTTGCAGTGCCAAAACTTTTTGGAATTTGTATCTTGTGTAGCTTATCTTCATATTCAATATCAAGCAATTCAAGTACAAGTTCAAGATGTTCCAATTCAAGATTCAAGTAACCCATGTATAAGAACAAGAGATTCTTACAGAAGTTCAAGTACAATATTATTTCAAGCTTCAACTATGTCAAGACAACATGCTTTACTCAAAGCTCAAGGTGAAATACAAGTCACAAGCATTTCAAGTTCAAGCTTCAAAGTACTTCAAGTTCAAGCTTCATGTACTTCAAGATCAATTATCAATCAAAGTGAATGATGATTCAATGTTCAAATATCGCTTATAAGGTATGAATGACCCTAGATTGACTATAGGTTAGGTCATATTGATTGCATACTTAAATTGAGTCACTATAATTTTATAATTTTTTTCTCGACTAGTCTTAGCCTATGTTTGACTAGTCTTAGTACTGGCTCGACTAGTCCAAGAATTTTCCTGACCTATCCAAGGTTTGTTACTAATTTTTGAAATTTTTTGTTGGACCCTTGATCAGTCTTGGAGACTGCTCAACCAGTCGAGTGAATAGTGCTCGACTAGTTGAGCATGCTTGACTCAAAGTCCAGCAACCACTTTTGGTCCCACTCGACCAGTCGAGTGCATGGATCGACCGGTCGTGCAGGCCACTCGACCGATCGTACCAGTCACTCGACCAGTCGTGGAATGGTCTTATCTTATCGCACCCGAAATTTTGAATTCTTGTTGGTCCTTTGACTAGTCGAGCTGACCTCTGGGCCAGTCGAGTGAACAGTTTCTTCACTTATAAATAGAGCACGATTTTCAGAGTTTGATAATTCATTCAAGAAAAATCAAGAAACCACTCTGAGAGATAAGTTTGTGATATTCTTAAGCTATTTAGTGCTCATTTAATATTCTCTTTAATTTAGATTTTTGCATTTGATTTTGAGTTCTACACTCCAATCTTATTTGAAAAATGGATTTAAGTTTTCCCCTTTCTTGGAATCAAAATCAAATCAAGCTAGCCGAAAGTTTTTTAATTTAAAAATCATTTAGAACTTAGAACCTTTTCATAAGTGAGTGTGGACATTAAACATCTACGTTGAACATTTACTTTGAATTGGTTATACCAAGCTTCATCAAAGGAGAATATCTAGATAAATATATTTACATTTCTTGCAAATCTCTTTTTTATTTTTGAGGTTGTGCCAGAAAAATCTCTCTTGCCTTTTTAGTTTGTCTGAGGTGATCCAGAAAACTCAGAGTGTGGGGTTTTTTGAATTATGTAAGCCCACTTGAAAGAAACAATTGTGAAGGTTTTAGGTGAACCTTGAAAAACCTATTTCATAGTGAACGCCAATATCCACTGTGTGAGGATATTGGGAGTGGAGTAGTTGTGTCGCTGTTTTTCTAAATAGTTGGTGTACACACAGGCGAACCACTATAAATCTTGGTGTTGCGGTGGATGATTGATTGTGGCATTGTGTGTATGTTGTAATTTCTTTTTAAGCCTTTGTGGAGAATGTTGTAATCTCTTTTATGCAAGTGTGGGAATGCTGTAATAGCTTAGTTTATTTTCTTTGCTATTGCTATTTTCCTCTGTATTGGTTTAGGATTTTGATACACAAACCGTTCTAGAAATTAGGTTGTCCTACCATAAGCCATTGGTTTTTGGTGTAAGGTTGTCCTTAGAACAACATCTGTATCAACCTCTCAATATTTGTACATTTGAGGTTGTTATTCATTTATGCTTTGTGGGATTGTTAAGTGCTATCTTTATTTATATTTGTCTAATTTCACATTTAATTTTTTAATTTGGCATAGTCCTATTCACCCCCCCCCCCCCCAAACTCTAAGACTCTTAGCTTGGCCTTTTCGGTTATAAGAGACATGAAGAAGCTTATTTCACTAAAGGCTTCAATAAATGAAAATAAAAATAAAAATAGAGAGGTTGAAAGATCCTAACCTTCCTTTCGATTGGTATTTGACACCTTATTGGCCTAATTAACCACCTTTCCTTCTTCTGCTCATCCCTTTGTAATAGTTATCGACGATCCCACTAAAATTCAATCAATGATCGACCTATACTCCGCTGTTGTTGTTTGCTCTAATTTAAGTTGATGTTTTCTCTTCTTCTTTTTTTTTTTTTTTTACTCGATTGCTCTATAATTCCTTATTTTATCTTATATCTTTCATCCATGTAGTGACCAGAGAGTTTTCGACTGCGGAAAAATACTCTTACAGCCCAAGTCAATCCATGTTGTTCTTGTGGTCTTTAAGACCCGAACTCCTATATAAAACCTTGATGACTTGAATTTTGGAGAAACCATGATCGATGTCCCTCAAGTAAAAGACCAAGCTCGATAGGATATGAAGATTGTACAACTAATGTACCCTCTCTTTGTCTCTGTTCATTTCGAGTCCTCAAACATCGCTCTTGATGAAGATGAGGATGAGATGAGCCTCTTGTGGTGACCCCACAAAATTCTCACAAGGCCACAACTTCTCACTTTACACCAGCATCTACTAGTCAACTTGCACCACCTGAATAAAACATTCCTGGTTCGGCCAGCAAAAGTAAAGTACTTATTTTGGAAAATGAGGAAAAAGAAGTTCCTCGGTAAGCTATAGCTTTGCCCGGCTAAGCGATAGCTACTGAGGCTCCATTAACCAATGACACTGGTCATGCTATTGCGGTAGTCGAGATGTCGACTGCTCCCCCTTTAGCTCCTGATGAAAGAATCTTGAGGAAAGAATCCTTGCTGAAGATATTCTTTTGTCCCTCGGCCAATCCCTTACCGATGATATTTCAATGGCCGAGTCTCCAGCACCTTTGTCCACACTTCAGCCGCTTCAAGAGGAATTACACTCTCATATGTACTGGAGTCGTTGATATCATCTCTCCGGGGTTGGTCAAGAGACTTGTCATTTTCATCCATCATTACCAAATGTTCTCTCGCTCTGATGAAACCTTGTCGGCTAGGATACATGTGCTCTATGATTTTCTGGACTTAGTGCAAGAGTTTTAAGACATTAATGCAATGATCAATAAAATCCAAGCCTAGCACTCAACTGCAAGCCTCAAGATGAATGAAGTCACAATTGCTGGAGAACAGTTATCTGCTGCATATGCTAACCTGAAGGAATTAGACATGGAGATAATTGATTCGGTCATTCAAATTGCAATGATGGAGGAACAACTCAAGGTACTAAAAGCTCGCCATGAGGAATGAGTAATGGTCAGGACTCAATAAAAAACCAATGTCAACACATTCGTTGCCCTCTATTAACCAAGACATGCGCACGATGTTAAAGACTCAAATAATCGTCAACCGACATGAAGCCAGACGAATGAAGATATTAGAGAGAATGGTTTCCTTTTCCTCCTTCGATTTTTTTTTTAATATCGAATTGCACTACAATTTCAAATTAATGAAATCGGCCAGAGTGCCCCTTTTTTCTTATGTCTCAACCACTCTGATACTTAGCATTTTTTTTCTCTTGTATACTTAAACGTAATTACTTACCTGATGATGTGGCATAGAAATGAAGAGTTGTTCTCCATCCAAGGCAATAACTACCATTACAACCGCTCGCTTTCACTTCTAAAGAGATGTTTTGCATACCATTAATGGGCATCCAAATTGTCATGACGCATTGGAAGTGGACACCATTAAAATCTCTAGTGGCTATATAAACAACACTTTGGATTTCCATTTTCTCCACACTTCCAACCCTCTTTGCCCACAATTTTTTTGAATTCCTTTGCCCTTCAGTAACCATGTCTTTTATTAGGATTTCTAATCCTCTTTCTCAAGCAAGGGCCTTCTTGGAAGAAATCTTGTCCATGGACCTTGCTTCATATGGCTAATCCATGCTCCTATTTGATACTAACTGCTTCATTTATCAGTAGAGTAATGCTACCCAATCTGACAATCCTTTGAGAGAAGTCTTAGAGTTTTGAAAAAAAAATCTATAGACTTTATGAGTCCTACATTGAGGCTGAAACTAACTTCTAGCATTCTGCTTGTAAATTAAAACAATTGGGCGCTGTCTAAAATGAAATAGACACCTTCTTTACTAACTACGTTATAACTTGGGCCGAGTGACTCCGTTGGATTCGAATTCACCAATTTAGTGAATGGTATTGGGCATGTTCCTGGCCCAATAAAAGGACTTAGAAAATGACATTAAGGAAATCTAACACGCTTATTATTAACGCATAAATATTACATATTTATCCCCTCTATTACATCACATTTCCCATGAAATTTCATGATAAATTAGTCTAATTGAATATGTTTTCATTTTACAGGAAGATTTTAAAGGCTAAGTCAAATCTTAGTTTAAAGTAATAATTTAAGGCCTGAAGGAATGAAAGTGAAGAATTGAAGATTTGGTATGTGAAAATGAAGACTTGAAGACCCAAAGACCTGAGGAAATTAATTACCAAAGTCAATAAAGTGACTAAAGTTCATGTGCATTCAATCTCAATCGATCGAACATGTATCAATCCATGTCTAGCAATCCGCTCGAGTGATTGGTGAAAATTTAAATTTAGTGGAAAAAATCTTTAGACATATTTTGGAGCAATTGATCAATTAATGGAAGAGTTCGATCAATTGATAGAAATTCAAAAATTCAAAAGTTTGTTATTGGACATTATTCGGAACTATCGATCGATTGACATCATGTGTAACTATGTAAATCAAAGTTGTTTTATGAAATTTCCAAGTCGGTGTGAAAGATTGGAGCTCCTATCTATTTAAGGAGTTGTTTAGAATGTTCTTAATTATCTTCTAGGGTTTGGGGAGAGAGAAAAAGCTTCGGTGGAGTGCTGACAATGCCCTTCTCCTTCAATTTCTTCAGGGAACCTAATAGATCTTTCGTTTTTATTTTATTTTTGAGTTAGCTATGAGCAGCCAATTTCTTAGCTAGGGCTAAGGGGTGAAACTTTGAGTATATTCTAATATTTTAGTTTATTGATTCATACTTTGGAATTCGAATGATGATTACTTAATTGAAATTGGTTTGAATTTACTTTAAAGCCTTGTGTTGTTTATTTCTGGATTCATTGTGAACTACAGTTGCAATGGATGCTTTGATTTAACAATTGCTTAGCTTGTCTAGAGAATGAATTAATCTGTAAAGTTCCTTAATCTATTGTAGACTTTAGCCACAATAGATGATTGAATTCTTTGCGAATAATTACCAAGGGCTTCATGAGAGAATCGTTTAATTAAAATCATACCTTATTGGTGTTTGTGATTGGTTTAACTATTTGATCTTCTGATTAGAATAGATTGGAATCCAATTCTAATTGATTTATAGGAGATAAATCAATGAACTATGTATTATAATTGCTCGAAGTGGATCCTTGGATCCTTAGTGCTCCCTTATTATTGTTTTACCTTAAACTATTCACTAGATTTTGGATTTAGAATTAACTTAATCCTATTGTGCTCTTAGCCCATAAATAGTCCATGTGGATCAAACTTTGTCTCACCAAGAATATATTACTTCACAACCCTACACTTGGGGTTGTGCAATCCTTGGGTTATATCACATATGGTAGTCCAAATCGTTCGTATCCTCAAGAACTACTAAACTTTATTAAATTTCATATCACTATATTCTAAGATCAGTCGCAAGAAAGTACGAACAGAGAAGCAGAGATCAAGGCCAAGACTCTCGGTCACCACATGGACAACGTTGTGCATATCCTCAATCGTGGTGTGATAGAAGTAACATCTTGGAAAAATAAAAAGCGTGAGTCTGAGGACACCATGATGCGCGCACTCATGGAGTTTGAAGAGATTATGGTCGCTCACACTTGAACTATCCTTTGACTGGGCCTCCCTTATTTTTCTTTGTTATTATTTCTTGTATGATCGGCCAGGGCCTGATCTATATTTTTTTTCTTGCTTATCAATGAAATTTCTTTTCTTCATATTTGTCTCAAACCTGACTACTTTCGGTCGGTTTTATTTAGCAGACATTATGACCAAAATAATTACTTGGCCTAATCTTCCACCATTTCCTACATGCTGAAATGGTAGGATTTTAAGAACTGACCATTGTTAGGATTCTTTAAAACCTTTCCTTGCATATTATGAAGAATGTATACTTCACCTTAGAGAACTTTCCTGACCATAAATGGTCCCTCCCAAGTGGGTGACCATTTTTTCCTAAGGCATTCTCTTTTGCCCCAAAAGCCAACACAACTTTCCGAACTTTATCTCCCTCTCCAAAAGCTTTGCTTTTTTACTCTTTTACTATATGCTTATGCAGATTTAATCTTCTTAGCTATTAGGGAATCTAGAGCTTTCAATCACATTTCATCTAGTCCTTCTAGCTCGACCAACATTGCTTCTGTGAACTCAGTCAAAGTTAAGTCATTTTGGTATGTAACTCTTAAAGATGGCACAATAACCTCCAAACGTAATACTGCATCATGACCGTAAGTCAGTACAAAAGGACTCATTCCAATATTAGTTTGAGGTTAATTCCTATATGCCCAAAGGTCTTCTGGCAATTTGGTATGCCATTCTCATGGATTGTTGTCAATCATCTTCCTTAAAATATTCCTGATGACCTTATTACTAGCCTCGGCCTTTCCGTTAGCATGTGCGTAGTAAGTTGTAAAATGCAACAACTTGATTTTATATTACTTAACCATGGATTTTACTTCTTTGGATGAGAATTTTACACCTTGTTCAAAGGTAATTGTTTAGGAATTCTGAATCGATGGATAATATGTGTTTTAATAAATTTAATTATTTCATTGTGGCTGATTCCCTTCATGGATCATGCTTCTACCCACTTAGTGAAATATTCAATGGTCACAATGATGAAACTATCCATTTTTATGAAGGTGGATGCATCTGTCCTAGTAGATCAATGACACATCCTCAAAAAGGCTAAGGTTTAACAATAGGATGCAACTCAGTTGTGGGCACATGTTTTATTGATCATGTTTTTGACATATACATCCCTTGGTGAATTGGATACAATCGACTATCATCTTTGGCCAGAAATATCCATAGCACAACAATGTGAGCTTCAATTTTCTTCTAGCTTGGTGTGCTCCACATATTCCTTCATGCACTTCGCCTATAGCCAGCATTGACTCTTTTTTACCTAAACATCATAATAATACACCATTGGCACCTTTTCGATATAATTCACTGTCGACCATGACATAATTTATGGTCGATCTTCTAATATCCCAATTGGTCTTAGCTCGAGGAAATTGAAAATAGTTCATTATTGGAATCCCCCAATCTTCTTCATTTATCTCGACTTGAAAGATTTTTGGTTTTGTCTAAAAGACTATGAATGGCTATCATTCTTTCGGTTGATCCCTGGAAAATTTGAAGTCCTATTGTGGGTTGTGCCATCTTATTGTCATCAACATTATTCTCTCCGGTTACATGCCTTAGTTCAGCCTCATCAAAATTATCTAATATTTGTCTTATTAAGGCATAGTATGGCAATAATGCAACACTAGTGCATTAGAATAAGCTCTCTACTTGGTTTATCACCAATTGCGAATCACATATCACTAATATATTTCTAGCACCTAATTTCGTTAACATTTGTAGACCGATTATCAAAGCCTCATACTCGACCCAAATGTTAGTGCATTTAAATTCTAACTAGAATGCAAATTCTTGCCCTTCTCCATCTGAGGTCTAGGGTAATAAGGATGATGGCTACTCCTAATGATTTGTCGGTCCTTAAACCTTCAAATATTAATTTCCAAGGTGATAGGTATATTGCATATCTAAGACTTCCAGAAGAAGTTATTTTTGAGTGTCTGATGGATGATCAGCCAAAAATTTAGCTATGGCTTGGCCTGTCACTAATTGTTGAAACACTTAAGATCAAACTCAAATAGTGCTAACACCCATTTGCCAATTCGACCATTCAGAATGGGTTGATTCAACATATATTTAATTAAATTAGTGATTGCAGACTGATTTAGCCAATAAACAATTCCGTAATTTTGTGGCCACAAAATACCATGATTTTCTATCGCCAAATACTATCTTTTGGTATCTAAGAATGTTCGGCTGAGATAGTACATAGTGCACAACATGCTTCTTTTGATCATCATCATCTTATGCTAATAGGGCACCAATCAACTCTATAGCAGCTAGGACATACAACTTGAGCGGTCAACCTTTAACTAACAATATTAACACTAGTGGTTTCATCAAGTAATCCTTGGTCTTATCAAAAGCCAATTGGTGTTATGCTTCCCATTTGAATTCATCTCCTTGTTTTAGTTTTAAAAATAAAGAAGATATGTTAGTCTTTCCTACATAGTTGGTAATGAACCTGCGTAAAAAATTAATTTGATTGAGAAAACATTGTAATTTTATTTTGTTCCTCATTGGCAAAGCATCAATTAATGCTCGAGCCTTTTTTTGGTTGATTTCAATTCCTTGCCGATGTACTAAGAATCCCAAGAAATTTCCAGCTGATACCCCAAATGCACATTTGAGTGGGTTCATCCTCAACTTATGGACCCTCATTCCCTCAAATGATTTATGCAAGTGAGAGAAATGCTTGGCCACATCGACCGACTTGAACATATAATCATCAATATATACATCCATGAAGTGGTCGAGCATATCATGAAAAATTGTATTCATGGCTCTCTGGTAAGTTGCCCCTATATTTTTAAGTTCAAATGACATCACTACCTAATACAAATCCTGAGCGGTCCTGGACATCTGAAATTCATTTTCAACACATCCTCAAGTGCAATACTTATTTAGTTATATTCGGAATGACCATCCATGAAAGAAACCATCTTATGCCCTGCTGCTCGGTCCACCAATTGGTCAGCCATGACATTGAGTATTCATCGCATGGTGTAGCTCGATTTAAGTTCCTGAAAGCAATACAGACTCAGAGTTTATCATTTTTCTTAATGACCAACACTACATTAGAAATCCACTAGACATTTTTTATGGGTCTAATAAATCCTACCTTTAACAGTCGTTTAATTTTTTCTTTTATTTTTTTAGTACTTCGACCGTCATTCATTTAGGTAGTTGTTTAAACAGTCGATACCTTTCTTTTATTGGTAACATGCGCTCGACCAGATTTTGGTCAAGACCACATGGTAATCCCATGCAAAGCAGTCAGTAAATTCCATGAGTAAATTAGTGAGTTGGACCTGTACTTGTGGTTTCAATAATCCACTGATAAGAGTCGGCCTACGATTTTGTTCTGCTCCAAAGTTTACTTTAACCATAGGATCGTGGACTTAAGCGTGAGAATCTTCTAGCTTTTATGGGGGCCGTTTGAGATCCTTCAAGTCTATACCATCCTAGTTTATCTCATTAGCCGGTATTACAATTTCGACTATGTCGACAAAACATTTGTCATCATACTCTCTCAGACCTTTTTAAAGCTGTTTTATTCTGGCCATGATCTTAGCATGCTTCCCTTAACTGATGACCGTCTCATCATGAGACTTCTTCAATAGTACAGCATGGAGCTGCCTGATAGGGTATAATAGCCTTTGACAGATCATTGTTTAGTCATAGCATAATAGCATTATCTTACATTAAAATGTTTGCATTGGTACTGGTATCTATACTAGTTGGACGTCCATACTCATCTCTTATAGTAAAACGTATCGGCCCAAGCTTGTCTCTCTAAAAATAGGCCTCGATCGCATTTGATGTGGCTAATAATGGTTTATTGTCGGCTAACACCAGTTCGACTTTATCTTGATTCTAGAAAATTATGAACCGGTGCAAAGATCATGCGATGCATGAGAAAGAATGTATAAAATCTTTCCCCAATAAGGCATTATACTTTGATGAAGTGTTGACCATAAAAAAGGCTACTAACACTCTCTTAGTTCCCACCATTTCGTCGATCGACAAGACACTATGTGCCTCTGTCACCCCTTTAGTGAAATTATTGACCATGACTTCAGTTAGAATTAGATCATCAACAGCTTTTTCCAATTTGGCTATCATTCTGGTCGGAAGAATACTCCCAATCGCTCCATTATCGACCAAAATTCTATTAACTGTACATCCCTCTAAATGGATAAAGTTGTATAGCATCTTCAGATGTTGAGTCATAGTATGAGTAGTTCTCTCTATCACTATTCTCTCAAACGGTATGCCTAGATCAACCGTAATAGTTGATACATTCCTGATTTTTTTTTTTTCAAAATCAAAGGAAACATACTGTATGATTATGGAAGAATATGTTCCTCCACATCTCCTTCTATCTTGCTTGGTTGTGTGAGATTAGCTTAAAAGGTCAATGGTAAAGTAAGCACCGTATTGTAGTCCAAAATAACTGGTGGAAATGATCCAAACTATATCACAAAATTTGGACATTGCCCCCATGAATTGTTGAATTTGGTCGTTCTTTTATTTTGTCAACCAAGGTTTCCCATTTTCCCATTTTCCCATTGGATTTAGTGAGGTTTCTTCTAGCGAATTTTCTTTTGCCAAGAGTTTCTCGATCAATATATCATCACCCAAAAAACATTCATCGCTAAGGTACTCGGTTGATCCTTCAAAGTTGTTACCATCCTTGCCAAGCTTCTGACAGTTCTCAGCTAACTTATGGGGATGAAGCTCCTTCGTCATGTCTACCATGTTCACAGTTATATGTCCATCCTCTAGTTGTGGAATACTCGGCATTGGCTACGATTGCATCACCTGCATTATTATTCTTTATATCAACCAATTCTCATTGTTTGGCAGCATGCTGCCTTTAAAACGTCGTTTCTGGGTGCAAGTCATCCCTTTAGGTATGGTTGGAAACTTAAGGTGATTGACCCTTCTCCAGACTCCCTCCTATGTAGGGAGAGGTCTAACCATCCTTCGTCTTACAATTGAATCATTCAAGGGTGGTTAATGAGATGTTGATAAGTGTTAGTGCACTTATTTATACCCATGTTTGTCAATTACATGACTAGTTGTGTCTTGTAGTCGGATGATTTCTTGACAACAGAAGACCGGTGGCGCAATTAGATCAGAAGCATCAAAGCCACATTAAAGACGAAGAAATACTTCTACGATCTAGACCTTGTAAATAGATGATCCCAACCTAAATAGGAATACCTCTTAGGTCATCTATTCTAAGCCAATCCTAAATCCATATTTTATATCTTATAGTCTTGACTTTTGCATATCCCAAGTTGTTGAAAGATTAAAAGGAAAAAAAACAGGAAAATTTGTCCACCTTCGCTACGAAGAAGATTTCACCGAATGTCACCTTCGATGTTACCGAATGTCACCTTCGAGACTCAAAACTGTCCAGCAACCTCACGACTATAATTCGGTGACACTGAGTGCCATCGACGAACAATGTTTGGTGCCACCGAAATGGACATATTTTGAACAACAACTTGAGGGATTAATTCGGTACTACCGAATGATATTTCGGTACCATCGAAACAAGTTTGGTGATACCAAAGGTCACTTCGGTAGCACTGTAAACTAGCCATTTTATAGTAATTTTCTATCCATTGGAAGCTTTTGTATATAAAAATGGCTTGTAGAAACTTGCAAAATCAGTGAAAATAGGCACCATAGAGTATCTAGTTTATCCCAAGTTTATCTAGCATATTTAGACTTTATCCATACGAGTTTATGTCCACTTCATTGTGATCCTTCAATTCTATGAGCATTCAAAGCTCCTATTTAATGAAAAACATGAACTCGTGCCTTCTCTAGAGTTCAAAGACTAAATCAATAGGTATATCCTTAGTTCTTTAATACTCTAGAGCATCCATAGGTTGAATCCCTTAGTAAATCCACTCATTATCCTAGATAGGAGATTCAACCAATGCTCATAACCTTGGTCACCTTTTAGGTACATCTTATTCAAGGTATTTTATCGTGAAGCTGAGCCAACAAGTAAATCTAAGCTAAGCGATTGGGGGAGCACTAGGAAGCTGATTCAAGCTCGAGAGCATGAAGATCTGAGAACCTGAGATAAGCTATAAAAGAGAACTCATTCCGACAAGTGTCATTTTAAGAGTTTAAAGTTTAATCTCTTTCCTCGTGTAGAATTGAGACTAAGAGTTTGTTATTAAAAAACTTGATTAGGTTCCTAGTGTAGGACCTTAGCCGGTGGGCCTAAACGTAGTTGTCTTGTGTGGGACCTTGGCCGGTAGGCCTTAACGTAGGTGTTTTATGTGGGACCTTGGCCAGTGGGCCTAAACGTGGGTTATAGATGTACGACCTTTGCTCTTGCAGAGAGCATAAATTTGCGTCCTTAATGTATGATGTAAAGGTTATTGGTGAACTTGTTTAAAACTATTGATAGTGAAATTTGGTGCACTCAGGGATCGAGTGTGGATGCTGGGATTGGAGTAGGCACGTAAGCGAACCATTATAAGTACTTGTGTTTAGAATGTTCATTTGCGCATCTGTTTAATCATGTTTACATATACTTGAATGTATAAATTTATATACATGATTGAATGAATGCTATTCATTAATGGGAAGCACATTCCACATACAGGCTTACAACACTAGGCTAGGTATCATATCTTCATATCTTTAACAGCCTTTGTGATTGGATCATCTAATTGGCTCGGAGGCCGTTAGAGTTATATTGCCTTATTAGCCTTAAAATTGAATGATCATTTAAGATAGGTAATCAAGTTTTTAAATAGGAAGAAATAATTGAAAAGACCTATTAACCCCCCCTCTTGGACATTGCCTCATATTCCTTCTTCAGTATCAGCGGTGTAAACCGTAATTTCAATTGGTATCAGCGCGAGGTTCCTTTGAAAAAGGTTTCACAATCTAGAGGAAGATCTTGATTGAAGAAAAGAATTTTGGGCAAAGGAGAGGGACCATCCATCTCACGACCGCCCATCTTTAATGGTACAAACTATGCATACTGGAAGGTTAGAATGATATATTTTCTCTAGGCCTTACATGATGATGTTTGGGAGTATCAAAAATGGATATACTGCACCAACAGAACAAATTGTTCTCGATGATGGTATAACAATCGCCAAACCTAAACCAAAGGCTAAGTGGACCCAGCATAATAAAGTGATGAGGATGTGTGAAGCTAAAGCCATAAATGTAATCTGCTGCGGAGTTTCACAAGAAGTATTTCATCAGATAAGCATGTGTGTAAACTCTAAGGTAACATGGGAGTTATTGGAAACTATCCATGAAGGAACCAGTATAGTAAAAATGTCAAGGCCTTAACTCCTTACATCTCAATTTGAACAAATAAAGATGGAAGAAGATGAGACATTCATAGAGTTTTTCACAAAATTAAATAACATATGCAACTCTATGGGAGGTCTTGAAGAAAGCATCCCGGTATCTAAAATATGTAGAAAAATTATGAGATACCTACCGGAACATTTTAACCCTAAGGTCACCACCATTGAAGAGTGTAGAAATATAGAAGAAATGAAAGTAAAAGAACTAGTAGGTTCCCTACAAACCTTTGAACTACACTTCAAACCACCCACAAAATCTAAAAATATTGTTCACAAAACCTCTAATAACCTGAATACAATAGAGGAAGAAGATAGTGAGAATGAAGATGAAGATAAGAAAGTTGCCCTCCTAGCTAAAAAAATTTAAAAGATTCTTTAATAGGAACCGTGGAATACCATACAACAATAAGGGAGCTCAACTGGACCATAAGCGCCAAACGGGAAAGTTCAACAAGTCCAAAGAACTTTAATGCTACAATTGTAAAAATTTTGGTCACATCTCCACAAAATGCCCTACAAAGAAATCCAAACGAAAAGCCATGACAGCCACCTAGGATGACACTGATGACTTAAATTCAGATTCAGATGAGTCAAGTAGTGATGGAGATACAAAACCATTAAATATTCTCATGGATGAGGAAGAAGAACTTGATCTTAGGAAATTAAAAAGGGGAGAGGAATTAGAGTTGAAGCATAACTTTTGACAATCTAATTAAGAAAATTGATCTTCTAGAATTAAAAGTTGAAAAATTAAAAGGAAAAAATAAGAAACTAAAAATGGAAGTAAAATATTCTGATCAAACAGCTGAACTAACCCGAAAGTTTACTCAAAGCAATGAAAAATTTGAGAAACTTCTACGCATGGGAAGAAAATCTAAAAATACAACAGGCCTAGGATATGAATCGGAATCCTCCTCTACCTCATTAATGATGACAAATTCAACTACTCTAAATCAGAAAGATCTAGTTGATTGCCATCACTGTGGAAAGATAGGACATTACAAATGGGAATGTCCTATGGTCAAGAAATCTGATGTTACTTCCATGATAAATCACAAAGTTACATCTAAATCATTTGGAAGTCACTCAGAAAAATACTCCTCTAGCTCAAAGAAAATAGTTACCAAATGGGTAATAAAAACTAAAGAACAAGTACCCTGAAAATGACTCGGGCCCTTGTAACATCTGGTCCATGTAAATCAACAAGTTTCCTTGACCCGTCTTTTAATATATTTGTCAATGGGTTAGGAACTTTAAAAAGGGGCCAATGTTACTATATATATATATATATATATATATATATATATATATATATAAACCAAATTCTTGATCATCCATGGAGTTTGATAAAAAGTACCATCATGATAAACAACTCCATATAAAACAAGTATCATGCATATCTTTTGAAGTGTTATGTATAATATGATACTTGCCTTAAACTAGAAAAGGTTGATACACATATTATAATACTCATAACCTATTGATTGATCAACCATTTCTAACAAATGATTATTGGTTCATTTGGACTATATTGGTATATCTGAGGATCATGCCTCCTATATATGCATTAGAGTCAAACCAGAGGATTCAGCTTGATGACTTGCTGTAATTGTTAAATTTGAGGATTCTTGGCCTCTAAACATTCTAATAATTTCATGCTAAATTTTCACTCTCAATCATACCATGGAATCCCATTTTAGAATTGTGCATAGTAGGAAATTCAGTCCTAAAGATCTTTTGAGTTCCAAGAAGACTTCGGTAACACCGAACTTACCTTCGATGCTACCGAAGTCAAGCCACGTCAAGTCATTTAAATCCTTCATTGCCCAGTTCTGTTAAACCATTTCTTATTTTCTACAAAGTTCGTGTGAAGAGCTGTACAACCAAAATCAGTAAAAACCAAGGTAAATCTTATCACTTTCTCTATACATCTCTAAACTAGGATCATTTGCCGGATCATTTATCATTTTACTTCACTTTGCATAATGAAGTTATCCCCGTCTAGAGAAAAGCCGATCCAGGAAGAAGCATGTCATTGAAGGATCAACTGGAACTAGGCATAAATCCTAATCCTTCCAGACCCATTACTGTAAAAAAAATAATAATAAAAAATCTTATAAAAGATTGTGTGTCCAAAAATGTCAATGAAAACTTGTCCCGATTAACCTTGTCCCATTACACACCATCTAGGGGTTGTGATGTTGATTACAATGGTAAAATAGTCAAACTGCTCTATACCGCATATCAACTCATATAAGGATACCATTGTTTTCCAAAATAGCCCACTAAACTAAAAATACACAAAATCAAAGGAGGATATTTTGAAAAGAACTCACTATACGATCGATATGTGCATATTTACTTATAGGATAGGAACATTGTTTTTAGATTAACTATTATTTTACTTGTACTTATTGTTTTATCTTATGATTTTAATACAACATGGTCAAGAATAAAGGAAAGGAAGATACAAAAGGAGAAACCTCATTAGAAAAAGCAAACCCTATACTCCTTATCTACACTCTAATGAAAGGAAAGAATTTACCTTTAATCGATTTATCAGACCTAGTCTCATAGAGTCATACAGGATAAATATATATATAAAATCAATGGGGTGGGACAATGACCTTTATTTAGGAGGTCAAACACAATATGACCTTGTTTATCAATTTCTAAATTTTTGTCATAATACTCGAAATAATCCTCCTTCGTTAAACATCAATTACATGAACGAAACCAAGGAGATCACTCCTTTGATGTTGGGAGAACTTCCAGATCTTTCAGTCACACATATCTCACCAACTGATCCTTGCTTAAATGATCCAAGTGTTTGAAAAGAAGTGACAAGAACACTGTGTGTTGAGTAAATGATGTCCAGAAATGGAAACAACTACTTGTCTTCATTGCATCTGGACTCTACCACAAATGTGTTTCACAAAATATCAAGTGCCAATGTATATCCTTGTGAAGTTTCTAGGGATATACTCTCACCAATTACTCTGAATACCCTATGTGATATCTATTGGAGAACTAAAATATGTTTACCCACTCAAATCTTGAGACAGTTAATTCGAGTTGTCAAAGGTAATCACCACACAAGTCTTTTCTTTCCCAGTATCATCTGCAAACTCTCCAAGTTTCTTGCACTGCCCCTGTAACGCCCCAGATTTTTTCCAACTTGGAGTTAGACGTACTTTGGCAATGGGTCGATCCGAACACCTTAATTGCTTCTCAAAAACTCAATCCCAAAGTCTCAAATTCTCTTTCAACCCATTTCCTTCAAAATCTCCCATTTCACCTTTCACCACCTTGTTCTTTAAATTTTCCCAAGTACTGTCATATTAGGCATAAATCGTAAAGTTTAGGTGATGAAGAACAATACTTTAGAAATTTGTACAAAAACCCGAGTACCACCTCGAGTAGAAATCTCTCAAGACCAAATCCTTTAGAAATTAGACGAGGATTGACTAGTGTTAAACTAGATTACATACGAAATCCACACTAATCACTTTAAATATGATCTGCAAGACCCAAAACTTGTGGAATCGTTGACGCTACATTACCCAAAAATCTATGATCAATCTCATTACCTGGATGCTCTTGGGAGCATCACGAAACTCCGTATCAGAACTGGACTACACATCGAAAGTCTGAATAATACGAGGTTATAGAATTAGAACCGCCTTGCTGGGCTTGAGCCCGGAGCGAGGAGTGTGAGAAAACATGGTTTTCTTAGAAATTAAATTTAATTTAAGTAATCTGAGACTTGAAGCTTGCAGGGAAAATATAAGCAATCAGACCGTCAGAATCTGACCCAAATACACCCTCGGATTAGGGAACATTTTCCATACATGTCCGTGTACTTGTAACTCTGATTAAGTTTCAGTGACCGTTAAACTAAAACTTGTCTGCCACATGTGATCTGGAAACCTGACTGGAAGGAAAACTTAACTCGACCTAGATCCAAGGTCTGTGAGCTTAAGTCTGACCTTTGGCTCAAGGGGGGGCTCCAGAAGTGCTCCGTTGAGATGGAATAGTCCGTATTTGGACATAACCTAAGTATACCATGGCCCTGAGTCTAATTTGCAGTGTTTTAAGCCTATATAAGGACCTTAAACCCTCTCTCGTTCAGCCCATACGAATTTGAGAGAAACCATAGGAGGGAGAAGAGAGAAAAGAGAGAGAAAGTGTGAGAAGAGTGGGAGATTCTTCTTGATACTCTACCCTACTATCCTACGTACTTAACCATCACGATCTAATTGCTTTTCTGGCAATTCTGGCTTCATTTCTAGGTAAGAAAACCCTGACCCTAACCTGTTTTAGGGTTTCTATTGGTACAAGTAGCGGAGTAGCTGACTTACCTTGTGTTATAGGTCGTCATATCGACGTTGACGAAAGCGCAGAGTTTCTATTAAATTCATTGCGCTTCTACGGCGTAAGGTGCAGACTATAGACGTATAGGTTACTGTTTTCACAGCTTTCAATGTCAGATAATGATAGATTTATGATTTGCGTGTTATTTCACATGTAAAATGTGACGTTGTTTTACGATTCAGTTACATATACAAAATATGGTATTTAGTGTATTCTGTATATTTGTAAGAAATACCGTATATGTACAAAATATGAAAGTGTGTTTGCCATGGTTAATCATTGTGTGTACATGCTATATATAGTGTAATACTTACTCAGTGAAAGGATTCGCCCTAATACATGTTTTCACTAATATACGTTATGTATGTTAAATAAGTGTATTTTAAGTGTTTGTGAAAATGCTTGTAAGAGTAAGTACTTAGATGATTATGCTTTAAGTAGGTGTTGAGATAGGATTCTCAACTAACTTAGAGATGTATATGATTCCCTCCATGTTGGTTGTTTAATTTAATCACTTACTTATGAAATGTATGTGTCTGTATTTCTTATTTATATTGTGCTTTATAACATGCTCGTTAACACGTTATAATTACTTTGTTAATTCTTCTTAGACTACTATACATGCTTCTGGATAGGACTTGAATGTGATTGGGGCTATGTGATAGTCCAGGCAATCGGTAACAGACTTAAAGTTGTTGCTGAGATTCATTTCACCACGTAGGACGTGTTTGACAAACCTGGGTCGTATGTTGGTCGTCGGCAGTGGTTAGGCCATACGGAATGCTTATGCACTTCATGTGGATTGATACAAGGTGTGCTCGTGCTGGTCGACCCCGTCAAGTAACTCGATCTGCTGATGTATGCTTACCATGTATGGACGGCTCTGTTTGAACCTAAGGTACCCAACTCACCAGTGAATCCCGCTTAACCTTGGTACCTTAATCCGCTAAGACTCATGAGCCAGGCATGGTGGTATGGGACACTGTGGTCGAGCTGTCGGCCTATGCTGGGGTGATGTGCCTTCCCGTAGTGACCAGTGAGCAACCCAGACTCTTGAGCTAAATATGGTGGTATGGGACAATGTATTCGAACTGTCGGCCTACATTGATAAGGTGATGGGGGAGCAGTGCAACGAGTACGTGTAACAGCCGTGACAGCCCTTTGTAGTGACCTCGAGCATACTCTGAATCTGCGAAGAGGCGATGAGTCTTCCCATAGTAAACAAAGTATAAACTAGGCCTGTATTGTTAAGGTGATGGGGGAGCGGTGAACGAGTGTGTGTAATAGCCCTGACAGCCCTTTACAGTGACCTAGAACCGCATCATCGTATGAGATTATATAGGACTGATGACCCTAGAATGGATCATTGTTTGGTAATGATATAAGGGAGGTACCTTAGTTTCCCAATACTGCTGTATGAAAAGGACTAATAACAACTCGGTAATCAAGCTCATAACATAGCATTGCATGTGCCTGGTGTTGTAGAGCACTGAGGGATGAATGCATGCCAGGGGCCTAAGATGGTGTCGCACGAGGGAGGTTTGGTGAGGGCATGCATCATGACTGCATTCCATACTTGTATTAATAAGAGTATTTATGAGTGTTTGATTGTACTGATTTATCATTACTGCTTGACTAAATTGATAACATGTTAACTTGTGCTTTATCATTCCGCTGAGTTAGCTACTCACTCTCACATTACGGGATGGTGTTCTGGACACCCACCAGACTCTGTCTTAGATGCAGGTATCGACGAGACGTATGAGGCTGAGCCTGATTACTACGATGATCAGGATGAGTTCTCTTACGACAGTTCTCTGAAGGCTTCGCTTAGGCCATTCAGATGAAGGGGCTACAAGGTTTACCATTATAGTTGTACCATTTTTTTGACATTTTAATTTTTGAAACTAATACATGTATATGGTGACTCAGTAAGGTGTTCATACTCTGGAGACCGATTGTGACCGTTTCTGGCTTTATATACATTTATATACATCTTTCAGTCTTCCGCTTGCATTTTATAACTTGATCTAGAGTATGAATTATTGTTTTGGTATAATCCCACTCATGATTATTGCACTAACACAGACAACATTCAATCATAAGCATTTATGTTGCATAAATCATGTTTTGGAACTCGGGTGTTGAGTTGCTACTCGACCCCCGATTTTCAGGGAGTTACAAGTTGGTACCAGAGCATGATTTGGATTAAACCAGACTTGGGTTATGGTCACATGATGTACGCTGTTGCCTTTCAACTTAGGTGGGTGTGAGAAAAATGTAAAAACAGTCATTCGTATCCCGATTTCGCCAATTGGCGAAGTTCATTGAAATTGGTCATTTTATTTGAGTCTGTACTCAATCGTGATCGCACGAGTCGACCCTAAAACACTTCTAGACCGTCGAACGACAAGTGTTGATCAAAACTCACCCCATCCCAGCCATCAAAAGTCAGTAAATACATGTATGTATTAGAAACTTCCCAAAACGACCTGAAATGACTCAAAACGGAGCGTAGGCCTACCCACGCTAATCCAGAGGGACCCAGGGTGGGACACAGACCTTTTTAGGGCCTAGGGGACAGGAGGTCCATGCCCAAGTAGTGAGGACTCGCCAGTTTATCTAGAGAGTGGCGAGGCCCTCGCCAGTCAGCAGGCTCGGCCGGGCGGGCCACTTAGGCCGATCGCCTTTGGGGCCTAGGGTGGCCCACTGGTATGTGGGTTTTTGATTTAAACACCTTCTAGGTCGCCCCTCCTTTACAAAACACACCCCAAGCTCTCCCTTTCCTTCAAATTTGTTATTTTCTCTCTCAAACCTCCCCTCTAATCGCCCATTCTGCCATTTCCTATCACAACCCACACACCTTTATCGTTTACAGCAATACCTACTCCCCTACCCTCTCCATTCTCTTTCATTTGAGCTTCTACACCCCTCCATTTGAAGCTCAAATTCGTGTAAGCTCTCAACCCATCCTATCTCTTCATTTTCTTTCTTCAATCCTTGTCATTTGGGCCTTTACAACCTCTGTTGAGGCTCAAATTCATGGAGAACCAAAAGCTCTAGCCCCTATTCCCCTTATCTTCACTTTCCATTGCCTTCTTTGAGTTCATCGTGACCTTTTTCTTGATTTCCACCATCCTTTCTCTCATGGGAAAGAGAAAGGGGGCCGTGGATGAGGCCGAGCCTAGTCGCCCTACGCGTTCAAGGAGGCCGAGAGGCGCCACCGCGAGCACAAGCGCCAATCGAGAGTTTTGAACGAAGCGGGATCTTGATCCCTGGGCTCCTACTAAAAGGGCTCTGTTGGCGGAGCTAAAATAGAAGAGGAAGAGGAGGCCCAAGATACAGAGGAGAGCTCACCGCCTACGGTACCAGAGTAGGACGCTGATCAAGCTACTAAGGATGCTCGTATAGCCCAACTTGAGGAGGGTCAAGCTGTCCTACATCAGGACATTATGGATCTTCGGGGCCTCGTGAAACATCAATACAAGAAGGTGACTCGCACATTGAAGTCTATCTTGTGCTGCTTGCAGGATAAGGGTGCCCCTCCTCCATTGCCAGACTTGGATGCTTAGTCATCCATGCCGGTGTCTTGCAGCTCGTTTTGGTTATCACTTTAGGCGGTTTATGTTTTCATGTTGATGGGTGCAGTAGTGGTAGTATGTTTAAAGTGTTTGAAGCTTTGGTTGTAATTAGCTCACATGCATCTTCTGTCATGAGTCAGGTAACTCTGTATTCCATGTATTGTGACGATTTTGGGTTAAATGAAATGCATGAAGCTCCTTTTGTTATCAAATGTGTAGGATGCTTGACAGGTTGGAGTTGTACTTGGCAATTGTGAACTCCTTCTACCCTTCCACCATTACTCCTCTAAACCCATCTCTTACTCCTCTTGGCCTTACCATTTCACACCCACAAGAGCAAAAAAATTAACTTTTATGTCTCATAACCTTCCAAACCCATAAATCCCATCTCACACTTTCTAACACAAGGCTCGTTTTCCAAAGCCTATGAAGTTGATTTAAATCCCATCACACCCTCCTTCCAACATGTCATTACCAATCCTGAAGTGGGATTAGCAATACAATCCATTTAATACAACTTAATACCATTGGCCAAACAGGTCCCTTAGAGTCTTGGGAGAAATGTAAAACACTGATTATGCGTGTAGTGCTCGAGAGTAGTTAAATTAATAATGTGAACCCTAGGACCTTCTTAGCTAGTATGAGTATGTGTGTAGTGCTCGAGAGTAGTTAAATTCAAGTTCGGGCAACTTAATTCTAATACAACGTTTGACCCTAAGCGATAAACAATTTCTTGTATTAGAAAGGGTATGAGATCATCTAGCGTGTAAGCATAGATTTTGGATTACAACTAGTGGTTGGTTATACTAAGGAATGTAAAACACTGATTATGCTAAGACAATTGAAAGATAGACTTAGTTAGTTGGCTTAATTAGGTTGGAGTGAAAGGTCATTCTTTCGCTGAATCCCCTTAATACTTATCGGCTTCTTTAGTAACTCTTAGGAAGCTCGTTTAACGTAGAAACTTTTCACACTCAGAGCAAACTTATATATCTCTTGAATTTAATGTTAGGTCAAAGCAATACACCCCTTAGACTTGCCCTCCCCAAAGACTTATTACAAATGGGAACACGGAATAGAGAACTATATATAAGCAAGGTATTCGTGATTTGAATTGAACTCTCAATCCCAGTAGTTCCCAAATGAACTTTATGCTCTAATCAAGCAGAAGGTCGAGATTAACTAGGATCAAGAACTGATACGACCAATTTTCTGTCCTCGCGAGGCAGAGGGTTTGTGTATCCGGCTCATACCCACTACATAACTTTTCTTCCGTGCTGGCCCTATCACTTACAACCAAAAGTGTAGTACTTTGTCTTTTGAGAAGTGTTAAGAGCCTATAGCCAATAAAGATTTTTCTTTTAGACCCAAGAAATGTCTCAAGGGGCAACAGACAGGTAGGAGTTAGGTCTTGAGTGATAGACCATTCTGACATCTGCAGATGAACTTAGAAAGATAATCTAAATTTCACCTCGTTCTGACATACGGAGCAAGACATAGATCCTTGAGCCTTAGGAAATTAAGTTTTTAAGGGGGGTAGAAAGGTTATGAATTCGGTCGAGTTGGTAGGCATACTCGTCTACCCACTCATAGGCGCAACGAAAGTGTGGTTGGCTCTTGCCCAACTGGCGCGGGATCAAAGGAAATTGATCCAGGTTAAACGAAAGGATAAATCACTAAATGGTCACTAGATAGGAGCTGAACCTTGGTATGAAAGGATAGGCTTAACAATAGTTACGAGTTAAGTCACAATAAACAAGGTTAGTGTATTCGCAAATGTTGATAGAAACCTTAACCAATTTTATACTATTGGAAACCTCTTCCGGATGATCTATTAAGATATTGATTCACCTTTCCCTTGGTCATAGATCATAATGAGGACTCCGACTGGAAAGTGGGCAAAGAGGGGGGCCTACGATACCGTGGCCGCCTATGCTCCCATACATTCCTGACTTGAGACAGGAGCTTCTCGAGACTGCCCACAGATCGAAGCTTGCGATGCATCCTGGTAGCACAAAGATGTATCAGGATATGAAGTGGTCATATTGGTGGGACAATATGAAGGTTCATATAGCAGAGTATGTTTCCCGTTGTCTCATATGTCAGCAGGTCAAGGTCGAGCATCACCGACCTCCTGGACTCCTTCAGCCCATGCCCATAGCTGAATGGAAGTGGGACTTCATCTCTATAGACTTCATCTTGGGACTACCGAAGATGAGAAAGGGTTATGACTCTATTTGGGTGATCATGGACCGGTTGACCAAATTGGCTCATTTTCTCCCTATCAGAGTGACTAACTCTGCAGATGACTTGGCTAGGTTGTACATCAAAGAAATAATGTGTCTGCATGGAGTTCCCTTGGAGATCGTGTCAAATCGCGACACACGATTCACGTCTATCTTTTGGACTCGTATCCAGGAAGCGATGGGTGTGAAGTCGAAGTTCAGTACCACGTTTCACCCTCAAACTGACGGGTAGACAAAGCCGGTGAATCAGATTTTAGAAGATATGCTGCGGACTTATGTTTTGGACTTTAAGGACAGTTGGAATGACTGCATCCCGTATGCAGAGTTCGCCTACAACAACAGTTTTTAGGCAAGTATTGGCATGGCTCCTAATGAGGCCTTATATGGGCACCCTTGCAGAGCACCGCATTGCTGGGTAGAGGTTGGCGAGCGCAGTTTGGTTGGCCCAGAATTAGTACAGGCGACCTTAGAAAAGATTGACATTATTAGGCGATGACTCCTAACGGCCCAGAGCAGACAGAAGAGTTATACCGATACGAGGCGGCGACCACTTGAGTTTGAGGTTGGAGATCATGTATTCTTCAGAGTTTCCCCTATAAAGGGAGTCCTTCGGTTTGGGAAGAAGGGGAAGCTTACGCCGCGGTTCATTGACCCATTTTAGATACTTGATCGAGTGGGAGCGGTGGCATATCATCTCACTTTGCTCACACCACTCGCGTGCGTGCACAATGTATTTCATGTATCTATGCTAAAGAAATACATCCCTGATCCTTCACACATCATCCATTGGGATCAGGTGCAGTTGAGCGAGGATGCTACATATGTAATGCGTCCGACGCGTATCCTAGACAAGAAAGAGCAGGTGTTGTGCAGTAAGGTGATTCCATTCATAAAGGTACTGTGGACGCATCATACAGAGGAGGAAGCTACATGGGAGACAGAAGTCGAGGTCAGAAAGAACTACCCTCAGCTTCTCAAGGAGTACGAAAAGGTACTAGTTTCAAGGATGAAATTTTTCTTTAAGGAGGGTAGATTGTAACGCCCCAGATTTTTGCCAACTTGGAGTTAGACGTACTTAGCAATGGGTCGATCCGAACACCTTAATTGCTTCTCAAAAACTCAATCCCAAAGTCTCAAATCCCCTTTCAACCTATTTCCTTCAAAATCTCCCATTTCACCTTTCACCACCTCGTTCTTTAAATGTTTCTAAGTACTATCATATTAGGCATGAATTCTAAAGTTCAGGTGATGAAGAACAATACTTTAGAAATTCGTACAAAAACCCGAGTACCACCTCGAGCAGAAATATCTCAGGACCAAATCCTTTAGAAATTAGACAAGAATTAACTAGTGTTAAACTAGATTACATACGAAATCTGCACTAATCACTTTAAATATGATCTGTAAGACCTAAAACTTGTGGAATCGTTGATGCTACATTACCCAAAAATTTATGATCAATCTCATTACCCGGCTGGTCTCGGGAGCATCGTGAAACTCTGTATCAAATCTGGACCGCACATCGAAAGTCTGAATAATACGAGGTTATAGAATTAAAACTGCCTTGCTGGGCTTGACAACCATCTCGGAAGTCAAAATCAGATGTTGTTCCAGGGCTATTCGCTTGAGCATGGAGCGAGGATTGTGAGAAAACATGGTTTTCTTAGAAATTAAATCTAATTTAAGTAATCTGAGACTTGAAGCTTGCAGAGAAAATATAAGCAATCAGATCATCAGAATCTGACCCAAATACACCCTCAGATCAGGGAACATTTTCCATACATGTCCGTGTACTTGTAACCCTGATCGAGTTTTAGTGACCGTTGAACTGAAACTGGTCCGCCACATGTGATCTGGAAACCCGACTGGAACAAAAACTTAACTCGACCTAGATCCAAGGTCTGTGAGCTTAAGTCCGACCTTTGGCTCAAGGGAGGCTCCACAAGTGCTCCGTTGAGACGAAACAGTTCGTATTTGGACATAACCTAAGTATACCATGGTCCTGAGTCTAATTTGGAGTGTTTTAAGCCTATATAAGGACCTTAAACCCTCTCTCATTCAGCCCATACAAATTTGAGAGAAACCCTAGGAGAGAGAAGAGAGAAAAGAGAGAGAAATGTGAGAAGAGTGGGAGATTCTTCCTGATACTCTACCCTACTATCCTACGTGCTTAGCCATCACGATCTAATCACTTTTCCAGAATTTTTGGCTTCATTACTAGGTAAGAAAACCCTAACCCTAACCTATTTTAGGGTTTCTATTGGTACAAGTAGCAGAGTAGCTGACTTACCTTGTGTTATAGGTCGTCATATCGATGTTGACGAAAGCGTAGAATTTCTATTAAATTCATTGCGCTTCTACGGCATAAGGTGCGGACTATAGACGTATAGGTTACTGTTTTCAAAGCTTTCAATATCAGATAATGATAGATTCATGATCTGCGTGTTATTTCACATGTAAAATGCGATGTTCGTATTACGATTCAGTTACGTATACAAAATATGGCGTTTAGTGTATTCTATATATTTATAGGAAATACCGTATATGTACAAAATATGAAAGTGTATTTACTATGATTAATCATTGTATGTACATGCTATATATATGTGTAATACTTACTTGGTGAAAGGATTCACCCTAATACATGTTTTTGCTAATATACGTTATCTATGTTAAATAAGTGTATTCTAAGTGTTTGCAAAAATGCTTGTAAGAGTAAGTACTTAGATGATTGTGCTTTAGGTAGGTGTTGAGATAGGATTCTCAACTAACTTAGTGATGTATATGATTTCCTCCATGTTGGTTGTTTAATTTAATCGCTTACTTATGAAATATATGTGTCTGTATTTCCTATTTATATTGTGCTTTATAACATGCTTGTTAACATGTTTAAATTACTTTATTAATTCTGCTTAGGCTACTATATATGCTTCTGGATAGGACTTGAATGTGATTGGGGCTATGTGATAGTCCAGGCAATCGGTAACAGGCTTGAAGTCGTGGTTGAGATTCATTTTACCACGTAGGACGTGTTTGACAAACTCGGGTTGTATGTTGGTCGTCGACAGTGGTTAGGCCACACGGAGTGCTTATGCACTTCATGTTGATCGATACAAGGTGTGCTCATGTTGGTCGATCCCGTCAAGTAACTCGATCTGCCGATGTATGCTCACCATGTATGGATGCCTCTGTTTAAACCTAAGGTACCCAACTCACCAGTGAATCCCGCTTAACTTTGGTACCTTGATCCGCTAAGACTCATGAGCCGGGCATGCTGGTATGGGACACCGTGGCTGAGCTGTCGGCCTACGGTGGGGTGATGTGCCTCCTCGTAGTGACCAGTGAGCAACCCAGACTCGTGAACCGAATATGGTGGTATGGGACATTGTATTCGAGCTGTCGGCCTACACTAATAAGGTGATGGGGGAACGGTGCAACGAGTGCGTATAACAGCCTTAACAGCCCGTTGTAGTGACCTCGAGCATACTCTGAATCTGCGGAGAGGCGACGAGCCTTCCCGTAGTAAACAGAGTATAAACTAGGCCTGTATTGATAAGGAGATGGGGGAGTGATGCAACGAGTGCGTGTAACAGCCCTGGTAGCCCTTTACAGCAACCGAGAACCGCATCATCATATGAGATTATTTAGGACTGATGACCCTAGAATGGATCATTATTTGAAAATGATATAAGGGAGGTACCTTAGTTTCCCAATATTGCTGTATGAAAAGAACTAATAACAACTCGGTAATCACGCTCATAACATAGCACTACATGTGCCTGACGTTGTGGAGCGCTGAGGGATGAACGCATGCCGTGGACGTAAGATGGTGTCATATGAGGGAGGTTTGGCAAGGGGATGCATCATGACTGTATTCCATACTTGCATTAATAGGAGTATTTAGGAGTGTTTGATTATACTGCTTTATCATTACTGCTTGACTGAATTAATAACATGTTAACCTGTGCTTTATCGTTCCACTGAGTTAGCTACTTACTCCCACGTTACGGGACGATGTTCTGGACACCCACCAAAATCTGTCTTAGATGCAGGTATCGACGAGACGGAGGAGGCTAAGCCTGATTACTACGATGATTAGGATGAGTTCTCCTACATGCAGTTCTCTAGAGGCTTCGCTTAGGCCATTCAGATGACGGGGCTACAGGGTTTACCATTATAGTTGTACCATTTTTTTTTGGCATTTTGAATTTTGAAACTAATACATGTATATGGTGACTCAGTAAGGTGTTCATACTCTGGAGATCGATTGTGACCGTTTCTTGCTTTATATACATTTTTATACATCTTTAAGTTTTTCGCTTGCGCTTTATAACTTGATCTAGAGTATGAATTACTGTTTTGGTATAATCCCACTCATGATTATTGCACTAAAACAGACAACATTCAATCATAAGCATTTATGTTGCATAAGTGATGTTTTGGAACTCGCATGTTGAGTTGCTACTCGACCCTCGATTTTCAGGGCGTTACAACCCCCTACTCATGATACAATATATCTGGCAGTATATCTTACCAAGAAAATTTTACTCAAAATCGTCAAAACTCATCAAGAATGGAGTAGCAGTGAAGACGCTCAAGATGCACCCTTGGTCGCTGGCTGGGACACTTGTCACACCCAAGTGCTTGCATTGAATCCATTATCTGTAGCACTGGGAGCCTCCCTTGCTAGAACGATCTAGTTCGTTAACTGTTTGAAGGGTAATCAAATATAGAAGCATAACACCTCGTACTTTTCATACTCGGGTGTTACCATGAAAATCTAAATTAGTTTACACATCTGTGAAAACACACATAGCTTTCCTTACACAAAAATGCCAATGACCCCCAATTCATCAATCTCAACCGTCTAGTATAACATTCATTCGTAATCAAGCCATCCATCCGATTGATTTTCAAAATAGTCTAGAGATATCTATTTTAGGATCTTAATCACTTCAATAGATGGATCAAACCATCCATCAGGTTCCCAAGTCTAACCGTTAATTTAAAATGTGACTCACTTACGAACTAAATTAATTTATCTATTTATTTATTTTTATTCAAGCTCCATGGGTGCTGAGTGGTTGAATGAATAAGCATGACCCACAACAACAAGTTAGAGGAAAATAAAATAAGATGATAGAAATGTATATAAATGATAATAATAATAATATTATAATAATCATAGTCCACATTCTAAATGCGTACTAGGTCACCTACTCCCTAACTCAACCACTGATTTTCAACTAAGCGGTCCCTAAGACCATTTTAACCACTGATATTCAAATTTAGAATGATCTAGCCATTATATTGATGGAAAACCACCATTTGAACTAGAAATTTAAGAGTATGGCGCACTCGAGCTTTGAACCCACCTGATCTTGGGTCAAAGCCTATGTTTGGGCCCACCAAGTGGAATGAATGGTTGGATTTTCCAAATATGTCACGGTGGGCCCCACATTGGTGTGCATGTACATAGGTTCTAAAGCACCTAAGGTGCACGTGACCATCGGCATGGACAAACCGAGCGCTGACCCGTGACTTCCCACAAATGGAGGGATTCTCTCCCTCTTTCGTTTTTCTCTTTTAATGGCCATCACCACTGTTTTGATCAGTGAGCCAACCACTTGTGGTCACGTCCATGATTTGAACCGTCCATCTGGTGTGGATGGTCTTTCTGACCAAAACCCTGGTTATTTCACATGACGGTGTGCATGTGTGGGTGCAAATCCAGATGCATCTGGACTAAGTAAAACCACATTTCCAGAAATGGAAATCCCCTGCTGCCAGCTTGGCGATCTGCATACGCTTCTCACCCTCAATCTCAGCCATTAAATCCTGAACAATCCCAGCCATTTATACCTCGTCATTAGGGCTTTGGAAAGGAAAAACAAGCAGATCCAAAACCTAACCGTTTCTTCCTCCTATCAAACCTACCGACTCCAAGCTTCTTTCCTCCCATCCTCTGAGCTTCCTTGGGCCTACCCACACCATCCCCAATGATCAAATCAGAAGGAGAGGCAATAGGTGTGAATCCTCCATTGACGCATGTGTCATCTTCCTTGATGTTCTACCGCACGCAGCGACTAAAATCAAGTCGAGTCTGGATCGAGTCTAGCTGGACTTGGCGTCCCTTATTGGATGTTTCCAACTGAAAGAGAAATAAAGGAGGAGAAGAAAGAGTGTAGGAGAAGAAGAAGCTGGTAGCTGTTGTCGTGCCGCACCGCGTTGGTCCGACCCAAACGGGGCCGCTGACTCACTCGGATTCGGTCAAGATGAGCCCCAAGATGGTTGCTACTGACAGCAGGAAAAAGAGAGAGGGAAGCAGAGGAAGGAGAAGAAGTAGATACTCAGAGAAGAAAAAAACAGAGAGAAGCAGACAGAGAGGAAAACTGAGCTTGCACTAGTGCCGAGTCGAGCTAAGTCACCTCACTTAAACTGCCAAGTTCCTGGTCGAGTTGGGCGAGCTCTGTCTTGGTCTAGTTAGAGCCTGGCCACCTACAGACACCCCACACAAAGCATTGGAATGCTGTCCTATACATTTTTAAGGAGCACTAGGAAGGAGGATATCATAGTTCCCATGATTGATTATGAGAACGAAGGGAAAGCTTAGAACAGGTTGATGCGATCTTCTCCAGTTGATTGGAATAGAAATATGGAAACCATAGTGTAGTGGTCTCCTTATTCAAGTATAGCAGATCTTCTTCTATAGGTGGGATGGATCATGTCAGGGTCCACCCCTAGTTTTTACATTCAAATGCAACTAGTCGTAAGTGGGCTCTTGGAGCTTTTATAGAGCTATTGGACAATTCTTTGGATGAGGTCTTCCATGGAGCTACTTATGTGAACATCGATGTGTTAGAAAATAAGAAGGGTAAGAGTAGAATCTTGCTGATTGATGATAATGGTGGTGGAATGAATCCAAATAAAATGAGACAATTCATGTCTCTTTGGGATTCGGTAAAAAGCAAATTAGCAAATACGATTGAACAATATGGGGATGGTTTTAAGATGAGCACCATGAGACTTGGAGCAGATGTGATTCTGTTCTCTCGTTGTTATGGAAAAGATGGAGAGGGTGCAAGGTTGCACCAGCTCAGATCAGGCCGAATCATGGTCGTGACTCAGGTCGAAGGACTGACCAAATGCCGCTATGTTGGGCCTGTTCTAGCCAGGTCGGGGCTTGCTAGAGGTTACAGGCTGAAGAAAAGGAGGGAAAATAAGAAAGGAAGTAAAGAGGAAGAAGAAGAAGATGAAAATGGAGAAGAGACCAAGTAAACTCGGTTGGGACCGAGTCCAGGTGAGTTGGGTCATGCTTGGGCCTCGTCCAGGTGCTGAGGCTGAGTTGAACCACTGAGTCAATCCAGGTGAGTCCTTCTCCTTCCATATTAAAATTATTTCGATTATAGATATCATTGTTATCATTATTATCATCATTAGGATTGTTAATATTATATGTGAATAACCATTAGTAGATTATCTATATTAATATTAGTTATTACATACAAAAATTATCATTGTTAAATATTAGAGTTTTATTTTGTCAACCTTAAATATTATCATTGATGATTAGAGCATACTATTTATTTCATTACAATAACTATTAGTGCCTCGTTAGCTAATATTAAGTATGTTGTTAATATTAATGATCATTTTAAAATTATTAGTAATATTAGCATTACGATCAACTATACATCATTAGTCATTATTGAATTACTATTTTTAATTAGTAACGTTATTAATATTGTTATTACATCCATTAGGAATTGAATACAATAATCTAAACTTAGAAATAAACTCTAAAGATGAAACCTTTAATCTAAGTAATCTAGACCTTAGGTTGGGACTTTAACCATAAATAATGTGTTAAGCTTGGTTCTAACCGTAGAATTTACAGTGTATGGTAGGATTTAATTCTAATGACACCCGTATTCCCTAGCGACACTAGTGGGCGACTCGACACGTAAGTCGATGATTTCTTCCCCTTAAGCTTTCTAATTCTTAATTAGTTTAAGTAATAGTTTTTAATTAAATCACAGATGTTATCTCATAGCATGCGATCTTTTATCAATTCTAACGCATGGCTTATACTTGAATTATATTGACAGTTGTGCACCATGATTTCATATAATAACTACTTACATGAAGGTTTTCATTTGACTTCAATTGATAGTTCTTATCATGACTTATTGCGATTATTATAAATCAACTTATAACTGGTATGCCATAACTATATGCTTTCTCATGGATTGTTGTGAGTTGGTTATGGATTTCTATTTACTACACTTACTGTGGGTAATCCCTCACTACAAGAAGGAGGGTTTTTAGCGAGGAAACTTTTAGCGACGAAATACCTTTTCGTCGTTAAAAGTTAACTTTTAGCGACGAAAATTTTCGTAGCTAAAACTCATGGATGAGACTTTTAGCGACGAAAACTTCCGTCGCTAAAGGCTCCAAACATTTTCTCAAATAATCCAAATGGATTACTTTTAGCTACGAAAATTTTTGTAGCTAAAAATTGTGGATGAGACGTTTAGCGATGAAAAATTTCATCGTTAAAGGCTCCAAACATTTTTTCAATACCTTCTTATGGATTACTTTTAGCTACAAAAATTTTCATAGCTAAAAATCGTGGATGAGACTTTTAGCTACGAAAATTTTCGTCGCTAAAGGCTATGAACAATTTTTAAATTAGTCTAAAGGATTACTTGTAGCTACGAATATTTTTGTAGCTAAAAAATGTGGATGAGACTTGTAGCGACGAAGATTTTCGTCGCTAAAGGCTTTAAACAATTTTTTGAATATTATCATAGCTAAAAAATGTGGATGAGACTTTTAACGACTAAAATTTTCGTCACTAAAGGCTGTAAACAACTTTTCAAAAAAATTGAAAGGACTTTTAGCCACGAAAATATTCGTAGTTAAAAACGTGGATGAGACTTTTAGCGACGAAAATTTTCATCGCTAAAGGGTCCACCAAAGGTTGATTACTTTTAGCTACGCAAATTTTTGTTGCTAAAAAACATGATGAGACTTTTGGCGACGAGACGTGTCGTCGCTAAAGGCTGTAAACAATTTTTCAAATAAGGACTTTTAGCTACGAAAATTGGCATAGCTAAAAAACGTGGATGAGACTTTTAGCGATGACAATTTTCGTCGCTAAAGGCTTGTTAAAAATATTCAAAGCTTTACCTAGGAAATAATAAGACTTTTACCTATGAAATATTTTGTAGGTAAAAGTCTCTTTTTTAAAAAAATATTCCATCTCAAATTTCCTAATATACACCTGTTAGAATATAATTCATCATATTCTTCCTGATATACACCTGTTATATAATATATTTCATCATATTCACATTCACATCCATCTAAACCGAAACTATGTAAATTCATCTAAACATAAACTGCATCCATCCAAATACAAACAATCCTATGGAAAAAACAAATGAAAAGAGAGAGAATATATGAGAGGTGATCCAGACAAATGAAAAGAAAAACAACCTAAACCTATAACCTATAACCTACACTTATAGGTTTAGGTTTAGGTTTTAGGTTTAGATTAAGGTTAGGTTATAGGTTATAAGTTTAGGTTATAGGTTATAGGTTAAGGTTTAGGTTATAGGTTTTTGGTTTGGGTTAAGGTTTAGGTTATAGCTTTAGGCCCTGTTTGGGCAAATGTTTTAAGCCGTATTAAAGGGTATCACGAGGGATAGGATTGTCAAATCCCAGTGACCTTAACCCCCCTCGTGTTTGGGCGGCGACGACTGCAGGTACTGGAGACGTCTTCGATGTATTCAGCGAGATATGGAGGGATTTCGCAATCCCTCCTTGGAATCGATGCCGGCTCTCTCACATCCTTCCCATCCACAGCGACTAGTGAAAGCCGAAGCCATCGTACGGAGATCAATTTGATTTCTCAAACTTACAACGATGCGTGGAGATAGGGTATGGCAGGAGAGAGGGTATGGCAGAGGTGTTTGGTGCTAAATCGGACATATATACATGGATGCATGTTCCTCCATCGTTCTGGCTGGGTAGAGAGGTATTACAATCGGTGAGGTAGGTGTTCCCAAACTATTCTTCAAAGAACTATCCATCGATGAGGCTTTGGGTTCCATATGGGTTTTGTTCTTCTCTCTTTGGTGTACATAGATGTTGCGGTGGTTTCGGTTTCTTGTAAAACAGGTTTTGTTGTTGAACCAATGGAAAGTTGCAAATGAGTATGACATTTTAGGGGTTTTGTTTTTTACGAAATAATTTTTGTTCTCTTTTGAAATTTCTACTGTTTTCGAGTTGGATACTGCAAATAAGATTCGATGAATCCCAAATGTCTATGCTGGGAAATATTTTGATGTCCTTTGTTCTTAATATGGTGAATTTCCTTGTGGTTGGAGATTTCTGGGCAAACTGTGCATGGATATAGGCGATCTCCAATCTACAGATGGGCTTTTTACTTGTAAAATTGTTCCGATTTTGGAAAAAACAGACATGCTTGTTGTTTGTTATCCAATCTCCTGGTTTGAGACACCTGTGGATTTACTTCTGGTTGGAGTTTTCTGGGCCTCATATGGGCTTCTTACATGTCGGATTCCTAGGATTCTTCATATGGCTTTTGTTGTTTGTTTGGTTAATTTTGCTTCTAGTTGGTCCTCTCTGGGCTTCATAGACATGAGTATTGTTAGTATTGGGTGGAGGTATCTGACATGCAATTTGTATGTTGAAACACTGAAAAGTTACAGAAGATTACTGTTATTTTTTTGAATAATTTGTTTCTGGTGTCGGATGTTATTGCATTTTTTTTCTGGACATTGGTATCTCTGATGTTGACAAGTAAGGTTTCTGTATCCATTGCAAGCCTTATGTATGATTCTCCAGAAGTAATGTATGCTTCTTGGTTTGAATTTTGTCCCTGTATTTAGTGATCATTTGTGCATCGGGTTGAAAGTGCTGAGGCATTTGAGGCTTCTGGTGTTCTTTGAAGGATAGTTTTTTTCATGACTATAACTGTGATATGGTCTCTGCCTCTTCATGTTGTCCTTATTGATTAAATTTTTTACTGCTGGGGATTCTCCTAATGTATTCAAGTGGGCTTTCTTCACCATTCTGCATATTTTCTGCTATAATTCCTAGACCAGTTTGTGCATTATCTGAATGCATGCATGCCTGAGTTTCCTTCCAATTAAATACTCTTGTTGTCCTTTTATAGTTTGTAACTCATGCACAGATTTACAAGCTAATATGATAGTTGGATCCATTTCACTTGACTGAAGGTACTTGGACCTGAATATCTGATTTATTAATCTCCATAACTTTACTGTCAACTATTTCCTACATAATAGAATGGATATCTTTATTTGATACAGTAAACATGCAACTTTTGGTGGAAGTCCTCTTGGAAAGCTTCCATTAGAAACGAGCTTTGAATGGGCATAACGTGAAACCCCCATTTGAAAGTGGGTTGATGATGAGATGGTAGACGCACTTGATTGAAAAAAGTGGGGGCCTTTTTGGGTTTCTCACTATGGTTATTCATTTGAAAAAAAACACTACAGGTAAATCTACTTTTTTCAAATGATGGCGGTATAATTCTTTTGCTTTTGATACTAATGAAATGTCAATGCAAAGTAGATATAATGACCTTGTTGAAGTTGATGAAATGCAACATGACATTTTCCTTGTTTTGTACTTTATTTCAATTTCTTCTTCTTACTGATTTTCTAAGGCATTTAAAGATACTGCTTGTTGGATTTATTCCACCAATGAAGAGAAGTACCATACTGACAGTAGAGATCATAAATGCCATTTCCCGGTTGCCTAAGAGAGAGAACCATTTAGATTTCTTTCTTAGACATATTCTCTTCACTATAATCAACTCCATCAGACTTAGATTTCTTTGTATAATGGTGGGACGAAAAAACTGCGTCAGATATTACTTTAAAGGCGTGGTGAAAAGTACAATGTAAGAGCTTAGCTTGAAAACCAGAAGACAGTCAAGATGCATTAGAAATTCATAATAGCAATGTAACAGCGGCAGAAATTGTCCATTCCAATCACAATACCATTTGCATACAACATACTGCTTATTGTATTTCATGAATACGATGATGAAATGAACACGCAGGACAGAAGATTTTTCATGGAACTGTTCATCTGTTATTTGCTAGACTAACAATAGTGCAGTGTCACCATTTGGTTGATAAGGCCCTGGATAGATGAGTTTCTATTGTAGATTGTCCAAGTGGTTAACAAACAGTCGGCCATGTTGGCATGTAGAAGTAGAATTTCATAGATATTCCAAACTTCGCTATCATATGCTCTACTACCCTCTTCTTGCCTATACTGACTCTTTTCTTTTTCTTTTTTGTTTTTTTTTTTCCTTTTTTCTGTTTTTAGCCTCTTCTCTTTACAAGTAGACTCGTCCTCTTCTCTCGTCTTCCCTTGGCTCAGCTCAGCTTCATTTCTACTCTTCTAGCTCAGGTGATGGCATTATTGTCCTAAAAGTTTCCATGAATAACTGACACATGCAGCTTTCTTGTAAATGCCCAACCATATATATTATATGTACTAGATAACTTTGAATCTCGGGCATTATGTCATGGATGATACTCAGGCACTTATAAGTTGCTTAGAAATGTGATACGTGTCATTACATAAAGTCTAGTTATGATTCTCGGATCTATCATGAACCAAAACTTACACCAATCAAATTGGTAGACATTGTTTTGGTCCTATTTCAACATCTAAACCTCAACCAAACTGGTTTGCTGATTGTGACCTAACCACAATGGTTTATACAATTTGGTCGGTTTAAGTTGAGTCTATACCTGCCATGTGTACAATTTTCTGAGTGCCTGCGTATCAATTGTCCTATACTGCCTGAGTATCATATAAACTCCCCCATATTTGAAGAGAGGTTTGTCCACCAATACCCGCAGCTACACGTGCTAGCCTGTACAATGTTTGTAGCATGTGAGACGAAAATGTGGTGGAGACAAATCTGGAGATGGCAAAATATGAAAAGAAGCCTTGCCTATTATTGATGAAGTATATATTTGCAGATTGAATGTGTACCAGGGTTGAGTTTTCTTTTAAAACATACGTTATTCTTGAATAGTGCATGTACTAACAGTTAGTGTGTACTAACAAGCTTACGAAAATATTTATCCAAAAAAGAGGGATGTAGGCATGAAATATCTAGTTGGGTTTGGAAGAAATTGTACCTGATCACATATTAGGTTGTTGACAAGGTACACCAACTTTATTTTCTACTTTAGGAGATGGATAGCGACGATGAAGACGACGTAGCCGAGACCATGGTGGTGTAAGCAGTGGCCGCATGCGTAGCTGCTGTTGGTGAATATTGCCGTCACTATATGTTAAGAGAACTGGCGCGTCAAGGGGATGATGAGCGGGCAAGGTTTATAAACTCTATCGTGCATGCGAGTGACAATGATTGTTTTACACAGTTGAGGATGAGACGACAATGTTTCTTTTCATTATGTGACGTATTGCGTGACAGAACGCACCTACGCGATACTCGACACGTTAGTCTTGAGGAGCAAGTAGTGATCTTCCTCCATACTATAGGACATAACGTGCGTAATCGTGTGATAGGACACCGATTCATACATTCAGGCGAAACGGTAAGTCATCACTTTCATCGTGTCCTTAATGCGATAGTGTCCTTGTACCCTGATTTTGTGAAGCACGCGAGTACTGAGACCCCCCTAGAGATTCAATCGAATCCTTACTGGCAAACATACTTTCAGGTAACAGTCTCGTCACTGTCGGCCATTTTCCATTTTTGAAGAAGCTAATATTTGTCATATTAACAAGTTATCTGAAATTGTACCAAATCGACGATAGGATTGTGTTGGTGCATTAGACGACACGCATATTCCCGCTCATGTGGAATCATCCCAACATCCAAGCTTTCGCAACCAAAAGGGTATCGTGTCTCAGAATGTACTTGCTGCTTGTTCGTTTAACATGACATTCTTATACGTGCTAGCTGGATGGGAGGGTTCCGCTTCGGATGCACGGGTCCTACATAACGCGCTGACCCGAAGTGATGATCCACTGATTGTACCAAATGGTAATTGTTTCTTGCATGAATGTCATACAACATTCTTCACCCTAAACATCATTCTCAACACACTAACCCCCAAGACCCTAACTTTTACGCAATGTAGGAAAATATTTTGTTGTCGACGCCAGATACGCTCACTCGCCTGGGTTCATAGCACCGTATCGCAGTGTTCGATACCACTTGCATGAATATCGAACTGGGAGAGCACCCATGAACGAGGAGTTGTTCAATTACCGACACGCGCAACTGTGAAATGTCATTGAACGTTGTTTTGGAGTAATGAAGGCACGGTTTCCTATCTTGAAGACGGCTCCGCAATATCCATTTGAAACCCAGGCGAAGATTGTAGTAGCATGTTGTATACTACATAATTTCATTCATTAACAATATGAGGATGGACAAGATTTGGAGGATGCTGGTATAACTGTGGGAGATGCAGAGAACAATCCTACACCAAATGAGATATCAACAATGGATGAGCATCAGTGGCTAGTGCAAGCAACACAACAGGAGAAATCTGCGTGGATTAATGTTCGAGATCAGATTGCAGAGCGAGTGTGGTCTGACGCGCAAACAAATAGTAGGACTACATAGAGTCCTTTATTTATTTGATACATTAATTGATGTTTTTTTGTTGAGAAACACACATACATACATATATATATATATATATATATATATATATATATATATAAGAGAAGACAGTCGATATGAAGTCTGTCATTTTTTGACTTACATATTTGCTCGATACAATTAAATGCTCTTTCTGTAATACGTAGTTGCTAGTATACTATTGAACTTCATTATTCTGTAAGTTGGTTTCTAATTGTTTTTTAATCCACGCAGTAGGTGACATGTCTGAATATTCTGTAAGAGATACACAAACTCCGACGCAGTCCCCAATAAGAATTGCAATTCTGCCGATAAGATGCTCTCCACGCGAGAAGACCGTTAAATCGCTTTCTGAGCCGCTTTCACGCGCTGCAAAAATCAAATGGACCCGGGCCATGGATTCAATTTTATTTGATGCTTTGCTTGAACAGATATCTCTAGGCCAAAAAGCAGATAACGGTTTTAAGAAGGAGGCATATAATGAGGCCGCTGCGGAGGTTTCGAGGAAGACGCAAATTACGGTGAACTGGCAAAACATTCAAAACCGAATGCGGTATCATAAGCGTGAGTACAACGATCTGAAGGACATGCTGGCCGCAAGTGGTTTTGGTTGGGACAACGAGCGTATGGTAGTAACAGCACCCGATGAGGTCTGGGATGAGTACCTGAAGGTAATCATTGCGTACAACCCCTTATATTGTAAATCGGGATTGTATCAAATATGTTTACTAAACTAAAATATTTCTTGATTGTAGTCGCATCCAAGAGCAGAAAGGTTACGTGGCAAGCGGATTGAGCGAATGGACGATTTGGCGGCGATTATTGGTTCGGACCATGCAACAGGCCACTACGCTCAGGGAGGCCAAAACATGGCTGCATTTTCCTCGCGTATTCAGCGAGATTTGAATGAGTCTTGGACTGAGCAGGACGATGATACGGATGTACCCATCAATCTTTCCGAGGATCATCTCGGAGATTCGATTGGGAATTATGACTATTCAAATGAGTCTCGTCGGGCAACTGGAAATCGTTCATTCCATAGCACTCCCAACCGAGCGAGTGGCTCTGAGAGTAGTCATGGTGGGAGTGCTTCTGCAAAACGGATGCGTGCTGCTCGTCCCTGTGACGTCCTTGGCACTTCCCTGGATGGTGTGGCGGAGGCAATGCGAAACTTTGGACTTGGAAAGGAGATGAACCGCACTAGTAAAGTGTTGGATGTCCTCGAGGAGGTTCAGGGACTGACTAACAAAGAGTTTATAGAGGTTGGTCAGATGTTGACTCGGGATAAGCAGCTAGCATCCTTTTTCGTAAATCTTCGCTCGGAGCGGAGGGTGGAGTGGTTGAAAAAAACCTTGTCTGATATGAATGGAGGAAATGGTGGGGGTTCTTCTTGATGGCTTAAAATACTTTTATTACGCATCGAAATCAAAAAATATATTTTGTGGTTTTGTAATAACTATATACTGAAAGGAGATGAACAGTTAGTTTAGTTTCTAATCTTTTTGTGATTCACCTGATATCCGTATTAAATGTTTGTTGGATACTTAGCCAGTATAACATTCTGCTTGCGTTTACATATTTATGATGCTTGCTTAAATGTGATTTTATCAATATATAATCTTCACATGCTTTCATTTCATACGTTATGCGTATTGCATTTTCTCCTATCCTCGTCATATTTATGTGAATGCAGATGGGTAACAGTAAATATTATGTTGTAATCCATGGACGACGACCGGGGATATATATGTCCTGGGATGAGGCACGACTGCATGTGGAGGGATTTAGCGGTGCTAGACATCGATCATTCAAAACATTCCAAGATGCGACCGCATGGTGGAATGCAAACTATGCAAGTTCAAGTAGTGGATTAATTAACTGGGGACGTGGTGAGGTACATTTGCCTACAGATGCTCGGAATTCTGTCCAAGAAATTTCGAGAACCATGATGTGCAAGAGTACACAAACAGATGATGCCACCCTGAATCTCGGGGAAGTGGTGGTAGCATTAGTAGTTGCAATCTTGGTTTTATTCTTCATATTGTATATAATATTTAAGCTGTAGGTTTGGATGGTGTTGAAGAACTTGTTGTTTAAATTTTGGTAGACAATAGATAACTTATGTTCGAACTCTTTGATATGGCATGTATAACTGCATCTTAACTATAAAACTCATTATCTGTATATTGGAGTGTAAATTGTGATTGAATTGCATGCATTGATCCTTTCTTTTATCCATATCTCCCTTAACCTCCATTACTATGAGGTTCCTTACAAATGAAGTCCGGCCTCTTGCTCCCAGTTGCACCAAGGGCCAGGTATGACTACTTGAAACCCGGATTGGTTACCTGTGTCATTTCGTTGGTAACGTGTTTCTGTGTGTAGGCAACAAATGTGTGTTTGGAGGCAACAGAAAGATTAATCGACTTCAATGAGACGCAGCAAATTGTCTAGATTGACAATTTCCTCATCCTTGAGGTTACTCGTGAAGGTGAGATTCCAAACCATGTTAACACCAATTGACACAATGCACCCTATCACCAGGGCTTAACACTGCACTGTCACCCTGAAAAGATTTGGGAAGCTATCTGCGGGTCTGCAACTGCCAACCTGGACATCTTAGCCGAAAGTGAACTTTATCCTTTCCATTAAGCAACTATATATTGCCACAAATCATCTCTAAGGTGAGTTAAAATGCCTCCATCACTTTCAAAGGAGATTCCAATTCTTTTTCTATGATTCTGCATCGATTCAGTGGTGTGGATCAATGAACCATGGGCCTTGCATGAACAAAATTTGCATACATCGGGGTATGGATCATATAGTTCTTCTACAACAAACACTTCTATCCAAGCATTATCTTTTATGATTTTTACTTTGATTTGGCAGATCGCTACATGGCACCTGATATTTCCGTCGAGCATCCCACAAAATGAGTGTAGATGTCTTCTCATTTGCTTTAATAGTCCAAGAGGTGTAGATTCATTTTTATGAAAACACAACGTTTGCTTTTCTTATCACTGATTGTCAGTGCCTGAAATAGTGATTAAACAACTAACTTGCAGATGTTTACTTGCATGAATGTGTGGCTGTTTACTTGCAGATGTTTGAAGGGAGGCCCTCAAATAAGTCAGAATCACCAAAAGCAGTAGCAAATTAGAATGAACACGCAGATTCCTGACCCTCTCTCTCATCTGATTCTCTAGAAGCAATCAAGACGTAAGTAGCCCATATCTCTTTTAAGTCACCTTTCTACATGGATTGAACTTAAAAGGAGGGGTCCTTACTCATGCCTCAGTGGTAGACTCACAAGAGTTTCAACACAGGATCATGGGTTCGAGTACCATGTGTGAATGTTCCCATAGCCCAAAAACCAGAATTATTTAATCTTCAAATTGGCAACGAGTACGTGAGACCACTTATGGTTTAAAAAGGAAAGTTTGCCAACATGGGGCATTCAATATACTGAGTGTGGCCTACCCTATGCATATATTCAGTACAGAGCCCTGGTGATGAACCACCCAAAAACCAGAATGATTTATTCTTCTGCCATGGGCACTTGCTTTGAATGGTTGCAGATAGGGCATTGATGTAGCATTTCTGAAAGAGTCTTTTTCATGGAAAAATTAAATATAAAATAAAATCCCCACGACTCAATTCAGGCTATTTTTTCTGTTTGCTATTTTCGTGCAATCTAAGGCCCTGTTATGTATTTTGTCTGATTGTTATTTTCATGCATCTTGGACCATTCTATTTCTGTTAATTCTGAAGCGAACGATCTGTGTGCAGGTCGGTTTTCATACAACGGCTTCGTTTCTTGATAATATGTTGATTGGGTGGAGAATCTACGCCGTTGAAATGGTAGAATAGAAGGGCCACATCAAATACCCAAAGGTTTCGATGGTGTACATATCGTGATCAATGGACCGTCTATTTTTCTCATTTTATTTTAGGGGACCAATGATAAGCATTTATTTCTCAGTTTATTGTATAATGCGTTTGACCCTACAGTACTGGGTTTCGGTTTGTATGAGTGCCCCTTATGGTTGAGTGATCTAGCATTGAAACTATGGCGTCCACCGTGGACAGATAGTCCACCAAAGATCTGAGCCATAAAATTTATGGATTGACCGTGAATCTACGCCGTTTTGGATACTTGATATCTCTTCACTATATGGACTTTTCATCGTGTAGTGCATGGGCCATTCCAGTCATCCAGTGACCCAGATGTATTGTTAGCATTTTCAAACCATCGATGACCTTTTTACGTCCATCTGGCCCACCTGATCGATGGATGAACTAATTTTGTGGGCGACGTCACATACACAACATGGCCGACTGTTAAACGGCTTAGATCTCATCCAAGCATGTTACTCAATAGCTACTCCTGCGACTGGCTCTCTTAAAGATCATTTTCCAAGCTTTTGAAGAAGAGAAATCGACAAAGCAGGATGAAGGGACATCCACAGCATTTTGGTCCACATGAACTGTGTCACTAAAACTCCATGTGTACGTGCTTGCATTTGCCATTGCTTTCTATCTTCTACATTTTATTTTTCTTGCGAGGCTAGCGAGTTGGCGAGTAATGCAGCTTATCCTAGCCGTGTGTTAGAGTTTCACAAGGAACTCATAGCCAATGATTGGTGAATGGATTGGATGCATCCGTTTAACCGTAAAGAGTTGGAAAGATGGACGACTACTGTTTGTAGATGCAACACACGTAAGTTGTGTACCCGATCAACCAGCCGGGCAGAAATTTTCCTCATGGGAAATATACGGAAGGACCCACATGATGAACGGTTTGGATTTGACTTTTTATCATGTAGTGCATGGGCCACCGAAAGCATGGACCGTGATATCCATAGTTTTTGCACGGTCTGGACTGTGTAAAAATATTTCCAAACATAGCGTGGAATTGGGACGGGACCAGATGAATCCCATCGCACTTAATCCCTTCTAATCCCACTACCCAAACACGCCTAGGTGGTGGGATGGTTGCAATACCACACCACCCAAACATGTCCAGACATTGGTCATTGAATTGGTGACTACACCCAAACCACCGACAGTCCACTGACAGCATTAAATACATCATATCAGCCAATTCCATACACCTCAATACACTTAAACACATTTGCCCAAACAGGGCCTTAGGGAATTGAGAATAGGTTAAGGTTTAGGTTTAAGAAAGCAGGTTTTGGTTCAGGTTCGGTATTGAGTTTAGGTTTCGGTTTTCAAGTTTAGGTTTAGGTTTAGGTTTAGGTTAGGGAGTTGAGATTAGGATTAGGTGTAGGTTTAGGTTAAGGGATTTGAGATTACATTTAGGTTTTAGGTTTAGGTTATAAGTGTAGGTTATAGGTTAGAGGTTTAGGTTTAAGTTAGGTTATAGTTTAAGGTTTAGGTTTAAGAATCGGGTTCGGGTTTAGGTTTGGGGTTTCAAGTTTAGGTTTAGGTTAAGGAGTTGAGATTGGATTAGGATTAGGTGTAGGTGTAGGTTTAGGGATTTGAGAATACATTTAGGTTTTAAGTTTAGGTGATAAGTGTCGGTTATACGTTTAGGTTTAAGTTAGGTTATAGGTTATAGCTTTAGGGCATTGAGAACAGGTTGAGGTCTGGGTTTAGGAAATCGGGTTCAGGTTCGGGATCGGGTTTTCAAGTTTAGGTTTAGGTTTAGGTTTAGGTTAGGGAGTTGAGATTAGGATTAGGTGTAGGTTTAGGTTTAGGTTTGGAGATTTGAGAACACACTTAGGTTTTAGGTTTAGGTTTAGGTTTAGGTTTTAGGTTTAGGTTAAGGTTATAGGTTTAAGTTATAAGTTATAGTTATAGCTTTACGGAATAGAGAATAGGTTTAAGTTTAGGTTTAGGTTTAGGAAATCGGGTTCGGGTTCGAGATCGGGTTTAGGTTTGGATTTTCAAGTTTAGGTTCAGGTTTAGGTTAGGGAGTTGAGATTAGGATTAGGTGTAGGTTTAGGTTTAGGGATTTGAGAATACATTTAGGTTTTAGGTTTAGGTTTAGGTTTTAGTTTATAGGTTTAGGTTATAAGTTATAGCTTTAGGGAATTGAGAATAGGTTAAGGTTTAGGTTAAGGAAATTTGGTTCGAGTTTGGGATCAGGTTTAGGTTTGGGTTTTCAAGTTTAGGTTTAAGTTAAGGAGTTGAGATTAGGATTAAGTATAGGTTTAGGTTTAGGGATTTGAGAATACATTTAGGTTTTAGGTTATAAGTGTAGGTTATAGGTTTAGGTTTAGGTTAGGTTATAGGTTAAGGTTTAAGGAATTGAGAATAGGTTAAGGTTTAGGTTTAGGGATTTGAGAATACATTTAGGTTTTAGGTTATAAGTCTAGGTTATGAGTTTAGGTTTAAGTTAGGTTATAGGTTAAGGTTTAGGTTTAGGGATTTGAGAATACATTTAGGTTTAAGGTTTAGGTTTAGGTTTTAGGTTTAGGTTTAAGTTTAGGTTTAGGTTATAGGTTATAGGTTATAGGTTATAGCTTTAGGGAATTGAGAATAGGTTAAGGTTTAGGTTTAGGAAATCGGGTTCGGGTTCGGGTTCGGTATCGAGTTTAGGTTTCGGTTTTCAAGTTTAGGTTTAAGTTTAGGTTAGGGAGTTGAGATTAGGATTAGGTGTAGGGATTTGAGAATATATTTAGGTTTAGGTTTTACATTTAGGTTTAGGTTATAAGTGTAGGTTATAGGTTTAGGTTTAAGTTAGGTTATAGGTTTATGTTTAGGGAATTGAGAATAGGTTAAGGTTTAGGCTTAGGAAATCGGGTTCGGGTTCGGGTTTAGGTTAAGGCTAAGGAGTTGAGATTAGGATTAGGCGTAGGTTTAAGTTTAGGGATTTGAGAATACATTTAGGTTTTAGGTTTAGGTTTAGGTTTTAGTTTATAGGTTTAGGTTATAGGTTTAGGTTATAGGTTTAGGTTTAGGGTTTAGGTTTAGGTTAAGGTTAGGTTATAGGTTATAAGTTTAGGTTATAGGTTATAGGTTATAGGTTAAGGTTTATGTTATAGGTTTTGGTTAAGGTTATAGGTTATAGCTTTAAGGAATTAAGAATAAGTTAAGGTCTAGTTTTAGGAAATCGGGTTCGGGTTTAAGTTTGGGTTTTCAAGTTTAGGTTTAGGTTTAGGTTACGAAGATGAGATTAGGATTAGGTGTATGTTTAGGTTTAGGGATTTGAGAATACATTTAGGTTTTAGGTTTAGGTTTAGTTTATAGGTTTAGGTTATAGGTTTTGGTTTTGGTTTTAGGTTTAGGTTAAGGTTATAATTTTAGGTTATAGGTTATAGGTTATAGGTTAAGGTTTAGGTCATAGGTTTTGGTTTAGGTTAAGGTTATAGGTTTTGGTTTAGGTTTAGGTTTAGGTTTTAGGTTTAAGTTAAGGTTATAGGTTTAGGTTATAGGTTATAGGTTATAGCTTTAGGGAATTGAGAATAGGTTAAGGTTTAAGTTTAGGAAATCAGGTTCGGGTTCGGGATCGGGTTTAGGTTTGGGTTTTCAAGTTTAGGTTTAGGTTTAGGTTAGGGGCTTGAGATTAGGATTAGGTGTAGGTTTACGTTTAGGGATTTGAGAATACATTTAGGTTTTAGGTTTTAGTTTATAAGTTTAGGTTATAGGTTTTAGGTTTAGGTTAAGGTTAAGGTTAGGTTATAAGTTATAAGTTTAGGTTGCAGGTTATAGGTTATAAGTTAAGGTCTACGTTATAGGTTTTGGTTAAGGTTATAGGTTTAGGTTTAGGTTATATGTTATAGCTTTAGGGAATTGAGAATAGGTCAAAGTTTAGGTTTAGGAAATCAAGTTCGGGTTCAGGATCGGGTTTAGGTTTGGGTTTTCAAGTTTAGGTTTAGGTTAGGGAGTTGAGATTAGGATTAAGTGTAGGTTTAAGTTTAGGGATTTGAGAATACATTTAGGTTTTAGGTTTTAGTTTGTAGGTTTAGGTTTTAGATTTTAGGTTTAGGTTAAGGTTTAGGTTTAGGTTCGGGTTTCGTGTTAAGGTTTAGGTTTCGGTTTAGGTTTTAGGTTTTAGGTTTTAGGTTAAGGTTTAGGTTTAGGTTTTGGTTTAGGTTATAGGTTATAGGTTTAGGTTTAGGTTTTAGGTTTAGGTTAAGGTTATAAGTTTAGGTTATAGGTTATAGGTTATAGGTTATAGGTTATAGGTTAAGGTTTAGGTTTTAGGTTTTGGTTAAGGTTTATGTTTAGGTTTTGGTTATAAGTTATAGGTTATAGCTTTAGGAAATTGAGAATAGGTTAAGGTTTAGGTTTAGAAATTGGGTTCGGGTTCAGGATCGGGTTTAGGTTTGGGTTTTCAAGTTTAGGTTTAGGTTTAGGTTAGGGAGTTGAGATTAGGATTAGGTGTAGGTTTACATTTAGGGATTGAGAATACATTTAGGTTTTAGGTTTAGGTATAGGTTTTAGGTTATAGGTTTAGGTTTAGGTTATAAGTTATAACTTTTGGGAATTGAGAATAGGTTAAGGTTTAGGTTAGTTCGAGTTCGGGATCGGGTTTAGGTTTAGCTTAAGGAGTTGAGATTAGGATTAGGTGTAGGTATTTGAGAATACATTTAGGTTTTAGGTTTATGTTTAGGTTTAAGTTTTAGGTTTAGGTTAAGGTTATAAGTTTAGGTTTAGGTTATAGGCTATGGATTTAGAGAATTGAGAATAGGTTAAGGTGTAGGTTTAGGAAATCGGGTTCGGGTTCGAGATAGGATTTAGGTTTAGGTTTTCAAGTTTAGGTTTAGGTTTAGGTTAGGGGTTGAGATTAAGATTAGGTGTAGGTTTAGGTTTAGGGATTCGAGAATACATTTAGGTTTTAGGTTTAGGTATAGGTTTTAGGTTATAGGTTTAGGTTTAGGTTAAGGTTTAGGTTATAGGTTTTGGTTTAGGGTTAGGTTTAGGTTATAGGTTATAGGTTGTTAGTTATAGCTTTGGGGATTTGAGAATAGGTTTAGGTTATAGGTTTAGGGTGTGGTTTAGGTTAAGGGTGTGGTCCCTGAAAATACAGATATAAACATGGCCTATCAAAATGGCCAGGCTCCTCTAATACTGTCCATAGGAAATGGATAGCCTAATCATGGTCATAACAATGGTTCCCACCTTCCAGGGACCCCCGCTCATCCGAATAGCTCTGATGTACATCTGGGTCTGCTCCATTAATTTCGAGCAAATACAAAAACACAGCCTGTCCAAATGGTCAGGCCCCTCCAATATTGTCCATAGGAATTGGACAGCTTCATCATGGTCATAACAACGGTTTCCACCTTTCAGGGACCCCCGCTCATCCGGATAGCTCCGACGCACATCCGGGTCTGCTCTCTTAATTTTGAGTAAATACAAAAACACGGCCTGTCCAAATGGCCAGGCCCCTTCCAATGCTATCCATAGGAATTGGACAGCTTCATCATGGTCATAACAGCGGTTCCCACCTTCCAGGGACCCCCGCTCATCCGGATAGCTCCGACGCACATCCGGGTCTGCTCTATTAATTTCGAGCAAATACAAAAATACGGCCTGTTCAAATGGTCAGGCCCCTCCAATGCTATCCATAGGAATTAGACAGCTTCATCATGGTCAAAACAGCGATTCCCACCTTTCAAGGACCCCCACTCATCCGGATAGCTCCGATGCACATCAGGGTCTGCAACTCAATCTTAAGTACTAAAGGTTACAGATATTATGGGTCCTTAGTACATCACATGCCCATGTTAGCAGTTCATTGTTATATTTGAGCTCAAACTTCCAACTCCTTCCTATTTTTCTTTAACTCTTATCAAATTAAGAGCAGCATGATAGGTGTGTGTGTGTGTGTGTGTGTGTGTAAACAAACAAAGAAAATAAAACAATTGTACTAACAAATTAGAAAGACAAAAGCTCCTCTTCCTCTAATTTCATAGATTAACAACATGCCCCAAATTTGTAGAGCACAGAAATAACACTATCAAAAAGACAATAGCCGATGTACACATCTTTAAAATGGCTAGCTAGCTACTAAGACCAAACAAAAGCAGGCCAGGCAAAGGCTTGAAAGAGGTTAATTGTGGAAAAGAGTACATTACCCCTTGACCTAATTAGATGTGTCTAATTTGATCAGGATATTTAAGGAACTATGATCGGGAAACAAGTAGATGTGTCTAATATGATCAGGATAACAATTTAAAGATGTATAGGCATTTTCAAGTTCTTATACAGTCATAACTAAGGAAATAAGATCCATGGATGATTTCTCCCTTAGCCACAAGTAGATGTGTCTAATATGATTAGGATATTTAAGGACAATAAACCCTTATTGAGAAATATTTTCAACACAAATTAACTAAGCAAATGAATAGTGAATCCATATAGAATAGGTTATTTGAATTGGTTTATTCATTGAAAGTTGTGCTTTGGAGAGTTGTTTTCCCCTCTTATAAGCTCTTCCTTGCTCCATGCGCTTTGCAAACCCTCTGTTATGTTCTCAAGTTTGTGTTTCCCTGTGAATGTGAGTAGTGCATGATAAATCTTTCTCCTAAATTTGTTCATAGACATTTGATTATTATAGCAATTTGCACTTGCATCGTTTCCATTGGACATGTTTTAAGTTCTAGCTTGATTTAAGAAAAAAAAAAAGGAAAAAAAATTCTCAATTGATAGAACTAAATGCTATCTATAATCTACACTCAAATCATGTCAATTGATCGAAGCTCCTCAGTTCCCTAAAAATGTAATTTATACGTGGAGAGAAACTTTGATACTTTTTAGGTGTAGTGGATAACATGCAGGTACTTATAAATTTCATACATGGAAAATAAATAATTCAAACTAAACTGTTCTAAATTATGGGTCCCAGTTTAGATGTATCATGAACCAACTTATTTGATTATTAGTTTTAGTGGAAATTTTGTTGGGTAGTTAACATAAAAAAAAATATATGCAGGTCCTTGGAAATTAGTTAGAAATTCCACTTCAAAGCTGGTTTGCAAAATCCACTTGATTCCATGGGATTCAAAATCCACATTGCCAAATGAGCCGCTAGTAGCATCTAATGAAAATCCTCAGCTCTCAATAAATACAAGCACGTCAACAAATATCATGATACTATGATGTGAAAAAATTTTGCCAAACGTCATCAAGTTCTACCATGAATATAAAGCTTAGCTACACGTAGAACACATAATTACAAAAGGCTTGTAAGATACGTCAAGAACTGATGATGGTTTTGAGGAGGATACTAAACACACTTGAAGAATGAGTCAAGAAGCACGAAACATTTTCAATAGCGAAGTGGTCTGCCTTATTCACAGAGTTAGCCATCTTTCTCTTTCTCAAATTTGATGCAACCAGCCCACTCTTTGCTTTAAATAATCCATCATTTTTCCCTATCAATGTCACATGAACATCTGATTGCACATCATCTTTTCTATCTAAGACTGATGTATAATTAATAGCTATAATGCATGCAACGAACAACTGTAACGCCCTGAAAATCGGGGGTCGAGCATAAACTCAACTCCCGAGTTCCAACGCATCACTTATGCAACAAAATGAATGATGATTGAATGTTATCGGTATTAGTGCAATGAACATGAGTGAGATTAAGCCAAAACAGCATATCATACTCCAGAGACAGTTAAATTTGCAAGCGGAAGACTGTGATAGATAGATAAAATATATAAACTGTGGTGGGTCTCTAGAGTGTGATAAAGTTACCAGGTTAAATAATTACAAGTATGATTTTAAATTATACTAAGTTATGTAGTGTGATATAGTCAACATCCCTGTAGCCCCGACAATCAAGGCACGGCTCTCATGAAGCTGCCAGAAAACAGCATATACGAGGAAGCATTCTCGTCGTCATAGAAGTCCAGCTCCGCCTCAGAAGTAGCGTCGCCATCTGCAATCAGACAAAGTCTGATGGGTGTTTGGAACACCGTCCCGTATCGTGGGAGTGAGTGATCAACTCAGTGGAACAATAAAGCATAGGTTAACATGTTATCAATTCAGTCAAGCAGTAATAATAAAGCAGTACAATCAAACAATTTTAACTACTCTTATTTAATGCAAGTATGAAATGACATGATGTATGCCCTTGCCAAACCACCCTCATGCGACATCATCTTACGTTCGTGAATACGTCCATCCCTCAGTGCTCCACATCTACCAGGCATATGTAGTGCGATGATGAGCATGATTACCGAGTAATTATTAGTTCATTTCAAACAGTAGTATTGGGAAACTAAGGTACCTCCCTTGTATCATTCCCAAACAGGATCCATTCAAGGGTCGTCAGTCTTAGTTAATCTCATACGATATTATAGTTTGAGAGGCATAGCCAAGGCATCACAAAGGGCTTGTCACCTATCAGCACGGATACAGATCTCACCGTATGCAGCTCAATTGCTGACCGTCAGCTCGAGTACAGGTCTCACCGTACTCGGCTCAATCACTAGCCGTCAGCTCAAATACAGATCTCACCGTACTCGGCTCAACTCATACTCTAGTTGCTGTGAAAGACTCATTGTCAATCACAGACCTTGGAGTATACTCGAAGACACTACAGAGGACTTGTCGCCCGTCAGCATGAGAACAGGTCTCACCGTACTCGGCTCTCGCCGTAAGTATCGACAGCTCGAATATAGTGTCCCATACCACCATAATCGGCTCACGAGTCTGGTTGCTCACTGGTCACAATGGGGAGGCACATGGCCCCAGCGTAGGCCGACAGCTCAACCATAATGTCCCATACCACCATGCCCGGCTCATGAGTCTTAGCGGATCGAGGTACCATGGTTAACGGGATTTCACTGGTAAGTTTGGTACCCTAGGTTCAAGCGGTAGCGTCCAAACATGGTGAACATACATAAGATAGATTGAGTTGCTTGACGAGCTCGGCTAGCTCGAGCGCACAACAAGTTGAATGATATGAAGCGCATAAGGACTTCGTGTGGCCAACCACTATCGTCAACCGCAGTACGACTCGGTTTCGTCGAACACATCTCACGTGGCAAATGGATCATAGCCACAAATCCAATTCTGGTACCGATTGTCTAGACTATAATCATAGCCCTAAACACAATCAATTCCTAACCATAGCATGTGAAGTACAACATGATAACATGGTAATTCAAGAACACTAGCTATCATGTTATAAAGCATGTCATAAAGCATGTTAATAAACAAGTTACAAAGCATGTTCAGAAGCATGTTGTAAAACACTATACAAATAGGGATACAAATACATATATTTCATAAGTGAGTGGTTAGAGTAAACAACCACATGGAGGGTATCATACATGACTCTAAGATAGTTAAGAACCCCATCTCAGCACCTACCTAAGGCACTAACACTTAAGCACTTACACTCAAAAGCAATTTCACCAACACTTGGAATGCACTAATTCAATATACATGACGTATGTTAGAGGAAAGTGTACTAGGGTTGTCCCTTTACCAAACTAGTATTTTATACGTATATATCATATTCATATAGTAGATAATCATGATAATTACATCAGCAAAATTTATACGCATGGGGTATTTTCTAGGATACCCAATTTCGACATACATAGCATTTATAAGGGAACTTGTATTACGGCGATTCCTTTCGCCAAGCAATTATTTTATGCGCATATAATATATTTATACAACAATTAATCATGACAAACACCTCGCTAAAATATACATGTATACGGTACTTCTTACAATACCGTATTTCTACATACATAGTGTTTATTAGTAAACATGTATTTAGGCGAATCCTTTCGCCAAATAAGTATTTTATCCATACGTCATATATCCATATGACAAATAAACATGTCAAACACATTTTCATAAAAAATACATATACGGTATTTTATACGAATACCTAGAGTATGTGAAATTCCAAATTCTACAATTTTAATCGAAGCAGAAAATGGAAAGCACTTTGTACATGTGCAATTGCATGCAGGTCATGAATCTACCATTATCTGACATTGAAAGCGTCGAAAACCGCAACCTATACACCTAAAGTCCTCACCTTTTGTCGTAGAATCGTAACGAAGTCGATAGGTTCGCTAAGCTTCCGTATACTGGAGTTTGGCAACCTAGAGAATGAAACAGGTTAGCTATTTCATAACCTACAACCTATACAACTCTAAAACAGGTTAGGGTTAGGGTTTCTTACCTAAAAATGACGCCGGAATCACCGAGAAAGTGATAAGAATCAGGCGGTGGAGTCCGAATAGCGGCAGGGAACAGCAGCAGGGAGTTCCTCCCACATCTCCCACACTTTCTCTCTCTTTTCCCTCTCTCAATCTAGGTTTTCTCTCAAATTCGGATGGCTGCAATGAGAGAGGGTTTAAGGTCCTTATATAGCCTAAAAACTCACCGAAATAGACTCATGTTCAAAGTATACTTGGGTTACAGCCAAAGGGGGCTGGTTTCAGCTCAACGGAGGACTTCTGGCGGGCCTCCTTTAGCCAAAGGTCGGACTTAAGCTCACCGACACCGGATCTACGTTCTATTAAGTTTTCATTTCAGTCGGATTTTCAGATCATGCATGGCGGACCAGATTCAGTTCAATGGTCAGCGGATCTCGATCGGAGATTCCGAGTACATGTAAATGTACCTGAAATTTTTTCTAATCCGAGGGTGTAATTTGGTCTGATTCTGACGGTCTGGTTGCTTAATACTGATCCACAAACAAAAGGTGCCAGATCACTATTCAAGATATTTATTTTGTAAAGGAAATGGTGGTTTTCACACTCCCTCACTCCGGACGCGATCGAATGGCCGTGGGACATTATCTGGACTTGATTTCCTAGATGGTTGTCGAGCCCAGTGAGGCGGTCCTAAGTCCTTAACCTCGTATTGTTCGGACTCTCGATGTGCCGTCCAGATCAGATACGGAGTTTTAACGTGCTCCCGAGAGCAGTCGGGTAATGAATTTGATCCTAGATTTTAGAGTAGCCTAGCATCAATGATTCTACAAGTTTCGAGTCTTGCAGATCGTATTTAAAGCGATTCAAATGGATTTTATGGCTAATCTAGTTTAGCACTTAGTTAACTTTGTCACATTTCTAAAGGATTTAATCCTAAGTGATTTCCGTCTGAGGTGGTACTTAGTCCTTCGTAGTTTGTATATAGAGTGATCTAAGTTATAATACTTAACTAGTTTAAGATAGTGTCTAGGGTGAAAGTACTTAGGAAAATTGAAAGAACAAGATGGTGAAGGGTTGGATTTGTGAAGGAAATGGGTTCAGAAGCGATTTTTAGACTGTGGGATTCAGTTCTGATAGGTTAATAAGGTGTTAGGATCGACCCATCGCCTAAGGACGTCTAATCCCAAGTTGGCAAAAATCCGGGGTGTTACAATCTACCCCCCTTAAAACAAAATTTCGTCCCTGAAATTGGCTATGGGTAATAAAGAAAGATTTAATTATTTCTTTTGCCTAAGTTTTATTGATTTCAAGTTTCTACGCGTGGTAGGGTATGTACTAGCAGGTTCATTTTAGTCTACCCCCCTTAAAACTTATTTCTTTATCCATTGCTTATACCCTGATGATTTGCTACAATTTATTTCTTTACCTATTTGGAGTCTTGACGACAACTCCCAACAATTTAGAGTAAGATAGCTGTTTTCATTGTTTGACCAACACGGAGAAACGGTAATAGTGGGCTCGATCCCGATATATCGATCATCTACCGGGTCAGGGTAGGAAGCTCATCGTATCACTTCCGAATACGGGTGGATCCTGATCTTCTGCTCGGCCAAGCAGTGAGTCCATTGGTAGTCGCCCAGGATTGAGAATTGGGTCAAGCCGTGAATACTTCGCAGTTGTATATTTTAGTAACTCCGTAGTCCGATCACTCTAAAAGCGTAGGGAATGTCCATCATTGAGAAGCTCAAATTGTCTATATCTAAGGTTACCATTTAGGTCTTAGTTTGAGAGAAGCTGTGATATTATCTATGTCGAAGGAAGTGGTGAATCAAATCTTACTAGATGATCCTAAAATGGTTTCTCATAGTAGAACTTGTTAGGGCTTCTATAATGTGCGTATGTTAACGAGCACCGTTCCGATCCTGGGCCAGTGGAGTAGGGTCCACCACGCTTCCGCTGTGCCACCCAGATCAAAGAGATGCAATAAGTGACCTAACTAGATTAGGCTCATAATGTTCACCCCCCTTAAATTATTTTTTTTTTATTTTTTATTTTCACCCTCAAGGCTTAAGATTTATGTCCTGCTCCATACATCGGAACAAGGTGTAATTTATAACCTATCCTTGACATGAAATGAGATGAGGTCTCCCACTACATCAGTTTTGGTACCTAGGATTATAGAAAGGGGCTATCACGAATGGGTGTGAGTTTGAGGCAAGATACCTAATTCTACCAAGGAATTTTGTCGTGGTCCAGACTTATCCTATTTAATCATGTCTAGCTTAATAGGCAGGCTATCTTTTTACGTTCATAAGCACAATATGTATGCCGACATGGCATGTGATTTGGGACCTAATTCCTAACTGTCTGTTACCCATTTGGGCAATTCCTTAGGCCTAAAAGACAAAGTCTCTATCAGCTATACACTCCTAACACTTTTCAAGGACAAAATTATAAACCTTTAGTTGTAAATGGTCGGGCCAACACGAAAAGTTGTATTAAATGGAACTGTATTGCTAATCCTTCCTCAAGATTGGGAATGACATGTTTGGTATGAGGGTGGGTGGGGATTAAAATTCAGGGTATAGGCTTTGGAAAATGAGTCTGGTGTTGAAAAAGTGTGAGATGGGATTTCCAAACCCCATGATGATGAATTTATAAGTGTAATTTGAAAGGAAAACACGGGATTTACGTTTAACTGCCTACATCCCAAACGTAGTATGGATGATTAGGCCTCCAAGAAAATGGCCGTACACGCTCGAATAGAGCCACGAAAAATGAGGATAAGGGGAAATGGGGAGCTGGAGTTTTTGGTTCTCCACGGATTGGAGTCTCGACAGATGTCGTAGAGGCCCAATAGATAGGGTTTGAAGAAGAAAAATGAATAGATGGGATGGGTTGAGAGCTTACCTGAACTTGAGCTCCAAATGGGGCATGTAAGTGATCAAAAGAAAGAGAATGGAGAGGGTAGGGAGTAGGTTATGTTGTAAATGTTGGAAGAGGATGAGTTGGGCAGGAAATGATGAAATGAGTGATTAGAGGGAAGGTTTGAGAGGTAAAACAGTAAGTCAAAAGAGAAAGGTGGGCTTGGAGGGGCGTTTGAGAGAGAGGAGGCAAAAACGTCGTGAAAAAGGGGTCCCCCAGAAAATTTGGTAGGCACCATACGGGCCTAGGGAAGTTCTATGCCTTTTCTGGCATTTCTAATTAGTCTATTATTTTAATTATTTTTCTAATAGTTCATCATCAAGTATACTTCATCTCTAACAAATTTCATTAGATTTTGTCTTGTAGAAAAATTCTAAAAATTCTAGAAGCAGCAGCTGTCCAAACTAATAACTTTCAGATAGTTGATACAATGATCCATATTTAACTATATTAAATATTTTATTATATTTTTTACTTATTTTTATATGAAACTAGACTTATCAAGGTTAAATTTAGCTTTTGAATCACCTAAATCGGAGTTATAACGAGGGAGATATGACTTTTTGAAGTCGTACCAAAATCATAGAAAATAAGTGGCCGAAAACGGGCCAGCAACGAACTACGGCCCGCCCGGGCCCGCTGTCCGGTACTGCTCCGCCACAGCTCGGTGGTGTTCTCCACCCTCCCAAGAGGCCAATGGTACCCCGGGTCAGCCCCGGGTCCCCCCGGATTGACGCGTGTGGCCCACGACTCCGTTTCGAGTCATTTCGGGTCAAATTGGACGTATCTTGTAATCTGGAATGAGTTATCTGACATATAATATATGATTTTGAGGTAGAACGAGCTAATCTATCCAAATAACCTATTTAATTGGTTAGATTCCAAAGTTTGAATGGTCAAAAGTCTAATTTATACATATATTTACTATTTATAATAACTTTTTGTTTAAGTATTATTTTTCATCATTTATATGTTAGAATTTATATCTGGTATGAAAGGATTTAGAAAAAATTGAAGAATGAAGTGGTGCAAGGAGAGGTTTCAAATGAATTGGGTAAAAAGGGGTTTTAGGCTTTGGTGTTGTGGTTGACCCACAACCTAAGAACATTCATTCTTAGGGAGTGACTCAAACCTATCAACTGATGACCTAGAGGTGATTCGAGATCGTTTCGTGCAATCATTGAGGCCTACGGGTCCAATCTCTACGGTTGGTCTCAACCAATTGTGTTATTTGGTGAAATGAGAGAACCTAAGTCTATTTCAACATTCCATTGCTCCCTCCTAAGTCAGAGTGCGTTATAGTGCGTCGTGTGACCATAACCCAGGTCCAGTTTAATCCAAATTATGCTCTGATACCATCTTGTAACGCCTTGAAAATCGGGGGTCGAGTATAAACTCAACTCCCGAGTTCCAACGCATCACTTATGCAACAAAATGAATGATGATTGAATGTGATCGGTATTAGTGTAATGAACATGAGTGAGATTAAGCCAAAACAGCATATCATACTCCAGAGACAATTAAATTTGCAAGTGGAAGACGGTGATAGATAGATAAAATATATAAACTGTGGTGGGTCTCCAGAGTGTGATAAAGTTACTAGGTTAAATAATTACAAGTATGATTTTAAGTTATACCAAGTTGTGTAGTGTGATCTAGTCAACATCCCTGTAGCCCCGACAATCAAGGCACGACTCTCACGAAGCCGCCAGAAAACAGCATATACGAGGAAGTATTCTCGTCGTCATAGAAGTCCAGCTCCGCCTCAGAAGTAGCGTCGCCATCTGTAATCAAACAAAGTCTGGTGGGTGTTCAGAACACCGTCCCGTATCGTGGGAGTGAGTGATCAACTCAGTGGAATACTAAAGCATAGGTTAACATGTTATCAATTCAGTCAAGCAGTAATGATAAAGTAGTACAATCAAACAATTTTAACTACTCTTATTTAATGCAAGTATGAAATGACATGATGTATGCCCTTGCCAAACCACCCTCATGCGACATCATCTTACGTTCGCGAATGCGTCCATCCCTCAGTGCTCCACATCTACCAGGCATATGCAGTGCAATGATGAGCATGATTACCGAGTAATTATTAGTTCATTTCAAACAGCAGTATTGGGAAACTAAGGTACCTCCCTTGTATCATTCCCAAACATGATCCATTCTAGGGTCGTCAGTCCTAGTTAATCTCATACGATATTATGGTTTGAGAAGCGTAGCGAAGGCATCACAAAGGGCTCGTCACCCGTCAGCACGGATACAGATCTCACTGTATGCGGCTCAATTGCTGACCGTCAACTCGAGTACAGGTCTCACCATACTCGGCTCAATCACTAACCGTCAGCTCGAATACAGGTCTCACCGTACTCAGCTCAACTCATACTCTAGTTGCTGTGAAAGACTCGTCGCCAATCACAGACCCTGGAGTATACTCGAAGACACTACAGAGGACTTGTCGCCCGTCAGCACGAGTACAGGTCTCACCGTACTCGGCTCTCGCCGTATGTATCGACAGCTCGAATATAATGTCCCATACTACCATAATCGGCTCACGAGTCTGGTTGCTCACTGGTCACTACGGGGAGGCACATGGCCCCAGCGTAGGCCGACAGCTCGACCACGGTGTCCCATACCATCATGCTCGACTCATGAGTCTTAGCGGATCGAGGTACCATGGTTAACGGGATTTCACTGGTAAGTTTGGTACCCTAGGTTCAAGCGGTAGCGTCCAAACATGGTGAACATACATAAGACAGATCGGGTTGCTTGACGAGCTCGGCTAGCTCGAGCGCACAACAAGTTGAATGATATGAAGTGCATAACTACTTCATGTGGTGAACCACTATCATCAACCGCAGTACGACTCGGGTTCGTTGAACACATCTCACGTGGCAAATGGATCATAACCACAAATCCAATTCTGGTACCGATTGTCTGGACTATAATCATAGCCCCAAACACAATCAATTCCTAACCATAGCATGTGAAGTACAGCATGATAACATGGTAATTCAAGAACACTAGCAATCATGTTATAAAGCATGTTAATAAACAAGTTACAAAGCATGTTCAAAAGCATGTTGTAAAGCACTATACAAATAGGGATACAAATACATATATTTCATAAGTGAGTGGTTAGAGTAAACAACCACATGGAGGGTATCATACATGACTCTAAGATAGTTGAGAACCCCATCTCAGCACCTACCTAAGGCACTAACACTTAAGCACTTACACTCACAAGCAATTTCACCAACACTTGGAATGCACTAATTCAACATACATGACGTATGTTAGAGGAAAGTGCACTAGGGTTGTCCCTTTACCAAACTAGTATTTTATACATATATATCATATTCATACAGAGAAGTAATCATGATAATTACATCAATGAAAATTTATACGCATGGGGTATTTTCTAGGATACCCAATTTCGACATACATAGCATTTACAAGGGAACTTGTATTACGGCGATTCCTTTCTCCAAGCAATTATTTTATGCGCACATAACATATTTATACAACAATTAATCATGACAAACACCTCGCTAAAATATACATGTATACGGTACTTCTTACAATACCGTATTTCTACATACATAGTGTTTATTAGTAAACATGTATTTAGGCGAATCCTTTCGCCAAATAAGTATTTTATACATACGTCATATATCCATATGACAAATAAACATGTCAAACACATTTTCATAAAAAATATGTATACGGTATTTTATACGAATACCTAGATTATGTGAAATTCCAAATTCTACAATTTTAATCGAAACAGAAAATGGAAAGCACTTTGTACATGTGCAATTGCATGCAGGTCATGAATCTACCATTATCTGACATTGAAAGTGTCGAAAACTGCAACCTATACACCTAAAGTCCTCAACTTTTGTCGTAGAATCGTAACGAAGTCGATAGGTTCGCTAAGCTTCCGTATACTGGAGTTTGGCAACCTAGAGAATGAAACAGGTTAGCTATTTCATAACCTACAACCTATACAACCCTAAAAAAGGTTAGGGTTAGGGTTTCTTACCTAGAAACGATGCCAGAATCGCCGGAAAAGCGATAAGAATCAGGCGGTGGAGCCCGATTAGCGGCAGGGAGTTCCTCCCACATCTCCCACACTTTCTCTCTCTTTTCCCTCTCTCAATCTAGGTTTTCTCTCAAATTCGGATGGCTGCAATGAGAGAGGGTTTAAGGTCCTTATATAGCCTAAAAACTCATCGAAATAGACTCATGTTCAAAGTATACTTGGGTTACAGCCAAAGGGGGCTGCTTTCAGCTCAACGGAGGACTTCTGGCGGGCCTCCTTTAGCCAAAGGTCGGACTTAAGCTCACCGACACCGGATCTACGTTCTATTAAGTTTTCGTTTCAGTCGGATTTCCATATCACGCGTGGCGGACCAGATTCAGTTCAATGTTCAGCGAATCTCGATCGGAGATTCCGAGTACATGTAATTGTACCTGAAATTTTTCCTGATCTGAGGGTATAATTTGGTCTGATTTTGACGGTCTGGTTGCTTAATACTGATCCGCAAACAAAAGGTACTAGATCACTATTCAAGATATTTATTTTGTAAAGGAAATGGTGGTTTTCACACTCCCTCGCTCCGGATGCGATCGAATGGCCGTGGGACATTGTTTGGACTTAATTTCCTAGATGGTTGTCGAGCCCAGTGAGGTGGTCCTAAGTCCTTAACCTCGTATTGTTCGGACTCCCGATGTGCGGTCCAGATCAGATACGGAGTTTCAACGTGCTCCCGAGAGCAGTCGGGTAATGAATTTGATCCTAGATTTTAGGGTAGCCTAGCGTCAATGATTCTACAAGTTTTGGGTCTTGCAGATCGTATTTAAAGCGATTCAAATGGATTTCATGGCTAATCTAGTTTAGCACTTAGTTAACTTTGTCACATTTCTAAAGGATTTAATCCTAAGTGATTTTCGTCTGAGGTGATACTTAGTCCTTCGTAGTTTGTATATAGAGTGATCCAAGTTATAATACTTAACTAGTTTAAGATAGTGTCTAGGGTGAAAGTACTTAGGAAAATTGAAAGAACAAGATGGTGTAGGGTTGGATTTGTGAAGGAAATGGGTTCAGAAGCGATTTTTAGACTGTGGGATTCAGTTCTGATAGGTTAATAAGGTGTTAGGATCGACCCATCGCCAAAGGACGTCTAATCCCAGGTTGGCAAAAATCCGGGGTGTTACAACAACATCCATACAACATTCATTTGACGAATAAATATTCCCAAGCCCCCAAGCTATAGAAAGGGAAGGGTAACACCTGTAAGATTCATAGATAAAAAAGAAAAAATAAAACAGTTGAAATATATGTTTCTCTTTAAAAAAAAAGTAAAGGAAAGGAAGCATAAATAACAAGGGCATAGGTCAAACAAGTACATTGCACGCGCTAACTATGTTATGCTGTCGGAGAGAGAGAAATAGAGAGAGTAGGGGATATCATGCATTTTGCTCGAGGCGATAGTTTGGAGAGTACCCTTCAGGCTGTCAATTTTGAATTGTACAAGTGGGGCCTCAAATCCCAACCCTTCAGCTCATGGCCATGACGGTTAAGAAAGAAAATGTAGCAATGGATTGAGTGCAACAAAAAGGAAGGATCTGGGGAATTCTTAGTGCATGGGTAAACTACTATGAGGCCCATTGTTGAATGGCTGAGCCCCACTGGTACAAACTGAAAACCCAAACAGTACTCAACAAACTGTTAGACCAAGCATTGTATAATACCTCTAGGAAGTATGCATTAAACGAAATCATCTAGCAATGTTTATGTCTTAAGTGTAACAATTAGCCATACATTTCAATCTCATGATTTTGGCTAACTCATTTACTTTCCTAAACTCCCAATCACAAGTATGCATTAAACAAAATCATCTAGCTATTAGTCATATCATGTGTCTTTATATGTATGTATCATGTACGTATTACATATCATTTATACATAAATTTAAATGATACAGAATTTTTTTTTTTAAACACCGGCTTCGATTTCAGAAACCTTTAGTCGTGTTAGGCTTGGGTCTAAAAAACATGGGCTGTTTCAGCTTGGGGCACGCTTGCTGACCCTGACCCAGTCCAGGCCGGCCTATTGAGATCCCTATCTATGCCAAGTTCTCTCTCAACACTAATGTGCACACTATGTTACTTGGACCTCTGAAGTTCATTTTCCATTCTTTAATTGCCCATCAGTTACTTGGCATCAGTAATTTAAGATCATTTTCATGTGCAACTCCATCATTAGCTCACAAGTATCACTCAATCACATCGTTTACAAAAATTATAAGAAAAAAAGTAAAAATATTCCCAAGCTACAATTCACCAGTGTGATGAAATGCATCCACCATATAAGGGGTGTACATGACTCCACTTGGACTGCTCAAACTAACACAGGGTAGTGACTGTTGGATGGTTCTGATCAACCCACAATCTCAATCTTTGATATTTGAGAGTAGATAAATGCAAAAGCTTCCAAAGTAAATGATTAGATTTGCAGACTTCGATCTTACCACACAAGTTGGGTAGTATTGTACTATCTAATAATGAGTTTGTATAATATCAATGCATCCAATCCAATCATCCATCCATGCATATATACATGTCTAACCATCCAACCATCCATCCATGTAAATCAGAAATCCCTAATTCTGGTTGGATCCTCAGATCCCCAAAATCCTAAAATTCCCAAATCCCTAATTTGCAAAATCAGAAAAACTCCAATTCGAGGTCCACATTCAAATCTGTAAGCCCTAAAATCCCTAATTTGTAAAATCAGAAATCCCTAATTTGTAAAATCAGAAATCCCTGATTGGTTGGATCCTCAGATCCCCAAAATCCTCAAATCCCTAATTTGTAAAATCAGAAAAACCCCAATTCGGGGTCCACATTCAAATCTGTAAGCCCTAAAATCCCCAAATCCCAAAATGAGGGTCCACATCAAATCAAATATCCATAAATTACTAAATCTCCAAATTCCTAAATCGGCACTGAGAGAGAGATACCTCACGTTCGACAAATCCCTGTCAACCGAGCTTCAAAGAGAGAGAGAGAGAGAGAGAGAGAGAGAGAGAGAGAGAGGGCGTGCATGGGTAGGGCGTTCGTCGATCAAAGAAACACAAGAAAGGTGAGGGAGACAGAGAGAGAGAGAGGGCGAGAGAGAGGAGAGGGGGACCTGGATTAGATACTGACAGGTTGAGAGAGAGAGAGGATTAGGGCGAGAGAGAGGAGAGGGGAACGCGGATTAGCTATTGACGAGAGAGAGAGAGAGAGAGAGAGAGAGAGAGAGAGAGGATTTGGGTGAGAGAACGAGAGCAGAGGCTCTCTGCTGGATGCTGGACGCCGGACGCGGATTAGATACAGGTTGAGTAGCGAGTTGGCTACTGAAGTGACGTCACCAAATTCTGTGGGGCCCACTATGATGTATGTGTTGTATCCACACCGTCCATCCATTTTGAGATATTATTTTAGGGCGTGACCCAAAGAATGAGGCAGATAAAAACATGTAGTGGACCTCACCACAGAAAACACTGGAGTGAGTGATTCCCACCATTGAAACTATCCTAAGGCCCACCATAATTTTTATTTGAAATCTAACCTATTCAAAAGTTAAAAAAGACATGAAATAAGGTAAAACACAAATATCAACTTGATCTAAAACTTTCGTGGCCTTTAGAAGTTTTTAATGATGGGTGGCACTGTCCCCATTGTTTTCTCTGCTGGGGTCCATTGGAGCTCTGGATTTTAACTAAGGATATTGCCCTAAAATGATCTCTCCAAATGGATGGAAGGTTTGGATATAAAATGTAGATCACGGTGGGGCCCAAAAATGAGAGTTATATAAATATTAGGTGGACCACACCACATGAAAACAATAGTGATTGGATATCCATCATTAAAATCCTCATAAGGCCCACTGTACGGTTTATTTGGCAACCAATATGTTTATTAGGTCATACAGGCCTAGATGAAGGGGAAAAACAAAAATCATCTTGATCCAAAACTTTTATGGCCCCCAGAATGTTTTAAATGGTTGACACTCATTCAAGACTATTTCTTGTAATGTGGTTTATTTCAAATTGGTACATGCCTAATTTTTTTTTTCTGATGTTATAAGATGACCTTTAAAAATAGATGGACATCATGGATTAAACACAAACATCAACTTAATCTGGGGCTCAGATTGGGTAGTGATGGCCCTTACCATGGGGCCCGTCTAAATGTATGTAATTGGTTGCAATGGTAGGTGATTGTATATTTCCTAGTGTTATAGCCTACTCGAGATTTTTCATCTCACATCATAACATTAACCAACAAACATGTGTGATATGGATTTTACAATGCCATTGCAATGGCCATGTAACGACTTAGTTACACAATATACTTACTTTTATGCTCCTTGATGGCTCCACATAGAGAAGAAGTTCGAGGAGTCCACTAGCATCAAAAAATTGAAAAGATAAAAATACTTGGTTACAAATCAAATATAGGGCACATATGGTCTATAAGTGGAGTTAAATGGAAAATGAAAATGGAGGTAAATGAATTGGGAATAAATGACTTACTAGTTATGTTTGGATGGGAGTACATGAAATGTGTTGATGCAGTTTTCCAGCAGACCCTTTGTATAGACCTTTCCTGGACCTATACAAGTATAAAGAAGCACAGAGGAGGCCCTGGCCAATATCGAGTTCTTATACCGTAGGGCAGGATCTCCAGAAAAGAGATGTCAGTCAAGTATTTAGGGTTTCTCAGTGAACGTACCTTAGATAGTGGGAGGTGCCTCTATATTTATAGGAGAACTAGAATACAATTTCAAGACTCTTGCCTGATACATTGGACAGCTGGAGTTGTTTGAATTGTGCATGGCAAAGATCGAATGGTTCCATTCCATCTGAATTCCTGAGGCTGGAGAGTCTAACATATTTGTAAGTCTCCATTAAAATATTCATAATCATTTGTTGGGACCACCGAGATGTGGTTCATAAAATGGTCTACCAGATTAATTAGGAATTCATAATATGATTAAGTAATAAAGGTATCATAGCTATGAAAATGGTCATGTTCTATCACCCATGATGTTTTTGATAAATCTACTCCGTCCATCCGTTTTGTGAACTCATTTTAGAACTTAAGACAAAAAATGAGAAGGATTCAAGAGTCAAGTAGGGGAGATGTACACATGTATGAATGTAGGGAGATGGCATGGGTATCAACCGTCATACTCATGCTGAGCTTTTTGTATTTCCTATAAATATTGTTGTATGAACTTAAAACTAAATAAATCTAATTCTCCAGTGGACCACACAAATGAGATTGATTGCCCACTGTTGAATACTTCATGGGCCCACAACAGTTTAGATCAAGCTAATATTTGTTTTTTTTTTTTTCCCTCCATCCGAGTTTATATGGCTTTATAAACAGGTTGGATGACAAATAAACATTATGGTGGGTCCTAAGAAAGTTTCAATAATATAGTGTGGTCTACTTGAGTGTTGGATCTACCTCATCTTTTTATATTTATAATCTAAAATTATATGACAAAATGTTGATGGGTTGCTTCCTACCACTGTGATTTTCATACTTGCTCCATCTAAAGTCCTATAAGACTATCTCCTATAATGCCTGCCTGGTAACCTGCTCCATCTAAAGTCCTATAAGACTATCTCCTATCGCTCCTCAATTGTTGTGGGACGATGATTTGGATGGTATGAACTTATATACATGTATGACATGTGTAATGGATGGTTCCCAAACCATATGAAAACCTTAACCTTAGATATCTATCATTAATAATTCATACATACTTTCAAGATTAGATCATTTAATGGCCTAAAGTCTTATCAAAGACAATCGGATTCCGTTAGGTATCTGTGAGTTCTGACTAGTATGCTCGTGGAACTAGCTGCAAAAGTTGACGAGTATGCTCGTGGAATGATCAGTGGGTCTGGTTCAACCCTGTTTGAGGAGCTCATGGGAACTCCCCATGAGGTCGAGTTGTGTTGGCCACATCAACACCGTGCATTTGATGGGTCCCCTTTAAATTATAGGATATCCCAAAAATCAACCGTGCACTTGGTGGGGCCCCAACTGAAATTTGGATGCGTCTGAAACTTGGTATGACCCCTCATTCAAGGGGCACACACATAATGGATGCATTGGATTTGTGAACCTAAACCAATGTGGGCCCAAAAAATAATTATGAATGTTTTAATGGAGGGTAACCCCTCTCAACTTTTGTATGTGGTGTGGCCCGCCATAGGATGGTGCATCCGACTGATGGGGTAGATGTTTTACATGCATCATGGTTGGGCCCACAGAGCCATACCAGACGGCCGAAGTTTAGGGCATGAGCCAAAAAATGAGCCAGATTTAAAGTTCAAGTGCACCACACCACAGAAAAAAGGGAATCAAACACCCACTGTTAAAAACTTCTTAGGCCACTATTTACTTTGGTGTGGGCCACTTCAACGTTAGATCTGCCTCATTTTTTGGCTCACGCCTCAAAATGCCATGGTAAAGTAGATGGACGACACGGATATGTCATATACATCATGGTGGGCCCACAAATAATTATAAATATTTTAATGGAGGGTAACCCCTCTCAACTTTTGTATGTGTTGTGGCCCACACAAGTGATAGATTGATTTGGTTTTTAATCCCTGGGCCCACCATGGGATGGTGCATCTGACTGATGGGGTAGATGTTGGACACACATCATGGTGGGGCCCACAGAGCCATACCAGACCCATAGCCAAAATCAGGCGCGCGCTCTTAAAAATGGGCGCCCAAAAAATCCCCAAATCGCTCTCTCACCCAAACCCCTCTCCTATCCCTCTGTCACCCCCTCTCCCCTCTCTCTTTATCTCGATCTCTCACCCTCCACTCTCTCTCTCTCTCTCTCTCTCTCTCTCTCTCTCGCTCTCACACACACACATGGCTGCCTTCGACTCTCTCCAACTGCAGCAACGCGATAACTCATCAGGTATTTCGATCCCCCCATTCTCTCACTCACCACCCTCCCTCTTCCTCTCTCTCTCTCTCTCTCTCTCTCACCGTCCATGAAGATTTGGGCAGCGAGGAGGAAGACGAATGGGACGACCGCTTTTATTCCTTCCTTATCTCCTTGAAAGGTACTCTATCTTCCTCTCTCATTTCCACTTTTAAGGGCCACAAATGGGGCAACAACCATGGCAGTGGCAGCCGTATCCGCCGCTGTCCATGGCCTCCTACATGTTTGAAGAAATGCATCAACCAAGAATCGCTTTGACGATCGCTCTGTCCATGGCCATGAGAGTTTTACTGCTCTGTCCATGGCCCATCTTTTGCACATTCTACACGTGACGTATTTGTGGAAAAGAAATGACTACAACATGTGATCATTTCTCTAATTGGTTTACATTCCAAAAGAGCATACCCATTTTGTACCTGCCTCAAAAATGTTTTGGAATTTAACTGAAGTTAAAGGCAACTAGATTGGCAATGTTCTCTTTTATTTGCTTAACTAATCAGTGACCTACTTTTACAGATATGTTATAGGCATGTAAGAGATCCAAACTCATCATCTGATGCCCAACCTCTGATGGGCCATGTCCCAGAATCACACAAGTGGATGGTCAAAGGAACTTCGGCTGACCTTCTGTAACCACCCTTTTTTCTTTTTCTTTTTTCCTTGTTTCCCCCTAGAAGTCCTCAATATAACACTAGAATTGTTAGATCGTTGATTTTTTCGTATGTTGAAGCAGACGTGCACACATTGGGTGGGCCAGAAGCAGTGCACTGAGTCATACAATATTGTGTAGGGTAGTGGATCAAGTTTCCAACTTTCCAACATCTGATCTTTTTTATCAGGTAATAGAAAAAATGTTAAGGTTTGCTGTAAAAGGCTCAAGCAAGACCATTTCCTGTTAGTTGAACTTTGGCTTCTGCCAAAGCTGTTACCACAATGTGTATGCCTTAGCGGGCAATGGCTAGAGCCTAGGCCAAGCAAAACCAAAATGAATGAAATAGGGTTGACCCAACTACTTCAAAATTAGTGCCCAAACCAACCCAGGCTCCCCTGTGTGACTTTTTTTTTCCCTTTGTTTCTATGCTTGGTTTTTAGAGTTTAAAGTTCTAAACTTCAGGAAAATGAAAAACTGATGTTAACATTTCCCATTTCATTTGATTTATTGTTTGTTATGGTGGTTCCCCTATCCATATTCGAGGAGTGCAGAGCATGAGCTTTACAGATCCTCAGAAGACAAACATTTTATGTGGAATTTAGTTTTTTTTTTTTTTTCTTTTTCTTATTCTTATATAGGTTTCTTATGTATTAGTAATAGTAAGCCTTTGAATGCACACCTGTATGGGGTTTATCTTTCCTTATTGTGGGGGATCTTATGTTTTGATTCAACTGGGTTTTGGAGAATTAGTAGTGGATGTGTGGTGCGTAGATTGCATTTGCATTTGAAGCAGACTGTTAAATGCATTGGATTTTGACTTCGGGTCTGTTGAGGATTGTTGCTAAGTTGAAGGATGTGATTGGTTTGTGCTTTCTAGATCTGCCAATCTCGGAAATGTCGGAGGGAGGAAGCGACCCTTTCCAATTTTCCAATGGATGTAGGTATCTTCACAGGTTTCTTCTGAATTGACGGACACACTTGCAGAACTCTGTAAGATGCATTTAGCCTATGTATGCTCTTTTTTTTTTTTTTAGCATTTGTGGGCTGAATTATTCTTTTTAGTCTTGTTGTTTGGTTTGTAGTATATTAGATTTTGACTGCTTTATTGATCGTCGTGGCTGAATTGGTCTCGGATTTTCAATTGAGAGGTATGCATGGATTTTTAGCTGAGAGGTATGCATGGTATGTCAGTGTGGTTTGCTGCTGAAGCAGATTGGCAAATTCCTTGGATTTTGTCATGATGATGTGTTGAGAATCATTGCTGTCTTGACTCTTGAGGGTGGTGGTTTGTTCTCCCTGGATCTGTTGATCTTGGAAAAGTTGGAGGAGGTGATCCTTTCCAATTTTTCCAAAGTTGTAAGTATCTTCACAGGTTTTCTTTTGCCATTGCCGCCTCATGCTTGTGGAACTTTGCAAGATACATTTATCATTCTTATGATATATTTATCATTCTTACGCTGAAATTCTCAGTTTTCTTTGAATTTCATTGTCTGTTCATGTTTTATAATAGCATTTGTTGATAATTGATATTTGCTTTTAAATTCTGCTTAGATCTATATAAAGGTACACATGCTATGCTAGTTTAGGTTGCATTTTAGTAGATATCCAAGTGTTCAAATGCATTAGATTTGGACATGGGGGAATGATTATAAGTTGCCACAAATTGTGGTACCCTGCATGTAGGTGTCAGTTCTCCAAATTGTTATGTTCTCGATGATACGGGTAGCAGGACTACTCACTTGTGTTTGGTGAATGGGAACTGTTGACCATTTTATAACCATCTATTTTTTTCGTAGGTGTGGCCCATCTCATGAGTGCATGCTGCATTTAGCTTGCTAACTTTATCTTATTTCAAACCCTTAAAATGGTTTTATTATATAGTCTAACTTGGGTGGGATTTAAATTGATGAGCTGCAGGATGAAAGTAGAGGGAAAAGAAATTAGAGCAAAAGCTTCTTGAGTAGCATCTTATGCCCTTTTCTTTTTCTCTAAGAAGGAAGCAATCATAAATACATTCCCATTCTTTACTAGCAGTGTGTCTTCTGAGATTGAGATCTATGGATTTGATGTAAATGAGTGAAACTTAATCTTGTACACATGAATGGTCTTGAGAACTGTTCCTGTACAAGTCTTGGTAGAATAAGCTTTATTCCATGAGTGCTGCATTGGGGCCCACTTGTGTGTGTATGGCATCCAACGTATCTATCAAGGCAGCTTCACCATAGAAGTTATTACTATCCATCAAAGTTGTTGTTATCTATCAAGGTTACTATCCATCAAGTTTTGCCACACCATAAAAGTGTAAATTCAACTAGGAATCTATTTATGTGGAAATTATTCGTTTAAGGTCCTTGACTTGATTGTTTCAGATCTTTGTGTATTGCTTGATGGTCATGTGTTGTTTATGCAGTCACTGGTCCCATGATCATGCTAGGATGTGTGCTTATGCTATTAATTATGTTCCTATATAATGCGCATGCGCGTTTAGTTTCATGTTGATGCAGTGTAGCAATATTGAAGAATGTAGTGTAGTACCCATGGAAGGATCTTGGGAAGCAATCTTTAAGTGCTTACATTTAATAAAATGCACATTTAAGTTATTGCTTATTGTGCTTACTGAAACACTAAAGATTTAAACTGAAGATACAATGGTAGTTCAACACCATTTAGCTATCAAATTGGCATTTAGCAAATAAAATGGCTAGAGGCCTGAATTCAATGAGCAATATCAGATTGTTAAGATCGCAGAATCAAGTGTGAATTTGGGCTACATTCAACAATGGGGCGTCAATTTGTTATTTTGTATGCTCTTTATTTTTTTTAAAGGGTAATTTGTATTTTCTGGGGTTGCCAACTTACCATGCATTTATACCATATGGTGGATGAGAACCAGACATTGCTCATGTTTTAATGGTAGCTACATTTTAGACAACAAATGCTACAAATGTCACACATTTGCTTACTAAATGGGACTCAACAAATTTTATTTATTTTTACTTTTATTTGTAAATTATTCATTTATAAATGGAAAGGGTGAACTTGTGAACACATGGTAGTGACGTAGCATTAGCTAGCAGCTAGAGCAAGAATAGATTTTGGCATAAGTGTGGGAATGCTGAACGAGTGGCACAATTGGTGATATGTACCATATGCATATACTGTTTAATTTCCCCAGAAAACTGAAGTAAAACCTATTCAATCTTAATTCTTTGCCATGAATGAGCTATCTATACCAAATTTCAATTTTTATTTTTATTTTGCCTCACTTTATATCTTTATACAGACTGGATAAAAACTAGAAAACTGAGTTGAAATGCATAAAGTCCAATATGGAAGAAAAATGTGTCTAAAATTGAACCCTTATTGCATTTTTATCACTCTAGGCTACCTAGCCTTGAGAAATTCTAGAAATTCTATACTCCCATAAGTTCTTATTCAAAAACAGGCAGAAGATAGGTGGAATTAATATGTCCATCTCATCTTTCAATCCAAATTGCATTTTTTTATTTTATTTTTTATATTTCGTAAATATGAAAATACTTGTTCTTTAGGCGTCTTTTCTAATACTTTTAGGTGCTTTCTTGTAGTAGCCAAGAAATCAAGTGCATGAAGATTCAAGTACTAGAAATTAGGTGATGCTAGCAATGATCTGCAGATTTTCAATGCTGAGAACTTACAAAGCAACAGTAAAATCTACTACAGGTTTGTTTTCACAACCAAATTTAGGTGGATGCCCTTTTTTGTTGGTGGATTGGTGGTGGCCTTTTTCACCAAGTTGGTGTCTACTTTGAGGCTAAATCATTTTTTTTTTTGAGTTTTACAATACTGAGTAAACTGAGAAAACCTGAAGTTTTTGAAATAAGTTTCTGATGTAGAGTTTGAGAACAAAAAATGTTAGAAATATGAAGAAATTCTATGTCCACATTAAGATGTTTCTTGTTGCTTGATTTTTGCAGGTTCATATGTATGTAGATTCTTAGGAAAAGGTTATAACTCAGTATTAGGTAACACCATTTTAAGCCAGGTTTTTTTTTTCTAAAAAAAAAAGAAAATTTCTTACCAAACAGGTAAGGAACCCATCAGAACATGAACTCAATCCTCGTGTACTGTAGCATTGGACAACCACATTATGATGGTTCAGATGTATAGTTCTGGATTCACCATCCATAAAAACATGTGTACAGTTGAGTGGGAATGAACCATCCATAAACCATGTGTGCAGTTGAGTGAGAATGAAAGGGACTAATTAAGTCTTGCAATAATGTGAAGGTTCATGTAACTTAAACTTTGCATTTTATTCTTAGCTGTCATTGTCACAAGGCCATAAGATCTAAACATTTTAGCCCTATCTATTAGTTGTTGCATGTTAAGGGTGTCTTCATGTGCAAATTTCTACACTTTGCTATACACCAATATGTGAAGACTTCAGCTACATTGTACTTAGTGCTCTTTGCCTCCCGATATAAAGCAATCGTTGTAATTTCTTCATTTCTCTGTGTGTTGTCTTCACTGTAACTTAGCTGCACCGATCCTTTGCAATACTATTGTTTGGTTTTTGGCTTTTTGCTAATCCTTTGCTTTGAGATGACTCAACATTGGGTAGATAAATGGACCCTCCTTGAAACCATAATGATGGTTTGTGATCTGAATTTTTGGTGAGGAAACTTGTTTGACAGTTATGTTGAAGGTGATACTTTTATCCTTCTGTATCATATGTATGCAACTGATGCTTGATGTGGAAATCTGGCCCTTTTGAACCTTCCCTAATTACATAAGTGGTTGAACCAGTTCTGTATGTTACACATAATTTGTCATCCACTAGTTTCTATAAATGAAGATAAGAGGATTGATCTTAACAGTATGGTCGTCATGCACATAGACAGAAAATGCTTGCAATGAATTTATATGAGTATTAGTTAACCTACTGATGAAAACAATGTCTCCGTCCATAATACGTTTATTTATGATTTGACCAACTTTCAAATATGTATGTCCTTTTAAACCTTCCCTAATTGCACAAGTGGCTGAACCATCTTTGTATGTTACACATAATTTGTCATCCACTAGTTTCTGTAAATGAAAATAAGAGAATTGATCTCAACAGTATGGTCGTCATGCACATAGACAAAAAATGCTTGCAATGAATGTTGATGAGTACTTGGTAATTTTAGAGTCCTTGGTTAGGGTTTGGGCTGAAAGTATGAGTGTTGGAGCCGACGCTTTTGGAGTCTGAATTCATTCTTTTGAAAAATAGAAAAATGAGAATATTAGTAAATATGGATTTTCTTGTTAAGAAGAAAATGGAAGATGGATTGAAAAAATATAAAAGAGATTTATTTTTTTCTTCTTCTTCTTTTGCTTCAAGAGAGACGGAGAGGTGAGAGTGGGGAAATCAAGGGAGAGAGTGGGCTTGCATCCATCAGTAGCTATCTATCATCCTTAGCTTTTGAGCCCTTCCAGTGGGGCTGCAATTGGTATTGTTTCACAATAAACCAAACTTTACAACTAAGCTAACAATGAGCTTCTTTCAAAGGATTAAAATTCCATAGGTTGATCAATATATATGATGAAACCCTACTCTCTCACAACAATGTGAGAATAACAGCACTCCAGATATGCATATCCTTTATCTTTCTTGTATGTAGTTACATGTCGAATTTCTTCATTCTTTGATTCATTACACTCAATTCGGGTATGGTTTGGACCAATTCAAGAGACTGTACATTAGGCATTCAATATATAAGATTGGAGTGAGACTGATTAGGCATTTAAATGTGTTGCAGGATGTTGTTTGAATTGCTTGTCCTAACAAGTGCACAAGTTGGGATGGATTGGACTTCTATCTTGAGAAAATGCCATGATTTCAGGTAGTTATTATTGTAATGGAAAGTTAAAAAATTAAAAGAGAGAGATAATGAATTCATGGAAAGAAATGTTCTGTATCATTAGGACTGCTTCCGCCGAGTTCGATGCAGAAATCGTCGCCAACTTCACAGAAAGATAAATAACATCAGTGACCACAGATTACAACCTGGATTTAAACAAGATTTAAGGTGCCATCAACAATGCTAACAAAATCCTCCAGGTCAGATTGTTGATTGGACCTGATTTTATTTAAACGATCTTGATAATCCATTTTATTTAAATCACCAGACTCGGATGTGCGTCGGAGTTATCCGGATGTTGAGCGGGGGTCCTTGGAAGGTGGGAACCGCTGTTATGATCATGATGAAGTTGTCCATTTCCTATGAACAACATTGGAGTGGCCTGGCCATTTGGACAGGCCATGTTTATATCTGTATTTGCTCAAAATTGATGGAGCAGACCCGGATGTGCTCGGAGCTATCCAGATGTTGAGCGGGGGTCCCTGGAAGGTGGGAACCACTGTTATGACCATGATGAAGCTGTCAATTTCCTATGGACAGCATTGGAGTGGCCTCGCCATTTGGACAAGCCGTGTTTATATCTTTACTTGGAGGTACCACACTCTTAACCTATAACCTTAGCCTATTCTCAAATCCCAAAACTTGTAACTACAACCTAAAACTTAACCTAAACCTATATCCTATAACCTAAACTCAATTCCCTAAACTCTAACCTACAACCTAACTTAAACCTATACTTATAACATAAACCTATTCTCAAATCCCAAAACCTATAACCTAAACTCAATTCCCTAAACCTTAACCTATAACCTAACCTAAACCTATACTTATAACCTAAACTTATTCTCAATCCTAAAACCTATAACTACCTAAACCTTAACCAAAAACCTAAACCTATAACCTAAACTCAATTCCCTAAACCTTAACCTTCGCCCTAACCTAAACCTATACTTATAACCAAAACCTATTCTCAAATCCCAAAACCTATAACTTAAACCTAAACCTTAACCTTAACTTATAACCTATAACCTAAACCTATAACCTAAACATAATTCCCTAAACCTTAACCTATAACCTAACCTAAACCTATACTTATAACCTAAACCTATTCTCAAATCCTAAAACCTAACTATAACCTTAACTTAAACATAAAACCTTAACGTAAACCAATACTTATAACCTAAACCTATACTTATAACCTAAACCTATTCTCAAATCCCAAAACTTATAACCTAAACCAAAACATAAACCTTAACCTAAACCTATAACCCAAAACCTAAACCTAAAACCTAAACCTAAACCTATACTTATAACCTATAGCTTAAACCTAAACCTAAAACCCAAAATGTAAACCCGATCTTGAACCCGAACCCGATTTCCTAAACCTAAACCTTAACGTATTCTCAAATCCCTAAACCTAAACCTACACCTAATCCTAATCTCAACTCCCTAACCTAAACCTAAACCTAAACTTGAAAACCCAAACCTAAACCCGATCTCGAACCCGAACCCGATTTCCTAAACCTAAACTTATAACCTTAACCTAAACCTATTCTCAAATCTCAAAACCTATAACCTAAACTTATATAAATTTAACCTAAACCTAAACCTTAACCTATAACCTAAACTCAATTTCATAAACCTTAACCTATAACCTAACCTAAACCTAAACCTATAACACGAACTCGATTTCCTAAACCTAAACCTTAACGTATTCTCAAATCCCTAAACCTAAACCTACACCTAACCCTAATCTCAACTCCCTAACCTAAACCTAAACCTAAACTTAAAACCCGATCCCGAACCCGAACCCGATTTCCTAAACCTAAACTTATAACCTTAACCTAAACCTATTCTCAAATCTCAAAACCTATAACCTAAACCTAAACCTAAACCTATAACCTAAACTCAATTTCCTAAACTTTAACCTATAACCTAACCTAAACCTAAACCTATAACTTTGAACCCGATTTCTAAACATAAACCTTAACGTATTCTCAAATCCCTAAACCTAAACACACCTAATCCTAATCTCAACTCCCTAATAACATAAACCTAAACGTAAACTTGAAAACCCAAACCTAAACCCGATCCAGAACCCGAACCCGATTTTCAAAACCTAAACTTATAACCTTAACCTAAACCTATTCTCAAATCTCAAAACCTATAACCTTAAACTATAACCTTAACTTATAACCTAAACCTATAACCTAAACTAAATTTCCTAAACCTTAACCTATAACCTAACCTAAACTTAAACCTACAACCTGAACCTGATTTCCTAAACCTAAACCTTAACGTATTCTCAAATCCCTAAACCTAAACCTAAACCTACACCTAATCCTAATCTCAACTTCCTAACCTAAACTTGAATACCTAAACTTGAAAACCCAAACCTAAACCCGATCCCGAACCAGAACCAGATTTTCTAAACCTAAACTTATAACCTTAACCTAAACCTATTCTCAAATCCCAAAACCTATAACCTAAACCTAAAACTTAACCTATAACCTAAACCTTAACCTATAACCTTAACTTATAACCTAAACCTAAAACTTAACCTATAACCTAAACCTTAACCTATAACCTTAACTTATAACCTAAACCTATAACCTAAACTCAATTTCCTAAACCTTAACCTATAACCTAACCTAAACCTAATCCTATAACCTGAACCTGATTTCCTAAACGTATTTTCAAATCCCTAAACCTAAACCTACACCTAATCCTAATCTCAACTCCCTAACCTAAACCTAAACATAAACTCGAAAACCCAAACCTAAACCCGATCCCGAACCCGAACCCAATTTCCTAAACCTAAACTTATAACCTTAACCTAAACCTATTCTCAAATCCCAAAACCTATAACCTAAACCTAAACCTATATAACCTTAACCTAAACCTAAAACTTAACCTATAATCTTAACTTATAACCTAAACCTATAGCCTAAAATCAATTTCCTAAACCTTAACCTATAACCTAACCTAAACCTAAACCTATAACCCGAACCTGATTTTCTAAACCTAAGCCTTAACGTATTCTCAAATCCTTAAACCTAAACCTACACCTAATCCTAATCTCAACTCCCTAACCTAACCCTAAACCTAAACTTGAAAACCCAAACCTAAACCCGATCCCGAACCCGAACCCGATTTCCTAAACCTAAACTTATAGGTTAATAGGTTAGGTTTAGGTTAAGGTTTAGGTTTTAGGTTTAGGTTATAAGTTATAGGTTATAGGTTATAAGTTATAGGTTTAGGTAGGGTATTATGTTTATGATGTTAAGCTTATATGTATTTATGTGTGAATGAATGTGATGTGGATAAGATTGTTTATGTTTGCATGAATGCAGTTTATGTTTGGATGAATTTACTAGTTTGGGTTTAGATGGATGTAAATGTGAATATCATGAAATATATTATCTAACAGTTATATATTAGGATGAATATGATGAAATATATTGTAACAGGTGTATATCAAGAATTTTGTGCTGGAATATATTTTTTTTAAAAGAGACTTTTAGCGACAAAAATTTTCGTAGCTAAAAGTTTTGAAAAATATTTTTAGCGACGAACATTTTCATAGCTAAAAGTTATGCAAAGATTTTTTAACGATGAAAGGTTTCGTAACTAAAAGTCTTGCAAAATATTTTTAATGACGAAAATTTTAGTAACTAAAAGTTTTGCAAAATATTTTTAGCGACGAAAATTTTCGTAGCTAAAAGTTTTGGAAAATATTTGTAGCGATGAAAATATTTGTAGCTAAAAGTTTTACAAATATTTTTAGTGATGAAAATTTTCGTCACTAAAAGTTTTGCAACATATTTTTAGCGAGAAAATTTTCGTCGCTAAAAGTTTTGCGAAAATGTTTTAGCGATGAAAATTTTCGTCGCTAAAAGTTTTTTAGGCGACGAAAAATTTCGTCGCTAAAAAGCTTGCCTTTGGCGACGATTCAAAATTTTCGCCGATAAAACCTTTCGTCCTCGATTTTTTAGCAATGAATTTAGCGACAAAAATTTTCGTCGCAAAAACTTTTTAGCTACGAAAATTTGGCTTTTAGCGATGAAAATTTTCGTCACTAAAAGTGTAATTTTTTGTAGTGCCTCTTGTGATGTGAACCCATACTTAGGGTGTAAAGAGACTGATTGTGTAAAAATAGATCCTCGACTTAGTGGTTGCTTTGGTGGTGGGTTATTGATGTGGATTTACCATTCATGGGATGTTTTCGCCTACATGGCCTTGGGGTGAACTCTTTACTGCCCTGATTTAACATTGCCCTACCTATTCCCTTTCTACCGCACCGACTTATTTTATCCCAAGATTTGGTATTTGCCCTTGTGGCTTCGACGATTCATTCCCATACAACCATGCGATGGTATTTTCCTCTGTATTGAATTTGATTAACCACTAGTCGATGAGTTCTATTAAACATTCTAAGATGGGAGAATCTCATGAGCTGGGGATGGTGGTCGTGGGACATTATGCCCGAGCTGTAGGCCTATGTTGGGTGACGAGCCCCTCGTAGTGACCATTGAGTTACTTAAATTGGCTGATTCTAATTGGAATAATAATGGTTTAGCTAATCATGCATTAGTAGCATATTGGCGATGGCGGGTGACTAATTCTGGATGCTATAGCACGTGCCCTTAGGTTCATTGGAGTATCGTTTCGCTAGCTCCTAGACCACTGAATATTAACCTATTTTGATGACTTGGCATCATGCTGTACAAGATATGATACACTGGTGACCAGTCTTTTGCATGGGTGATGAGCCCAAATCCGACTGGATGAGCATCCCTATGTTGATGTGCATTCACGCATCCATGCATTTAAAAAGACCGCATCATGTATTATTTTGGTTGCCTTGTTATTTTTAAGTATGCTTAGCTAAGGCAGTGGTGTGTAATCTTAAGGGGAATTCACACTGAGTTGGCCGCTCATCCATCAAATATATAACCGTACAGGTAACATAGGTGGCTTAAGTGACATTCAGGTTTAGACTTGATGAGGAGCAAGGTACAAGTGTCATAGATGCATGACTGTATTTGCCGAGGGGAGTTGTGCGATCTTGCGACTCCAATTTATATGCATTTATTTGTTTCTCTTGTATAAATTATGAAATTCTTATATTTGTTAATATCGAGACATTGGTTTGTATAAGTCATTATGGGTAGCCTCTTATACATTCTAAATGTAAATGTAAATTTTTCTTTATGTTGATTTGTCCATTCTACGCTAAACTGCTAACTCTGAAAGGTAAAAATAATAATAATATGGAAGTTGGCTCTCTACAAGTTAACACTCAGGCTTTTAGGAAACGAATCATATACTCGGGTCCTAAAAACATGGGGCGTTACAAGAAGCTTGCCTCTTATAGTGTGAAAATTGACTCTCCAGGATTGAACTGTATCTTGACGCTCTTCAACATACTGGGGAGCACATCACCGAATTGCTTTTGACTTGCCATTTTTATATCCCTCCGTGTAAGGGTGGATCGTCCCGATGATCTTTACTATGTTATTACTGAATCATAGTCCATTTTTATTTCAGATATTTATGCCCTTTAGGGCTCTTTTTGGTTCTTGGATGATGGTTTTATCTACCCAATCTTGGGGTAGTAATTTTGATGAAGTTTTGGTATAATCTTTTCTGCTCATATTAAATACTATCATTATTGTTCTCTTTTCTATCTAACATATGGTTTGACTGCTTATGATGATATATTTCACTGTCCGAATGAAGATCTTTAAACTTATATCATTATATGACCTGACTGTTCTATTCTCTTACCATATGTATTATCAATTATCATATATTATTGGAATACTTTTTGGTAAACTCCTTGCCAATAATTGCAAAAAGAGGGAGAAGAAACTTACCCACTAAAACAAATATTTGTTTCTTGCAGAAATTGTTTGTTTCCCTTATTACAGGTTATTCTTGGTAAACACTAAAGGGGGCAGCATGATTTTGTATTACATGTTAAGTCTTGAGTTGTAAATATATATGTTTGATATGCAATTCTTTTGTTTTAGTATGTCATTAGTATGGACCATGACACAGTCGTAGGTTAGGTTGTTTTTGTCACATAATTGATAAAGAGGAAGATTATTAGTACACTTATTTGCACCCATGTTTGTCAATTACGTGACTAGTTGTGTCTTATAGTCAGATGAGTTCTTGACAAGAGAAGACTGGTGACGCAACTGGATCAAAATCATCAAATCCACATTGAAGAGGAAGAAATGCTTCTGCGATCTTGATCTTGCAAATAGATGATCCCAACCCAAATAGGAATACCTCTTAGGTCATCTATTCTAAGCCAAATCTATCCACCTTCGGTAGGAAGAAGATGTCACCGAATGTCACATTCGATATCACCAAAGATACCTTCAGTGTTACCGAAGGGACTCAAAACTATCCAGCAACCTCAAGACTATAATTTGGTATCATCAAATGGATAATTCGGTGACACCAACTGCCACCGACGAACAATGATCGGTGCACCGAAATGGATATATTTTGAATAGTAACTTGAGGGATTAATTTGATACTACCGAATGATATTTTGGTACCATCGAAGCAAGTTCGGTGATACTAAAGGTCACTTCAGGAACAACGTAGACTAGTCGTTTTCTATCCATTGAAAGCTTTTGTATATAAAAGCGCCGTGTAGAAACTTGCAAAATCAGTGGAAAATTGCACCATAGAGTCTTTAGTGTATCCCAAGCTTATCCTAGCCTATTTAGACTTTATTCATATGAGTTCATGTCCTCTTTATTGTGATCCTTCACTTATATGAGCATTCAGAGCACCTATTTAATGAAGAACATGAACTCATTCCTTCTCTAGAGTTCAAAGACCAAACCAATAGGTATATCCTAAGTTCTTTAATACTCTAGAGCATCCATAGGTTGAATCCCTTAGTAAATCTACTCATTATCCTAGATAGGAGATTCAACCAACTTTCATTACCTTGGTCACCTTTTAGGTACATCTTATGTAAGGTTTTTTATCGTGAAGATGAGCCAACAAGTAAATCCAAGCTACGCGATCGGGGGAGCACCGGAAAGCTGATTCAAGCTCGAGTGCACGAAGATCTAGCAACCCAAGAGAAGCTAAAAAAAAAGAGAACTCATTCTAATAAGTGTCATTTTAAGAGTTCACCATTTAGTCTATTTCCTTGTGTAGGATTGGGATTAAGAGTTTGCTATCAATAAACTCGATTAGGTTCCTAGTGTGGGATCTTGGCCAGTGGGCTTAAACGTAGGTGCCTTATGTGGGACCTTGGCTGGTAGGTCTAAATGTAGGTGCCTTGTGTGGGACCTTGGCCAGTGGGCCTAAACAGTAGGTGCCTAGTGTGGGACCTTAGCCGGTGGGCCTAAATGTGGGTTCTAGATGTAGGACATTTTCTCTTGAGTAGAGTATAACTTGCGTCCTTACTGTAGGATTGTAAAGGTTATTGGTAAACCTGTTTAAAATCATTGATAGTGAAATCTGGTGCACTCTGTGATTAAGTGTGGATGGCGGAAATGGAGTAGGCACATAGTCGAACTACTATAAATGCTTGTGTTTGGAATGTTCATTTGCACATCTATTTAGTCATGTTTATATATACTTGAATGTTTAAATTTGTATACATGATGAAATGAATGCTATTCATTAATAGGAAGCACATTCCACACACAAGCTCACAACACTAGGCTAAGTATTATATCTGCATATCTTTAACAACCTTTGTGATTGTATCCTTTAACTGGCTTAGAAGCCATTAGAGTTATATTGCCTTACTAGCCTTAAAATTGAATGATCATTTAAGATAGGCAATCGATTTTTTAAATAGGTAGAAATAATTGGAAAGACCTATCCCCCCCCCCCCCCTCTAGGACATTGCCTCATATTCATTCTTTAGTATCAGCGGTGTAAACCGCAATTTTAATATAAGATTGTACCTCTTTCATTTTCTTTCTTAACCATGCTTTGGTTCAATCATTTGCTTGGATATTCGACTGGGAAACTGTCTGGTCGGCCAAATTGATCTTGTGCATTAATCGCATAATTGTGGTTCACGTTAAGTAGGGGATACTACCTTCAGTGTTGTTTCCTCACTCATGACTGCTCATCGTGTCATTTTAGATCCTCTTTTAGGTTGTCGTTCCATATTATGGTCATTATTCAACCCCAAATCAATTTTTCTTCGCGCTTAAACCAACTTCAGAGGATTGGATGTGGCCATATTATTCTCCATGTTCAATTGAAATAGGTCGGTGTCAATCAACATTGCATCTTTTTCCTTTTAAAAAAATTTCAACAACCCTCGGTCGATATTACCCTAGATAACGTTCTTGAAAATAACACACTTGTTAGTAGAATGAGATTGAGTTTTATGCCATTTGCAGTATTCGGTCTTTTTTAATTCTTCGACCGTTGGTGTCTTATGATTAATGAAAACTTTAATGAACTTCCCGACCAACATTATATCAAAGATTTCATCAGCCCAGGAAATGTCAAATGTATGTCCTTTGAGCTTTTTACGTAGTCGACGCAATCACTTCTGTTTTAACCAACATTGAACGGATAAATGGTTGTTTTTGCACTATTTCCACCACTGCCACATCGTAATTTGGGTCATAATAGTATGTCCTGGCTTATTCTTCTACCTTGTTCCTTCTTGAAGAAGAGCTTCGTGCTGAAATACTTTTCTAATTGAGTCATAAAGACCAGTAAATTCTGTTCCGATAAACTTTTTATAGAGTTTGAATTTTAGACCTTCTTAGACCAGTTGCACAAATTTAGCCTTAATCGTGACTACTTTGCATTGGATTTTGGCTTTTTTAAACCGAGCGATATAGTTTTCAACTTATTCTCCTGGCAACTGCTGAAAGGTGCAATATTGGCCATAGAAATTTCCCTGTCCCTGTAAAAGAACTAGGGGTGAAACTTCTCTTTCATGTATTGCCAATTTTGAATGGAATTTGGCAACAAATTAGAGTACTAAGTAAAAGCTACTGTTGTTAATGAATGAACAAATAGTGATAATTTATAGTAATAATTATTGGCCAATTCGACACATTGCATGGTAAATTGACTTATTTATCTATCCAAAAGCAAGACAATCCCAAGTGCAGGGCTACGATGTAGCTCTAAAATATTTTTAGAAGTAGAACTAAAACTAAAACTAATTATTAAATTGAATTTGATGAAATAATGATTGAAATTAGATAATTTAAAGAAGAAATCAATAAAGAAAAACATTAGAACATCAAGGATCCACATCTGGCCATTCTTAATATCTAATTCACTTGATTCAATTAGATAATTCAACTGGATTCAGAATCCTATCATAGCTGGCTGTATAATGAAGCGGCTAATTCATCATTCACAAATGAAAATAGATGTGAATTTCAATTAATTCAGTTCCCATATAAGGCACCAAAGTATTGATGTAAGAGAATTTAAAGCATCTATTGTACCCTTAGTCTACAACAGAACAATGAATTTTACATATCAATCCTTTGCAAACTAGATAAGCCATTAATCTTAGCCTTCCTAAGCATCTAAACTGACCGAAGTTGACAATGGATCAAAGTAAACCAAAACTAAAGCTATATTTAAACTAATATCAATGAATTGTTCAACACTTAAACCAAATAAATTATTGAATCAAAGTATTCTGTAACTCCTTGCTTTCTCTCCGAAACCCTAAAAGATGTTTAGGAATGTGTAGAAGACCCTTTAAATAGATTTGGAACTCTAATTTTTGCACCTATCTAGAAATTTCACAAACTGACTTAATTTATTTAGTTGCACACGTCGTCGAACTGTCGTGTCGACTGATCGAAGCCATCGATCAAAAGTGCACAAAACTTTCAATAACTAACATTTGAATTTCATCCTCATTTCTACCTTTCAACCCTATTTGTTGACCAGTCAAAACTAGAAAAAAGTATCTACCAAGTTTTCATATAAATCCAAATTTCCATCGATCATTCGAAAGCATCCATCAATTGGTCGAAAGGCTTAAAATTTTTCCATAGAATTTCTATTGTATTTCGAGACAGCTCGATTACTCTCCTCGACCGGTCAACCCATCTTCGATCGGTCTAACCTGCCATCGATTGATCAAATCTATTGATTTCTTCTGTACTTTTGTAGCTTGATTTACAATTGCTTTTTATACTTTGACACTTCCTTTCTTCAGGTCTCGAACTCTTTAAATCACTATTTCCTTCATCCATATCTTCAATCCTTCGTCACCATTCCTTTTAATCTTTAATTCTTCTCCTCTAAGAACATTTATATTCCTGGTTCCCAAGTGTAACGGTCCGCATTCTGATTTACGGTATAAACACATTAATAAAGCCACCCAGAGCTTGCACCCGCCTCTCGATCTAATATGGGCCTTAATGCACTACAAGAAAATAGACCTTTAGCCATAATTTTTTTGCCTTGGTTGAAAAAATGGAGGCTAAATGTATCTTTTAGCCTCGGTTGCTAAGGAACTAAGGCTAAAAGTTCATCTTTCGCCTCAGTTGTATAGGAACCGAGGCTAAAAGTCTACCTTTTAGCCTTAGTTGCATAGGAACTAAGGCGAAAAGTCTACCTTTTTGCCTCAGTTGCTTAGGAACGGAGGCAAAAGTCTATTTTTTAGCCTCAGTTGCATAGGAACCGAGGCGAAAAGTCTATCTTTTAGCTTTAGTTACATAGGAACTGAGGCGAAAAGTCTACCTTTTTACTTCAGTTGCTTAGGAACCAAGGCAAAATGTCTATTTTTTTTAGCCTCAGTTGCATAAGAACCGAGGTGAAAAGTCTATCTTTTAGCCTCAGTTCCATAGGAACCGAGGCAAAAAGTCTACCTTTTAGCCACAGTTGCATAGAAACAAAGGCGAAAAGTCTATTTTTTAGCCTCAGTTGTATAGGAACCGAGGCGAAAAGTCTTCCTTTTAGCCTCGGTTGCATAGGAACCGAGGTGAAAAGTCTACCTTTTAACCTCAGTTGCATAGAATCGAGGCGAAAAGTCTATTTTTTAGCCTTGGTTGTATAGGAACCGAGGCGAAAAGTCTACCTTTTAGCCTTAGTTGCTTAGGAACCGAGGCAAAAAGTCTACCTTTTAGAAAAAGTATGATTTAAAAAAAAAATTGAGAATTGTTAAAAAATTAAGAATTTTTAAAATTTTAAAAATTTTTGAAAAAAAAAATTGACTTTGAGAATCTTGAAAAAAAATTGGAAAATTCTAAAAATTTGAGAAATTTCAAATAATTGAAAATTCTAAAAAAAAAATTAAGAATTTTAAAAACTATTAAGAATTTTTATTTTTTTTTGATAATTTTGAAAAAAATGAGAATTTTGTTTTTTTTTTTTTGATAAATTTTAACAAATTTATAATCTTGAAAAATTTTAGAATTTAAAAAGAAAATTAAGAATCTTAATTTATTTTTTTTCCTCTTTGACAAAACTGTTTTCTGTGGTGGGGTCCATTAGAGGTTTGGATCTGACTCATTCTTTGGATCATGTTCTAAAATGATCTCTTCAAATGGATGGATGGTGTGGATATAACACGTGCATCACGGTGGGGCCTGTAGAAGTTGGTGATGTCGCTACTCGACTTGTCAGTAGCTAATCCGCGGCTACCCCACCCTATATATCTGAAATCCCCAATTTCATTTCTCGGCTTTGATCGAATTCTACAGCTCTCTCTCGCACTTCATGAAACTCCATCTCTGCTAGCTTTTCTCACTCGACCTCAATTCATCCCCACCGAATCGTCTCTCTTCCTAATATCTTTACCTTCCATTCGGAACATCTCTCTCGATCGAGGTAAGTATTGTTAAAATTAGTGATCCGATGCTCCAAATCGAGGATATGGAGAAATTGGAGGCCGAATTGTGGATCTGTGTCGAGAAGGTGCGGCAGAACGTTGAGGAGCGGGATGAGATGATCCGATTCATGTCGAGGAAGGCGGATGATGAGGAGGATGTGAAGGAAGCAGAGATCCATGGGCACGGATTGAAGAGCAGGGCCACGTTTGGTAGGAATGTGGAAGAAGGCGGTGATTTAGGGGAGTATTGCATGGATTTTTCGAGGATTGGGAGAATTAGGGTTTCGCAGGGGTTAGATTCGGTCCCTGAGGCTTGTTTCATGGAGAGAATTATGGAAAGGAATGCTGCTGAAGCGGACGGGATGATAGTTCTTTACAAGTAGAGGAATGACTTTGGGAGGGATTTCTTGCCATCAGCTTCTGTTGCTTGGATGGAACGGTTGAGTGAATGGCAACAGGTTTGTGCTTCTTCTTCTTTCTCTTTCTCAGTTTCAAGAGCGTGTATAACACACACACACACACGCACACACACACACACACAGAGATTCAAACTGATATCAGAGAAGGGAAATCTTACTGTTTCTTAGATCATATGGGGCTTGAAGATAATTAGAATATATGTGTAACAATAGACTTAAGCCTAACTAGGATTTGACATAGTAGATTCACTATTTTGAGTTAGGCTTAAGTGTACTATTACACATATATTATTTCTTAGATCATATGGGGCTTGAAGACAATTAGAATATATGTGTAACAGTAGACTTAAGCCTAACTCAATTTTTATTTTATTTTATTTTCCAGATTTCTATTCCAAATAGAAACTAAAATTTGGTACCTATTGCATATGTAGTGTCACTCAACCTAATATGGTACTATAAAGTACTATGCTACCTAGATGATGATGACATTGCTGGTGTGTCCTTGAATGTTTACATTAGATGGCCTGGTAAAAACATTAGTGCATTTTCAGTTAAACTGATACCTTTTTTTAAAATTAATTTTCCTTTTCTTCAGATACTGAATCTGCTAAGGCATCTAGAAGACAACTAAAAGAGACAATCTACTCAGTGATGTTCCATATGAATGTTCCTGTTGTTTGTGCCATCAATCAGGTAGGGCATTTCTTTCTTACTTAATTTTCTCTTATTAATTGAAGCGCTACATTTTTTAACTTACCATCCAATGTATTCAGATTTGAAGTCTCACACTTGATTCCACTAATGTGTCCACTTTTCATGCAATCTTAGTGTTAATATTTCCCATGTCCTAATCAATTAGATTTCTTTTATATAACTGTCTGGTGGTGAATGGTGATAGACCCACACCCAGCAATAGGTGTGCCTTCCACTTGAAACAGGACTTTGCCCTCTTTGTATCTAACTTCTCAAGAAAATTGTGAATCTGTTTGCTTAAATTCATTTTTTTAACAATTTCTAATGTTCTACTTCCATTTGGTTGCAGTTGCTTCCAAGCCTGTTTGGTGGACATCTAAAAATGAGTTCATCTCATTTTGGTTAATTATAGCTCTTAATAGAGATCTTGATTGTTGCTTATCAAGAATATCATCTCTAGTACATGATTACAATTAATAAAAATGAAGTGAACTCATTGTTATGTGTTTTCCAAACAGGTCCTCTCGGCTCTTTCATCTTTAAGAAGACTAAAGTAACTTACAAGAGAAGAAACATTGATGGGTAGATAAACATTACAAGAGAAGAAAAGTGTTTACTGGGTCTCCATGTTCCCTTTTCCTTTCTTTTTTACTTTCCTTTCTCAGCAGTCCATTAAGATTCAAATTGTAAAGTGTTTCCTGGGTTTCCATGATTTTTTTTAAAATTTTTTTTTCTAATTCTTGTAGGGTGGAATATCAAATGGTGAAATGATAACCATGAGGATAGGTTTCAAGCCTACTTCTACAATTGCAGTAAGTTGGACTCCCTGATAGAACACTTGTACATTCAACATGGATTGAAAAGGGAACACTATGTCAGTCTGATAGCTAATTTTTTTTTCTTTTCTTATCGGACTTGTTATGCAACACTTACAGAGGAAACAACATACAGTGACCAGAGACCGACATGAGACCAAACTCATTGCACGAGGACGCCATGATCCTTGTGTGGTCCCTCGAGGTCTGTTCAGAAACTTCCTTCACAGGGTAACTCCCCCCTGTCATTCAATCTGTCATTTGCTTTCTTGGTCTACATCTAACCTAATTAAACATCATGGAAGAAGATTCATGTTAACAATTGTTTCTTTGGTGTTGCTTTGTCTTAGATGGTGGAAGCCATGGTTGCTTTGGTTATTTTGGATCAACTAATGGTGCAGTATGCACAATGCTAGTTGCTACCCATCAACCCTTGCCTCCAAGAACCCGTGGAGGCACCAAAGCTTGAGGTTTGGTTTACCTGAAACATTGTCCAGTTGTTACTACTTTAAGGTTTCAAATTTTCTTCAGGCAATGTGTGGTTGTAATTTCACTGTTATGTCTCAGCCTTCAAAGCTTTTCAGAGTGATATTTTTATCTCGTTTTTTATTTTATTTCGAAGTCATGAAAACTTTGCAAGATTATGTGAAGTAAATTTTTATGCTTCTATTTAGGTTCTTCTGTGAATCAAATATGTATTTGCAAAATGGTCTTGCTTGTACATCTTGATCATTAACTCTTAGCTTTCTGTAGATTATGGAGAAACTTCTAATTCTGCTGTTGCAGATGTTGATGTTAGTGTTCGTCAGTCAGTCTTTCTATCTCTGCATGGAAATGGAGGTTTCGATGAATTTTTGGCACAGGCTGATAGTTTGAGTGCTATCTTTATTACTCTTAATGATGAGGTATAATTTTTGGCACAACCTGCCAATGACTCTTCTATGAACATTTGAACTATTATCTTTATTTGAAAAATGTTTATGAACATGGGGACATGTTCACTATTTTTTTTTTTCTTTTTTCCATGTCATAGGATTTTGATGTTCGAGAGTTTGTTATATCGATTCTTTGTGATTTTTCTCGAAAAGAATCCGAAGATATGTTCTGCCTACACTTCGTCGCCATCTCATACAATTGTTGATGCATCTTGAGCAAAGGTAATTTGAAAGATATTTGCTTGCCAATAATATTATTGATTTATGGGGAAATGGATGCCCTTTTATTTGTTTCACATCATTATCTTTGAAATATTCAGATCACAACTTTTCTCTTGCTATTTAAGCAGTGCAGATAGCAAATGCAGAGAAGAAAGTGATACACTCTTGGGCTACCTAATTCGCAACCTAATGTTGTATTATATGTAATCGAAAATCGCAGCCTTCATATAAGGAGGTTAGTTTTTTCTAGTTGAATATTTAATACAGAAATGGCATTTTAGTGATGTCCCATTAGTAGGTTGATGTCCTGCAGATGGGTAGCTATGATGCAATGATTATGCAGAAGCTTGCTGCCATGCAGCAGTTGGAACATGAGCTTGAGGCCATCTCTGCCATTGATTACCGGGGAATTTGTTATTCCTAGTGAAGAAGCTCTTGCGGGTCTGTATTGATCTAGTTTAATCACTTCATTGAGGTTGAGTTTAAATGTTGTTAGTGGTTATCTTCCTTTGGCAGGAACGTTTGGAGGATCTAGCAGGTAAAGATGCCCAAGAGAAATTTGATGCTACTATAGAAATCCTTTTACAAGAGCTTCCAGATGAAAGAAATGCCAATAAAAGACTGGATGATTCAAAACAGATACAGGAAAAGTCAAAGAAAAAGAAAAAGAGAGATTATAGAAGAGATAAGAATATAAATATTTGTGGAACCTAATGTTGTGTAAGAATTTGATTGAGTTTGTTTTGAAAACTTTAAGTAGACTGTTGTTAACTATTTTGTTGGTATTATGGCTTTCATGATTGATTGTTTCATGAGTGGATTGAATGAATGGATTAGTAGTTTAAATAAATATTTAAAAAAATTAAACATTTTTAGCCTCAATTTGTAATCGAGGCTTGGATTTAGCCTCGGTTGTTGAGAACTGAGATTAAAAATTTTGATTTAGCCTCATTTCATAAAAACCGAAGCTAAAAAAGTTCTTTTAACCTCACTTAAAGAACCGAGGCTATAAAAGTCATTTTAGCCTCGATTGCTAAAACTGAGGCTAAAGCCTTTAGCCACGGGAGTTTCAACCTCGGTTTGGATAATTGAGGCAAAACTGAGGCTAAAGGCTTTAGCTTCAGTTTTTAACCTTTTTAGCCACTATTTTGAACTGAGGCTAAAGCTCCTTTTTCTTGTAGTGATGGAAGCCAACAAAACAACTGAACAGGGTGGATTTTCCCTGAACCACACATGGGTGCCACATATGACGCATGTGCCCAAGGAGTGCCCACACACACACACACTGCAGAGTGGGATGCAAATAACCCACCTAAGACCCATACCTACCTCATATCTTAGAAAGGACCCTATGATTCGTCGACAAAATGAATGGACAGAGTAGATTTCTCAAAATGTACCTATGGACCCACATCTAAGTGTGTGTACGCAAGGTGCATGTACACCGCAGTGCACCAGATGGTTAGTCACGATCAAACGAATCCCGAAAATGGAGGGATTTCCTACTGTATACAATGTAAACGGACAGAGCCTGTTTGAGAGACTGGTGGTCCACCACCATGATCATCCACGGTGATCTGAACCGTTCATCATGTTCATGGGGAGGATTCGATCAAAACCTAGTCTTTTTCACACCCAACCCAATCAAGAAACAAGACATATCCTCGCCTAATTTCCTTTGGCAAATAACGACAAAGGAAACCAATGAGGTTCCAAGTCTCTACGAAAGGAAATCCAAAGGAGAACATCTAGACTATTCAGAACCGTCTAAAACTAAGATGAAGCACTTTTGATCCCACCCAAGGTGGAGCTTTCTGAAAGAAAATGGAAAGTGGAGCTTTCCGCCGTTTTTCACGTGAGAAATGTATTCTTGGAACCTACGTGCGCAAGACCCCCAAACGTTATGTTCATAGCATGATCGGACAACAAACTCGGTGGACCGGGAATCAACAAACGACAACCTGGTCCGTTCAAAAGAATAGACTCAATTCAGGAAGGGTTAGGAACCAACCTACCATCAAAACAGAGGATTGGCTAGCTGATCAAACACTAAGCGATGGGACCAAGAACAGGTATTCGGAGGAATCGAGGAAGTCCATCTGATAACCCTTCGCTGAAGAAATCCTCCCCAGCACTTTGATCGGACGATGAAGGAGGAACCCAAGAATATAACTGCCTGTGAGAATAGATCACCTTCTTGCTTATGCAAACAGATATTACGAAAGGAAATCACCGGTTTCCTTGTTGCGCAAATAAATTTGCGCAAGAAGAATCGCAGAAGAGTCTAAAGACTCTCATGCCCTATAAATCCTCCTTCCATCCATGATTAGAAGAAACGTAGATAGATAGAGAGAGAGAGAGAGAGAGAGAGAGAGAGAGAGAGAGAGAGAGAGAGAGAACAAGGGAGAGAAAAACAAAAGCAAGAAAGAAGAGAAAGAAGGAGAGATAGTGTTGGAAATTATATAGATTAATGTATTTTCTGTATAATATGGAAACCAAAAAATTACGATAATCAGAAATAAGGACAGGCTGAAGCACGTCTGAAAACGCTGTCCTTAAAGCGTTATTTGCCCCTACTCAAGTAAATTGAGTATGCCGATAGGTTACAGGCAAATAGCTTCTAGGATACGATGAGCCTGATGTGGGTCTGCGTTCAGCAAACACAAAGGCCCACCAAATGGAACTCTATTACACACTTTCTAGCAGTGTTACAATATAGAGAAAATCCCAAAAGAAAGAAAAAGAAAGAGAAAAGTGGTTTTGACCACTGCACTGGTCAGTTCAATTCTTCAGCTACTGGTTCAGTTGAACCGTCCTAGACCACACCGTTGGTCTGTTCTTCAAGCTAAGGTTCAAGCCTTGCTTGTTGCTGGAAGCACTAGAGTATATAATTTGAAAGGAGCTGGCTGTCTCAGTTCTTATGGGTTTGCTGGAGTGAGTTGAGATGGTTTGGAAACCCATCCAGGCCCTCCTTTTATAGGCTCAGATGGCTGGGAGTTATGGTCCAGGGACATAAATCCACTAGCCGTTTTATGACTGTTGGAAACTAGCCGTTATATGGCTGTTGTGAGAGAGCTGACTAGCCGTTTTATAGCTGTTGGGCTAGCCGTTTTATGACTGTTGGCAACAGTTTCTTGCAATTAAGTCCATAGCTGTTACACATTTGTGCAACAGCTATATTTCCAGCCTCTATATAATCAGAGGGACTCTCATTCAGTCCTCTAGATTTTCATCCAACCAACCATCTGCCTTAGCCACTAGTCGCACCGTGAATCGCGCCAGTCCCGCTCCGGTTCACAAAGGGAGCGACCCTCTGCGACATGATGCGCACGTGCGAAGTGCAAAGTACGCCACTAGCGCCTCTACAGCCACACTGCCTCACATGCCCACGCTCTCACACCGAGCCCGTACCCGAGACCAAGACTAAGACCAAGACCTAGATTGAGACCGAGACTGAGACCGAGACCGAGCCCGAGCCCGTGCCCGTGCCCGTGCCCGAGCCCGAGCCTGAGCCTGAGGGCGAGAGCGCGCGCAAGTGTTCCAGTGCTACGCACTGGAACACGCAAGGTCCATAGTCCATGGACTAGGTAGGTAAATATTATAATACTCCACTATTATCATTTAAACTACAAAATTTTCTCTTCGCTTTCCCATGTGGGACTATTCCCAAAAAACCCACAAATGGTATTTTTCAAACAAAATAATATATTATATATATTATTTTTATTATTAAAATATATTTAAAAATTAATATTTTTTCAACAATCGCCCACTTGATTTTTTAAAATATTTTTTTTGATTAAACAAATCTGCCAGAATAATCAGCTTATATGCATAAAAAAAGATATCTTTCGATTTTAATCTTTCCTTCGTGTAAGTATCTCAAAACTCTGTTGAAATGACTGGTAGCCACAGCTTTGAACCAGTTATTCCTAGATAACAAAGTTGGAGAAACCACACACATATTTGCAATGTGTTTGTTAGAGTTCCAACAATCTTGCTCAGCACATTTAATGGCCATGTGCTTATCCTAATTCATGAACGATCCCAAGAGAAAACTCCTAACTCTCATGAGAGACGGCACCATCTCTACGTTCATATAGGTGAAATCCTTCCAGTGTCTCCGTTACTATAAGACACTTGTCCTATGGACTAGATTTCATTAAGAGTTCTCAGACTCAACCCTCTTTCGTAACGCTCAGCACTTATCTATTATAGATGAGGTTTTATAATTTAGTGCTGAAAAACTTTTCACATATCAGTGACTTGTTTTTAACCATTAAACCCAAATTTTTAGATTTTCTAACTTCGGGTTGGGTTACCATCACTGGCGAAACTTTGGTTGAAGAGTTTCAACCCCATCCCTCTAGATGTAGTCTTTACTACCTCTCTCGGTAGAAGTTTAGTAAAAGGATCTGCCAGGTTGTTGCTTGATTTCACATAGGAAATAGCAATGATTCCATCTCGAATCAACTGTCTGGCATAATCATGTCAAAGTCTTATATGTCTAGATTTACCATTATAAGTGCCGCTATAGGCTTTAGCTAATGTGGTCTCACTATCACAATGTAATGACACAGCCGATATAGGCTTTACACAGAAAGGAATTTCTAATAGAAGATCCCTTAGCCACTCAGCCTCTTTGCCAGTTGTAGCCAGAGTGTGTTATGCAGGTCTGTTTCTTGGATCCCCAAGATACAACTACATCTCCTAGGGTGAATACCCACCCTGTAGTAGACTTATTGTCCCCTGCACTCAATATCCAGCTCGCATCAGTATATCCTTCCAATAGGGCCGAAAACTCTGAATAAAATAGTCCTAAGTCTTTGGTTACTTTTAAGTAACCAAGGACTCTACTAATTGCATTCTAGTGTTCAGTACTGAGTTACTAGTAAACCTACTAAGTTTACTCACAACAAATGCGATATCAGGTCTAGTGCATTGCATAGCATACATAAGACTCCCTATAGCACTCGCATATTCTAATTGTGCAACAGTTCTTCCAGTATTTTCGTTTAGCTTGATACTTGGATCAAATGAGGTCTTTGCTTCTTTTATATTTAGATGGTTAAACTTGTACAGTATCTTCTCAATAATGAGATTGACACAAAGCATAACCCCCACATTATTTTTTAACTTTGATACCTAAGATGGTATTAACTTGTCCAAGATCCTTCATTTTAAATACCGAAGATAGAAACCTCTTTATTTCAGTCACACCTTATATTTTATTACTTATTATTAACATGTCATCAACATATAGACAAATAATAACGATACAACTACCATCTACTTTAGAATATATGCATTTGTCAGCTACATTATGCATGAAACCATAAGATAGTATTTTGGAATCAAACGTCTCATGCCATTGTTTTGGTGCTTGTTTTAATCCATACAAAGATTTGACTAATCTACATACTTTGTTTTCATTTTCTGGTAGAACGAATCCTTTAGGTTATTCCATGTATACCTCCTCATTGAGGTCACCATTCAGGAAAGCGGTCTTTACATCCATTTGATGGATGTGAAGATGATATATGGAAGCTAGCATAAATAATATCCTAATGGATGTTATCCTAGCTACAGGTGAGTATGTGTCAAAATAATCTATCCCTTCTTTTTATCTAAAACCCTTAGTTACTAGTCGAGCTTTAAAGGTTTAGATAGTCCCATCAGTGTGATATTTCTTTCTAAATACCCACTTACAACCTATGGGTCTAGAACCTGGCGGTAATTTAACTAGTTCCCATGTTTGATTTGACATTATGGATTCCATTTCATCATTTATAGCTTCTTTCCAGAAAGCTGTGTCTCTAGAGGATATAGCCTCTTTATATGATTTAGGATCATCTTCTATAGTCATCACTATAGGTATTTGTCTTATAACATTTTCTCTATTTGCTTCTACAAGATGGAAAATGATGCGTTGTGAGTCTATGTAGTCATCTCCTAGACTTGTCTCTATTCTTGTTCTTTGACTCCTACGAGGTTCAATAGGAGCTTCCACTATCTGTGGAGCTGTGCTATCTGGTTCTCTATTAGGAGTTTGGATTTCATTATCCTTTGACTCCAAGGATAGTGAGTTCTCAAAGAACTCAACGTCTCTTGATTCTATTATTGTATTAGACTCCATGTCTAGAAGTCTATAAGCTTTACTATTTTGTGCATACCCTACGAAGGCGCACTTAATAGCTCTTGGTCCTAACTTAGTTCTTTTTGGGTCAGGGGTTCTGCAGTATGCAAGACACCCCCACACTTTTAGATATCCTAGGTTAGGTTTTCTACCTCTCCATGTTTCATATGGAGATATTTTATACTTTTTAGACAGTATTCTATTTAGAATATGGCATGCTGCAAGCAGTGCCTCACCGCGTAGACTTAGTGGTAACTTTGCTCTTATCAGCATTGAGTTGACCATTTCTACTAATGTCCTATTCTTCCTTTCAGCTATTCTGTTTTTGTTGAGGTGTGTATGGAGTAGTACATTGATGTATCAGTCCATGTTGTTCACAGAAGTTATCGAATTCATTTGAGAAGTATTCTCCTCCTCTATCGCTACGGAGAATTTTTATCTTCTTATTTAGTTGATTCTCTACTTCTGCTTTATATACTTTAAACATGTTCAATACTTCATCTTTACTCTTTAATAGGTATATATATACATATCTAGAGCAATCATCTATAAAGGTTATGAAGTACCGTTTACCTCCACGAGTAAGAATGCCGTTTAACTCACTGATATCACTGTGCACAAGATCCAACACTTAGGATGATTTTTCAACACTTGAAAAAGGTTTCTTCGTCATTTTGGATCGTATGCACACTTCACATTTTTCGGTTTCATTATCTGTGTAAGAGATTAAACCATTCGTAGTCATGAACTTCAAGGTACTATACCCTATATGGGCTAGTCCATCATGCCACAGTCCAGCGGATTCAACCATATACGCAGAAGTGCTACTTTCATTCAGAGAAAACTTGACCATCCCGTTACAAGCATATCCCTTTCCGACAAAATTTCCATTCTTAGACAGAATCAGTTTACCTGACTCGTACACCACCCTTTTACCTGGTTTTCCCAGAAGATCCCCATAAACTAAGTTTCACCTCATGTCTGGAACGTGCAGTACATTAGTCAAAATCACTTTCTTCCCAGAGGTGAATATCAGTTCGACAGTTCCTTTGCTGACGACCTTCGATCGGACTTCATTATCCATTTGGACTTCTTAACCATCGGTCAATTCCTCATAAGTTTTAAAGGTAGATTTGTCGTAGCACACATATACTGTAGCGGCAGTATCATACCACCAACCTGAAACTTTACCTTGGATGGCATTCACCTCAGTGATCATGGCCACAATATCGCCTTCTTCTACTATACTTGCCTCTTGTTTAGATTTGCGATATCGGCATACTCGAGCATAGTGCCCGATTTTCCCACAGACATAGCATGGGCCTTTGAATTTTCCGTTCTTCTTTTGGGTGTTTTTCTTGAATTTCTCTTTATTAGGTTTCAGGGAATTGTCCTTCTCGGGATGTTTGTTATTAGAGTTCTCTGCTGCATGTACCTTGGATGAGGTATTCCCGTTATCATTCTTTTTAACGTGGTTACAGGATTCTTCCTCAATTCTGAGGTATTTCTGGATTTGTTCCAGTGTGTAGTCCTCAGTTTTATGCAGCAACTTCTTTCTATAGTCTTTCCACATCGGTGGCAATTTGGATATTATAGCCCCGACTTGGAATGATTCAGGAAGATCTATCTTTATCGCTTTGATTTTGTTTACTATTAGCTGTAATTCTTAGATTTGAGGTAGCAGCGGTTTGTTATCTACCATGTTGAAGTCAAAATACCTGGTGATGAGAAACTTGTTGGTACCTTCTTCTTCAGCCTTGTATTTGAACTCTAGAGTGGCCCAGATCTCCTTTGCTGATGACGTCTGTTGGTATAGATCGTACAAACGGCCGGAGAGAGTGTTCAGAATGTGTCCTCAACACAAGAGTTCGTCTTCGGCTCGTTTGGTGCGGGCGGCCACCTGTTCAGGTGTGTCGTCGTTGGTTGCTTCAGGTAGCGCTTGCAGATTTGAATTTAATATATAGTAGATCTTCAGCGCTGTTAGGAGAAATTCCAGCTTGTCTTGTCATCTTGTAAAATTGGTTCTATCGAACTGATCAAGACGTATCAAGTCCTGATTCATCAACTTGATGAATGAAATACTATCAGCTTCCATTACAAAATAACGCTTTAAGATTGTTGAAAATTATATAGATTAATGTATTTTTTGTATAATATGGAAAGCGAAAAATTACGATAATCAGAAATAAGGACAGGCTGAAGCACGTCTGAAAACCCTGTCCTTAAAGCATTATTTCCCCCTACTCAAGTAAATTGAGTATGCCGATAGGTTACAGGCAAATAACTTCTAGGATACAATGAGCCTGATGTGGGTCTGCGTTCAACAAACACAAAGGCCCACTAAATGGAACTCTATTACACACTTTCTGGGAGTATTACAATATAGAGAAAATACCAAAAGAAAGAAAAAGAAAGAGAAAAGTGGTTTTGGCCACTGCACTGATAAGTTCAATTCTTCAGCTACTGGTTCAGTTGAACCGTCCTAGACCACACCATTGGTCTATTCTTCAAGCTAAGGTTTAAGCCTTGCTTATTGCTGGAAGCATTAGAGTATATAATTTGAAAGGAGCTAGCTGTCTCAGTTCTTATGGGTTTGCTGGAGTAAGTTGAGATGGTTTAGAAACCCATCCAGGCCCTCCTTTTATAGGCTCAGATGGCTGGGAGTTATGGTCCAAGGACATAAATCCACTAGCTGTTTTATGATTGTTGGAACTAGTGGTTATATGGCTGTTGTGAGAGAGCTGACTAGCCATTTTATAGCTGTTGGGCTAGCCGTTTTATGACTGTTGGTAACAGTTTCTTGCAATTAAGTCTATAGCTGTTACACATTTGTGCAACAGCTATATTTCCAGCCTCTATATAATCAGATGGACTCTCATTCAGTCCTCTAGATTTTCGTCCAGCCAACTATCTGCCTTAGCCACTAGTCGCGCTCCGGTTCACGAAGAGAGTGACCCTTTGCGACACGATGCGCACGTGCGAAGTGCAGAGTGCGCCACTAGCACCTCTATAGCCACACTGCCTCACATGCCCACGCCCTCGCACCGAGCCCGTGCCTGAGACCAAGACCAAGACCTAGATTGAGACTGAGACTGAGACCGAGACCGGGCCCGAGCCCGTGCCCGAGCCCATGCCCGTGCCCATGCCCGTGCCCCAGCCCGAGCCCGAGCCCGAGCGCGAGCGCGCGTGCGAGTGTTCCAGTGCTACGCACTGGAACACGCAAGGTCCATAGTCCACGGACTAGGTAGGCAAATATTATAATACTCCACTATTATCATTTAAACCACAGAATTTTCTCTTCCCTTTCCCATGTGGGACTATTCCCAAAAAACCCACAAACGGTATTTTTCAAACAAAATAATATATTATATATATTATTTTTATTATTAAAATATATTTAAAAATTAATATTTTTTCAACAGATAGGATGGTTATCTACAGTTGCACGCCGAGCCTCATCTAAAGTCAGGTTCAACTTCTAATTTCCTCCCTCTTTCACACCTATCTTTCTTCAAACTCAATCTATCCATCAACAATAGCATTTTGCTACATCTGATCAAATCAATACAATGTTTGAATGGGCCTAAACATGATAATTTAGGACTTCTATCAATTTGTCTTATATATAAACTGAGTCAAGTCCCTCAACCCTAATCTAACATTAGTCAATTTAAAAGCAGGTGGATTATAATAGAACCTGATCCAAGTATTCAACTTAATAACAGACAACACCATGACCTAATGTGAGGATTTCTTTCCTTTAAGCTTTCATTAATTTAAGTTGATGTGAATTATCATGCCTTTTATTTATTTTCATGTTACTATGATTCTCTCCATGCAATTGTTTAACTTACCATCAACAATTATTTACCCTTTGGGTTATGTTATGTTGTTACTTACGAGTGATCTTCACTATTTTTATATGGAGCGATGGATACAAGCCTTACCCTTGCCTTTACTAATTTTATTGAGTTAACCCTTGCTACTCTTCTCTTATTTGGGTTGGCCATTGCCACTCTCCTCGTTGTTGAGTTAGCCATTGCCACTCTCCTCTTTGTTGAGTTAGCCATTACTACTTTCCTCCTTATTTTATTAGCCATGTGTTATTTAACTTTATGGCTTGGGCACGTACCTTGGAATTCCCAAACCTCTGTAATTTGAATTATCTCCCTATCATTGCAAGTGATGTGTTAAAGGTATCACAACTAGTGACTCAATATTTATCGTGGATGTAATACGTTATGGGTAACGGCCCTCTTGGCTGACACATAATCTCATAGGTTGGTTGGCGTGGTGCACAATCGACGTAAGTAAATCGCTATGTGTGTTACATCACTTCTCAGGATTGGATGTCACAAATAGTCTCTCTATAACACATTGTGGTATGTAAATTCTCCAACCGCATTGTTGTGTCGCCTTGAGATGTTCGAATAAATCAACGTTAATGTTGGACGTGCCGGCGAATCTCCATAGTTATCACTACACCAAAATTGGTTAACTAGAACACGTACGATTTTGGTTCAAAAACGACGTTAAGACATTTTTTATCGCAAACGGTTCTGAGCCGTACTTCAATTCTGAACCGTACTGCTACTTTATTTGGTTACTTTCTCTGTTTTGTTGGTGTGTCTCAATTGAGGGTCGGATATTCTTAGTTTTTATGATGTTGTTTTATTGTTTTATTTTAAAACAGATGGACGGAATGGATTCAGTTAGATAACTCTAAGTGGACCCCACAAGGCCCAAGAGGTACATTGATCTATATGTACCGCAGACTACCGATGGATTTTACCTATTTTCTTACGCCAATAGCCCTAAAACCTCCATTTCATAGACTACACCTCTGTCTCCCTCTCTCATCTTCCTCTCCCTCTCCCTCTCTCAATCTCCCTCTGTTTCGATCTCCCTCTCCCGATCTCAACCCTCTCTCTCAATTTCGATCTAAAGAGCTTGGTGACGTGTGTGGATCTTGTTTCTCTTTGGTAGTCGCTCGTTTGGGTAATTTCGGTAATTTCTCATAAACAACGAGTTATCCTTTTGTCTAGGTATGGAAAGAGTGTAAGTCATCTAGTGGATTTGATGCATTTCAGTGCTTTCCCTTGCAAAAATCGAGTTTCATTAGAGAAACATTGGAAATGTAGTTGAAGTGAGTGGATTTAGAAGATTTTGGTGCTTGATTTGAAGGTTTTTGCCCAATGTTTGAAGTTTTAAAAGTAAGTCGATTGAAGATTTTTAAATTGGACTACAATGCGTTGATTTTATTCATCCAATCTATTGTTTAGCTTGATTTACCATTTCAATTCTTGGCTTTGAAGGTTTTGAGCTTATTCTTGTAGAAATCGAGTGATTCTATTCTGTTATGATCTGAAATCTGTTCATTTAATGGGGTTGAAGTCGTTTATATTATCATAAGGTTTATATGATCTGAAATCTATTCTATTATGCTCATTTGTCAGCATCTGTTCAGTCTTGAATGCAAACCAGACTACCATATGCATTATGGACTATGAGGAACAATATGATCTGTCCAAAGATATTTGTAATATCTTTGGGTCTTCAGTTTGTAGGAGCACATGGTCCTATTATTGAGACCGTTGATCTGATGGTCCCATCCTAGACTGGGGAGTTGCGATACTCTAAAAAGCTCCCGAGAATGAAAATTCTGACCTTTAGTGGTAGCTCTAAATAGAGAGTTCATAAAAGAAATGCAACAATAGCCACATTTAATGGAACTAAAACCAAAAACTGTATAGCTGAGATCAACGCTTCCGATTATATATAAATATATTTGTATTTGAGTTGATAATTAGATTTTATGTTGTATGGGGATAGGACAATGCTTCTGATTGATATCTAGTTGATTGATTGGTAAATAACTTGTTTTCTTAACTGAAAGTTGAATTACTGTTTCGGGTTTGCTTCTATTGGTGTCATTGTTTTAAGAAATGATTGATTAATTCATTTTTGGAGCTAACTGGTCTAGCCCATCTAACTCTATCTAATAAAAAAAATATATGATGTAATTAACAGGTTCATTAGCTCCACACAGCTTCTTCACATGCACCTTTCCACTCAGCACACATGGCAATCTGCCAAGTTTGTGGGACATCTGAATTGAGCATTATGTGGCCTATGATGTGTAGATTGATAATGCGCAAAATTGAGGCTGATCTAGTCATTTAGTGGGCTACAAATGTATGAAAAGTTTGCATGGTTTAAATAAAATTGCCAGTGGTCCATATTCAACATACTCACGCCTCGTGGCCTGACTGATTTTTGCCTATTGTCATCTTCATGCTAGGGGTTGCTTTATGCACCTCTCAGATGCTGGACACATTTGCCATGTTGCATGTGTGCTAAAGGTGATGTGGAGAGGGGTACAAGTATCTTTAGTTTATACACAGATGTGTTTTGTCTCTTTATATCTTTCTTCTTTCTCATTATTTTTTTTTGTTCTCTCTCTGTGTTTTCCTTTTATATGTATGAGAATAAGATGACAAAGAAATTGAATGCATTAGAATGGTTTATAATGGGAAATTTTGTCATCCTCTCTCACTCTCTCTGCCTTTTTTTGGAGGAACATAACTGAAACTACATTAAATCAAGGGAGGGGAATGGATACCCCTGAGCATAAGGAGTGGCGAAGTGCCCCTTAGCTATATTGAACACAATGGAATCAACAACCCTGACTGACTTGGTGAATGAAATGGAAATTTTTAGGATTATTAAAATTTTTATGTGCATGTCTATGCAAATTTATAGATCTCACTCTTGTTTCATATGCCAAATAATTGGCTTTTTTTTATGTGGTTTATGTTTAGCGAATCTTGCCCACATTTGGGCATTCATCTCAGTAAAGGTATTAAAAATGGTTGTATAATCTCCGTGGTAGCTGTTTATACTAGTAAAGATGGTAACCATTACGTGTTATGGAAAAAAAATGGCCTGTAATGGCTGTCATGGCCCCGTAATGGTCCTTTACAAGCTGAAACAGGCTTCATAAAAAATAAAAAATAAATAAAAAGTGGCCTTGACAGCCGTTATGGTCCATATCACTGTGAAAACTACCCTGTCATTTGGAACCACAGAAAGATTTCACAAGTAACTCAACTATTACTACCACCAACAGCAATCTTGTTGGTTCCAACTGCCAATATTCTTTTAGCTACCTACCCAAGAACTAGCTCCAACATGCACCTCCCCTCCATGTTTGCATCACACTGATGGTATGACTCACATTCATATGAAAGCCAAAAAAAAAGGGAAAAACCATAGAATTTGCACTATAAGAAAAATAGGCATTACCGGTGGCCAAAACCGCCCCTAAAAGTCCTAAAAATCGCTGGTATAAGAATTACCGGTGGTCGGGCGGCTGTCGCAAAAGGGGGGCGTCACTGTGTCATTTACTGGCGTTTGCCTATTTTACCGGCGTTTTTTACAGTCGCCGTTAAAACTTCGCGTTTAGCGGCGCCTATTATCATTTACTGGCAACTCTGCTAACTGCCGGTAAAAACTATCAAAGTGACAGTAAAAACCAAAAAAGCGCCGCAAAGTACGAAACGCCGTTAAAAGATATGAGGAAGGTAGGTAAATTTTGCAACAAACGCCGTCAAAATTAACAACAAACGCCACTAAATCACCTACAGTGAAAAAGAAAAAATAATAGAAATAATTAAAAATTCTGCTAGGCTGAATCTTCTAAATCAAAAGACCTTTACAGACTTAAATTAGCATTCAAACACAACCTATAAATCATTTATGACCAACCTCATTTACAGGGGGCCTGAGAATGAAAGGTTACATAATGGACGGAAAATTTAGAGATTGAGACAAGGAAAAGCAGAAGGAAAAAAAACGCACCCCATATGAGGACCTTTGTCAACAACACCCTACCATGCATAGAGGTTAAATAATAAAATAGTATGTACACTCATGATCTAAGTTACACTATCTAAATTTAAAATTTCAGTCATAAATATTTCCTGCAAAAACAACCATACCGAATGAAGTCCATATCCATCCCCATATGAAGCAACAAAGTCCCCTCTGTTACCAATGCTCCACCCCAAATGCTCCACCTTCAGTTACCAATGCAAAGACAAAAGTTTACAAAAAATAAATTTGATATAAAATAAAAGGAACCAATAAATACCTGTAACTAGCAGATGGAGGAGAATAGCTATGAAATTTTTTTATATACAAGTATGTGGACAGATTTTCCTTCCCTTTTTCTTAAAGGATAAAACTGCATCATAAGCATCATAACATGCAACTCAGTATGAGCCTTTTTACAGAAGCATTAACTAGCATGTAACTCAATATGGATGGACCTGAATTCAGCACAAGGAAAGCCATATAGTGGCTTGTACCTAATGAGCAGCTTTGATCATGCATCCATGTAAGCATTGTGGACCCCTGAGCCTACACTCTATATAGTTACTTCCACTTTGAATAAGCATCTTACAACCAAAGATAAATACATAATACAAGTCAAACATTATGGAAACCCTTCGTTATATTGAAGTAATGAAGATTGGTAAGAAAAATAATAATAATAATAATAATAATAAGCCAAGGGTGTGGGGCCCTTGCTTTTGGTGATCCTTACATGGAATGAACTTGCCTTCTTTTGAACCGTAGCATCAAGAAGTGGGGAACCACCTGATGGAAAGCTTGGATATTGCATACCTTCTATCCAGGCCCGTGTTGGATTGTAAGAGAGCTGGGTTGCACAAGCTCGATGCTTTTCGACCTCAATGCATCTGTGTAAGCATTCGATATAAGGATAATTAGTGGTTGAGGTCCATTTCTTGGCTCAAGCAATTATGGACAAGCCAAGCACACATGATTGTATATTTTGATGATCTGAAACATCCCTCTGATGGATCCTTATGTATCTGGATAGACTATGTATTTGGGAATCAAATTCACATGGACATATTCAACCACAATGTGAAATTGCTTAACATGTTATGTGGTTGAATATGTTGCCAGATATATGGACATCTTTCATTTTTGTTCCCAAGATTGGATAACACAAAACGTTCTGTTGTATAAATAATGTCTAGATCAGAAGACTTTACGGGCTCTACAATAGATTGGAGGTGGTGTTTCGGGGGGTAGCTAAAGGCTCACTCCAACGACTATGTACAGTGTGTCTGTGGGAGCTACCTAAGCTGGAGAGTATTTGTGGTGAGGTGTGTTTGCTGACATTGGAGAAACTGAGAGTGAGTGGATGTCTGAAGCTAAATAATCTTCCTCTTCAAGTTCCTTGTGACAATGCTGCTGCTTCTACCACCATTGTTGGTGGGGGTTCTCTAAAGGTGGAAGGCAATTTGGTGTGGTGGGCCAGCGTCAAGTTGGAAGGAGACAACATCAAGGACCATGTCCACTTCAAAGAACGACGCCCTTTCATCAGGCGTTGATAATTCTTCTTTTCAATGGAATGGATCCTCTCTCTCATTTGTTTGTAGACGTGTTTGTTAGCTGACCATAAAGCTGCTGGTGTGAAACTCCATCTTTCTATATTGAAGAGCATTCAACTGCCATAGAAGAATGGAGTATTGGTAAAAAGTTATAAAACATACAGAACCATTTGAAATTGAAGAATAACTACAGGGTCAACAGTAAAATAGATACCGAAGCAAGAAAATCATGAATGTGGGATTCCTTCATAGCATATGTTGCATTTTTCACCAATGCCTGGCCAAAATATTCAATAGTAATCATCAACAGAAGTAACTGAGCATTGTAGCTTAACAACCAACAATAAACATGCCCAGTAAGAAATCTAGATATTACAAAAAGAAACCGACTATTCTTATGTTTTCTAGTGAGATGCACCCATTCTTATTTGGCTCCAATAGTGCAAATTGCTCTTTCATATAGAAAAGCTCATCCACAGTCAATGTCTTTGCAAGAGCCTGTTGCAAATGTGAACGAAATGAAATCTAAGTATGTAACATAATCAGTGAACTAAGACAGTTTCTTTGTAGTCATCAGATTTGGTTTAAATGTGTATAAAAAATTTTAAAAGAAGAAGAAGAAGGAGGAGAAGAAGGTGATGCAGTAATGCAAACTTAAAGAACCAGAACAGAGCAAGGCCTCAAATTTGAAAGAAGGATTATGCTTCAAAAGAACCTAATTATAATTTTATGTACTAAATGTTTCCCCCACCCACCTCCAATCTATGTATAAAGAACTTCATTTTTTTCAAACAATACCCATCCCGGGCATGACCTGCACATCTGTGCTAAACACATTGAAATAGCTGGTAGGTTAAAATCCAAGTTCATGGTCTTGTTCATTTACAAGCACCATCCACATTGAAATAGCTAGTAGGGTAAAATCTAAGTTCTGTGCCAATCCCTAAAAGAAATCGATGCTGAATAGAAAACAAACTACATCAAGAATTTACTGTAAAAATAAAAATTAAAAATAAAAATAAAAAATAAAAAAGAGCAGGGAAGGATGAGCAAAGATAATTTCCAACAGGAGATCAGAGTCACATGTAAGCAATTGCACCAAATAAGAAAAATGGCCAACTCACACCACCTATTTATAAGAAGTGCTCTCCTAAGGATTCCAATTGCAGAACAAGAAATAGTAGCACTTCAGCTTAATCCATGTAGTAGAACTGGCTACTTAAGAAAACAACATGGAGCTATGTTGGGCATTTCATGTCCAGTCCATTTAAATCAAACACAATTGTTACCTTGACCTAATTTTGCAGCTATATTATTAAAGGCCATGTATGTTATTTAACCATGTGTGATCGTTCTTATCTGAAGAAACTTGCTTTTCAATACCTAGAAGACCTCAAAAACGAATTTGAGAAAGTCAATGGGAGTCAAATAGAAACTGCTGCCAGGCCCTATGCTTTTATTAAATTTGGTATGTCTTCTACACCTATTGTTCTATTTGTCTTCTATACATCTTGTCCTATTCCATACATTTTTTTTTCTTTTTGCTTGTCCTATTCCATACATGCATTACTTAATATCAGATCAATCTTTGTTCTAATCCCTTGTTGTTTCTTTTGCAGGATTGCTGATTTTTCTTTTTCTTTTTTCTTTTTATTTTAAAGATACATTCATACAGAAAACTGGTTGTACCATAACTTGTGATACAGTTGACTATCTTGGCATTTCTCTGAGCTTGTTTGAAAGTAAATCTTTGCAAAGAACATCGAAAATACAAGATGTCGGCTTGCATTTGGATTTTGCAATCATGCTGAATTTCAATCATCATCTTGATGTAGATGAAATTAATAAAAACTAGGATGAATTAAGCAAGTTTGAGGTCTTGTTGTTTTTAATGATAGTTCTCAGCATTCAGTGAGAAATACATACCCACAATAGTCACACATATGGTGACAATTATGAGAATAAGGCTAGCCCTCTCAATTTTGAACAGAGTCGGGCCTGGCTGACAGTAGTAAAAATTTTGAATAGATCCACCAATTTTCCACTCAAAATCCAAGATAAAGACAACCCTAGGCCTGGCCTGTTGACAGCCTTATCAGTATAATTCACTAAGACTTGTTCCAACTTCCAACACAGTCCGATTTTGGAACATGAATTACTCAGCGACTTGTTTCTTTGACCACTAAAACACTTTCTTTTACCATCGCCTACCAAAACCAAGTTGACTCACTTCCGCAAATAGATGGTTGAGAAAAATATAAAACAGTTGATGCATCCCAGTGGTGGTCAAGGAAAAGTACCTGGCTAGTTCAAAACTCTCCGCTTTCAAGTTAACTGCATCACCAGTGGTCAACTTTCGATTGAAAAAAACCTTGGGCAGGCCCCACTTCTATAATACCCTCAGGGCTAGAGAAACCAATACATATCCCTAGGGCCGAGAATCACATAATTCCTCATTATTGAATGCATAAGATAAATGCGTCCAACCTCCGAAGATGATAACAAAGCAAATCTCTGATATAAACAATTTCTTGCAACCAAGTAATCTGACAAGGCTCAGTGGTAGACTCACAAGAGTTCTAACAATGAGGTCATGGGTTTGAGTACCCATTGTGGTGTGTGGGTGGTTGTGTGTGTGTTAAAAAAAAGTTATCTGATAAGGCAAAGAAAACCTGTAGTCCGACCAAAGGACCAAGCATAGAGGACTATCTAGATGAAAAAAGAATCATAAACGACCAACTGATGTACCAGCTGCAAATCTAAGATGTACCAGTTGATTTTAAAAAATCTTTAAAGAGTTTTGGTTGCTGCCTATCTAGCAACGACACAAAATCTTTTAAAATTCTTGTCAAGCACATATCTACAGCACTTTAGGACAAGACCTGATGAAGTAGGAGACAGTTTAATATCATTTACTTTTCTATTCTCTCCCTCTTACCTATTGTGCTATGCTATTAGCTCATTTAAATACTTACTAGGAATTTTTCTATTGCTGGAAGTCTTATACAACTTTTGTCTATGTAAAACAGTTACAGAGTTGCTATTACTACAGGAGCCAACTACCAATGAAATCATTTGGAAGTGCACCAAGCTTCAACATTTTGAAATTCAACAATAGTTCGACAAACGTTGGAAGCAACATACTAACCTTCTCTAGTTGCACTGCCACACCATCCCAGTTTTGCAAATAATCAGTTAATCATCCTCAATGGGACTGAAATTGCAGTTGATAAAATATTAACACCCAAATGAAGGAAGAATGTCCAAACTTCTGAAAAAATTTCAACAAACAACAGTTCGAGGGAGTTGGCAAAGGAAGTAGACCCAACAAAAGAAGCAAACAGGGAATATAAAATCAACTAATCTGATACAAATCTAGAGACTCCCCTAGAGCTAGAAATGATGATAGAAATATAACTTCCAGAGTGGCAGCATAAATTTCCTTACAGATGCTTTGTCAAATATACTGAGTCCAACACCAATAGTAAAGACAAGAAGGCACTGTCAAATATACTCATTTTTTTATAACACCCCAGAAGGTCCAAATGGTTCTCCTTACCGAAAATGTGATGCAATACTCTCAGCCATGCATAAACTTTGTAGAAAGGGTGAGCGAGCCTCATTGTACTAGTGTTTTCATCTATTTTGGTTAAAAATCATTATAGATGGTCCATATTCACCACATGCATGTGGCTAACCACTAACTGGATAAGTGGAGCAACATGACTTTGGGCTAGGATATGATCAGAATGTTCCCCACTTGGTGACTGGCACAAATCTCAAGGGCATGTGCCCAAATCACACATTCAACTGTCCTAGCATTTCTCAATGAAAACACCTGTAACAGGCATTTCTTACATAAAAAAATCAATCAATTACTCAAAAAAAGGAAAAAAGAAATAAAAGAACATCACCAAATCAACTAGATTTGCTTAATACTAGGCTGATAGAAAAGCATTACTCAGTAAATAAAAATTATTTAAAAGACACTTAATGAGAGAGGATAGATGTCTTACAGAGATAGCCCCTTCTGCACAAAAGGGATGAGCCTAACACAACCGAATTGAATTCCTGATGTAGTGATGGGAACTGCACCAGGATGATCAACAAAGAAATGATAGTGTGAATGGTACCCGAGAAACATCCTACCTGAGCTGTAGTGATGGGAACTGCACCAGTTTCTACTCATACAGGAAATGGCATTTATCAAACAAAAGGTAGGGTTTCTTTAGGTCATCAGCTCTGCAAGGAAGAGCTAATCCAAGCCAATGCATTCACCATTTAACAATAGATGACAATGCACTTATGTATGCCACACCACATGCACTCAATATGCTAAGTTTTCAAGGATGAAAGAAATCTGTGTTGTAACTGAGATTCTTGCTAATGATACAAAGGAAAATGTGACAAGGGGAGCTCGATGTTGGCACTCAAATCAAAGATGCATCCACATGATTACCTTCTAAGCAAACAAATGAAGTGACAGGGGGAGCTCGATGTTGGCACTTAATATGCTAAGTTTTCAAGGCTGAAAGAAATTTGTGTTGTAACTGAGATTCTTGCTAATGATACAAAGGAAAATGTGATAGGGGGAGCTCGATGTTGGCACTCAAATCAGAGATGCATCCACATGATTACCTTCTAAGCAAACAAATGAAGTGGCAATTAAAGTAGCAATGACATGAGAAATCACCCACCTGATGAATGATCTCTAGAGTCAAGCTGAATGCGACTTTATTGATCTGGCAACACCACATCACCATGAACAACCTCAGAACTTAAGAAAAAAAAAATCACAAGTGAATAAAAGAAAAAACACTAAAATATATGTTGAAAATTCCAAACACAATCCATAAACTTAAAAGAAGATGGGCCTGTAATCAAAAGCTCCAATTTTGGTCACAGACACAAGCTCAACCAACATAATGTCATCACAAATGTGGTTTTTCTATGGGCATCAACATCAAGCAAATTTTGCATGGAAATAGATCATGAGAAGTATTCCTGTCACAAATTAAACCGTAATATTTTGGTATCCCTTGATGAAAATATGAAAAGGAGAGTACATTCTACTCATGAAAGAGCCTGAACTAGAAAACTAAAGCATCTAAGATTAGCAAAGATCAATAATCCAGGCATTTGCATCCCCATATTAGTTAAGAAAGGGATATTACTAACTTGTAGATATGGGATATTACTAACTTGTAGATATCCCATATGGCATGATTGTCTGAAAAGCATGCACCACTCACTGACTAATTAAGGTTTTTTTTTCAATAAAAAAGAGAGACTGTAAAGGGTTTAACAGCTATTACGGCCACCATTACCATTACGGAATACCTTGCTCAAGGATCTCAATCGTGTAGAAGGAACTTGAATATCAACATGTCCATTACTTCTCAAAAAATAATTAAATAAAGAAAATATTCGAATGTCCATGAGATCATTTGAAAAATCTGAATGTGTGTTCGCTTTTCTATTTATGTATACAGGCATAAATACACATAAACCCTTGGTATTGCAGAATTAGTTCAAAGAACTGGTAACAGAAAAGATACCTTGCTATTTGATAATATTTGTCAATTGAAGAAACCATCAGCATTTGCTTAAATAGTTAAGGACTTTGGGGTAAAGCATAGAATGTTCCTGGCCTCAAAAACCATTTTGAAGTGAATCAGACATGAAGAACTATCTATATGTCCTAAGAAACACATGCATTTGTTATTAAAAAAAATAATAATAAAAAAATCAATTCAAGATAGCTCGGGAACAACATAGATTTGGGCACTTCCTTTGGGGAGTAAACCTCATATAAAGATGGAAAACCAAACCACCTACTGGATTGTACAAATGACTCAACTCTTAAATCTAAGGGCAATGAAAGAAAATCCATCTATAATTCTTCGATTCCTCATGTTCAACCCACTACTGACAAATTTGGTAATCCAATTTCTTTGTAGTCTTGTATTCTTTATTTAATACGAATAGTCGAAGTGGATTCTCCAAAGAGAAGATGAATTATGCGAGTGCCATGTGAAAGTTAATCAATAATGCAACTTGTTGCGAAAAATACATTACAAAAAAAAATAATAATAAAATAGTGGAGCTTACTAGATGGATAGCGAAAAGAAATCATTTTTTTTTAAAGATAAGCAACTTTATTAAAGGGCAGAAAAACTGCCATAAGGAGCAAAAACCTTATAAAGAGGAAAAAAAAAACAAACAAAAAAACAAAAAGAAGAAGAAGAAGAAGAAGAAGAAGAAGAAAAGAAAAAGGAAAAAAAAAAAATTTTAAATGCAAAGACTGCATCCCCAATAAAAATATATGAGTGTATATAATATCCAGTTCCCACAAGACTTTCACTGAATGTAGTTTATTGCAAGACCAAAAGTAAACTCTGCAATGTTTGATAACCCACACCAACAAGTGATTTAAATGCTGCCTGCACAAATTTCAGCTTAAGTTATTTTACAATTAACGATGTTTTACAATTAGAATCTGAATGCCTCAAAGCTACCCCTTTGTTGAATTGAAGGCAGATCATGGGAATTCAATTAGACGCTAGCCCCCTAATGCGCCAACCCAATTTCACACAGATTCCCAATTTCGACTTTTTTTTAAAGGACAAATTTGTGTATTTGAGATAATATATTTTCATAAAAAATAAAAAGTGGCACTTTCAACACCCTGTAGGAATTGTTCATACATATTAGAGGTGACTTGGTCAAGAAATACAAAATGAAACAGCAAATAAATAAACAAAATAAAAATCTCTAATTTGTCAAACTTCTAAATCATCCAAATGTAAAATGAGACACATGCAGACATGAAAAAGTTGCACTAATTGTTATTTGGTAAATTGATGAAAAAGGTGCAAACATTATTTGGTAAATCTGAAATGAAGTGTGCTAGCTAAAATATCATGTTGCAACTCAATTATTGCAATCAAAATCAGTCTATACCCAAACAATGGCAATCAGTTACAACACACGCACACTCATGTTGGGGTAAAAACTAATCCTTCCTACTTTACTCTAACCTCCCACAAATTGAAAATATTGTTGGGTTTAGGATATTATTTCACAATCTGCAAATTGCTTTTTTTTTAAAAAAAAAAAAATACACTTTCATGCTTCTTCAGTTAAAAACCAACAAATAACTAGGCTAGCGCAGAGCATTAGTACAGATCATAGGAAGTGGGTACCATGAGTTCAACCTTGCTTTGTGGCCATACCCAAAGGCAGTGATATGGCTTCTAACCTTCCAATAAAGACAATAATCTTGGATGTTATCTAGGGAAACAATGATCTCTTCGAGTTAATCAAAATCCAACTAGCAGATAGGTCTAATGCCTAAGAAAGGTCTAAAAGAAAGATTAACTAACCAGAATTCATGCAGGATCCATGCAAACTCTTCCAATTCCCATCACGAACAACACATTAGTGTTGAAATTTCAATCCGTAGGTAGATACATTAAGAGAAAAGGTACAATAGCAATCAAATAGATCTTTGATTTGTAGCATGGTGTCCCACAACTGTGTATGGGTGCATGTGGAGAGTTCATGCAGGCTGAACATAGTTCAACATATAAAACAACAATAAAACTGCCCCATATAAAACTAGCAATGATCATAAGAACTGTAATCCCAAAATTGTCAGGGTAAGAACATACAAGTACAACTCCAAAATTTACGTTTCTCCATGGGCTTGATTTTGATGAAGCTTGAATCGGAATCCCCATCTGCATTCACAGCAACATGAGATTAATTACAAAAGGAATGCACCTAAAATTCACACAGGTAAAATAGGAGATCAACACATGCACACCCACTAAGCTTTTGTCACAATCAGTTCCACCACATAAATGGAAAGCCACACTAATGCTAATGTCATCATTAGGCTAATGTTAATGCTGCCAGAATCAATAACACATTTGACACTCGCAGAAAGGAGTTGCAGAAGGTAATGGCAGTCCAGGATTGGAACAGAGCACATTGCAAAAAGAGACTCACCTCAAGACTGCATTTTCAAATACCCTCCAAAATGGGGGTTTAGATTAGATTAAAATCCAAATACACCAAATTCCAACTGCCAAATGCACCTACAAACTGAAATCCCTTCAAATACACCAAATGTCTGTAACGACCTGAAAAATTCCGTACATTGGGTCGAGTACCACCTCGACCAGAAATCACATAGGATTAAAGCCTTTAGAAATTTAACAAAGTTAACTAAGTATTAAACTCCGTTAGCTATGAAATCCGTTAGGATCGCTTTAAATACGATCTGCAAGACCCAAAACTTGCAGAATCATTGACGCTAGGTTACCCTAAAGTTTAGAACCAAACTCATTTCCCGTCTGCTCTCGGGAATGAAACGAAACTTCGTATTAGGTCTAGATCGCACATCGGGATTCCGATTAACCCGAAGTTAAGGAACTAGGACCGCCCCACTGGGCTTAACAGTCGTCTCAAAAATCAGCCTTATCCGATATTCCACGGCCATTCGTTTCGAATCGGAGCGAGGTAGTGTGAAAAACACTATTCACAAGCCGAAATAAATATCTGGAATAGTGATCTGGCATCGTTCGTTGACGCGTCAATATTAAGCAACCTGACCGTCGAATCAAACCAAATTACACCCTCGGATTAAGAAAAATTTCGTGAACATTTACATGTACTTGAATTTCGATCGTGGCCCACCGACCGTCGAACGAAAGTGGTCCGCCACGTGCGATCTGCGCGTATCCGAATGAGTCAAAAACGTAATCCCACGTAGATCCATTGGTGGTGAGCTTAAGTCGACGTTTGGTTCAAAAGGGGCCACCGAACTACCCTTTTAGAGCCTAAAAGGCGAAAAACCTATAAGGCAAGACTTCCTATGAACATAAGTCTGTTTTCGTAATGTTTGAGGCTATAAAAGGGGCTTAGAGCAGCCCCTCTCACAGCCATACGAATTTTGGTGGAAACCCTAGAGAGAGAGAGAGAAAAGAGAGAGAAGGACTTGGAGATCGTTGCCGATCTTCCTCCACTTGCACTGGATTGCTACACGGCCTACACCGCCTTATTCTCGGCGTTTTTCCGGTGTTTTCCGCCTCATTTGAAGGTAAGAAAACCTAACCCTAGGTCTGATTTGATGTGGAATTGAGGTAGGGTGTATACCGACTAACCGATTCCGCTCTTTAGGCTAGAAATCGGCCGTAGACGGAAGATCCATCACCCTTGCTGATTTATTCCGTTTCCAAAGGCAAAGGTGAGGACTTTAAGTGTATAAGTTAAGGTTTTCAACGCTTTCAATGTCGATAATGGTAGATTCATGATCTGCTTGCAATTGCACATGTACAAAGTGCTTTCCGTTTCCTGTTTTGATTAGCGGCGTGAAATATGGAATTTCACATATTCTAGGTATACGTAGAAATACCGTATACGTATTTTTTTTGGATAATTGCTTGACATGTTTATTTAATGTATAATTATATAACATATGAATAAAATACTAGTTTGGCGAAAGGAATCGCCGAAACCTATGTTCCTTTGTAAACACTATGTATGTCGAAATTGGGTATACGTGAAAGTACCCTATACGTATAAAATTTGCTGATGTGTTTGCTATGTTTATTTGCTGTATGAATAGGATGTATATGTATAAAATACTAGCTCGGTAAAGGGACAACCCTAGTACACCCTTCTCTAGCATACGTCATGTATGTTGACGTAGTGTATTCCAAGTGTTGGTGAAATCACTTGCGAGTGTAAGTGTTTAAGTGTTAGAACCTTAGTTAGGTGCTGAGATGGGATTCTCCGCTACCTTAGAGTCACATATGACACTCTCCACGTGGTTGTTCACTCTAACCACTCACCTATGAACTCTAAGTAATTGTATCCCTATGTGTTTAGTGCTTTATAACATGTCTTACAACATGCTTTACAACATGCCTTATAACATGCTATACTTCATGCTTTATAATACATGCTCTACTTCATGCTTTACTTTATGCTCTACCACGATTGAGTTTGGGACTATGCCTATAGTCCACACATTCGGTACCGGACTTCTTGTTGTGGTCGAGATTCATATCGCCACGATGGACGTGTCTCAAGAACCCGAGTCGTACTTCGGTTGGCGATAGTGGTTGGCCACACGAGTGCTTTTGCACTCCATATCGCTCAACTTGTGGTGCGCTCGAGCTAGTCAGGCTCGTCAAGCAAACCGATATGTGTATATGTATGTTCATCATGTTTGGTCGCTACTGCTTGAACCTAGGGTACCAAACTTACCAATGGCGATCCCGTTAACCATGGTACCTCGATCCGCTAAGACGCATGAGCCGGACATGGTGGTATGGGACACCGTGGTCGAGCTGTCGGCCTACGCTGGGGTCATGTGCCTCCCGTAGTGACCATTGCGCAACCAACCTCGTGAGCCGATTATGGTGGTATGGGACACTATATTCGAGTGTCGATATTTACTGGCGAGAGCCGAGCACGGTGAGACCCGTGCTCGTGCCGACGGCGACGAGTCCTCCGTAGTATCTTCGAGTACTCCAAGTATCCGTGATTGGCGACGAGTCTTTCACAAAGAATCTAGAGTATGAGTTGAGCCAAGCACGGTGAGACCCGTACTTGAGCTGACGGCTAGTGATTGAGCCAGGTACGGTGAGATATGTACCTCGAGTGACGGCCGAAGAATTGAGCCGCATACGGTGAGATCTCGTATCCGCGCCGACGGTGTGAGAGCCCTTTGCGATGCCTTCACTACGCTTCTCAAACCATAACATCGTATGAGATTAACTAGGATTGACGACCCTAGAATGGATCATGTTTGGGAATTATACAAGGGAGGTACCTTAGTTTCCCAATACTTCTTGGTTGAAATGGATTAATAAAAACTTGGTAATCATGATCATCATGCACCGCATGTGCTTTGTAGATGTGGCGCACTAAGGGAGTAGCATTCGCGAACGTAAGATGATGTCGCTTGAGGGTGGTTTGGCAAGGGCATACAAAGATCATGTCATATCATTTTTGCACTTAACAAGAGTAATTAGAAATGTTTGATTTGTACTTGCGTTATCATTACTTTGCTTGATTGATTTGATAACATGTTAACCTATGCTTTATTGTTCCACCGAGTTAGCTACTCACTCCTACGTTACGGGACGGTGTTTGCAACACCCACCGGACTGTCACAGTGTAGATGGCGCCTGCTTCGGGAGCCGGAGCTAGACTATGAGGAGGATCGGAGGAGTTCTCCTTTATGCGAGACTGACGGCTACGCTTAGGCCTGCTGCATCGCGGGATTTACAGGGCCTCTTTGAGGATTGTATTTTGATTTTTTTTTGACTTAGAGACAATACATGTATATTGGTACTCAATTAGTACTCATACTCTGGAGTTCACAAAATTTTGATACTTTACATATCTTGAATATAAAATTTTAGTCTTCCGCTTGCCTTTATACAATTGAACTGGAGTATGAATTACTGTTTTGGTATAATCTCATTCATGTTTATTGCGCTAACTCAGACAACATTTAACCATCATTGTGTATGTTGCATAAGTGATGCGTTGGAACTCGGGAGTTGAGTTCATACTCGACCCCCGATTTTCAGGGCGTTACAATGTCAAACTACCAAACACACCCTAATGAAACATTTATATACACCTGACCATGAAATACTTTTTATCTTATCATCCTTCATCTCCATGAAAATAGGCTTACATTTAAAATGTCTAGAAAATATTAAGATGTCTAGAAAATATTACAAATTACCCATGGCAGATTGAAGACACCCAAAGTTTGAATGCTACACATTATGAACCCACACAGGTGGCACAGCCCACTTGCAATTCATATCTAACAAAAATTTTGCAGTCTACAAAACAAATAGCCGATATAATAAATAAATGAAATATTCTTTGCCTAATAGCTGAGTCAACATGTACCCTGAAACTAGTGTCCATGCACCCTGGTATCAGACACGACATAGGGAAGAATAAGTGTCCTCGTTACACAGAACCTTACACTTGCTGACTGTAACATAGTCAACACAGCTATCAGTTCGCAGATTACTGAACAGAAAACATGGATATAAATTCTTTTAAAAAAAAGTGGAAGTCGATGTTCAACTTGATATAAATTGATTGAGTTGAACATCGGCTTGACTCAAGCAACACAAAACATGGATAGAAATTCTAATAAAATCAAAGAAACTGTAAGCATTTTTCATTTCAATAACAGAAATTCCATAGAAAAATAATAATAATAACAGAACGTTGTAATATATCATCATCTAAGCCTTATCCTAACTAATTGGGGTCAGCTACACAAATCTTACTCTGCCATTCAATTCTAGCAGATTAATTAGAGTATACCGCTAGCTACTACCAGATTCATTTGTTTCCATTTCTTTTCTTTCAATAAAGGGTTCTGATAAAATAGGCAAAACATTGTGTTAGCACATGATGCAGTGGGAGTCGGTTGGACATATCTCCCACCATCCAATAATGGTGTGTGGGATTCTCAACTTGCATCTCAAAAGAGGCAGACATTGACCATGGATTGGATGACAGACAGCGGATCCACATCTCCATCATCATCCAATGGCTTCTTATCACTGTCAGATCAGCAGGGTTGCTAAGGCGGATCAGATTAGGGTTTGGCAGTAAGGGACTGGAGTTTTAGATCGCGGCGAGGGATGAAAGGTCGATTTTCGAAGGCATTTATAAGATTAGGGTTAGGGTTAGGATTTGGAGTGTAGGATCGGCCGTTAAAGGAAGAGATGAGATGGAGGGAGAGATTGAGGGAGGAGACGAGGTTGGGGATGAGGGATTGGAGGGAGGAGATGAGGTGGTGCTGGTGGAGCCGTCGATTTTCGAACCAATCCTGGATCTGCTGACCCGTGTCCTTGAGGGAGAGGAGATCGTCCCGAAGATGCTGCCGCCAGTTTCAGAGTCTTTCCCATCTGGTTGAAATGACTCCATCGCATCATGGAATTGCAAAGAGAGAGAGAGAGAGAGAGAGAGAGTCGGGCGGATTTGGGAGAGAAGAGAGAAGAAGGGTTTTGGAAGAGAAATATTGGTGTGCGCGCGATTTGGGAATGGGGTGTTTGGGAGAGGAGGGAAAAAAGGGTTTTGGAGAGAAAAATGGCGGGCGCGATTTGGGGATGCTATCAGAGAGGGGAAAAGCCTTTTTATTTATTTTATTTTTTTAATTTATTCCAGCAGCGATGGCTTATCCGTACACTGGTGGCCACGTGAAAACGTCGCTCATTCTACATCTACACGGGCGTTTTGTTGGGGCCGCCAGTGATATTGCGCCGCTGATATGGAGATTTCTTGTAGTGTTGTTTAGACTTTTTGGAGGACGGAAATCATAGGTTTGCCACATCCTGTGACAATTGGCACTTTTTTATAGATTACATCCTGAATTAGTAGGGAAAAGGTTAGAGAGACAGTATTTAAAAAAAAAATTGTTTGTTATCATACTTACGATTGAAAATGGAAATAAAAAACTTGTTTTATTTCACTAAAGCATGCATCAGAATTTATTTATTCACTTTAAACACATTTAGTAGGTAAGGTTCAACCATCATCTTAACATCAAAATTGACTTGATTATCTCATTTTTTACAAAATGTTGTCATTAAGTAACAAAGCATGGATGGACAAACATAGGTTAAGTCTAGAATATTTGGATGGACTTGTGCATTTTATTGAGTTTACAAAGAACAACGGTGGTGGATTTGATCATTATTCATGCCCGTGTGCGAAATGTAGAAATGGGAGTGGGATGTTCACTCTTGAAGAGATTCATGAGCATTTGCTACTTAACGGTATTGATAAGTCGCACACATTGGATTTTTCACGGTGAAAGTCATGTGAAAAGTAATGATAAACCATCATCATCAACGTTTGATAATCAATCCGATAATGAGTATCCTAAAATGGAGGAACTTGTTAACGATGCATTTAGAAATATTGGAGAACATGTTGATACTCTTATGGATGATCTTAGAAGAAATAAAAATTGTCATGAAGACCTTGATGCAGAAAGATATAGGGCTTTATTTGATGATGTAAGATAATCTTTGTACCCTTCTTGCCCTAGAGAACTCACAAAATTATCAGTTACTGTTGAATTGTATATTTTAAAGGCACGTAATTATTGGTCGGATAACAGCTTTAATGATCTTCTTCAATTGGTTAAGAAGTTGTTACCAGTAGAAAACACGTTGCCAGTGAGCACATATCAAGCGAAAAAGATGATCAATTCATTGGGAATGACTTATGAGACTATACATGCATGTCCCAATGATTGTACTATTTATTGGAAAGAGTATAAAGATAGACAAAATTGTCCAACATGTCATATGTCGAGATGAAGGTCAGATTACTTGGCAAAGAAAAAAGGCGTTAGAGTTCCATCAAAGGTTTTGAGATATTTTCCTCTGACACCAAGGCTACAGAGGCTATACAGGTGTGCATTCAATGTTAAATATAATTTTAATATTATCCTATATACCTTTTGTTAAAAAAATTTAATAAGTAATCTTTTTTTTTTTAACGTTATTTCTAGTGTACCATGGATAGCGGAGCAAAATGACTTGGCATTCTCAACCGAAAGAATATAGTGGTGTTATGGGGCATCCATCTGATTCATCAAGTTAGATAGTAATAAATAACAAGTGGCCAAGTTTTGTTGAAGAATTCTGTAATGTGCGTTTAGGGCTTGCAATTGATGGATTTAACCCATTTGGACATCTTAGTAGTGTCTACAGTTGTTGGACTGTCATTATAGTGCCATATAATCTACCCCCTTCGATGTGTATGAAAAGAGAATTTTCAATGTTAACTGTATTGATACCAGGTCCAAAAGGACCGAGTAAGGACATTGATGTCTACCTACAACCATTGATTGACGAGTTGAAGAATTCGTGGCTTAATGGAGTGTCAACATATGATTCTCATTCAAAGACAATTTTTAATTTGAAAGCCATTTTAATGTGGGGAATTCATGATTTTCCTGCATATAGGAGTTTATCAGGATGTGTTACACATGCACAATATGCTTGCCCTGTTTGTGCCGAGGGAATCGTCGCTGAATGACTTAAGAGTGGCAAGAAGTACTCCTATCAGGGCCATCGAAGATTTCTTCCTATTAATCATGTTTTTAGGATCCAGAAAGCAGCATTCAATAATAAAGTAGAAGAAGGAAGACCTTCTCATCAATTAAGTGGTTCAGAGGTTGAAGCGAAGGTAATCGGTATTCAAATGGATATTGATAAATCAAAGAGGAAGAAACGAAAAAGTTATGGTGATGATTCGACTGGGAATATAACTGCTTGGTACAAAAGATCAATCCTATTCGACTTGCCATATTGGAAGGTGATTTCCTTAACTTGTTACTTTCATTTACATGTATGACAGTGAATAAAAACATAACATTCCATCATAATTGTATTTTTTCAGGAGTTACCAATTCGGCATAACTTGGATGTAATGCATGTTGTAAAGAATGTTGGTGACCATCTTTTGTCGACGATTCTAGAAGTCAAAGATAAAACTAAGGATGATATAAGTGCACATGAAGATTTGAAAAAAATGAACATAATGAAAGACTTATGGTTGAAAGAAATGGATGGCAAAACTATTAAACCGAAGGCACCATTTACTTTAAGTCACAAAGAGAAAGAATTATTCTGTCAAACATTGCACGACTTGAAGGTTCCAACAGGGTATGGTTCCAGATTTAAAGATCTTGTGAACTTACAAACTCTCGGGATAAAGGGACTAAAGTCGCAAGATTATCACGTCATTATGTGTCAGTTACTACCCCTATTGCTACAACATGCTTTCTCAAAGCATAAGATGTTGCGAACTGCTATTTAGCACATCTGTTACTTCTTTAATGTCCTGTGCTCGAAGACAATTAGTGCAGATAACATCATTGCCGTCAAACAAAGTGTTGTGGCAATGTGTGTTTTAGAGAAGTTTTTCCTCCTTCATTCTTTGTTATTAACATTCACCTTATGGTACATCTAGCTGATGAAGCATTAGCTTGCGGTCCAGTTAGATTTTGGTGGATGTATCCTTTTGAATGGTAAATATCTAACCTTGATGTAATTCATTTAGACTTCATCGTCATCATATATTGATAATATATTATTAATTGGATGCCTCCATCAGGTTAATGAAGATTTATAAAAGATACGTAAAGAATACAGCACATCCTGAAGGGTGTATTGCAGAGTGTTACATTGTAGGAGAATCTATTTTATATTGTATGGAGTACATGCCAAACGGTGAGAGATGAAGTCACAAGCATACGCGTCAAAGGTTCCTAGACGAGGATAGAGTGTGTGATGAAGAGCTTTTTGTAAGACCTGTACCCTAGTCCGTACCGTTCCGTAGGCTTTCGCGATCCTACCGGTCGAATTCCGGCAACCATCGACTCGTTCCAACGTTTGCGCACGATCCTAAGCCAAGTCCTGCCTACCGGAGGCGGCTCGATCCGAAACTAGTACGTTGGCGACCGCGCTGTCGCCACGGTTCCAACGCTGCGACTCGCGTACCGAACCGATACCAAGGTTAGAAGATGTCAGTCTGCGTTCGATTCGAAGAAAATACCGCGTGTTGCAGACTTCGAGAGAATCTCTACGATATGTCCCATCAATCCATCAATCAATCAATGTCAAATCACTTCATACCCAAGTACAACAACCCATACCCCAACCTTACTTTTCTCTTACACAAGCAAGCCTAAAGTCAACCTTCACATCACTTCACCTCTCTCTCCACTCATCCCTTCTTACAAGCTATCACTCCATCACCTTTCACCCATCACTTCCCTCTCTCTCATTCATTTCTCAAATCTCTCCCAAGCAACTCCCAAGCTCTACACGTCCCAACATTTCAAGTAAATCTCAAAGGCCAAGTGTGGCCCACTCTCCCATCTCTCATCCTTACCATCCAAAGTCCATCACCCACCGTTAAAAGTCAAGCATAGGAGCATAGGAGCCCAAGGGAGCAAGGGGGAGGCCAAAAAGGTGGGTGATCCTTGAGTTTCTACCGCTAATTTCATGATTTGAGGGCCCACTTATTGGTGGGACCCATTTTGATGTATGTGATGTATCCATGAGGGGCCCATAGTGGCGGGGTCCCTCTATGATCATTGTTCCTCTCTCTCTCTCTTTCTCCCTTTCTTTGAATGGTGATGGTGATGAATGGATGAGTGTGGCCCACTATGAATCACATATATATATTTTTTTGAATGTGGGACCCATCGAACGAATGGGTTAGATCTATGCCATCCAGCCCATTAGCGGGCCCAGATGGAAGGAAAACATAAATATTACGGTGGGTCATGTTCATGTGGAACCCACCTTGATGAGTGGACCACGTGTACGTGGGACCCACCACCGTGGAGTGTATATCCATGCCGTCCGAGTCAGCGTCTCTGACGCTGATGACGGTGAAGTTAAAAATGGAGTGCGTGTACTAACATGGTGGTGTACTAACCAGCTAACAAAAAAAAAGTAAGTAGCTTTTGGGATGTCCGCTTATATAGGCCCCACCTTGATGTATGAGACTGATCCACGCCGTCCATTCTGTCCTTCAGATCATTTTAGGCGTTAAGCCAAAATCGTAAGGTGATCTGATCACCGGGTGGGGCATACCTTCTGAAACCATGTAAAGACATGCCAGAACATATAAAAGTACTCGGTGGGACCCACCTGGAGTTTGAATGTAGCTGAAATTCGATTTGGACGGCCAAACAAGTGGGACACACATAATGGGTGGGCTGGATTGTGAATCACATCTCGGTGGGCCCCAAAAAAAAATTTAGAAAAAAAAATAATTTAAAAGCAATAGCGCTGCTGCTGCAGCAGACGCAGGCAGCGCCTGCCTGCATGGGTGGCGGGCGGACGAGCTGGGTCCTCACGGCCCAGCTGTGGGCCCCATCGTGGTGCGTTTCGACCATCTGCACCGTGCATTTGATGGTTCTCCTTTAAATTATGGGGTATCCTAAAAATCAGCCGTATACGGAACTCAGGTGGGCTATACCATCTAAAGTCATGTGAAGGCATGTCTAAACATATAAAACCACTTGGTGGGGCCTACCTGAGATTTGGACACAGCTGAAACTCGGTCGGAACCCTCAGCCAGGTGGGACACACACATTGGATGGACTGGATTTGTAAACCACATTTCGGTGGGCCCCACCCACCCAGGTCCACGTGAATAGGTTAGACGGCTAATAAACATTACAGTGGGCCCTGCCCAAGGTCCACGTGACCCCGCGAATAGGTTGGATTTCAAATAAACATTACGGTGGGTCCCCTCCTGATTTGCATGACCTTATGAATAGGATGGGTGGCAAATGAACGTTACAGTGGGCCCCTTGGTCCATGTGACCATATCAATAGGTTGGCTGGAAAATAGACATTTTGGTGGGGCCCCTATTCATGTGGCCTTATCAACAGATTGGATAGTAAAATAAACATTATGGTGGGCTTCACATGTGGCCCACTTGGATGCATATGGGCCCCTGTACTTAGGCCCATCTTGATGTATGTTTTTGGGCCCATTATTAAGGCCCACTTGGATATTTATAGGCCTATTATTGAGGCCCACTATGGCATATATATGGTTCCATGTATGTAGGCCACCTTGATGTGTTTATGGGCCTGTTGTTGGGGCCTAACTTGATATGTATAGGCCCACGTCATGAGGCCCATCAGAGGTATTTGTGGTCCATTATTGAGGCCCACTTAGATGCATATGGACTGATGTGTTTAGGCCCATCTTATTGTATTTTTGGGCCCATTATTGAGGCCCACTTAGATGCATATGGGCTGATGTGTTTAGGCCCACCTTATCGTATTTTTAGGCCCACTATTGAGGCCCACTTTGAGATGTATAGGGCCTATGTGATTAGGCCTGTTTGATACACATAAAGCTTATGTGATTGGGCTCATTTTAATGCATTCTAAGGCCCATGGGTGATGGCCCATTACAATGTACCTAAGGCCCATTGGTGAGGCTCATTGAGGTGACCTACTTGATAAATATAAGGACTATAAGATACGGCCCATTTGATGTATTTAGGACCCCAAGGAATGTACCTAAGGCACATTGCAATGTGTGATTCCACCAGGATTTATTTAATGGTATTTGAGCGAGCTGAGCCTTGGGGACAATGTTGATTTGACGTCCACATTGTACGAGTAATGTTGGTTAGATGTCCACATTATAACTCTCCCTAAGGCCACTGATAGGCCGTCAGACTGCTTTCATGTAGGCCATCTAGGCCCATCTTCATTGAGAGGATAGTTTATTACTTTATAACATGTTTAGCACAGCCCCATGATTCATGATCATACGCATCATATGTATGCTTGAGATGAGGAGTGTCGATCATAGCATGTGCCTTGACAGAGTGATTACGGGCTCCCCGATATTGGAGTTGCCCTACATGAGCGCACGGTATGCACAGGATTGATGCATGTCTGGCAGTATGATTCATACACTTGCATCTGTATGATTGAGATATGCCCTAGTAACATTAGGGCCATAGCCTCCATAGATATATCGTGGGTACTGGTTGGATACCGAAAAATCTTGTTCCAAGCAATTGGGGCCCCATATATGTCCCTGGGTGAGAGTACCTGAACCCGATGGTACCAGAGGATGACTCCAACGTCGAGACCGAGTGGATATACGAGCGCACGAGGGCCGAATACCAGAATGCCACGTCTCCCACTGTGTCGTGGTCAGTTGGAAAGGAGTGGTGGCCTTACTCGCCCGAGAGCAGGGGGCATTACTAGGCTGAGTTTGACCAGCTCAGAAATGGGTTCACTATCGACGTGTGGATAGGTATTGGCTGACTATTGGCCAGGCGGATAGTGAGGTTTCTTACGCTCACTTGGACTGTGCTGCTTGGAGAGAGACAGTGTCATTTGGAGTGTACTGAACCCCGATGATTATCTATACTGAGAACCGTATTGATTTGGTGCTCTAGTGAAGAGTTGCATTGGCATGAGGGCTGGCATGCTTGACTTACATATTGCATCGCATGACCTTGTTATGGTCGATAGCATTCACGTCTTGTACTGCATAGCCTTGGTACGGCTGGTTGCATTTACGTACTCATCAGCATGATTCCGCATTACTCTGGCATTGCATTCTGAGCACGTTCGGACACACTTATACCGCCCTCTAAGCTTTATATAAGCTTATGCACGATTGATGCGTGCAAGTGACGCTAGGACGCAGTTGTAGTCTCGCTGCTATTGGAGCGTGTCGCCGAGATTTTGGAGTTCTGATATTACCACCATCTTGTATTCCCCTTTATACGCACTGTACTCAAAGTTTTTGTTCATAGTGAATTTTGTGATGGGGTTCTTGTGGTTATTATTCGTGGGTTATGCTTTGTTATGCTCATTACGAATCAAATTGATATTAGAAATCCTCCTTGTAGCATCCCAGGATCGGAACCTGGTATATGGGTGCCGGGAGCCGAGAATGGGGTACTACGGATGCTGTCGGCGCCGAACTCGGAGACTGGGCTCACAAAATTCCCGATCGCCGAATCTAGCATCGACAGCCTCCGTAGTACCCCATTCTCAGCTCCCAGCACCCATATACTAGGTTCCGATCCTGGGATGCTACAAGAACGATTTCTAATATCAATTTGATTCGTAATGTGCATAACCAAGCATAACTCACGAATAATAACCACAAAAACACCATCACAAAATTCACTATGAACAAAAACTTTGAGTACAGTGCGTATAAAGGGAAATACAAGATAGTTGTAATATCAAAACTCTAAAAGTTCGGCAGCACGCTCCAACTGCGAGGAGACTACAGCTGCGTCCTAGCGTCACCTTCACGCATCAATCGTGCATAAGCTTATAGAAAGCTTAGAGGGCGGTGTAAGTGTGTGCGAACGTGCTCAGAATGAAATGCCGAAGTAATGCGGAATCATGCTGATGAGTATGTAAATGCAACCAGCCGTACCAAGGCTATGTAGTACAAGACGTGAATGCTATCGACCATAGCAAAGCCATGCGATGCAACATGTAAGTCAAGCATGCCAGCCCTCATACCAATGCAACTCCTCACTAGAGCACCAAATCAGTACGGTTCTCAGTATAGATAATCACCGGGGTTCAGTACACTCCAAATGGCACTGTCTCTCTCCAAGCAGCACAGTCCAAGTGAGCATAAGAAACCTCACTATCCGTCCGGCCAATAGTCAGCCAATACCTATCCGGCACGTCGATAGCGAACCCATTTCCGAGCTGGTCAAACTTATCCTAGTAATGCCCCCTGCTCTCGGGCGAGTAAGGCCACCACTCCTTTCGAACCGACCACGACGCAGTGGGAGACGCGGCCTTCTGGTATTCGGCCCTCGTGCGCTCGTATATCCACTTGGTCTCGATGTTGGAGTTATCCTTTGGTACCATCGGGTTGAGGGACTCTCACCCAGGGACATTTATGGTGCCCTAATTTCTTAGAACAAGATTTTTTGGTATCCAACTAGCCACCCACAATATATCTGTGGAGGCTATGGCCTTGATATCGCTAGGGCATATCTCAATCATACAAATGCAAGTGCATGAATCATACTGCCAGACATGCATCAATCCTGTGCATACCGTGCGCTCATGTAGGGCAACTCCACATATCGGGGAGCCCGTAATCAGTCTGCCCGAAGGCACATGCTATGATCATGAATCATGGGGCTGTGTTAAACATGTTATAAAGTAATAAACTGTCCTCTCAATGAAGATGGGCCTAGATGGCTTACATGAAACAAATACGGGCCTATCAGTGGCCTTAGGGAGAGTTATAATGTGGACATCTAACCAACATTACTCGTACAATGTGGACGTCAAACCAACATTGTCCCCAAGGCTCGGCTCGCCTCAAATACCATTAAATAAATCCTGGTGGAATCACACATTGCAATGTGCCTTAGGTACATTCCTTGGGGTCCTAAATACATCAAATGGGCCATATCTTATAGGCCTTATATTCATTAAGTGGGTCACCTCAATGAGCCTCACCAATGGGCCTTAGGTACATTGCAATGGGCCATCACCCATGGGCCTTAGAATGCATTAAAATGAGCCCAATCACATAAGCTTTATGTGTATCAAACGAGCCTAATCACATAGGCCTTATACATCTCAAAGTGGGCCTCAATAGTGGGCCTAAAAATACGATAAGGTGGGCCTAAACACATCAGCCCATATGCATCTAAGTGGGCCTCAATAATGGGCCTAAAAATACGATAAGATGGGCCTAAACACATCAGTCCATATGCATCTAAGTGGGCCTCAATAATGGACCACAAATACCTCTGATGGGCCTCATGACGTGAGCCTATACATATCAAGTTAGGCCTCAACAACGGGCCCATAAACACATCAAGGTGGCCTACATACATGGAACCATATATATGCCAAAGTGGGCCTCAATAATAGGCCTATAAATATCCAAGTGGGCCTTAATAATGGGCCCAAAAAAATACATCAAGATGGGCCTAAGTACAGGGGCCCATATGCATCCAAGTGGGCCACATGTGAAGCCCACCATAATATTTATTTTACTATTCAATCTGTTGATAAAGCCACATGAATAGGGGCTCCACCAAAATGTCTATTTTCCAGCCAACCTATTGATATGGTCACATGGACCAAGGGGCCCACTGTAACGTTCATTTGCCACCCATCCTATTCATAAGGTCATGCAGATCAGGAGGGGACCCACCGTAATGTTTATTTGAAATCCAACCTATTCACGGGGTCACGTGGACCTTGGGCAGGGCCCACTGTAATGTTTATTTGAAATCCAGCCTATTCACGAGGTCACGTGGGCAGGGCCCACTGTAATGTTTATTAGCCGTCTAACCTATTCACGTGTCACGTGGACCTGGGTGGGTGGGGCCCACCGAAATGTGGTTTACAAATCTAGTCCACCCAGTGTGTGTGTCCCACCTGGCTGAGGGTTCAGACTGAGTTTTAGCTGTGTCCAAATCTCAGGTAGGCCCCACCAAGTGGTTTTATATGTTTAGACATGTCTTCACATGACTTTAGATGGTATGGCCCACCTTAGTTCCGTATACGGCTAATTTTTGGGATACCCCATAATTTAAAGGAGAACCATCAAATGCACGGTGCAGATGGTCGAAACGCACCATGATGGGGCCCAGAGCTGGGCCATAAGGACCCAGTTCGTCCGCCCGTCACCCATGCAGTGCGCCGTTGCTGTCACTGCTAGAAGAAGAAGCCGCCGCTTTTATTTTATTTTTCTAATTTTTTTTTGGGGCCCTCCGAGATGTGATTCAGAATCCAGCCCACCCATTATGTGTGTCCCACTTGTTTGGCCATCCAGACCGAATTTCAGCTGCATCCAAACTCCAGGTGGGTCCCACCGAGTACTTTTATATGTTCTGGCATGTTTTTACATGGTTTCAGAGGGTATGCCCCACCCGGTGATCAGATCACCTTACGATTTTGGCTCAACGCCTAAAATGATCTGAAGGACAGAATGGACGGCGTGGATCAGTCTCATACATCAAGGTGGGGCCTATATGAGCGGACACCCCAAAAGCTACTTACTTTTTTTTTTGTTAGCTGGTTAGTACACCACCATGTTAGTACACGCACTCCATTTTAACTCAACCCGTCCAGCGTCCAGAGACGCTGGACGGCATGAATATACACTCCATGGTGGTGGGTCCCACGTACACGTGGTCCACTCATCAAGGTGGGTTCACAGGAACATGGCCCACCGTAATATTTATGTTTTCCTTCCATCTGGGCCTGCTAATGGGCTGGATGGCATAGATCTAACCCATTCGTTCGATGGGTCCCACATTCAAAAAATATATATATATATATATATATGTGATTCATAGTGGGCCACACTCATCCATTCATCACTATCACCATTCAAAGAAAGAGAGAAAGAGAGAGAGAGAGAGGAACAGTGATCATAGAGGGACCCCGCCACTATGGGCCCCTCATGGATACATCACATACATCAAAATGGGTCCCACCAATAAGTGGGCCCTCAAATCATGAAATTAACGGTAGAAACTGAAGGATCACCCACCTTTTTGTCCTCCCCCTTGCTCCCTTGGGCTCCTATGCTCCTATGCTCAACTTTTAACAGTGGGTGATGGACTTTGGATGGTGAGGATGAGAGATGGGAGAGTGGGCCACACTTGGCCTTTGAGATTTACTTGAAATGTTGGGATGTGTAGAGCTTGGGAGTTGCTTGGGAGAGATTTAAGAAATGAATGAGAGAGAGGGAAGTGATGGGTGAAAGGTGATGGAGTGATAACTTGTAAGAAGGGATGGGTGGAGAGAGAGGTGAAGTGATGTGAGGGTTGACTTTAGGCTTGCTTGTGTAAGAGAAAAGTATGGTTGGGGTATGGGTTGTTGTACTTGGGTATGGAGTGATTTGACATTGATTGATTGATGGATTGATGGGACATATCGTAGAGATTCTCAAGAAGTCTGCAACATGCGATATTTTCTTCGAATCGAATGCAGACTGCCATCTTCCAACCTAGGTATCGGTTCGGTACGTGAGTCGTGGTGTTGGAAACGCGGCGACAGCGCGGTCGCCAACGTATGAGTTTCGGATCAAGTCGCCTCCGGTAGGTAGGACTCAGCTTAGGATCATGCGCAAATGTTGGAACGAGTCGATGGTTGCCGGAATTCGACCGGTAGGATCGCGGAAGTGTAACGCCCTGAAAATCGGGGGTCGAGCATAAACTCAACTCCCGAGTTCCAACGCATCACTTATGCAACAAAATGAATGATGATTGAATGTGATCGGTATTAGTGCAATGAACATGAGTGAGATTAAGCGAAAACAACATATCATACTCCAGAGACAGTTAAATTTGCAAGCGGAAGACTGTGATAGATGGATAAAATATATAAACTGTGGTGGGTCTCCAGAGTGTGATAAAGTTACCAGGTTAAATAATTACAAGTATGATTTTAAATTATACCAAGTTGTGTAGTGTGATCTAGTCAAATCCCTGTAGCCCCGACAATCAAGGCACGACTCTCATGAAGCCGCCAGAAAATAGCATATATGAGGAAGCATTCTCGTCGTCATAGAAGTCCGGCTCTGCCTCAGAAGTAGCGTCGCCATCTGCAATCAGACAAAGTCTGGTGGGTGTTCGGAACACCGTCCCGTATCGTGGGAGTGAGTGATCAACTCAGTGGAACAATAAAGCATAGGTTAACATGTTATCAATTCAGTCAAGCAGTACAATCAAACAATTTTAACTACTCTTATTTAATGCAAGTATGAAATGACATGATGTATGCCCTTGCCAAACCACCCTCATGCGACATCATCTTACGTTCGCGAATGCGTCCATCCCTCTGTGCTCCACATCTACCAGGCACATGCAGTGCGATGATGAGCATAATTACCGAGTAATTATTAGTTCATTTCAAACAGCAGTATTGGGAAACTAAGGTACCTCCCTTGTATCATTCCCAAACATGATCCATTCTAGGGTCGTCAGTCCTAGTTAATCTCATACGATATTATGGTTTGAGAGGCGTAGCGAAGGCATCACAAAGGGCTCGTCACCCGTCAGCACAGATACAGATCTCACCGTATGCAGCTTAATTGTTGGCCGTCAGCTCGAATACAGGTCTCACCGTACTCGGCTCAATCGCTAGCCGTCAGCTCGAATACAGATCTCATAGTACTCGGCTCAACTCATGCTCTAGTTGCTGTGAAGGGCTCGTCGCCAATCACAGACCTTAGAGTATACTCGAAGACACTACGGAAGACTCGTCGCCTGTCAGCACGAATACAGGTCTCACCGTACTCGGCTCTCATCGTAGGTGTTGACAACTCGAATATAGTGTCCCATACCACCATAATCGGGTCACGAGTCTGGTTGCTCACTGGTCACTATGGGGAGGCACATGGCCCTAGCGTAGGCCGACAGCTCGACCACGGTGTCCCATACCACCATGCCCGGCTCATGAGTCTTAGCGGATCGAGATACCATGGTTAACGGGATTTCACTAGTAAGTTTGGTACCCTAGGTTCAAGCGGTAGCGTCCAAACATGGTGAACATACATAAGACGGATCGGGTTGCTTGACGAGCTCGGTTAGCTCTAGCGCACAACAAGTTGAACGATATGAAGCGCATAAGCACTTCGTGTGGCCAACCACTATCGTCAACCGCAGTATGACTCGGGTTCGTCGAACACATCTCACGTGGCAAATGGATCATAGCCACAAATCCAATTCTGGTACCGATTGTCTGGACTATAATCATAGCCCCAAACACAATCAATTCCTCACCATAGCATGTGAAGTACTGCATGATAACATGGTAATTCAAGAACACTAGCAATCATGTTATAAAGCATGTCATAAAGCATGTTAATAAACAAGTTACAAAACATGTTCAAAAGCATGTTGTAAAGCACTATACAAATAGGGATACAAATACATATATTTCATAAGTGAGTGGTTAGAGTAAACAACCACATGGAGGGTATCATACATGACTCTAAGATAGTTGAGAACCCCATCTCAGCACCTACCTAAGGCACTAACACTTAAGCACTTACACTCACAAGCAATTTCACCAACACTTGGAATGCACTAATTCAACATACATGACGTATGTTAGAGGAAAGTGCACTAGGGTTGTCCCTTTACCAAATTAGTATTTTATACGTATATATCATATTCATACAAAGAAATAATCATGATAATTACATCAGCAAAATTTATACGCATGGGGTATTTTCTAGGATACCCAATTTCGACATACATAGCATTTACAAGGGAACTTGTATTACGGCGATTCCTTCCGCCAAGCAATTATTTTATACGCACATAATATATTTATACAACAATTAATCATGACAAACACCTCGCTAAAATATACATGTATACGGTACTTCTTACAATACCGTATTTCTGCATACATAGTGTTTATTAGTAAACATGTATTTAGGCGAATCCTTTCGCCAAATAAGTATTTTATCCATACGTCATATATCCATACGACAAATAAACATGTCAAACACATTTCCATAAAAAATACATATACGGTATTTTATACGAATACCTAGAGTATGTGAAATTCCAAATTCTACAATTTTAATCGAAACAGAAAACGGAAAGCACTTTGTACATGTGCAATTGCATGCAGATCATGAATCTACCATTGTCTGACATTGAAAGCGTTGAAAACCACAACCTATACACCTAAAGTCCTCACCTTTTGTCGTAGAATCGTAACGGAGTCGATAGGTTCGCTAAGCTTAGATACCTGGAGTTTGGCAACCTAGAGAACGAAACAGGTTAGCTATTTCATAACCTACAACCTATACAACCCTAAAACAGGTTAGGATTAGGGTTTCTTACCTAGAAATGACGTCGGAATCGCCAGGAAAGCGATAAGAATTAGGCGGTGGAGCCCGAATAGCGGCAGGGAACAGCAGCAGGAAGTTCCTCCCACATCTCCCACACTTTCTCTCTCTTTTCTCTCTCTCAAATCCAAATTCGTATGGCTAAAATGGGAGAGGGTTTAAGGTCCTTATATAGTCTAAAACTAGGTTATAACCAAAGCGGAACTTTTCCAGCTTAACGAAGGACTTCTGGCGGGCCTCCTTGAGCCAAAGGTCGGACTTAAGCTCACCGACACCGGATCTACGTTCTATTAAGTTTTCGTTTCAGTCGGATTTACAGATCAAGTGTGGCGGACCAGTTTCAGTTCAACGGTCAGTAGATCTCGATCGGAGATTCCGAGTACATGTAAATGTTTATGAAATTTTTCCTGATCCGAGGGTGTAATTTGGTCAGATTCTGACGGTCTGGTTGCTTAAAACTGATCCGCAAGCGACGAGTCTCAGATTACTATTCAAGATATTTATTTTGGAAAGAAAAAGTGTTTTCACACTCTCTCACTCCTGGACTCAAGCGAAATGTACCGTGGGACACTATCCGGATTTGATTTCGAGATGGTTGTCAAGCCCAAGAAGGCGGTCCTAATTCCTTAACTTCGTATTATTCGGACTCCGACGTGCGGTCCCGATCCGATACGGAGTTTCGAGATGCTCCCGAGAGCAGCCGGGTAATGAGATTGATCCTAGATTTCAGGGTAACCTAGCGTCAATGATTTTACAAGTTTTGGGTCTTGCAGATCGTATTTAAAGCGATTCAAATGGATTTCGTAGCTAATCTAGTTTAGCACTTAGTTAACTTTGTCAAATTTCTAAAGGATTTAATCCTAAGTGATTTCCGTCTGAGGTAGTATTTAGTCCTTTGCAGTTTGTATCTAAAGTGATCCAAGTTATACTACTTAGCTAGTTTAAGATAGTGTCTAGGGCGAAAGTGCTTTGAAAAATTGAAAGAACAAGGTAGTGAAGGGTGGGATTTGTGAAGGAAATGGGTTAAGGAGCGATTTTAGACTGTGGGATTCAGTTCTGACAAGTTAATAAAGTGTTAGGATCGACCCATTGCTTAAGGACGTGTAATCCCAGGTTGGCAAAAATCTGGGGTGTTACAGGAAGCCTACGAAACGGTACGGACTAGGGTACAAGTCTTACAACTCTCCCCTCCAAATAAAAATTTCGTCCTCAAAATTTACTCAATCATCGTAACTAGACATAACTCATAATAAAAGGGGAAATAAGGCATCATAATATAAAATCGAAGACAGTATACAAGATACAACACAAGATCAATCATAAAAGAGATGGGGATAGCGCTCCCGAATCTCAGCCTCGTGCTCCCAAGATGCCTCATCAACAGAATGGTGACCCCACTGAATCTTCACCAAGGGTATGACCTTGGTCCATAGGACCTGCTCCTTTCGATCAAGGATACGAACTGGCTGCTCAATGTAAGAAATGTCCTCACAAACCTCTAACGGCTATCAATCAATAACAGGAACGATGTCTGACCCACACTTCCTCAACATAGAGACGTGGAAAATGTTGTGGATGCTATACAACTGAGGTGGCAAAGCAAGCCAATAGGCCACAGCGCCGATGCGCTTAGTGATCTCAAAAGGTCTTATGAATCTCCGAGCAAGCTTGCCCTTCACTTCGAATCGAACCACGCCCTTCATGGGCGAGACCTTGAGATACACATGGTCCCCTATATTAAACTCCAAGGGACGACATTGGCGATCAGCAAAACTCTTCTGCCGGCTCTGAGCTGTGCGCATCCTCTGCCTGATGATATCAATAGCCTCTGAAGTCTCCTGCACAAGCTCGGTACCTAGGAGACGCCGCTCTCCAACCTCAGTCCAACAACTTGGAGATCTGCATGGTCTGCCATATAGTGCCTCAAAAGGAGACATGCCAATGGTCGCCTGATAGCTGTTGTTGTACGCGAACTCAGCCAATCGCAGATGCTCATCCCAGCCACCACCGAAGTCGATTGCACAAGCCCGAAGTATATCCTCAAGGATCTGGTTGACCCTCTCGGTCTGGCCATCAGTTTGCGGATGATACGCAGTACTGAGCTGCAAATCAGTCCCCATTGCTCTCTGGAAGCTCCCCCAAAACTGAGACGTAAACCTTGAATCTCGGTCAGAAACGATCGAGACTGGAACACCATGCAGTCTCACAACCTCCTCGATAAATAACATCGCAAGTCGGTCCATAGACAAGGTCGCACGCATTGCGAGAAAATGTGCCGACTTCATCAGACGATCCACAACAACCCAAATGGTGTCATGACCGCAGTGAGTCCTCGGCAAGCCCATAATGAAATCTATCGACAAGTGCTCCCACTTCCACATCGGGACCCTCAACGGCTGCAATAGACCAGGAGGTCTCTGATGATCGGCCTTGACACGCTGGCATGTGTCACACTCGGCCACAAAATTGGCAATCTAGCGCTTCATCCCTGCCCAGAAATATGTCTCCTCATATCATAATACATCTTCGTCGAGCCAGGGTGGATAGAAAACCGTGATCGATGTGCCTCGGTCATAAGATCTCTGCGCAACTTTGGAATATCCAGGACACATAATTGGCCTCTGAAGCGAAGTCCACCATCAGCACCCATCTGCTAACTGTCGACTCTCGATGCCGCCTCTCTGCTTTCGGTAATCCCAGTAACGACTCATCTGTCTGCTGAGCCTCGATCACCCTTGCGACAAGAGAGGGTTGAATCGATAGGCTCGATAGCTGAATGATAGAAGACTGTAGACCAAAGTCAAAGTCGTACTCTGCTATATCCTCGAGCATCGTCCACTCCTGAATCATCAAGTGTGCCACCAGTCCTCGTGGCTGACGGCTGAGGGCATCCGCCACCACGTTTGCCTTGCCTGGGTGGTACTGGAGGTCAAAATCATAGTCTTTCAGAAGCTCCATCCAGCGTCTCTGTCTCATATTCAGCTCGGACTGAGAGAATAGATACTTCAAGCTCTTGTGGTCAGAGAAGAGCTCGAACCTGACCCCATAGAGATAGTGTCTCCACACCTTCAGTGCGAAGACGACTGCTGCCAGCTCCAGATCATGCGTGGGGTAGTTCAGCTCATGGACCTTGAGCTGACGAGACGCGAAGGTTACAGGCCTGCCATGCTACATCAGGACAGCACCCAATCCAATACACGAACATCAGTAAATACAACGAATCCATCACTCCTAGAGAGAAGAGTGAGGACAGGAGCGGACGTCAGACGGTCCTTCAACTCCATAAATACTCGCTCACATGCATTAGTCCAAATAAAATCTGCACCCTTCCGAGTCAACCTGGTCATCGGGGCCGCAATACGAGAGAAGCCCTATATGAAACGTCGATAGTATCCCGCCAACCAAGGAAACTGCGTATCTCGGATGCAGTCGTGGGCTGGCCCCACAGACGCACTGCCTCAACCTTCGAGGGGTCCACTGCGACACCCTCCCTTGTCACCACGTGACCGAGGAACTTCACCTCCTCCTGCCAGAACTCGCACTTCTCCAGCTTCGCATACAGCTGGTGGGCACGGAGGGTCTTCAAAGCGATCTTCAAATGCTGCATATGATCCTCACAAGTCCTAGAATATATCAGAATGTCATCGATGAAGACCACAACAAACTGATCAAGATATGGATGGAAGACCTTGTTCATCAACTGCATGAAGACCGTAGGTGCATTGGTCAGTCCGAAGGACATGACCTGAAACTCAAAATGACCGTAACGCGTCCTAAAAGCCGTCTTCGAGATGTCCTCCTCTCAGACACGAATCTGATGATAACCGGAACGCAGGTCAATCTTCAAAAAGAACTGTGCACCCTGCAGCTGATCAAATAAATCGTCTATCCTCGGGAGTGGGTACTTGTTCTTAATCGTGACCCGGTTGAGCTCGCAGTAGCTGACGCAGAGCCTCAACGAGCCATCCTTCTTCCTGACGAAGAGTACCGGCGCTCCCCAAGGCGAACTGCTCGGACGAATGAATCCCAACTCACGCAACTCGTCCAACTGTCGCTGCAGCTCATGTAACTCCATCGGTGCCATACAGTACGGGGCCTTCGAGACAGGCGCGGTACCAGGCACAAGATCAATCCCGAACTCAATATGGCGACGAGGCGGCAGTCCCGGAATCTCTTGAAACACATTAAGAAAGTCACAGACAATCGGAATATGATCGATACAATCGACAACGGGCTCCACAATGGCGCAGGACATCAAGCATGACAATGACTCTCCTCGGGGCTCGGCAATAAACTGAAACTGCTGCAAGCTGGGTATGCAGAACGTGATTGTCCTCGCGGAACAGTCCATGATGGTGTGGTACTCGGCAAGACAATCCATGCCTAAGATAACATCGAAATCTGTCATCGGCAGCACAAATAAGTTAGCAGGTAAGAATATATCACTGACCAGAACAAGGTAAGACGGACAGAAACAGGCCAATACTGTAGTCTTCCCTAAAGGGGTCGATACGGTCAATCCCTCGCTAGAAGACTCGGTCGGCAATCCAGTCAATCGATGAAAACCCTCAGACATAAATGAGTGCAAAAGCGCTAGAATCAAATAATACTCATGCGATGCATGAGGAGACTGGAAGTATACCCTTTATGACTCCTCTGGAAGTCTGCGGGTCATGCTGAGCTGCATAGAACCTGGCCTGAGCTGGCTGGGGAGGTGTCTCCCCTCTCGAGGTCCCCTCAGGCCGCTGCCGCCGCCCTCGCTGCAGCCTATGCGTTGTTGTCTCTCTTTCGCTTGGGCCTCGGTGGCTGAGGTGGCTATGGTCGCTGCTGATGTGACCGTGCCGCCGCCAGGTCGAAAAAGGCCGCCGCTATGGTCGTGGCTGTCCTAGAGACTGTTGTGGTCCTCTAGACTTCTGTAGATGAGGACGGGGGCACTCAAATATGCGGTGTCTAGAACCACCACATCCAAAACATGTCCCTGGAAACAGCTGCTGGGGTGGCGCAGAAGGTGCCGCTGACGCTGCTGGTGCTCGCCACTGTCTTCTTGGTACTCCAAACAGGTGGATGACATCGATACCTCTATGGTCGTCGATGCTGCTGAGAGCTACTGGACTGGGCTGGCCTCTTCCGGCCTCTCCTCTGATCTCGATCGCTCTGAGAGCCAGCCCACTCAGTCTCGTAGATCTGGGCCCTTCGTACTACCGCCTGAAAGGTCGGGAGCTCGTGCCCAATAACACGGCCTCGAAGACCGAAACGTAAGCCGCTCTCGAAACGGCGGGCCTTCCGCCCCTCATAATCAACCATATATGGCGCAAACCGTGACAGCGCCACGAAGCGAGCCGCATACTGCGCCACGGACATGTCTCCCTGTACTAAAGTCTCAAACTCTCGTGACCTCTGACGACGAATGTGGTCGGGGAAGTACTGCTCCTCGAATCGGCTGATGAAATCCTCCCATGTCTAGACATGATCGGGTCCTACAACGCGGGTAACTGAGGTCCACCAGTGCTCCGCCTCGCCCTGGAAAAGGAATGTGGCCAATCAGACTCGCTGCTCGGTCGTACATGACATAATATCAAAAGTCTTCTTCACATCAGAGCGCCATCTCTCAGCTGCTGACGGATCTGGCTCGCCCTGAAATCGTGGAGGATCCATCCGTCTGAACTCGCGAAGAAGGGCACTCGCCCGCTCCTGCTCTGCCTGAGCTGTAGAAACAACTGGGCATCTGCCCTGCCCCTGAATGCAGCTGTCACAGCCTGTAACATCTGCTGTAACTGCGAGGCACTCACAGGCACGGTCGGATCTGCACCGGCATCAGGTGGAGGAACATCATCCTCAGGAAAGGGAGCAGGGATCTCTGGCGGTGGAACGGGAGACACAGGTGGTAAAGCTGGAGCCTCAGGTGGTGGAGTGGGAGTCGAACGGGTCACTCTCCTGGGTGGCATGTCCTATAGGAAAGATAAGGCGTCAATTAAACTTGAGAATCGCACGTTAAGGAACTCAATCGAAAGGTTACACACTCGGAACCTAATCGTCCTAACTCATAGCAAACATGTGATGTTGTTTTCGGTTATTCCCAAGTTATACTCTGATACAAACTTCTGTTATGCCCCAAACTCGGAGACCGGGCTCACGAAATTCCCGATCACCGAATCCGCCGCCGACAGCCTCTGTAGTACCCCATTCTCGGCTCCCGGCACCCATATACCAGGTTCCGATCCTGGGATGCTACAAAGAGGATTTCTAATATCAATTTGATTCGTAATGAGCATAACCAAGCATAACCCATGAATAATAACCATAAGAACACCATCACAAAATCTACTATGAACAAAAACTTTGAGTACAGTGCGTATAAAGGGAAATACAAGATAGTGGTAATATCAAAACTCCAAAAGCTCGGCGGCATGCTCCAACTGTGGCGAGACTACAGCTGTGTCCTGGCGTCACCTGCATGCATCAATCATGATAAGCTTATAGAAAGCTTAGAGGGCGGTGTAAGTGTGTGCGAACGTGCTCAGAATACAATGCCGGAGTAGTGCGGAATCATACTGATGAGTACGTAAATGCAACCAGTCGTACCAAGGCTATGCAGTACAAGACGTGAATGCTATCGGCCATAACAAGGCCATGCGATGCAACATGTAAGTCAAGCATGCCAGCCCTCATACCAATACAACTCCTCACTAGAGCACCAAATCAGTACGGTTCTCAGTATGGATAATCACCGGGGTTCAGTACACTCCAAATGGCACTGTCTCTCTCCAAGCAGCACAGTCCAAGTGAGCGTAAGAAACCTCACTATTCGCCTGACCAATAGTCAGCCAATACCTATCCAACACGTCGATAGCGAACCCATTTATGAGCTGGTCAAACTCAGCCTAGTAATGCCCTCTGCTCTCGGGCAAGTAAGGCCACCACTCCTTTCCAACCGACCACGACACAGTGGGAGACGTGGCCTTCTGGTATTCGGCCCTCGTGCGCTCGTATATCCACTCGGTCTCGACGTTGGAGTCATCCTCTGGTACCATCGGGTTCAAGGACTCTCACCCAGGGACATCTATGGCGCCCCAATTGCTTGGAACAAGATTTTTCGGTATCCAACCAGCCACCCATGATATATCTGTGGAGGCTATGACCCTGATGTCGCTAGGGCATATCTCAATCATACAGATGCAAGTGAATAAATCATACTGCCAAACATGTATCAATCCTGTGCATACCGTGCGCTCATGTAAGGCAACTTCACATATCGGGGAGCCCGTAATCAGTCTGCCCGAAGGCACATGCTATGATCAGACACTCCTCATCTCAAGCATACATATGATGCGTATGATCATGAATCATAGGGCTGTGCTAAACATGTTATAAAGCAATAAACTATCCTCTCAATGAAGATGGGCCTAGATGGCCTACATGAAATAGATACGGGCCTATCAGTGGCCTTAGGGAGAGTTATAATGTCGACATCTAACCAACATTACTCATATAATGTGGACGTCAAACCAACATTGTCCCCAAGGCTCGGCTCGCCTCAAATACCATTAAATAAATCCTGGTGGAATCACACATTGCAATGTGCCTTAGGTACATTCCATGGGGTCCTAAATATATCAAATGGGCCGTATCTTATAGGCCTTATATTCATCAAGTGGGCCACCTCAATGAGCCTCACCAATGGGCCTTAGGTACATTGCAATGGGCCATCACCCATGGGCCTTAGAATGCATTAAAATGAGCCCAATCACATAAGCTTTATGTGTATCAAACGAGCCTAATCACATTGGCCCTTTACATCTCAAAGTGGGCCTCAATAGTGGGCCTAAAAATACAATAAGGTGGGCCTAAACACATCAGCCCATATGCATCTAAGTGGGCCTCAATAATGGGCCCAAAAAATACGATAAGATGGGCCTAAACACATCAGCCCATATGCATCTAAGTGGGCCTCAATAATGGACCACAAATACCTCTGATGGGCCTCATGATGTGGGCCTATACGTATCAAGTTAGGCCCCAACAACGGGCCCATAAACACATCAAGGTGGCCTACATACATGGGCCCATATATATGCCAAAGTGAGCCTCAATAATAGGCCTATAAATATCCAAGTGGGCCTTAATAATGGGCCCAAAAAAATACATCAAGATGGGCCTAAGTACAGGGGCCCATATGCATCCAAGTGGGCCACATGTGAAGCCCACCATAATGTTTATTTTACTATCCAATCTGTTGATAAGGCCACATGAATAGGGGCCCCACCAAAATGTCTATTTTCCAGCCAACCTATTGATATGGTCACATGGACCAAGGGGCCCACTGTAACGTTCACTTGCCACCCATCCTATTCATAAGGTCATGCAGATCAGGAGGGGACCCACCGTAATGTTTATTTGAAATCCAACCTATTCATGGGGTCACGTGGACCTTGGGCAGGGCCCACTGTAATGTTTATTTGAAATCCAGCCTATTCACGAGGTCACGTGGGCAGGGCCCACTGTAATGTTTATTAGCCGTCTAACCTATTCACGTGTCACGTGGAACCTGGTATATGGGTGCCGGGAGCCGAGAATGGGGTACTACGGAGGTTGTCGGCGCCGGATTCGGCGATCGGGAATTTCATGAGCCCGATCTCCAAGTTCGGGGCGTGACACCTTTGGATAATGGCAAGAATATATACTTAACTAACATACAACATCAACAAGTACGTAGATGGGTTCTACACTGCTACGATGGAATTTATGAATGGAAAAGGTAAGTAGATAAATTTTCTAAAATATTGAATCACATATAGTAATTAGATAAATACCTACATATATTTCATATAGGAAGTATGAAATGTATTTAAGAACGACCATATCAAAGGGGCAAAGAAGAAAGGGCAGTGTGTCGAAGAACAATGAACATGATTCCATCAATTGGTTATGAAAGGAGGTATTTTTCTAATTATTCATTTAATTAGAAAGATGGAGACGCCTTGATTTGTAGGATTGAAGTATGGATTAAAACTCATACAAGAAAGGATGGTTCTATTCACAGTAACGCGGTTTCACATGTGGTAACCTCATTGCCTTAAACTTAAGTTTATAGAATTCAAATTCCGTGTTAATATTACTTATGTAATTGTATAATATTGCAGGAAAAAAAATCAAAGAGTTACTTTCTAATGAAGGAAGTAATTCCCACGACATCCTCAATGATCCATTGACTCAAGTGTTTGGTCCTGATACAAGGGATTGTGTTCGAGGTGTTGGGACCAGCGTTTCCTAATTACAAATCAGGGGGTCTGCTGCAGGTTTTGAAAAAATCTCTATGTATAAAGGAAAAGTAGAAGAGTAATTGTCCACAATTCAAGAGCAATCGTTCAAAATTCAAGAGCTATCTTCTAAAATAGATGTTCTTACAGACCAAGTTGGGGGTATCAAAGAGATGCTTCAAGTTAATGTTCATTGAAATCATTCTTTTTAAAATTTAGGAAAAGTAAAAGAGTAATTGTCCACAATTCAAGAGCAATCGTTCAAAATTCAAGAGCTATCTTCTAAAATAGATGTTCTTACGGACCAAGTTGGGGGTATTAAAGAGATGCTTCAAGTTAATGTTCATTGAAATCCTTCTTTTTAAAATTTAAATAGTAATAATCTTTCTTCAATTATCGTATATAACACATGGTGTGTGTGGAACTTTATTTCAGTAGCAAAAGATGGATTTGATTCAACAAGAGAATCTACAATCGACTGGTGGACCTTCAGTTGGGAGTCGTCAAAGTGTAGAGAGAATGCAGCCATGCAAGTTGTACTCTTGTCGTAAAGAGCTCATTGCTCAAGGGCGAGTTCTTTTGGCAGATGGGCCCCAAATGATTCATGGCAAACCTCTTCAGGAAGAGTTTTACAAGGTTACCATTGATATCATTATTAAAGGAGACGCCAAATTGCCTAAGCCAGATGGATATCATTCGACTTTAGGCGAAGTTGGAATTGGTTCATTTGTTGCATGACATTCTTGCTTTACTGAGTTCACCGATTAAGGACAATAGTCTAACACTTTTTTGGCAATTCACCTTTTTGGATTGTATGTTTTGATTGGACATCCACAATGGGGCATACAATTTGGACATCCACAATGCTTTGAATTGCAGTCCTGCTCCCGCTCCTGCTTCCTGGATGTTTATACTTGTTAATATAATCCCACTGGCAATGCATGCAGAAGATTAGTGTGAAGATGGAATTGTTGAAGAACATTCTCGAGGAATGAAGAAAGAATCAATTCAGGGAGATTGATGAAATTGTATACAATGATCTGCCACTTTTGATTTTATGTTTCTTCTCCTTGATTATCTTAGGTTTTTCAGTGCCAAAATTTCTTCATAATCTAGTTTCTGCATATGCTCTGAGATTTTGATCATGCTTTTTATTCTTTTGTTCTTGGTTTGTGTAGGGGTCTATTCGAAGTATGTTAGCAGAGATGGAAATAATATAAGTGGTTCAAGCAGCAAGGTTTCAGTAACATAGCTACAACTACTATGTTGGAGCTTTTCATTCTTTCTTTTAGGAAATTGGGTTTTACGCTCTTCTTATAAAGGAAAATAATTGTCTCTTATAGTCTAGTTGGTCTCTCTTTCTACATGTGGAAGGGTCTATAACTGTTGGAGATGTGTTTCTTGACAGACATAAAATGTTATAAGGGACGAGCAGCAACAGCTCTTTCTACATGTATTTTATATCCACGCCGTCCATTCGTTATTCCGGATCATCAAGAGGCTTCCAAAGATCAGAGAGAGGGAATGGCTTCACGGGTTGTGCCACCTCTCCCTCCAATCACAGCCTTTGATTCTTTATCTCTCCTTCTCTCTTTTTTTTCTAAAAAAGAAATAATAAAAATAAATTTAAAAAATAGCCCTTCTTTCTCTTCTTCTTCTTCTTGTTCCTTTTCTGCTTCTCCTCTTCTCCATGAGGGATTTTTCCCTATTTTGAGGTCCCAAGAAACATTGGGTGTATTATACAGGCAGTGATGATTCTCGAAATTTCTCTTGATACTCAGAAATTTATGGAAATGCATTCTCTGCATTTCATGGCAGGGCATGTTTGGAGGGTTCTGTTCTTTGTGATTTCAGGCAACCAATACATGCAGTCATGGTAGAGGTTGCGCCCAAATGCATGTTTGAAAGAAGGAGAATCTGAGCCTATTTTTTCAATTCCCTTTTTACCCTCTCTCTCTAAATATAAATTTTTTTAAAGATTCGTTATGGGGCTGAACTTGCTTGCTAGGTCATTACTCAATGTTTATATGCAACTAATGGAGGTGGGAACAAGCAACAATTTTAGCATATTAGTTATGAAGATTCGTTTAACACTAGAGTTGTTGTCTGTTGTAGGTGTAAGAAGTACCCTTCAATGGACCTAAGAGGTCTTTTCCAATATCTTGTTAATCAGTTGAAGAAGGGGACAAGAATTGAGCTTGTTCTCTTGCAGGTATTTTGAGAGGCTAGAAATTATGCTATTTACTAGATTTTTTTGCATAAAAAATTAGACCCCTCATGGATTCTGATTAGTGAGAGTGATACAGGAGCTGATACAGTAAATGGCAAATGTCCAGTACATCGAGAACATGACAGAGGAATAGTTGGATTCCATGGCAGGGAGTGAGACCCTACGGTATCAAGCTACTTCATTTGGGATAACTAGAAATAATAAGGTGCGTACATGAATTTTTCTACCATTATGCCTAACTTCCATCTTTTATATACTTCATTTTATATACCCACTATCTTTCAAAATATATTTTAAAAAAATAGAAATTACATACCCAGTGTAAAATTTGTCTACCATTATGCCTAACTTCCATCTTTTATATACTTTCTTGAACCACTCAAGTTTAATATCAACTTGTTATTTGAACTGATATCCTAACATGATGTAGCACAATAGATATATGAATGAGAAAGAAGAAGAGACTGAGGGCTACATTACGCGACAGCCCACTTGCCGGTTGCTAGCCAGTCACCAATATCCTCTTATGTCACGCTGTGGCCTTCTCCGGTACACATGTGTGGCCTGGGACTTGACTGTATCAATTATATTTAAGTCTTTTAAGAAAAATCCTTTTCGATCCACTGAAAGAGTAGAAATGTTGGGAGCAACTCTTAGATCAACCAGAACCAATACAGGATAGTTAATGTTGTGCTGGAAATGGCTACATATCCTTATATGTTAGCTATTTTTTGGAATGTTTTGGACAGATCTAAGCATGATCCAATATGCATGTGCACATGAGAATAAAATCAATCTAGGGGAACCTTCCTCATGCTTGAAATATTGGTCTCCACAATTATTTCCTCTGGTGGTTTTGCTTGTGTGCATGCAAGCTAGTGGTTAGTCAGGTTTTCCTGTGTTTATGATGCAAGCTCATCAATTTGAATGTTTTTTTTTGTTTGATGTAATATCAAGAGTTCTCTGTTTATCTTACATTCATTTGCTGCTAGGTTTTTGCTGGACTTGGATATTGTAGCTCCTAAGATTACCATTCCTACTGAATTTCGTTCAGACAACTTCAATGCAACTAAACTTCTACTCAATTTAGGAAATTTGGTGCTTGACACAGAGGTTAGATGCTTTATATTAGAGTGAGTCTGTTGAATTCCTCGAGTTCAATTTTAAAGTGAAATGTCTTTCATATACACAGGATGAGCATGATTCACCAGAAGAAAGTGAGTTGTACTTGTGGTTCACTTGGAGTTTGAGTGATGTTTCTGCTTTCTTGGTTGATGGTGATTATCATTGGAGTCGAACTCCTCTTGACACACCTACCTGTATTAAACTAAGTTTTATTAATTTCTTGCCTGTCATTAACAAGTGTGGGATAGCCTTAAAGCTTCGGCAAGTTATTGCTTCACTTGTCCTTTCGGCATAAACTGTTGTCTGGTGACAACATCTTAATCTCTACTCTAATCTTGTGTGTTTAACATTATCATATAGATTCGATCAGAATATCCTCTCTATCCATCAACAAGACTTGTTGTTCGTCTGCCTTTGCTGGGATTTCATTTTTCTCTTATTTGTTACCATCGACTATTGCAAGTTGCAAAGATCTTTCAGAATGATGACAGTGAGACCTTAGATTTTCCTAAACCTTGGAATCAAGCTGATTTTGAGGGATGGTTGTTTGCTCTTGCATGGAAGGTCCATTTTTCACATTTCCTTAAAAGAAATATATTGTTGGATTGAGTTCTCTAACCATCTTCCACTATTCTATAGGGTATGGGAAATAGGGAAGCCGTATGGTAGCGTAGATACTTTTGTCTGGTCGGGCCATTTCTTTATATACTGGAAAGCCCTGCTTCCAAAACTTACAAACAATTCCTCTTTCAGAGTGTCATTGCAAGTCATGGTGCAACCACAAAGGACCATGTGTTTTCTTGGAGCACATCTTGGAGGATAATTTATTTATTTTTATTGTATTCATGCAATTGTAAACTTATTGTTGCAAATATATATAATTTTTTATTATAAAGTTGTAAGTAATTTGTTCAATATTTAGTTTTTAATTGTACATAATATTATTTGGTTTTTAAATATAAAAACAAATGTACAAATTTTATTAGCCATTCGAAATAATGAAAAATACTAGTCCAAAAATTTAAAATTTACCTGTTGAGAACGGTTTAAAACCGTTCCTAAAAGTTTGTTCCTAAAATTTTAAATTGATCGTTTGCAAACTTACGAACAGTTTAAAACCGTTCCCAAGAGTCTGTTCTTAAAATTTGAAACGGTACTTAATACGGTATTGAACCGTTCGAGATTATATGCGACGCCTCTTTTAGGAACGGTTTTAAACTGTTCCTAAGGTATTTAGGAACAGTTTAAAACCGTTCCTAAATGACATTTTTGGTGTAGTGTATGGGATGCGGGGCGAGTCGGGTTTCTATGAATTGTATTCCACTTTGAGATGATCACTATGTATGATGAGTCGCACACACTTTGCGAGGCATGCATCCATATATATTTGTTGTGCATACTGATACCCCTCGTAGTGGTGGAGTACGAGACGTATTAGAACCCTTAGATCACTTTTATGAATCTCTTGAATTATTATTAATCTTAAAGGATAACCATCACTATGAGTAGGGCTTTAACCCTCTCCAACTGTATAAATGATGCAGGTGACGTACAAGTTGAGGATCCAGAAGACCAGTTTCAGATAGAAGAGTTTACTAAATAGAATAGGAAAATGGTTTCTGATTTGTTTTAATTATGTTTCTGCTACACAACTCAGATATTGTAATAAGCTCCCATTAAGAGAACATTAGACAATTTATTTAATTATGGAATGATAAATGCAGTTAATTTTATTCTTGTGAATGATTACTATTACAAATGTAATTGGATGCGATCTAGATGAGAGGGAGTTCAAGGCGAGACCTTGAGCCATCCAACTTCTTTCATTAATAACATCTAATTTCCTCGAGCACGAGTATAAACTCTTACCGTGAAAATTTGAGATGTTACACCATAATACCTCGTATGCAGAAAATGTGATAATTAGCTCAATTAAGAATTTAAATGCACAAGAAACTAGTGCTATTGAGAGGACAAATATGCAATATTTGGGTCTCATCACTCCCCAACCAGCATTTTTCAAGTCCAGAGAAAAACATACAAAAAACTAACTTTAAAACCCAACTTTTAACCTCTCTCAGAAAAATAACATTCTACATAATCTAATGCACTTGTCAATAGAATTCAGAGATATAAGGACAAAATATTGTCAGTCTAAAACCCAATATCATTAGTACACCATTAAAATAAGTTCTTTTTTATCAATCAATTTATAGAATACCTACAAACATCAATTTCCTAGTGTGCTTAGAGAATTCCAGCTTATAATCCATGAGATTCAGCCTTCCTTCCATGATTTAATTATGAAGATTACTTCAAAGTGGTCAGATCACCACAAGTCATTGATTCTGAACCCCTCCCTTCCCACTTAATTTTATAGCTTTTAATTTTTTTTCATCGACGACTTTCATACTATCGTTTTTTCTTTTCTTTTCTTCATGTAATCACATGCAATAGGTAGCCCTTTTCGATTTCACTTTTTTTAGCCAGTTGTTTTCTTCTTTTTATATTAAGGTAGATAAGGATCTTCAAGCTTGGTTCCTAACACTTTTGAGTAATCATCAAGCTAAACACTAGGAGTTTAAGTTAACCTTAAAGAATATGAGTTAGATGTGAATTGTCAATTAAACTAAATTGATGTTTAAATCTTCCTATCAATCAATTCATTAAAAGAACTCATTCGAAAATTTACTAATCAACTAGATCTAGACTTTGAAAGATTACCTTATATCTCATCAACCTACACTTAAACACACTCAATTACATGGAAAATCAATATTTAAAAAGGGTTTTGAAATTTGAGAATTGAAATTTTTTTTATTTTTTTATTTTTTAAAAATTTACTAAAAAACTGATGATTCCATCAAATCTCCCCCTAACCTAAAATCCACATTGTCCTCAATGTAAAAAGATATGCAATGCATCAAATATGAGACAATAAAAATAAAAGAGGAGTGAGTAAGAGAGACTACCTGAGAAAGTTCAAAAGAATGACATGAACTCTCCATCATCTAAAGGTGTGTGTAGGTTGCTAAATAAAATACACTAAAATAAAACCTAAACTATTATAACCTAAGAAAGTAATAAATGGATAGAGAGACTTCCATTAGACTAGAAAGTCAATCCTGGCAAATAAGATCTTTTGGATGTTTGGACATATCCTCTGAATCAAATTTCTCAGCGAATGGCTTAAGGAGATGACTGTTCATTTTTAAAATGTTACCATTTGTCAAATTTTCTATCATGACAGCCCCATGAGGATAATACATTTTAACTGTAAAGGGGGCAATCTAATGAGATCTCAAATTTTCAGGAAAAAGATGCAATATCGAATTATATAGCAGGACTTTCTGATGTGGTTCAATTTTTTTTACGAAGGATGTTCTTATCATGCAACACCTTCATCATGTCCTTATATATCCGAGAGTTCTCGTATGTCTCATTCCATATTCCATCAAGTTATTTAATTGTAATTTGAGCAACATGCCAGTTTTGTGGAGATTAAAATTGAAATTCTTTATCACCTAATACGCCTTATGGTGATGTGTGTCAGACATTCAGACAATGTATTTAGTGGGTCCTCTTTAGGTTATGGGTTGTCCTATAAATCAGTCATATCTGGAAGTGGGCCACAACATTTGAAACCATGTGAAATTATGCCTAGAACATCTAAAAGCACTTGACGAGGCCAACATGAGTTTTGAAATAGCCTAAAATTTGGTGTAACATCTCAACCAAGTGGAACATACACAATGGATGGGATGTATGTCTAAACGACATCTCTATGGGCCCTATTAATAATAATAATAATAATAATAATAATAATAAAAGGTTTCAATGGGCACACATCTCTTCTAAGTTGTTGTCTATAGTGTGGCCCACCTAAGTCATGAATTAGTCTGATTTTTAGGCCCATGATCCACCCTGGAAGGGTGTATCTGATTGATGTGTGGATATCTAACACATCATGGTGGGGCCATAGAGTTGAGTATTACGTACAACCAAATCTATGTTGGAGCCACCATCATGTGTGTCAGACATCTACCCCTCTAAAAATGATATGTCCCTAAATTTGGGTGGACTGCCCCTCATACACCAACAAAGGGCGTGTCCACTTACACTGTCTCCTGTGCTGCGGCACATCTAAATTATAGATTTTTTTTTATGACTGGGCATAAAACCAGGAGATGCAAGTGATGACAATTTGCATGTCTACATCACTCAGTGGGCTACACAAAGGCCGATTCTGCCATAGCTTACTGTAGGGTTTACTTTGTTGGTTCAAAACTAACACACATATATGGAAAGTTTTATTATAAGGTTTTCATACTCAGTACCATGATTTTCAGGTGAGGATTGTTTCCAGAGAGCAAGTGAAATTTTCAAAAGGCACTTGCCAGAGTACCTCAATATAGGGCCTTTCCTTTACCTTTCAATACAGTGCAACTGGTTGAAATGAAAAAGAAAGAAAAATAAAAATAAAAATAAAGCTCCAAACGATGAGATCTAAAAGGAAAACAGATCTATAATTTTCCATTGCATCATTAGAAAAGCTGCTGATATGCTAGATCGCCTTCCATACTAACCAAACAGTACATCTCCTCTACTCCATTTCACTAAAAAGATAATGGAACAAAATTGATTACCATAATCCAAACATGAAATATACGAATAGATCTACCATAAAATCAAACCACTACAAGCACCAAAACCTAACCCTAGATCGTTCCGATCTATCAGATTCAACAAAATCTCCCAAAAATAGCAGAGAAAACCTAATCTAGAGATAGGGAAGCTCAAATCTCATTAAGAAAAGATTAAAAAAAAAAAAAAGTTGAGATTCATCTAGCATGGGAAGAAGATTGTGACTGACCTGGCCTACACGGAAATCGGTGTATATGCCCCTTATTTATCTAGCATGGTAAGCAGATTGTGACTTACCTGGCCTGCACGGAAATTGGCTTCCTCCCTTCTTTAGATCTCAGAGAGAGAGAAAGGAGAGAGAGGAGGGAGAAGGATTGAAAGAGAGAGGAGGGAGACAGATCGAGAGAGAGAGAGAGAGAGAGAGAGAGAGAGATTGAGAGGGATGCGGACGGTGCTAGCGCGCTTCTATTTATGGGCCATGTCATATGCACGATCCGTCACTTCTGATATCTTAGGTACATGCTTCTTTAATCCAGACCGTTGGCATGTTGAGTTCCACCGTTGATAGGGTGGTCTAATGAACGACCCAGATCTTTCATGGAGCCACTTGTGTCTCGACAATGATTCGGATGGACGGGGAATCTACTGAACGGCTGAGGACTTTCACACGTGCATGGTAACACCTGTGTCTCGAAGATGATTCATATGGACACGTGAAAAATTCAAAAAGATTGATATGGGCTATCCATTAGGTTATCTCACACTTCATGGGTTGTCCATAAAAGAAAAATAACGATCAGATGATCCAGCCTATGAAGTGGATGGTGCAAATTGATTCTATAAAAATAGGTTCAATCAACAAAGCCAACAATCTAATTGATGGGTCCTGCCATGGATTGCTTATGATTCTAAAGAATGGCTTTGATCAGGCATTCCCAAACTTCCCATCCATTGGATGAAAGGCTATTAAAAGTGACCAGCGTTCGGATGTATAAGCTTATCTGATCAGCATGAATTTTTTCTTATGGACCATAAATCGTTGTCTGAAATAATTGGACAGTTCAGATCGATTGGTTGGATGCCCTACTTGCCCCACTTGTTCATGTTCAACTGCAAGAACCATGTGTAGAAGCCAACCATCCACTAAGTGGGCCGCACCTGGCCAAAATATATCCGGTCCACTCATCAAGTAGACCCCACAAACATTTTTGTACATTTTTCTCCAGTGATGAGTGGACCCACATGATTGCACCTGGCATCTAGACATGTTAAGAGCATGAGTCCAAAAAGAATCAGATCCAAATATAAGGTGGGCCCAGGTGGACCATACCACTAGAATCGATGTGGGTTAAATCATGAAAGTGAGTTGAAAAAATAGACGTTTGGCCTCAGTTCCTATGTGAGGCTAAAAGGTAGACTTTTCGCCTTGGTTCCTATGCAATTGAGGCTAAAATGTGGACTTTTGGCCTCGGTTCCCATGCAACTAAGGCTAAAAGGTAGACTTTCACCTCAGTTCCTATGCAACTAAGGCTAAAAGGTAGACTTTTGGTCTCAGTTCCTATGCAACTGAGGCTAAAAGGTAGACTTTTGGCCTCGATTCCTAAGCAACCAAGGTTAAAAGGTAGACTTTTATCCTCAGTTCCTATGCAAATGAGGCTAAAAGGTAGACTTTTGGCCTCGGTTCCTATACAATTGAGGCTAAAAAATATACTTTTGGCCACGGTTCCTATGCAACCGAGGCTAAAAGGTAGACTTTTCACCTCAGTTCCTATGCAACTGAGGCTAAAAGGTATACTTTTGGCCTCGGTTCCTAAGCAACCGAGGCTAAAAGGTAGACTTTTCGCCACAGTTCCTATGCAACCGAGGCTAAAAGGTAGACTTTTGGCCTCGGTTCCTAAGCAACCGAGGCTAAAAGGTAAACTTTTCACCTCGGTTCCTATGCAACCAAGGTTAAAAGGTAGACTTTGGCCTCGATTCCTATGCAACTAAGGCTAAAAAATAGACTTTTGGCCTTAGTTCCTAAGCAACCGAGGCTAAAAGGTAGACTTTTTGCCTCGGTTCCTATGCAACTGAGGCTAAAAGGTAGACTTTTCACCTCGGTTCCTATGCAGCTGAGGCTAAAAAGTAGATTTTTCGCCTCGGTTCCTATGTAACTGAGGCTAAAAAGTATACTTTTCGCCTCGGTTCCTATGTAACTAAGGCGAAAGATGAACTTTTAGCCTCGGTTCCTTAGCAACCGAGGCTAAAAGACACATTTAGCCTCCATTTTTTCACATGAGGCTAAAAACTTATGGATAAAGGCCTATTTTCCTGTAGTGACTATTTCCTTTGGCATGGTCCACATGAGATTTACATTTTTTTTTTGGGCTCACGACATAAAATGATATAGAAACACTGATGGAGGTCATGGATAAAACACATACATACGACGCTTATAGTGCTTTTCCAGCATTGACCATTATTAAGTTCGGTACTGGAAGGGTCACTATCGAATCAGCATCCACTATAGGGTCTTGTTGCCCTGGATAAAGGGAAAACACATATATCAGCTTTATCCAAAACTTCTGTGGCCCTAAGTTTTAAACGGTAAACATTCAGTATCACTGTTTCCCATGGTGTCGTCCACTCAACCTTTAGATTTGGCTCATTTTAGGGCTCATGCTGACAAAATGGATGATCCACGTAGATAAAGCACATAAATAATGGGGTCATCAGCCAATCAGCGTCTCATAAATGGACGCGGATTGCACGTTGTACCATATACCACTGACTACCTCAGTGGTGTTGACGTGGTAAACTGGCAGTGTGCGCATTACATATGTTATATCCACTTTCCATCCACTTTCTGAGACCATTTTAGGTTTGAACCCATAAAATGAGGTAGATTCAACACTTTTTTTTTCTTTAGCTTGTTAGTACACCCCACTTTCAGTTCACACTTCATTGTTAGCCACCCCCACTAGGGATCGATACCAATACCTCAGTGTTGAAACAAGGTATCTTTCACTCAGTCTACCACTCGAGCTATGGATCAGGGTGTTGAAATGAGGTATCTTTCACTTAGTCTATCAAAGCTCAAGTGGACCACATCACATAGAGTAGTGAAACAATGAGGCTCACTGTTGAAACCTTCTTAGGGCCCACCATGATATTTTTTTTTGCCATCCAACCTATTCATACAAAGCTTCTCTGGCCCTCCAAGTGTTATATTACCACACTACATTCGAGTTTCTCTATGTCACCTACTATATTACTGGGGTGAGATGGATTGGTCTAAAAAAATTGATGGGAAAATAAATAGCTTATTGCAATCAAAATCCAAGGGTGGCAACAATTTAAAAATGATCTTTGAATGCCCCCCAAGTATTTTTAAGTTGTGCTACTCCTTGGAACCTACCTCAGAACACTCATCGCTCTTATCGGTCATTGGAGCTACCCTTGTATACTTAAAAGCGGGAGAAGAAATTTCTAATGTTCCAGTTGTTGCCATTGACTCCTTAATTAGCGGATCGTCCAATGAGAATTACTCATCGCTGAGATAATCGAACAAGTCATCATGATTGTCAATGTTACCCAATTCTTTTGTATTGTTAGGCCGGGTACCATCTTCCATGACCTAATCATTCACACCAGGCTTTGGAATTGCTTCGACTATGTTTACAGTCAATTGTTCCTCTGTTTGAGGGATTCTCCAAAAAGGATGAGGCTGCATGGTTCCTGGCCGAGAAGCATTCTTGGTCTCTGTCAATTCTCTTATTTTAGCCGCTTGGCACCACTGCCAATGGCATTTTTGGGTTCGAGTCATGGCTTTAAGGGGCGGCAAGGAATTTGGGATGCATGACACTTTTCCAAACTTCCTTCTAAGTTGGTGATGGTGTGACCATTCTTTAACTAAGAGTCCTCTGCTGAAGCTGGTGGTCAAAGGGCTAGAACGCTTTCTGTAGCCGATAGGGCTCCATCATGTCAGTCTCCTTTAGAATTGTATGCCTGGCCTGCTTTGTTGGCCGAGGAGGGGTTTCAACATCTTTAGTCATTCTAGCACATCATATATATAGTGGTGAGTCCTAACGGCTACGTCGTGTGGCTATCGATTGTTCTGTGAAACCTGTGGTCGCTGTATAGGCCTGGTATCGCATAATCTCAGCTGTCGTTATGCATCGTGGTAATGACCAATACCAAGATCAACCATTTACCTTGGTCGGTCCAATTTCCGCAATTTCACCATTTCTATGTTGACATCCAACTTAGGCGCGGGAATGGATTAATACTATCACCATTCCTTCTTAGCCCTTCTTTGGAATTTCAACAGTCCGTGATCAATGTTATCTTGGACGACATTCCAAAACATAACACACTTTTTAGTGAAATGATAACGCATTCCATGTCATTTGCAATACTCAACCTGTTTTAATTCATTGGTCGTGAGTATTTTATGATTACTAGTAATTTTAATAAACTTCTCTGCTAGTAATATCTCGAATATCTAATCAGCCTGGGTGATATCAAAATTATATATCCTCTTATCCTTTTGTGTGGTTGGCATGGTCATTTCCGCCTTGACCAACATTGAACAGATGAGTGGCTTTTTTGTCACTACCTCGATAATTGTAACCTCATAGTTAGGGTCATGATAATATATTCGGATTATCGAATTCTTTTTCCCGGCTCCTTCCTAGAGAAGCTCCTCATATCTTGAAACTTTCTTGGTTAAATCATACAAATCTTCAAACTCTGTTCCAATGAATTTCTTTTGAAGTTTGCATTTCAGGTCGTCCTATGCAAGCTGTGCAAATTCAACTTTGGTTGTGACGACCTTTATTGAGTGTTAAATATTGCATATTCCCCCCTATTTATATCTTGGTTTTATGAACATGATAATGCTTAATGAGTATATTTTATACATGTTTTTATTACGAGGTGAATTTGAGAGCTTGGATTGAAAAGAATGATAAAAGCCTGGCTTTGATGCTCAAGAATCACCAAGGCAAACGATGGATCTTACGAGACCAAGATTGAAAATTTCACATGCCAAATATCCAAGGAAACCAAGTGAGGAATGAAGAGAATCGAAGATTTGAAGTGAAGAAAAGGAATCCTGAAAATTCGCGTGAAATTCGACTAGTTTGAGTTTTGGTTCAACTAGCTCAAGCTTGAAATTTGGCCAACTCGAGATACTTCCGGTGAGATTCCAGCAACATTTTCTTTTAAATTATGTGTGAAATTAGATTAACCCGAGTTCCGGTTCGACTAGCGCGAGTTTTGATTTGACTAGCCCAAGTTCTCACTTAACTAGTCAAAGATTACGTAGATTTTGCGCGGACTGCATAAATTTGAGGTTGTTTTCAGATTTTTCCAACTTGGTGTGAAAGTTAGAATTCCCTAATTATCAATAGAAGTTCTTATGATGCTCTAAAGGATCTTCAAGGGTTTAGAGGCATAGGTGGAGCACTAACGATGTTCTTCTATTTCGATTTCTTCATGGGTTCTAGTAGATTTTCCTGTTTTTCTTATGTTCTTGAGTTAGCCATGACTAGCTAAGCTCTTAATTAGGGCTAAGAGGCGAAGCTTGTAGCATCTTAGGATGTTTATTTTTCTTTGATTCTTGTTTATGTTGAAATTCATTGATTTCTAGTTTGATATTAAAGGAATATTTTTGGTTTTCCATAATTTATTGTAACTCAAATTACAATAGATGTTGTGATAGCTTTGGATATCTTCTTTTCATATTTTGAGATAGTGAAATTGGTAAATCTTGTTGTTCACCATCGTCTCCTAAGCATGGTAAGGTGATGAAATCTCTTCCAATCATCATAATTCTCCTCCATTGAGAATTAGGTCAATGAAAACTTCAGATTTGCTTTAAGTTATTTTATCTTCCAATTAGATAGGATAGGGCTCCAATTCCAATTGTGTTATTGAATCAAGCAAGGTAGCATCTTGATAGCTATAAGTAGATTCTTGGCACCGTAGTTCCCATATTTAAATTCACAAGTTTTAATCAACATTATTCACCATTACTCTCAGTTATTCAGATTTACATTTAGATCTTCTAGTTCTAGTTATTTTTATAATACAAATAAGTTTAGTCCCTGTGGATTCGACCTCAGTCTTACCGAGTTTTTATTACATCGTGACCCTACACTTGTGGTTGTGAACAAGTTTTTGTTGCCGTTGTCGGGGACTATGGCTACGTTTTTTCGAGATTAATTGGTATTAGAATTTGGTTAAGATTAGGGTTTATTTTTCTGTTATGCTTTTAGGTTAGGATTTTTTCTAAAATTATTTTTAGAACCTAACATTATTTTTTATTTTGTAGGATTCTAACATAGCAACCTTTATTCGGTAATTTTGTTCCAACCCTCTCTCTTATCTTTCCTTGATCTCTTATTTGTTTTAGTTTTTCCAGTTTTCTTTTTAGGTTTAGTTGTGTAGTTACTTGAGGGCTGAGAGTGTTTCATACCCAAGTGGGTCTATAATAACACTCAATGTCTTTTGAGTGAAGGGGGATTAGTCGAAGGGTTACCTATCCATCACAGGATTAGACACCACTTGAATCCTCTAAGTCAATAGAAGTGATGGTTGTAAATCAACCTCAACCACCAGTTCAGGAAGTTGAAGTTCAAGATGAAAACGAGGTGCATCATGCGCCCTCGCCTCATACTCTACGAGATTATTTACAACTGGCGGGGGTGAACACACCTTCCTGCGTGATTTTTCCAGATAATGCAGAAAATAATAATATTTGACCAGGGGTGATCCAACTTCTTCTGAAGTTCCATGGACTTGACTTTGAATGTCCATATCTACACATGAAAGAGTTTGATGAGATAATAGTCACTTTACACTTTCCCAACGTGTCTGAGGACACGATCAGGCTGAAACTTTTTCCCTTCTCCTTAAAAGACAAAGCTAAGAGATGGTTGCACTCACTATGACCATGATCCATTGGCGGATGGAACGACATGACAAGGGAGTTCATACAGAAAATATTCCCATACCATAAGACGAACTCCATCAGGAAGTCGATCATGAACTTCACCCAAAAGGAAGATGAGACATTCTTCCAATGTTGAGAACAGTTCAAGGATCTTGTCAGTTCATGCTCATAACATGGTTTTGAAACATGGCGCATAACAAATTTCTTCTATGATGGACTAACATCTTCCATGTGCCAATTTGTCGAGATAATGTGCAATGAGAAATTCATGAACAAAGATGTCATTGATGTGTAATACTACTTTTACAAACTTGCTAAAAACGCACAATCATGGGACATCTCCCCAAGACCTAGCACCACTTTTAAGCTTACTCAATCAAAGGAGGGACGGAATATATATTTTGAAAGAGGAAGATGATATAAATACTAAAGTGGCCAATCTAACAAGGAAAGTTGAGGCCATGAAACTTAAGAACGATAAGGCTAAGGAAGTTGTTTGCAGTATTTGTACTTGTAGCATACATACAACTGAAAATTGTCCAACAATACCTGCTTTTCAAGAAATATTGAATGAGCAATCGAATGCCGTGACAACTACCAAAGACCTTTCAGTGGACACACCTCAAATACTTACAATTCTAGTTGGAGGAATCATCCAAACTTCGGTTGGAGGAACGGATAAATTGCTACTCCTCAAGGAATCCCTAACCAATTCTTAAATCAAGGGAAACCTAAAGAGGAACCGGTCATAATTCCACACAAGCTCAAGTGCTCATCCAACAAATTACACTCTAAGCATTACAAGAACTTACAAAGGCTATACAAAAGATAGATTCATGTATTGCAATTATGGAGAAAGGGATCCTTCTAACTTAACTTCTCCCCAATCCTAAACAGCAATATGAAATAAGTGACCCAAGCTCTTCAAATTAGATGGAGCATGCTAAGTCTATCACCATTCTTAGGAGTGGAAAGATAATCGACAAATCTATTTCGGTGAGGGCTGAAAATCCTAAGGACCTGGAAGAACATGGGAATGATAGACCTAGCATTGCTCCACATGAGTTAGAATCGGAACCTCAAAGTAAGCTGATTGTGTCATTCCCTCAACGATTGATTGCACGAAAACCTCTAGCTAACTCATAGGATATTCTAGAGGTGTTAAAATAAGTAAAAGTCAACATCCCTCTGCTAGACGCTGTGAAATAAATCCCCTCTTACGCCAAAATTTTGAAAGATTTATGTATAACCAAGAGACGACAGACTATTCAACAAAGAATTTTTCTAACAAAAAAGGTGAGTGTCATCCTCAAGCAAGATGTGCCACAAAAATATAAAGATCCCGCTAGCCTAACTATCACCTGTATAATTGGGAATCACCAGATAGAGCATGCACTGCTTGACTTGGGAGCGAGTATTAATTTGATTTCTTTCTCGATATACGAACAATTGAGTCTAGGTGAATTAAAACCCACTTGGACCACATTACAACTTGCAGATTGTTCGGTCCATGTACCAAGAGGGATAATCAAGGATGTGTTGGTCCAAGTTGACAAATTCTACTATCCGGTAAATTTTATCATCCTAAATACTCAACCCATCATAGATATGAGCACTCAGATCCCTGTCATCCTTGGTCGTCCATTCCTAGCTACATCAAATGCCATAATTAATTGTAGAAATGGAGTTACGAGTTTATATTTCGAAAACATGATGTTGGAGCTCAATATCTTTTTCAACGTGAGCAAGATTTAGATGATATCCACGACATTAACATGATCAATTCTTTCATGGAAGATAGAGCACTTCTGACTCTATACTCTGACACTCTAGAGACATGCTTTGGCCACTCCCCTGATTTAGATGATGACATGATTAGGGATATGGATGTCATGTTTAATGCTAAGCCGGTGCCTGAAGCTAATCGGAGGAGGCCACATTTTGAGAAATTTCCCCAAACCAATGTAGTGCCTCTACCATCTAGTCTCAAGGCACCGAATCTTGACCTAAAATCATTACTTGCTGATCTTAAACATGTTTACTTAGGTCATGATGAGACATACCCGGTAGTGATTTCATCCCACCTTAAGAAAGAACAGGAGAGTATGCTCATTTTTACTCTCGAAGAAGATGAAAGAGTCATTGAGAATATCATCACAGACCTCAATGTGGAAAACAAGCCCCTCTCAACTGAATCTCTCAACTCTTTGGAAGAATGCTTGGCGCACATTACAGATTCAAACAATCCCATGATATAAGACATAGTGAATGCCCTGCAAGATAATACTTCAGTAGTTGATACTGACTGAGGGAATCATTATTCCGAAGCCCCTCCTTCCACAGATCCTGAATATTGCCATCAAAGGAGGAGGAGCTGAAAATTGAACTGAAGTCTGAAACTTTGGAATGTGTTGAGATTACACCACCTACTGAGAATATTTCTGAATTTCACCTACTTGTAGTCTCTGATTCACCGTGGTATACTAACAATAAAAACTTCTCTGTCACAGGTGAATATTATCCACTTTGGATACCTTGGGGGATTAAAAGAAATTTTTTTACTGAGGCTCATAAATTTCTCTGGACATTCATGCTCCAAGGCATCTAAGCCTAATGTAAAAAAGAGCTTTTAGATGATCTTATTAAGAAATCTACTGAGAAATTTATCAAGATATTGGTCAGACGAGGAACCTTCCCGCATGATTGAGTAGTTTTCCCCTGCTTTCCTAGTTTAGGATTAGAATTTATTTTCTTTCTTAGGATTAGTTTTCTTTTCATGGCTTAGTTTAGTCACTAGAACCACATTTTATTGGAAGATCGTATTCACTTCACAGGTACTCTTCATCTACTCGCCTTTATTTTCATTTCTCTCAATTTTTCTCTTACTGCTTATGTTTATACATTGAGGATAATGTAGATTTTAGGTTGGGGGTGTGGATTAGGTAGACTAATTAGTGTTTTCTTATGTTTCAAGCAAAATTTTTAAAAATTTTCAAATTTTAAAGTTAAAAGACTTGTTTGGAAGTGATAGTTTGCGTAATTAAGAATGTTTCGAGTATAATGATAAGATAGAGATTGAACTTTGAATTGTTGGAGTTTGATCAATTGAGTAGACTATCACTTGAAGTTCTTTCATTTAATTGATTAAGAAGAAGTTTGAATATCATGTTGATTTAAATCATAAGACACATTCAATCTACTTTCTGTAAATTATGCTAGAATTTTTTATTGTTAGTATGTCTCTCATTGATAGATGTTGAGAATTAAGTTTAGAGAATTTTATCCACCTTAAAAGATGAAAAGAACCAGTTAAAAAATAATGAGATCGACAAAAATGTAATGTATGGTGAAAAGACTGGAAAATAATGAAAAGAATGTAAAGTCTAAAAAGAATGAATAAAAAGAGATCGTCGATATAAAATTAATAATTGTAAAAAGAAAGAAAATGGGATAAGTTCGTAATCAGCACTTGATTATTCAAGTAATCACGAGGTGAAGAGCATGCTAACATTATGAAATAATAGTACTTTATGTAAAGTAAGTTGAAATTCACTAAGAACGTTGGGAAAACTTGATATATGAACTTATGTTCTTAATTAATTGATGAAGAACCTATTTGATTGATTGCTCATTTGATTTGGCTCTAGTTTTTCAAATTTTCACTCTCGCTTCTTTGGATTATACTCATTAATACTTGTTTACACAAAAGATTATTTTCTGAAAGAGCTTTGAACATTGAGAATTGATGATTATGTCATGCATGTTTTACTCGGGACTAACAAAATGGTGGTTGGGGGGTGTGTTGAGTCTCAAATATTACATATTTTTCCTTATTAATATCTTGGTTTTAAGAACATAATAATGCTTAATGGGTATATTTTATACATGTTTTTATTGCTAGGTGAATCTAAGAGCTTGGATTGAAAAGAATATTAAAGCATGGATTTAATGCTCAAGAATCACCAAGGCAATGGATGTATCTTATAATACTAAGATTAAAGTATTCACATGCCAAAGATCCAAAGAAACCAAGTGAGGAATGAAGAGAATCGAAGATTTAAAGTAAAGAAAAGGAATCCTGAAAATTCGCGTGAAATTCAACTAGTCTGAGTTTTAGCTCGACTAGCTCAAGCTTGAAATTCAGCCAGCTCGAGATACTTCAGATGAAATTCCAGCTACATTGTCTTTTAAATTCTCATAAAATTTGACTAGCCCAAGTTTCGGTTCGACTAGCCTGAGTTTTTATTCGACTAGCACAAGTTCTCAATCGACTAGTTGAAGATTACGCAGATTTTGCGCGGACTGCGTAAATTTGAGGCGGTTTCTGGATTTTTTCAACTCAATGTGAAAGTTGGAGTTCCCCGACTATAAATAGAAGTTCCTGGGATGCTCCAAAGGATCTTTTAGGGTTTGGAGTCCTAGGTGGAGCGCTGACGATGTTCTTCTTATGTTTTTAAGTTAGCTATGACTAGTTAAGCTCTTAGCTAGGGCTAAGAGGTGAATCTTATAGCGTGTTAGGATGTTTATTTTGCTTTGATTCTTGTTTATGTTGAACTTCATTAATTTCTAGTTTGATATTAAAGGAATATTTTCAGTTTTCTATGATTTATTGTGATTCAAATTACAATAGAAGCTTTGATAGCTTTAGATATCTTTTTTTTTCCTATTTTGAGGTTGTGAAATTGGTAAATCTCATTGTTCACCATCATCTCCTGGGCATAGTAGAGTGATGGAATCTCTTCCAATCATCACAATTCTCCTCCACTAAGAATGAGGTCAATGAAAAGTTCAGATTTGATTTAAATTGCTTTGTCTTCTAATTGGATAGGATAGGACTCCAATTCCAATTGTGTTCCTTGAATCAAGCAAGGTAACATCTTAATAGCTATAAGTGCATCTTTGGCACCCTTGTTCCCACCTTTAAATTTACAAGTTTTAATCAACATTATTCACCATTAGTCTCAATTATTCAAATTTAGATTTAGATCTTCTTCTAGTTCTAGTTTTTGTTATTTTCAGAATATGTACAAGTTTACTCCTTGTAGATTCGACCTCAGTCTTACCGAGTTATTACTACATCGTGACCCTACACTTGGGGTTGTGAATAAGTTTTTGGTGCCGTTGTCGGGGACTATGGCCACATTTTTCTGAAATTATTTGGTATTAAAATTAGGTTAAGATTAGGGTTACTTTTTACTTTTTTTTTTATTTAGGTTAGGATTTTTTTTTCAAATTATTTTTGAAACTAACGTTACTTTTTGTTTTGTAGGATCTTAACATAGTAACTCCAATCTGGTAAGCTCTTTTCAATTCTCCCTTTCTTTTCTAAATTTCTTATTTACTTTTATTTTCTTTCTTCTAGGTTTTAGTTATTTGGTGCTTGGGGGCTGTGCGTGTTTCATGCCCAATTGGGTTCATGATAACACTCTCTGTCACTTGAGTGAAGGAGGATTAGTTGAAGAGTTGCTTATCCATCAGAGGATTAAACACCACTTGAGATCCCCTCAGTTAATTGAAGTAATGGCTATAAATCAACCTCAACCTCCAGTTGAGGAGATTCAAGATGAGAATGGGGTGCATAATGCTCCACCGCCTCGTACTTTGAGAGATTATTTACAACCGGAGAGGGTGAGTACACCTTCCTACAGATATTTCTATTGAATGCAGGAACTGTGGATGTTAAACCGGGGGTAATTCAACTCCTTCCTAAGTTTCATGGACTATAATCTGAAAGTCCATACTTGCATATGAAAGAGTTTAATTAGATAATATCTACATTGTACTTCCCAAACGTGCCCGAGAACACGGTAAGACTAAAATTGTTTCCTTTCTCTTTCAAAGAAAAGGCTAAGTCGTAATTACATTCCTTAAGACCACGATCCATTGGTACATGAGCTGAGATGGCAAGGGAGTTGCTTAAAAAGTTCTTCCCATATCATAAGATAAATACCTTAAGGAAAACAACTATGAATTTTGCACAAAAAGAGGATGAGACCTTCCAATGTTGGGAGCGATTTAAGGAACTCATAAATCCATGTCCACAATATGGCTATGAAATATGGAGGATAATGAGCTTTTTCTATGAGGGATTGACCTCATCCACGCACCAATTTGTGAAGAAGATGTGTAATGGGGAATTTATATATAAGGAAACCGATGATGCGTGGGATTATTTTGATAAACTTGTTGAAAATGCGCAATCATGGGATACATCATCAAGAACTACTACTTTTAAGCCCACTCAATCAAAGAAAAGGGGAGGAATCTATGTCTTAAAAGAGGAAGATGATGTAAATGCAAGATTGGCCAAACTTATAAGAAAAGTCAAGGCCACGGAACTTAAGAAGGTAGAACGCGAAAAGGCTATGGAAGTTATTTATGGTATTTGTGCTTGTAACATACATACAATTGAGAATTATCCAACAATTCCTGCTTTCCAAGAGATATTGAATGAGAAATTGAATGCCGTAAATAACTACCAAAAAACTTTCAGTGAACCCATCTCAAATACATATAACTCAAGCTAGAGAAACCACCCAAACTTCAGTTGGAGGAATGGACAAACTGCTACTCCACAAGGGATCCTTAACCAATTTCTAAATCAAATGAAACCTCAAGAGGATCCAGTTTTAAAACATATTCAAAATTAAGAGCTTTTTAATCGGGGTATGCTACAAGCCTTTCAAGACCTTATAAAGGTCATACAAGGCCTTGAGATAAAAAATTTGATTGGGCAGAAAGGGATCCTTCCGGCCCAGTCTCTCCCCAACCCAAAACTGCAATATGAAATAAGTGACTCAAGCTCTTTAAAACAGATGGAGTAAGCTAAATCTATTACCACTCTTAGGAGTGGGAAGACAATTGACAAAGCTATTCCGGTAAGGGTTAAAAAACCTAAGGACCTGAAAATAGATGACAATGATAGACCTAGCAATGCTCTACATGGGTTAAAACCGAAATCTCAAAGTAAGTCGATTACGTCATTCCCTCGACGGTTGATTGCACCAAAACCTATATCTAATTCCCAGGATATTCTAGAGGTGATAAAACAAGTGAAGGTCAACATTCCTCTATTGGATGTCATTAAACAAATCCCTTCATATGCTAAATTTCTGAAAGATCTATGCACTACCAAAAGATGGCAAAACAAATAAAAAAAAAATTTTCTGACAGAAAAAGTGAGTGTCATCCTCAAGCAAGATGTGCCACAAAAATATAAAGATCCTGACAGCCCAACTATCATCTGTATAATTGGGAATCACCAGATTGAGCATGCACTTCTTGACTTGGGGGCGAGTGTAAATCTAATCCCTTACTCGGCTTAAGAATAATTAGGTCTAGGTGAATTAAAACCCACCTAGACCACATTACAACTTGTCGATCGCTAAGTTCGTGTACCTAGAGGGATGATTGAGGATGTGTTAGTCCAGGTTAATAAATTCTACTATCCAGTAGACTCTATTGTCTTGGATACTCAACCAATCATAGATATGAACACCCAAATACTTGTCATTCTTGGTCGCCCATTCCTTGCTACATCAAATGCAATCATTAATAGTAAGAATGGAATTATGAATTTATCTTTCAAAAATATAACATTGGAGCTCAATATCTTTTTCAATATGTGCAAATAGTCAGAAGATGTTGATGATATCCACGACATTAACTTGATTGATTCTTTCATGGAAGATAGAGCATTTTTTACTCTATACTCTGACACTCTAAAGACGTGCTTGGCCCACTACCCTGATTTAGATGATGACATGATTAAGGAGATAGATGTCATGCTTAATGCTGCGCCAATACTTGAAGTTAACTGGTGGAGGCCACAATTTGAAACTTTACCCCCAAACCGATGCAGTGCCTCTACCGTCTAACCTCAAGGCATTGAAGCTTAACCTAAAACCCTTACCTGCTGATCTTAAATATGTCTATTTAGGTAAAGATGAGATATACTCGGTGGTGATTTCATCCCACCTTGAGAAAGAACAGGAGAGTGTGCTTATTTTCACTCTTATTAAGCATAAAGGTGCCCTTGGATGGTTGATTGTGGACCTCAAGGGAATTGACCCTTTGATTTGTACTCACTACATTAGTCTTAAGGATAATGCGAAAATATCCTAACAACCTCAACATCAATTAAATCCAAACATGAAGGAGGTGGTTAAGGTTGAGGTACTTAAATTATTAGATGTGTGTATCATATACCCTATATCCAATAATCAATGGGTGAGTTCAACTCAAGTAGTTCCCAAGAAGTCAGAATCACTATCATATCTAACACCAATAATGAACTTGCACCAAATAGAGTCATTACTGGTTAAAGAACGTGTATTAACTATAAAAAGTTGAATACCGTCACAATGATGGACTACTTTCCTTTGCCCTTCATTGATCAAATTTTGAAAAGTCACTCTTACTACTCTTTCCTTGACGGATATTTGGGTTACAATCAGATAGAGATAGCCCTTGAAGATCAAGAAAAGACAACATTTACATGTCCCTTTGGCACCTTTGCTTACCAAAGAATGCCATTCGGACTATGCAATGCCCCTGCCACCTTTCAGCGATACATGTTGAGTATTTTTTCTGACATGGTGGGGCAACATTTAGATGTCTTCATGGACGACTTCTCTGTTTTTTTCCATCCTTCACCGAGTGTTTGGAAAATCTTAAAAATGTGTTGAAGTGATGTGAAGAAAAGAATTTGGTTCTTAATTATGAAAAATGTCATTTTATGGTTCCCAAGGGAATTGTTCCTGGACATATAATTTCAACTAAGGGAATTGAGGTACATAAGGCAAAAATTGACCTTATCTCTAACCTACCTCCACCCAAGAGCATACGTGATGTACGATCCTTCTTAGGATACGCTGAATTCTATAGGTGATTTATAAAGGTCTTTAGTCATCTCTCTTGTCCTTTATGTAATCTACTTCAAAAGGATGCACCATACGAGTGGACTGAGCAATGCCAAGAAGCTTTCATTAAGCTCAAGACTATGTTGACTACCGCACTTATCATGGAGCCATCTGATTGGAGCATCACTTTTGAAATTATGTGCGATGTGTCTGACTATTCTATTAGGGCGGTGTTAGGCCAGAGAAAAGAAAAGAAGCCCTATGTGATTCGTTATGAAAGTATAATTCTAAATTCAGCCCAAGTAAACTACTCTACTACGGAGAAGGAACTCTTAGTCGTATTGTTCGCTTTAGACAAAATTTATGTCCTACTTGATCGGATCTAAAATCATCATTTACACTAATCATACGGCGCTAATGTACCTTCTTTCTAAGAATAATGCCAAGCCCTGCTTGATAAGATGGATCCTTCTACTTCAAAAGTTTGACATAGAAATATGAGATAGAAAAGGACTAGAGAACATAGTGGTTGACCATCTCTGTAAGATTGATCTTCTTGATTTTCTTAAACCGATACCGATAAATGACATGTTCCCTGGCAAACAATTATTTAAACTTTCCCAATTACCTTGGTTCACTGACATTGAGAATTATCTTACCACAGGTTTTACACCGACATATTGGACTGCGTAAGATAAGAAGAAATTCTTCGCCGAGGTACGAAAGTTCTTCTGGGATGATCCTTATTTGTTTAAATATTGCCTAGACTGAATTCTAAGAAGATGTGTGCCAGAAAATGAACATCAGATTGTCATCTCCTTTTATCACTCTCAAGCCTATGTTGGTCACTTTTCTACTAAAAAGACCATGGCCAAAATTCTGTAGTATAGCTTTTACTGGCCCACTATGTTCAAAGATACTCATGAATTTTGCAAAGCTTGTGAGCATTGTAAAAAATTGGGAGGATTGTCCCGTTGAAATATGATGTCGTTAAGCCCAATTCTTATCATTGAAGCATTCGATTGCTGGGGCATCGATTTCATGGGGCCATTCCCCCAATCCTTTAGAAGTATTTAGATTTTATTGGTAGTAGATGATGTCACTAAGTGGGTCAAAGCGTTCCCATGCCGGAATAATGATCACAAAATAGTGATTAGATTCTTAAAAGAAAACATCATTTTCAGGTTCGGAACACCTCGAGCCATCATTAAATATGGAAGTTCACACTTTTGTAATAAGCCATTTGAGAACTTAATGAAGAAATATATCATCTCTCATAAAGTAAGCACTGTATACCACCTACAAACAAGTGAGTAAGCTGAGATTTCCAACAGGGAAATTAAACAAATTCTGGAAAAGAACAGTTAACCCTAACCGTAAGGATTGGTTAAGTCATTTGACCAATGCTTTATGGCTTACCGTACAACTTTTAAGGCCCCCATTGGAATGTCTCACTTTAGACTCATTTACGGTTAAGCCTGCCACTTTCCTGTGGAGCTGGAGCATAGAGCCTACTAAGATATTAAAATTTTGAACTTTAACTTAGATAACGCTGGCTCGCTACGCAAGCTCCAACTAAATGAACTTGAGAAAATCCAGAACGACACTTATGAGAACTCAAGAATTTACAAGGACTGGATTAAGGTGTTCCATGATAGAAACATCCTTCGAAAATCATTCATAACCAGTCAAAAAGTCATTCTGTACAATTCTCGGTTACATCTTTTTCCTGAAAAACTTCGATCTCGTTGGACCGGCCCTTTCACTGTTACTAATGTATATCCTCATGGGGCCATCGAGATAAAGAATCTGACAAATGACAATATTTTCAAAGTAAATGGACATCACCTTAAGTCATTTGTTGAAAAGTTTGATTCAGAGGACATGTCCATGCCTCCGACTGATCATGTGTACCAGGATTGACCTTATAGTCTGATGGAGGTGTAGCTAAGTTTATTGCTTTCATAAGATTTAGGATTAGGATAGTTTGATTTTAGTTTGTTTAGTGTTTGTGTTAACCCATTTACATGTTAAGAACTTTGGAAAAGCTTCAATTCTCCTTCTTCAGGTATTATCTTCTCATTTCTTTTCATTGTCTCATGTACATTGCATGCTCATATCTTTTACATTAAGGACAATGTTGGTTTTAGGTTAGGGGTGTGAATTAGGTAAACTAATTAGTGTTTTCTTAGTTTTGAGCAAATTTTGTGAAATTTTCAATTTTTTAAGCTAAAACCTTTTTAGAAATCTATAGTTTGTGCACTTAAGAATGTTTTAAGTATGATGATAAGATGGAGATTGAATTTTGAATTGTTGGAGTTTGATCAACTAAGTAGATTATCACATAAGTTCTCTCATTTAATTGATTAAGAGGAAGTTTGAATATCTTGTTGATCTAAGTCACAAGACACCTTCGATTTGCTTCCTGTGAATAATGTTAAAATTTCAGATTGTTAGTATGTGTATCATTAATAGATGTTGAGAATTGAGTTTGGAGAATTCTATCCACCTTAAAAATATGAAAAGAACCAGTTAAAAAATAGAAAGATCGATAAAAAAGTCACATATGATGAAAAGATTGGAAAAGAATGAATAAATAAAAGGGACCGTCGATATAAAATAAAAACCTGAAAAAAAAAAGAAGGAAAATGTGATAAGTTTGGAATCAGTACTTGATTATTCAATAAAAATTGAAATGATGAGCATCTTTAACATTATGAAATAGTAGTATGTTATGGAAAGAAAATAGAATTCACTAAGCACATGGAAAATTTTGATATATGAACTTATGCTCTTTAATGATTGATAAAGAAACTTTATGATTGATTACTCGCGTGATTCAGCTCTAGGTTTTCAAAATTGAACTCTAGTTTCTTTAGATTATACTCATTCATACTTCATTGCACAAAAGATTGTTTTCTAAAAGTGATTTGAACATTGAAGATTAAAGATTACTTCATGCATGTTTTGCTCGAGACTAGCAAAATGTTGGTTGGAGGGTGTGTTGAGTATGAAATATTGTATATTCCCTCTATTTATACCATGGTTTTATAAACATAATAATGTTTAATCGATTTAATTATTCATGTTTTCATATGTTATGTGATTTCAAAGCTTAAGGTGAAATTGATGTCAAAAGGAAGATTTCTTTTAAAAAGATAACTAAATGAAGATTTGAGATTTGGAAGTTATTAAAAAAGAATACACATGCCAAAGATCCAAGAAAACTAAGTGAGGAATAAAGAGAATCAAAGATTTGAAGTGAAAAAAAAAAAGAATATTGAAATTGTCCTGAAAACAAACATATTCCTGAAATTGTCCTGAAAAAGCATATTCTAAAACTCCGAGTCTATTATGAGAAACTATGCAGAGTGCATAAATTTGAAAGGGTTTTAATTCTAAACCTATTTTGGAAAATTGTGCAGAGTGCGTAAATTTGAGGCGGTTTCTAGATTTTTCCAACTCAATGCGAAAGTTGGAGTTCCACAATTATAAATAGGAGTCCCTAGGATGCTCCAAAGAATCTTCTAAGGTTTGGAAAGGTCTCAAGGAGCATACACAAGGGTGGAGTAGCCATCAAAGAGTTTTTCTTCTTCCCTAGTTTATTTTCATGCTTTGTTAAAGAGATTTGATTTCAATCATGTCTATGATTGGCTAAACCTCTTAGCTAGGGCTAAGAGGTGAAGCTTGTAACATATTTAGATGTTTATTTTCTTTGATTCTTGTTCTTATTGAACTTCATTGATTTTTAGTTTGATATTAAAGGAATATTTTTGGTTTTCTATGATTTATTGTGACGCAAATTACAATAAATGCTATGATAGCTTTGGATATCTTCTTTTCCTGTTTTGAGATAGTGAGCTTGGTAAATCCCATTGTTCACCATCATCTCCTAGGCATGGTAGGTTGATTGAATCCCTTCCAATCATCACAATTATCCTCCATTGAGAATTATGTCAATGAAAAGTTCAGATTTGATTTAAATTACTTTATCTTCCAATTAGATAGGATAGGACTCTAATTCAAATTGTGTTCCTTGAATCAAGTAAGGTAGCATCTTGATAGGTATAAGTGAATCCTTGGCACCCTAGTTCCCACCTTTAAATTCATAAGTTTTAATCAACATTATTCACCATTACTCTCAATTATTCAGATTTCAATTTAAATCATTTTCTAGTTCTAGTTCTAGTTATTTTCAGAATACGTACAAGTTTAGTTCATATGGATTCAACCTCGGTCTTCCCTAGTTATTACTACATCGCAACCCTACACTTGGAGTTGTGAACACCAATACGCTACGGGATGTGAAGCATGTAAAAAAACATTGTTGATATAACACATGCCCACGACCGAGTTGAATTTTATTGCTGGACAAAATGGGCGATCATTTGATGCTATCGAGTGACGTTCGAGGATCAAAGACTCCCTTGATTGCAGTTCAATGCAGTCAACCATGACTTGTGATTTTTCAGGTTTTATTTCTTTCTTCCCTTTATACTCTTGGTGCATTATATACCAACTGTACCAAAAGATGTTTTAATTCATTTTATAGGATAAGTTGGGATTATATGGGGCATATACCTGCTAAGGTTTGTTGTGGGATGATGAGGCAATGGCTGACAGGTTTAAGCTTGATCATGGCATGCATCTTGTGTTGAGGATTGGTCTTGATGTCTTCTTCTAAGAGTTCACTTGGACTGTCCGACTCAACACTCACGTATATTAACAAAGAAGGGCACTTTCAATCTCCCCATTTGTCAATTACATGACAAAAACAAACTAACAAACCCTAGATTATTACAATCAACATAATACATAAAGGTCTCCAACTAGTTCTATTCTTGAGTTGATTGTAGCTCCCACATTGTTCATTCTCTCCTTTATGCTCCGCCTAAGTTCCTGCATTAAGTTTTAAAAAACACAAGGCAACAAAAAAACTTGGAGCATATGTTTCTCCCCCTTTTTGTCAATGATTGGAAAAGTGTAAGTAATAAACCAATACAAACGAAGTATGTGTATAACCAAAGCTAGAGGGAGAGACTAAGAAATCACATAAGCTCATAAAAAATAGGAATGAAGCATAAGAACTAGATGTGAACTAATCATGCTTTTAAGAAATATGTTAATATATGACAGAAAATGGCATGACCATTATTAAAAGGAAGGTGATTAGATATCATCATTCATTCACCAATTAACCAAAAATAACTACCCCAAGCTTGGGTAGTATAATCATCATCCAAAAAGTAGGCCCTTAAGGGCATAAAATATCTAAAAAGAAATAGAATATATCATCCAACAGAAATGAAGATCATGTGGACATCATCTTGAAGGACCACCCTCATAGGGAGGAATGTGTCCAGCTCGAGTAAGAAGCAATTCCGTGATATGCTCTCCGGTATGTTGAAGAGCATCAAGATGCAGTTCTATCCCAGAGAAGCAATTTTCACATTGCCAAATGCATGCTTCGACATTCGATTGACTATCAAGAAGATGTTGGATATGATCATGTTAGTAAAAGAACTGATGAGTGCTCATTAAGACTGGACTTGGGGCGGGCATCGGCGTGTGGCATGAGTCTCGAGCAGTTGCTAGAGGAGTGTTCTGAGCATCATCTCCACTCTTGTTAGTGTGGCTGGCTTGGTAAATATTTACAAACACTTTTAAAGTGATTAGAGTGTCTTGAGTGAAACAAACAGTAGGATACACGACATCATGGGTAGGTAGTAATCCTAAAAGTTTGGAGAGTTTGCAAATAAGACTTGAAAATGGGAGACTCGAACGATGTTTTCCTTGGACAATAAGTATCAATTGTCGCAGGATGAGAGTGGGTAGGCAAATCTCAATTCCTTGATAGATATCATATAAGATATTAAGAACAAACAAAGAGAGCATATCTCCAAAAACTTTACACAATATACATTTGTACTCAGAATATTGTGTAGAACTTTGAAGGTAGAGTCCAAATGTGTGGAGGATAGGAAGTTTCATTTGTTTCTTAGAATTGTTGAGCCGTCACATATGGCTCTGGTTACTTCACGCCAAACACCAAGACGATTCAATGAGCGTTCAGTTAGGGGTGTATGGGTAACTCTAAGTGTCAGTAGGTGACTCAGCATTTCAGGAGTTGTCCTTGGTTGTATTCAAGAAATTAATGCTGATCAAGGGGGGGTCATCATGAGTATCATGACAGGATTTTAGGAATTCATGAACAATGTCATATTAGACCTCTCCCCTTAAATGGAGTAGATTGTGCCACCCAATAGAACCTGAATATAGATCAAGCTCATAAGGTTCTATGTAGAAAGATTTGACCAAACGTTCAAACACGGTATTATTTTCTAAATTAATGTTTGGAGGATGAGAGTTGAGTGATAGTTGATTGGCAATTCTTCGTGTCAAAGTTTCTCCTCTAGCGGGTGCCTTTCCTTTAATCTTTAACCACTTGTGCTGGAATCATTTGTCAAACAAAAGTTAAAGAGAAATAAGAGCAATTAATAGGATAACTATCAACAAACAAGAAAATATAAGGGCAACAAAATTATGTATAAGATGTACATATATAAAGATGAGGCAACAGATCCTCAGATATAACAATAATCATAAGTGGGCTTGTTGAGACAAGGATTAGACTATATATATTCGAACAGATTTTTGAAGATTTCCAAATCTGTTGGTATTCAATGGTTTTGTTAGTATATCGATAAGTTGTTGCTCAGTGGGAACATGTTCTAATATGAAAACATTTTCTTCAATAAGTTCACGTATGAAGTGATGTCGAATGTCAATGTGCCTGGTTCAAGAATGTTGAACTAGATTTTTGGAAATGTTAATGGCACTAGCATTATAACAAAATAGTGTCATTGTAGATTTGAGTAATATCATAATCCAGCAACATTTGTTTCACCCATAGAAGTTGTGCGTAACAACTACCAGTTGTAATGTATTCGACCTCGGTAATAGATAAAGATATAGAGTTCTGTTTCTTGCTATGCCAGGATACAAGATAGTTTCTAATACAAAAGCAACCACCACTGGTTGATTTGTGGTCATCAATATTTCTAGCCCGATCAACGTTTGAGTACCCAACAATAGTAGTAGATGTGTTGAAGGGGTACCATAAGCTGAATTAAGTAGTTCCTGCCACAAACTTGATAATTCGTTTAATCGTAAATAGATGAGATTCTTTAGGGTCAACCTGAAATCTAGAGCATGCTCCTATGCTAAATGCAATATCGGGTCGACTTGTGGTTAAATATAGTAAGCTTCCTATCATGCTTTGGTACAAATGTTGATCCACACTCTTGCCATGAATATTTGGAAAGTTTGAGTGTGGTGATCATGGGTGTATATGAGTACGGCTAGATTCAAGTCCAAATCATTTTATTAATTCTTTTACATACTTGGACTGGCATATAAACATCCCATTAGCCATTTGTTTAACTTATAAACCGAGAAAGAAATTCAGCTCACCTACCATGCTCATTCTGAATTCTGATTTCATCAGTTCAGCAAATTTATGAGCACTAACTTCACATGTGGAATAAAATACAATATCATCTACATAAATTTGGGCAATAAGTAAGGCATTCTCGGTCTTCTTTCTGAATAGCGTTTCATCAACACTCCCTCTACAAAATTGGTGATTAAGCAGAAATTGAGTTAAGCTCTCAAACCAAGCTCGGGGTGCCTATTTGAGACCGTAGAGAGCTTTACTTAATCGGTATACATGTTGATGAGATTTAGGATTTAAAATTCCTTTTGGTTGTTCTACATATACTTCTTCTTCCATAACATCATTGAGAAAAGCACTCTTCACATCCATTTGAAATAATTTAAACTTTAAGCTACATGCAATGGACATGAGAATTTGAATGGACTTGAGACGAGCTACGAGGGCAAATGTTTCATCAAAATCAATGCCCTCGATATGAGAATATCTTTGTGCTACTAGTCTTGCCTTATTCCTTACTATATTCCCAGATTCATCGGATTTATTTTTGAAGAACCATTTGGTTCCAATAATGTTTGTGTCTTTTTGTAACACCCTAAAAATCGAGGGTCGAGCATAAACTCAATTCCCGAGTTATAGAACATCACTTATGCAACAAAATGAATGATGATAGAATGTTGACTGTATTCGTGCACTGAACATGAGTGAGATTAAGCCAAAACAGCATATCATACTCCAGAGACAGTTAAATTGCAAGCGGAAGACGATAATAGATAGATAAAATATATAAACTGTGATGAGTCTCTAGAGTGTGATAACATTACTAGGTTAAATAATTACAAGTACAGTTCTAAAATATACCAAATGTGTAAGTGTAATATCTTCTATCCCAAGTACCATAGCCCCACAATGTAGTACCAGGTCTTCGAGAGACCCGTCGAGAGTTACATGATAGGAGAACTCCTCCTCATCACCATAGAAGTAGTCCGGCTCGCTTCATAAGCATCGCCATCATCCGAAATTCAACAAATGCTGGTTGGTGTGTACAACACGGTCCGTAACGTGGGAGTGAGTGATCAACTCAGTGGAACAATAAAGCATAGGTTAACATGTTATCAATTCAATCAAGCAGTACAAATCAAACAATTCTAACTACTCTTATTAAGTACGAGAATGAAATGACATGATGCTGTATGCCCTTGCCAAACCACCCTTATGCGACATCATCTTACGTTCGCGAATGCTTAACTCCCTCAGTGCGCCACATCTACTAAGCACATGCGGTGCGATGATGATCATGATTACCGAGTTATTATTAGACCATTTCAAACAGCAGTATTGGGAAACTAAGGTACCTCCCTTGTATCATTCCCAAACATGATCCATTCTAGGGTCGTCAGTCCTAGTTAATCTCATACGATATTATGGTTTGAGAGGCGTAGCGAAGGCATCACAAAGGGCTCGTCACCCGTCAGCACAGATACAAATCTCACCGTATGCGGCTCAATTGTTGACCGACAGCTCGAGTACAGGTCTCACCGTACTCGGCTCAATCACTAGCCGTCAGCTCGAATACAGGTCTCACCATACTCGGCTCAACTCATACTCCGGTTCTTTGTGAAAGACTCGTCGCCAATCACAGACCTTGGAGTATACTCGAAGATACTACAGAGGGACTCGTTGCCCATCGAAGACGAGTACGGGTCTCACCGTACTCGGCTCTCGCCGTAAGTATTGACAAAAATATAGTGTCCCATACCACCATAATCGGCTCACGAGTCTGGTTGCTCACTTTGGTCACTACGGGGAGGCACGTGGCCCCGCCAGAGGGCCACAACGACCACGGTGTCCCATACCACCATGCCCGGCTCATGAGTCTTAGCGGATCGAGGTACCATGGTTAAAAGGGATTTCACTGTAAGTTTGGTACCCTAGGTTCAGAGCAAGATAGCGACCAAACATGGTGAACATACATAAGATGATCGGGTTACTTGACGAGCTCGGCTAACTCGAGCGCACAACAAGTTGAACGACATGAAGTGCATAAGCACTTCACGTGGCCAACCACTATCGCCAACCGAAGTACGACTCGGGTTCGTCGAACACATCTCACGTGGCAAATGAATCGCAACGCCACGAATTCAATTTTGGTACCGATTATGCGGACTATAATCATAGCCCCAAACATGATAACTTGCGATAGATAAAGCAAGAATGGATCAAGATTCCACACATACAATCAAGGTATGGTATTATCCGTTTAGAGGCGCCAGTGGTCACATTACACGCACTCGTTGCTCCGCTCCCCCATCACCCATGACGGATCATACAACATAAATATAAATTTAAACATATGCATTACATAGTTAAAATCATAAAGCAGTTGAGCATGTTATGAATCACAACACAAGCATGAATTTGTACATGTTCAATTCCTAATCACACAACTATCCAAGGAGATCATACACATAGTTAAAAGAGGTTGAGAATCATATCTCAACACCCTTATACATTACAACTTGCTAACTACTAATCATTCAGACATTTCAAGAAACACTTAAACAAACATACATAACATACATGACATATGTCGATCACATAGGCATTAGGCCAAATCCTTTCACTAGGGAGTTGCCCCAATCATAACACGCGTACACCCACGACGGATAGTCATGGCAAGCAGGAATCCAAGTTCCATATTCATTCAGTCATTTCCACGAACACTTGGGCCACACATTTTTAGCATATATAGTGTATATTGGCCGTGGCGTGATTTAGGGCAAATCCTTTCGTAAAAGGGGGATCGCCAATACAACAATCATGAATCCATGACAATTAGTCATGGCGAGCACGAATGAGAATTCTATACTCATTCAATCATTTTTCGCAAACACTTAGAATACACTATTACAACATACATGGTGTATTTTAGCAAAACATGTATTAGGGCTATCCTTTAGCCAAGTGAGTATTTTATGCATGTGTAATATATTACTACAGCAAATAATCATGATAAATACATCTCCCAATATTTATACGTATACAGTATTTTCTAGAATACGTATTTTCAACATACATAGTGTATACAAGCAAACATGTATTACGGCGATTCCCTTCGCCAAGCAAATGTTTTATACGCACATAATATATTTATACGACAATTAATCATGACAAACACATCACTAAAATATACATGTGTAACGACCTGAAAATTTCCGTACATTGGGTCGAGTACCATCTCGACCAGAAATCACGTAGGATTAAATCCTTTAGAAATTTAACAAAGTTAATTAAGTACTAAACTCAATTAGCTATAAAATCCGTTAGGATCGCTTTAAATACGATCTGCAAGACCCAAAAGTTGCAAAATTATTGACGCTAGGTTACCCTAAAGTTTAGAACCAAACTCATTTCCCGTCTGCTCTTGGGAATGAAACGAAACTTCGTATTAGGTCTGGATCGCACATCGGGATTCCGATTAACCCGAAACTAAGGAACTAGGACCACCCCACTGGGCTTAACAATCATCTCAAAAATCAGCCTTATCCGATGTTCCACGGCCATTCGTTTCGAATCGGAGCGAGGTAGTGTGAAAAACACTATTCATATGCCAAAATAAATATCTGGAATAGTGATCTGGCATCGTTCGTTGACGCCACAATATAAGCAACCTGACCGTCGAATCAGACCAAATTACACCCTCGGATTAAGAAAAATTTCGGAACATTTACATGTACTTAGAATTTCTCGATCGTGGCCCACCGACCGTCGAATCGAAAGTGGTCCGCCACGTGCGACTCAAGTATCCGAATGAGTCAAAATGTAATCCCACGTAGATCCATCGATGGTGAGCTTAAGTCGACGTTTGGCTCAAAGAGGGCCACCGAACTTCCCTTTTGAGTGGAAAAGCGGTGAAAATCCTATATTGCATACCCTTGAACCTGGGTCTAAATTGCAATGTTTGAGGCTATAAAAGGAGCTTAGAGCAGCCCCTCTCACAGCCATACGAATTTTGGAGGAAACCTTAGAGGAAGAGAGAGAAAAGAGAGAGAAAGACTTGGAGATCGTTGCCGATCTTCCTCCTCCTGCTTTGGCTTGCTACACGGCCTACACCGCCTTATTCTAGACGTTTTCCCGGCGTATTCCGCCTCATTTGAAGGTAAGAAAACCTAACCCTAGGTCTGATTTGAGGTGGAATCGAGGTAGGATGTATACCGACTAACCGATTCCGCTCTTTAGGCTAGAAATCGCCTGTAGACGGAAGATCCATCACCCTTGCTGATTCGTTCCGTTTCCAAAGGCAAAGGTGAGGACTTTAAGCTTATAAGTTACGGTTTTCAACGCTTTCAATGTCAGATAATGGTAGATTCATGATCTGCTTGCAATTGCACATGTACAAAGTGCTTTCCGTTTCCTGTTTTGATTAACGGTGTGAAATATGGAATTTCACATATTCTAGGTATACGTATAAATACCGTATACGTATTTTTTTGGATAAATGCTTGACATGTTTATTTAATGTTTAATTATATAACCTATGAATAAAATACTAGTTTGGCGAAAGGAATCGCCAAAATATATGTTTACTTGTAAATGTGCTTGTATGTTGAAATTACGTATTGTAGAAATACCGTATACGTATTTCTTTTGGAATAATGTTTGACATATTTATTTAATGTATGATTATACAATACATGATTAAAATACTAGCTTGGCGAAAGGAATCGCCGAAGTCTATGTTCCTTTGTAAACACTATGTATGTAGAAATTTGGGTATACGTGGAAGTACCCTATACGTATAAAAGTTGCTTGATGTGATTGACATGCTTAATTGCTGTATGAATTGATGTATATGTATAAAATACTAGTTTGGTAAAGGGACAACCCTAGTACACACTTCCTTAACATACGTCATGTATGTCGAAATATCAGCATTCCAAGTGTTGGTGAAATCACTTGCAGTGTAAGTGCTTAAGTGTTAGAATCTTAGGTAGGTGCTGAGATGGGATTCTCGGTTACCTTAGAGTCGCATATGACACTCTCCATGTGGTTGTTCACTCTAACCACTCGCCTACGAAATGTAAGTATTTGTATACTTATTTACATAATGCTTTATAACATGCTTTTAAACATGCTTTGTGACTTGTTATTAACATGCTTCATGTTATGCTTTATATTATGCTTCCTAGTGATCTTGAATTACCATGTTATCATGCCGTATTTCACATGCTATGGTTAGAGATTTGATCTGAGCTTGGGACTATGTTCATAGTCCGTGCATCCGGTATCGACTTGAAGATGTGGTTGGGATTCGTTCCGCCACGCACGATGTGTTGGTGAACCCGTGTCGTACTTCGGTTGGCGATAGTGGTTGGCCACACGAGGTGCTTCTACGCCTCATATCGCCCAACTTGTTGTGCGCTCGAGCTAGCCGAACATGTCAAGTAAACCGTATGCCTTATGTATGTTCACCATGTTTGGTCGCTAATGCTTGAACCTAGGGTACCAAACTTACCAGTGAAAATCCCGTTAACCATGGTACCTCGATCCGCTAAGACTCATGAGCCGGGCATGGTGGTATGGGACACCGTGGTCGAGCTGTCGGCCTACGCTGGGCTACGTGCCTCCCGTAGTGACCAAAGTGAGCAACTCAACTCGTGAGCCGATTATGGTGGTATGGGACACTATATTCGCCTGTCGGCCTACATTGATAAGGTGATGGGGAGGGGTGCAACCTTTGTGAGTAATGTACCACAGCGGCCCTTTTAGTGACCGCGAGCATACTCTGAAGTTGCATAGCGTGCCTTAGGGTTCGCCGCGATATATAGAGTATGAACTAGGCCTGTTTCTCAGTATAGTTGTATCGTGATGAATCGTTTAAGGGTGATGGGGAGTGGTGCAACCTTTGTGCGTAATGACCTGGCAGCCTCTCAGTGCGGTGACCTAGAAAATACACCATCGTCGATATTAACTAGGACCGACGACCCTAGATTGGATCATGTTTGGATATGATATAAGGGAGGTACCTTAGTTTCCCAATCCCGCATTTGAAACAAACTAATTAAAAACTCCAGTAATCATACTCATCATGCATCGCATGTGCCCGGAAGATGTGGAGCACGTGGGATGTAAGCATGCGCGAACGTGAGATGGTGTCGCTTGAGGGAGTATGTCGGAGAGAGCATCCATCATACCTGCATCCATACTTGCATTAATCAGAGTAACTAGGAGTGTTTGAATTACTGCTTTATCATTACTGCTTGACCGTATTGAGAACATGATAACTTATGTCTTATCGTTCCACCGAGTTAGCTACTCACTCCCACGTTACGGAGACTGTTGTCACGCACACCAACCAGACTACTGTCTCGGAGTTTTAGGCGATCCGACTACGCTGGAGGCGGAGCCCGATTATGACGAGGACCAGGAGGAGTTCTCATATATGCGGTTCGCTGGCGGCTTCGACTAGGCTGCCGGGACTGATGGGATTTACAGGGATTGTACTTAGTTTATTTTGACATTTTGTTTATATAAACAGACATGTATATTGTGACTCAGAAGGATTCATACTCTGGATAATGAATCATTTATTTTATTTCTTCACATACATATATATACAGTTCAGTCTTCCGCTTGCTTTTATACAACTGATCTGGAGTATGAATTATAGCTTTGGTATAATCTCATTCATGTTTACTGCTCTAACATAGACAACATTCAAATATCATTAAACATGTTGCATAAGTGATGCGTTGGAACTCGGGAGTTGAGTTACACTCGACCCCCGATTTTCAGGGCGTTACAAGTTGGTATCAGAGCATGATTTTGATTAAACCGGACCTGAGTTATGTCCCCACTACGTACGCTGACGCATTACACTTAGGAGGGTGCGCAAAATCTAGCAACAGTCTTAGGGTCTCCCGATTCCGCCGTTCGGCGAAGTTCATTGCACATGGACGGTTTGATCGAGTGCGTACTCGATCCCGACCACACTTATGGACCCCAAGTCACTCCTAGACCGTCTATTGACGTGTCCAGGTCACAATCTACCAAAATGAGTCGTTAAAAAATCAGGAAAACCCAGATTATATCAGAACTTTGCCGGAACTAACCGTTTTGGCACAAAACTGAGTCCGTGGGCCCCCACGACTAATCCATTAAGGGTTTGGACCAAGCCAGGGTGCATTTGGCACCCTGGGAGTGTGATGAACAGGGCCAGACCGCGGCGGCGCGGTTTCGGCCAAGCCCGACCGCGGTGGCGCCGCGGCACCGGCGGCGGACCGCTCTCCGGTCAGCTTTCCGGCGAAACTCCAAGCTTGGGGTTGGTCGGTTCAGCCCTCTCTACCCTATGGCACGTGCCAAATGTCCATTTGATTAGGTTTTAAGGGGCTGGAGCTCCCTTTTCTCCCATTTCCCCTCTTTTTCAAACACCTTCACCTCCATTCCGATTTTTGCTGAAAACCCATCCCTCCAAACCTCCAATCCCTACATTTCCTTCCATAACTCACACACCCCTACCTCCCACAACAGCCCTAGCCTCTCCCTTTCCCCATTTTCACAATTTGGAGCTCTCATAACCCTCCTTGGAGCTCAAAATCGGGTAATCTACTAACCCATTCCATTTTCTTCTTGTTTCTTCTTCATTTCCTACCTCTAGAGCTTCTTCCACACCTGTTGGATTGTTGTTTGTGGAAGATAAAAGAAATTAGCCCCTCATTTTCCATTTTGGAAATTTTCCATGGCCCTCCTTGGTGTGGTGGCCACCATTTTCTCCATTTCCTCCATCCTATCTTTTATGGGAAAGAGAAAAACCGCGGCCGATGACGCCGGCCCAAGTAGGCCAGCCCATACCCGAAGAAGATCCGACGTTGGGGCCGGCACAAGCACCGTGCGGGAGTTCAGGTCGAAGCGAGACCGGATCTGACCGCCCGCCAGAATGCTTATCCGATAGGCATGGAATATGGGCGCTTCGCGGGCCGCAAGGTTGTGTTTGAAGCTCATGTGGATGAGAGGATGTTCGGGCTACACCCGATGATGGACCACTTGGTGGATATCGGGTGGAATTATATTTTTGAAGGCGAGTCTCCCGCTTGTGAGAACACGGTCCGCGCTTTCTACGCTCACATCGTGGACTCATCACTAAAGCCTCTTCAGTTTACTGTCTCTGTGAGGGGCATAAGGCGCACAATCACTGTGGATGAGGTGGTTCGAATCACGAAGATCCCGCTTGGTCAAGTACAGCCTAGCGATGACTTCTCTAGAAGTGCGCGGGAAAGGGATCGCCGCACGCGATTTCTCTGTGGTCGCCGGGTTACTTGGAAGCGAGGAAATTGTATTGCGGCGACAAAGATGTCCGAAGACTTCCATTTGCTCCATCACATCTTCACGTACAATGTATACCCACGGTGGGGTAACCGCACGGAATGTACTAGGGTGATGGTGGACTTTCTGTACAAGATGGGACGCTGGGACAACATATGCCTGCCCACATTCATCCTATCCCGGATAGTTAATGTTGTTCGTTCTCGCCAGAACGATCTTTCGCTCACATTTGGCCGACCGATCCGGGATGGCTCGTGATGTAGGCTACGGATCCGAATATGGAGGATCTTGCACCTGGTCCGAATCATAAGTGAAGCAACACTCGGAATATGAAGATCGGCCCCCAACACGGCAAGCCCGACTCGACGAGTCTGGAGATGAGTCGGATAGCGCCGGTGAGGAGAGTGTTGACCTCCGTGCCGAGAGTGATGAGGAGCGCAGTGATGACATACGGAGGAAGAACCCGAGGCTCGGGACACCGAGGAGAGTTCACCCCTCGCGGCTCGGGAGCAGGTGTGGATCGAGATGTTTTGATGCGCGATTTGCCGTCTTGAGGAGAGGCAAGCGCCTTGCAGCAAGAAGGTTGGACAAGTTCGGGCTGAGATTGGTCAAGTTCGAACTAAACTTGAAGAGAATGAAGCCTACATGAAGAAGAATTTCAAGAAGATGTCCCGTACGTTGAAGGCCATCCTGTGCTGTGCACAGGATAAGAATGCTCCTCCTCCACCGCCTACTTCGGATGCTTAGTCATCCTTATTGTTGTTTGTTGTGTTTGCTTTGGTTACCGCGATAGGCGGTTTGTGTTTTCGTACGGATGTTGTATTAGGTAGTAGCATGTTTAGGTGTTTGATGTGTGGATGTATTGGCTATAATGTGATTTCCGTCATGATTCATGTAAACTCTGTAGTCCATGTATTATGACAATTTTGAGTAAATAAAAGCATATAGCCTCTTTTGTTTGATGATGTGTGGAATGCTTAAGTGCTTTATGAAGTGTATTATGTCAGTATCTCACAAATGTTGTACCAGTGTTGTATAGGGCATGCCGCGACAAAGATATGCGAGCACCGCACATCTCCGTCTCCGGCCTCTGGGACCGTACACCTTCTAGTAGTAGTGGTCCCGCGGACCGTGGGTTGGGTTCCGACGCCCCTACCGGTCCCGTTGGCGGGTTGCCATCATACACGCCCGGTCCGTGAGCGCTTTCGGCCATCATCTTCGCGTTAAATGACTCCCAGTGCGCTCCGCCGACCGATAGATTTGAGCAAACATGTTGATGATGCATCGCCAGCAGATAAAACGAAGAAGAAGAAGGCACACGGCAGCTTATGGCCACTATCGCCGAGGCCTTGTCACATGGTGGTAGTGCGACTCCACCTACGACTCCTGCTTGTCCTGCCGGGCACCCTGAGCCTCCTGCTCAGTGTGAGGATGTGCCCCTGCCTTCACCCGTGGTGCCTCCTACTGGAGATGTCGGCACACGCGGTCTACTCGAGCGATTTCAGCGCTTGAGGCCTCCTTCGTTCATGGGCACTCATAGGCCCGAGGAGGCAGAGTTTTGGCTTGACCGCATCTCGAAGATGCTTCGGATGCTGCATTGCTCAGAGGCAGAGCAGGTAGAGCTGGCCGCCTTCATGTTTGAGAGAGAGCGAGTTTATGGTGGGATAGTGTGTTGCGGTCTGTCGCGTCGCAGGACTACGTATGGACCCGGGAGGCGTTCGAGTTCCGGTTCCCATGAGAAATACTACCCGCCGACTTACCGACATGAGCGGGAGGACGAGTTTCTGCGCCTCGGCGAGGAGGCATGACTATTACAGTACGAGCACCGCTTCACCGAGTTGGGCCGCTTTGTCCCGACTATACTAGTGGACGAGCGATGCGGATGCGTCGATTTTCTTTGGGCTTGCGACCGGAGATACGGTCCGAAGATATGCCGCCTCACTATACCTACATATGCAAAGACTTGGTTCACATGTCTATGACGGCAGAGCAGGATGTGGACCGGTTGGCCCGATCACGTGGCACTATGGTTGCGAGGCCACGACAGAGATACGAGCGCGAGTGCCTATCCTAGGCAAGAGGCCTCGTGTTGACTCGCCTCCTAGGATCGCAGCGCCAGGGGCTCAGGCGAGGCGCCCTATTGTGACCTGCACGTACTGCGGGAAACAGGGTCATCTTATTGGGAGTTGCTTCGCGCGGATGAAGGACAGTGGTTTCTCTCCACCACAGATGTTGGGCCGTTCTCGCCCACAGGCCATATCAGCTCCACCGCTACAGACGGCTCCTGCACATCCTTCCTTCCGACCTCCTGTGCCGCGCTTTAGGCCGCCACAGTGACCCTTGGCTCCTCAGCCGAATCGCCAGCAGCAGGCTCACGTTCATACTCTTGTGGCTGAGGCACCTGAGACGTCGGTTTCAGCTCCGACGGCTTTCGAGGGTACGGCTTTTATTCACGACACTCCCGTCTCTTTATTGGTGGACACTGGGTCCACTACCTCTATTATTTCTTGTGGGGCGGTGAAACGCCTATCTTTGCATACGATTCCCACTAAGGGAATGAGACTCACTACGGCTACCGGGACCTGTTCGGATGTCACACGATTATGCGAGGGTTGCTCGGTAGTTTTGGGTAGCAGCACAGTGCTCGTCGACCTCATTGTTGCTCCACTATGGCACTACGACGTTATCCTTGGTATGGATTGGCTCACCAGGATGAGGGCGGAGGTAGATTACGACACTCGGATCGTGACGGCCTATGGGCCTGACGGTGCAGCTTTCACGTTCCCGGTGCAGGTCAGTTGGCCCTGTCGAGTTGATTGTTATGCTGCCTTACTTGTGCCGATTGATGGTCCGACAGTAGATAGTACGCCGGTGGTTCGAGAGTTTGCAGGCGTGTTTGAGACTATCCCTGGTTTACCTCCTCGGCGTGAGATTGATTTCACGATTGACCTTACGCCTGGTGCGACACCCATCTCGTTGCCTACTTATCGTATGCCTCCATGTGAGATGGAGGAGCTGCGGATGCAGATTGACGTACTTGTAGAGAGAGGTTTTATTCGACCTAGTGTGTCTCCTTGGGGAGCACCTGTGTTGTTCGTGAAGAAGAAGGACGGGTCGCTACGGTTGTGTATTGATTACCGTAGGTTGAACCAAGTCACGGTGAAGAACAAGTATCCTTTGCCCAGGATTGATGATCTGTTCGATCAGTTGAGGGGGGCGAAGTATTTCTCGAAGATTGACCTTCAGTCAGGGTACCACCAGTTGCGCGTGAGAGAGGAGGACGTACAGAAGACAGCCTTCAGGACGTGCTTTGGCCACTATGAGTTCTTGGTAATGTCGTTCGGTCTGACGAACGCACCAGCCGTGTTCATGGATCTAATGAACCGGGTATTTCGGCCCTTCCTTTACCGATTCGTCATCGTCTTTATCGATGACATCTTGATATACTCCACGAGTCGGGAGGAGCACGAGGAGCACTTGCGAGCGGTATTGGAGACCCTGAAGAAGAACCAGTTGTTTGCGCAATACAAGAAGTGCGACTTCGCGGGAGGAAGTCAAGTTCTTTGGGACATGTAGTGTCCAAGGATGGGATAGCAAAGGACCTTGCTAAGGTAGTCATGCGGTTCAGATTGGCGGCACTGAATCGATTATCGAGGTGAGGAGTTTCCTTGGCCTGGGCCGGGTACTACGACGTTTCATTCGGGATTTCTCGAAGATCGCCGTGCCATTGTCTCACCGACTCGGAAGGACCCGAAGTTCGCCTGGAATGAGAAGGCGGAGGCGGCTTTAAGGAGCCGAAGGACAAGTTGACGTCCGCCCCATGTGCTAGTATTGCGCAGCAAGGGGTGAAATACACGGTGTATACTGACGCGTCTCGCGTTGGTTTGGGTTGTGTGTTCGATGCGAGAAAGATAGGGTGATATCGTATGCCTCGAGACAATTAAGGAAGCACGAGGAGAATTACCCTACACATGACCTGGAGTTGGCGGCTATCATCTTTGCATTGAAGCTCTGGAGACATTACCTCTACGGTGAGTAGTTCGAGCTTTTCTGCGACCACAAGAGCCTTAAATACATATTCACGCAGAATGAGATTTGAATATGAGACAAAGCCGATGGATGGAGACCTTGAAGGACTTCAAGTTCGAGGTTTCCTACCATCCCGGCAAGGCGAACCTTATGGCAGACGCGTTGAGCCGTAAGAAGGCGATTGTATTTGCGGCACCGCTGATGATAGCCGAGTGGGATATGGTAGAGTTTGTGCGGGACTTCGAGCAGAGACTCACTGTCGAGGAGCCATTCGAGTGTGTTGCGCACGTTCGGGTGCGACCACTTATTGACGACAGGATTGTTGAGGCCCAAGAGGGCGATACACGGCCGTCTCGAGCTTCGAGCAGCGAGCTAGCGACGCCGTGGACTCCGAGTGGAGAGTTGGATCGATGGGGGTTTACGATTTCGTGGCCGCCATGTGTTCCGATGTGCTCGACTTGAGACGCGAGCTTCTCGAGTCCGCCCATAACTCGAAGTTTGCGATACATCCCGGTAGCACGAAGATGTACCAGATATGAGACGACGTATTGGTGGGATAACATGAAGGCCCACATTGCCGAGTATGCGTCTCGATGCCCGACGTGCCGGCCAGTCAAGGCGTAACATCGCCGACCACCTGGCCGCTTCACCATGCCTATAGCGGAGTGGAAGTGGGACTTCATCTCCATGGACTTCATATCGTGGTTGCCGAAGACGAGGAAGGGGCACGATTCCATTTGGGTGATTGTGGACCGGTTGACCAAATCGGCCCACTTCCTCCCTATCGAGTTACGAACTCCGGGCAGACGAGCCGGCTAGATTGTACATCGTGGAGATCGTCCGTCTACACGGGTTCCTTTGGAGATTGTGTCGGACGAGAGACACGCGGTTCACATCCATCTTCCGGACTCGTATCCGGGAGGCGATGGGTGTGAAGTTGAAGTTCAAGATAAATTTTCATCCTCGGGACCGATGGGCGACACGAGCGAGTAAATCGATTTTGGAGGATATGTTGCGAGCATGTGTGTTGGACTTCAAGGACAGCTTGGGATGACTGTCTTCCGTACGCAGAGTTCGCCTACAACAACAAATTTTCCAGCGACTATTGGCATGGTGCCATATGAGGCTCTTTATGGTCGACCTTGTAGGGCACCGCACCGTTGGGCGAGGTTGGAGAGCGTAGCCTGATTGGCCGGAGTTGGTTCAGCGACTACGAGAAGGTAGACATTATCAGGCGTCGATTACTCACAGCGCAGAGCAGGCAGAAGAGTTACGCCGATACGAGGCGGCGACCGCTGGAGTTCGAGGTCGGTGATCATGTGTTCCTTCGGGTTTCCCCTATGAAGGGAGTCCTTCGGTTTGGGAAGAAGGGGAAGCTCACACCGAGGTTCATTGGTCCGTTTCAGATATTGGATCGTGGGTAATGTGGCGTATCGTCTCGCCTTGCCTACACCACTTGCTTCCGTACACAACGTATTTCATGTATCTATGCTGAAGAAGTACGTTCCTGATCCTTCACATATCATCAGATGGGAGCAGGTACAGTTGAGCGAGGATGCTACATATGAGTTGCGCCCGACGGCATCCTTGACAGAAGGAGCGAGTCTTTGCGTAAGCAAGGTCATCCCACTTGTGAAGGTGCTTTGGACACATCATTCGAGGAGGAAGCTACCTGGAGACGAGGCCGAGGTCGAAGAACTACCCTCGATTCTCGAGGACTACGAGAAGGTATAAATTTCGTGACGAAATTTTTTGTTTAAGGGGGTAGATTGTAACGACCGAAAATTTCCGACATTGGGTCGAGTACCATCTCGACCGGAAATCACGTAGATTAAATCCTTTAGAAATTTAACAAAGTTAATTAAGTACTAAACTCAATTAGCTATGAAATCCGTTAGGATCGCTTTAAATACGATCTGCAAGACCCAAAAGTTGCAGAATTATTGACGCTAGGTTACCCTAAAGTTTAGAACCAAACTCATTTCTCGTCTGCTTCTTGGGAATGAAACGAAACTTCAGATTAGGTCTCGGATCGCACATCGGGATTCCGATTAACCCGAAGCTAAGGAACTAGGACCGCCCCACTGGGCTTAACAATCATCTCAAAAATCAGCTTTATCCGATGTTCCACGGCCATTCGTTTCGAATCGGAGCGAGGTAGTGTGAAAAATACTATTCATATGCCAAAATAAATATCTGGAATAGTGATCTGGCATCGTTCGTTGACGCGTCAGTATTAAGCAACCTGACCGTCGAATCGACCAAATTACACCCTCGGATTAAGAAAAATTTCAGGAACATTTACATGTACTTGGAATTTCTGATCGTGGCCCACTGACCGTCGAACTGAAAGTGGTCCGCCACGTGCGATCTGCGTATCCGAATGAGTCAAAAATGTAATCCCACGTAGATCCATCGATGGTGAGCTTAAGTCTGACGTTTGGCTCAAAGAGGGCCACCAGAACTTCCCTTTTGAGCTGGAAAAGCGGTGAAAATCCTATATTGGCAGTACCCCTTGAACCTGGGTCTAAATTCGTAATGTTTGAGGCTATAAAAGGAGCTTAGAGCAGCCCCTCTCACAGCCATACGAATTTTGGAGGAAACCCTAGAGGAAGAGAGAGAAAAGAGAGAGAAAGACTTGGAGATCGTTGCCGATCTTCCTCCTCCTGCTTTGGCTTGCTACACGGCCTACACCGCCTTATTCTAGACGTTTTCCCGGCGTATTCCGCCTCATTTGAAGGTAAGAAAACCTAACCCTAGGTCTGATTTGAGGTGGAATCGAGGTAGGATGTATACCGACTAACCGATTCCGCTCTTTAGGCTAGAAATCGCCCGTAGACGGAAGATCCATTACCCTTGCTGATTCGTTCCGTTTCCAAAGGCAAAGGTGAGGACTTTAAGCTTATAAGTTACGGTTTTCAACGCTTTCAATGTCAGATAATGGTAGATTCATGATCTGCTTGCAATTGCACATGTACAAAGTGCTTTCCGTTTCTCTTTTTGATTAACGGTGTGAAATATGGAATTTCACATATTCTAGGTATACGTATAAATACCGTATACGTATTTTTTTTGGATAAATGCTTGACATATTTATTTAATGTATAATTATATAACATATGAATAAAATACTAGTTTGGCGAAAGGAATCGCCAAAATATATGTTTACTTGTAAATGTGCCGTATGTTGAAATTACGTATTGTAGAAATACCGTATACGTATTTCTTTTGGAATAATGTTTGACATATTTATTTAATGTATGATTATACAATACATGATTAAAATACTAGCTTGGCGAAAGGAATCGTCGAAGTCTATGTTCCTTTGTAAACACTATGTATGTAGAAATTTGGGTATACGTGGAAGTACCCTATACGTATAAAAGTTGCTGATGTGATTGACATGCTTAATTGCTGTATGAATTGATGTATATGTATAAAATACTAGTTTGGTAAAGGGACAACCCTAGTACACACTTCCTTAACATACGTCATGTATGTCGAAATATTGCATTCCAAGTGTTGGTGAAATCACTTGCGAGTGTAAGTGCTTAAGTGTTAGAATCTTAGGTAGGTGCTGAGATGGGATTCTCGGTTACCTTAGAGTCGCATATGACACTCTCCATGTGGTTGTTCACTCTAACCACTCGCCTACGAAATGTAAGTATTTGTATACTTATTTACATAATGCTTTATAACATACTTTTAAACATGCTTTGTGACTTGTTATTAACATGCTTCATGTTATGCTTTATATTATGCTTCCTAGTGATCTTGAATTACCATGTTATCATGCCGTATTTCACATGCTATGGTTAGAATTTGACTGAGCTTGGGACTATGTTCATAGTCCAGGCATCTGGTATCAGACTTGAAGATGTGGTTGGGATTCGTTCCGCCACGTACGATGTGTTGGTGAACCCGTGTCGTACTTCGGTTGGCGATAGTGGTTGGCCACACGAGGTGCTTCTGCGCCTCATATCGCCCAACTTGTTGTGCGCTCGAGCTAGCCGAACATGTCAAGTAAACCGTATGCCTTATGTATGTTCACCATGTTTGGTCGCTAATGCTTGAACCTAGGGTACCAAACTTACCAGTGAAAATCCCGTTAACCATGGTACCTCGATCCGCTAAGACTCATGAGCCGGGCATGGTGGTATGGGACACCGTGGTCGAGCTGTCGGCCTACGCTGGGGCTACGTGCCTCCCCGTAGTGACCAGTGAGCAACTCAACTCGTGAGCCGATTATGGTGGTATGGGACACTATATTCGCGCATTGTCGGCCTACATTGATAAGGTGATGGGGAGGGGTGCAACCTTTGTGAGTAACGTGACCACTGCGGGCACCTTTTGTAGTGACCGTGAGCATACTCTGTCAAGTTGCGGCGTGCCTTAGGGTTCGCCGTGATATATAGAGTATGAACTAGGCCTCACATTTCGTATAGTTGTATCGTGATGAATCGTTTAAGGGGTGATGGGGGAGTGGTGCAACCTTTGTGCGTAATGGCCCTGGCAGATCTCTGCAGTGACCTAGAAAATACACCATCGTCTGATATTAACTAGGACTGACGACCCTAGATTGGATCATGTTTGGATATGATACAAGGGAGGTACCTTAGTTTTCCAATCCTGCTGTTTGAAACGAACTAATTAAAAACTCGGTAATCATACTCATCATGCATCGCATGTGCCTGGAAGATGTGGAGCACCGTGGGATGTAAGCATGCGCGAACGTGAGATGGTGTCGCTTGAGGGAGTATGTCGGAGAGGGCATCCATCATACCTGCATCCATACTTGCATTAATCAGAGTAACTAGGAGTGTTTGAATTACTGCTTTATCATTACTGCTTGACTGTATTGAGAACATGATAACTTATGTCTTATCGTTCCACTGAGTTAGCTACTCACTCCCACGTTACGGGACGGTGTTGCGCACACCAACCGGACTCTATCTCAGGTTTAGGCGATCCGACTACGCTGGAGGCGGAGCCCGATTATGACGAGGATCAGGAGGAGTTCTCATATATGCAGTTCGCTGGCGGCTTCGACTAGGCTGCCGGGACTGATGGGATTTACAGGGATTGTACTTAGTTTATTTTGACATTTTGTTTATATAAACAGACATGTATATTGTGACTCAGAAGGATTCATACTGGATAATGAATCATTTATTTTATTTCTTCACATACATATATATACTGATTCATCTTCCGCTTGCTTTTATACAACCGATCCGGAGTATGAATTACAGCTTTGGTATAATCTCATTCATGTTTATCGCTTCTAACACGTAGACAACATTCAAATATCATTAAACATGTTGCATAAGTGATGCGTTGGAACTCGGGAGTTGAGTTACACTCGACCCCCGATTTTCAGGGCGTTACAACATGTATATGGTACTTCTTACAATACCGTATTTCTACATACATAGTGTTTATTAGTAAACATGTATTTAGGCGAATCCTTTCGCCAGATAAGTATTTTATCCATACGTCATATATCCATACGTCAAATAAACATGTCAAACAAATTTCCAAAAAAAATACGTATACGGTATTTTATATGAATACCTAGAGTATGTGAATTTCCAAATTCTACAATTCTAATCGAAACAGAAAACGGAAAGCATTTTGTACATGTGTAATTGCATGCAGATCATGAATCTACCATTATCTGACATTGAAAGTGTTGAAAACCATAACCTATACACCTAAAGTCCGCACCTTTTGTCGTAGAATCGTAACGGAGTCGATAGGTTCGCTAAGCTTCCGTATACGGGAGTTTGGCAACCTAGAGAATGAAATAGGTTAGCTATTTCATAACCTACAACCTATACAACCCTAAAACAGATTAGGGTTAGGGTCCTTACCTAGAAACGACGCCGGAATCGCTGGGAAAGCGCTGAGAATCAAGCGGTGGAGCCCGAATTGCAGCAGGGAACAGCAGCAGGGAGTTCCTCCCACATCTCCCTCACTTTCTCTCTCTTTTCTCTCTCTCAAATTCAAATACGTATGGCTAGAATGGGAGAGGGTTTAAGGTCCTTTTATAGCCTAAAACCTTCCCAAAATAGACTCAGGTTCAAGGGTTACTGCTATTATAAGCATTTCGGCGATGTTCCAGCTCAAAAGAGTATTTCTGGTGGCCCCCCTTGAGCCAAACGTCAGACTTAAGCTCACCACACATGGATCTATGTGGGATTACATTTTTGACTCAATCGGATTCCCAGATCGCATGTGGCGGACCACTTTCATTTTAACGGTCAGTGGGCCACGATCCGAAATTCCAAGCACATGTAAATGTTCCTGAAATTTTTCTTAATCCGAGGGTGTAATTTAGTCTGATTCTGACGGTCTGGTTGCTTAATACTGATGCGCAAGCGAATGGTGCCAGATCACTATTCCAGATATTTATTTTGTAAAGGGAATAGTGTTTTTTACACACTCTCGCTCCGGACTCAAGCGAACAGCCGTGGGACATCGGCTGGATTTGATTTCTGATATGGTTGTCAAGCCCAGCGAGGCGGTCCTAAGTCCTTAACTTCGTATTGTTCGGACTCCCGATGTGCGGTCCAGATCAGATACAGAGTTTCGAGATGCTCCCTAGAGCAGCCGGGTAATGAGTTTGATCCTAGATTTTAGGGTAACCTAGCGTCAATGATTCTACAAGTTTTGGGTCTTGTAGATCGTATTTAAAGCGATTCAAATGGATTTCATAGCTAATCTGGTTTCACACCTAGTTACTTTGTCTCATTTCTAAAGGATTTAGTCCTAAGTGATTTCTAGTCGAGGTGGTACTCAGGCCTTTGTAGTTTGTATATAAAGTGATCCAAGTTATACTACTTAGCTAGTTTAAGATAGTGTCTAGGGTGAAAGTTCTTAGAAAATTTGGAAGATCAAGGTGATGAAGGGTGAGATTTGTGAAGGAAATGAGTTCAAAGGCGGCTTTAGACTTTGGGATTCAGTTCTGACAAGTTAATGAGGTATTAGGATCGACCCATCACCTAAGGACGTCTAATCCCAGGTTGGAAAAATTCCGGGATGTTACAATCTACCTCCCTTAAAACAAAATTTCGTCCCCAAAATTGCCTAAGGGTAATAAGGAAAGATTTCTATTATTTCATTTGCCTAAGACTTCTTGATTTCGAGTTTCTACACGTGGTAGGGTATATACTAGCCTGGTTCATTTTAGTCTACCCTCCTTAAAACATATTTCTTTATCCATTGCTTATACCCTGATGATTTGCTACAATTTATTTCTTTACCTATTTGGAGTCTTGACGACAACTCCTAACCATTTAGAGTAAGATAGTCGTTTTCATTATTTGACCAACACGGAGAGACGGTAATAGTGGGCTCGATACCGATACATCGATCATCTACCGGGCCAGGGTAGGAAGGTCATCGTATCACTTCCGAATCCTGGTGGATCCTGGTCTTCTGCTCGGCCAAGCAGTGAGTCCATTAGTAGTCGCCCAAGATTGAGAATTGGGTCAAGCCGCGAATGTTTCACAGTTGTATATTTCAGTAACTCCGTGGTCCGATCACTCTAGAATATAGGGAATGTCCATCATTGAAAGGCTCAAATTGTTTATTCTAAGGTTGCCCTTTAGGTCTTAGTCTAGGAGAGTCCTCGTTATTATCTATGTTAAAGGAAATGGGGAATCAAATCTTACTAGATCATCCTAAAACATTTTCTCATAGTAGGGCAGGCTAGGGCTTCTATAATGTTCGTATTCGACGAGCACCGTTTCGATCCTGGTCTAGTGGGGTAGGGTCCACCGCGTTTCCGCTGCGCCACTTTGATCAAAGAGGCGTGTCAGGTGACCTAACTAGATTGGGCTCAAAATGTTCTACCCCCTTTAAAATTTTAGTTTCACCCTCAAGGCTCAAGAACTATGCCCTGATCCGTATGTCGGAACAAGGTGTAATTTATAACCTATCCTAGACATGAAATGGGAAATACATTGGTCTGCCTTTCATCGACGATGTGTACGATGGCATTGATACCTATGGGGATCGAGAGGAGCAAAAAAAAATGATGGGTAATGTGGTCGATGTCAGGGGCAGGTGTGAGTTTGAGGCAAGATGTCTAATTCTACCAAGGGTTTTTTGTCGCGGTCCAGACTTATCCTATTTAATGATGTCTGGCTTAACAGGTAGGCTATCTTTCTACGTTCATAAGCACAATACGTATGCCGACATGGCATGCGATTTGAGACCTAATTCCTAACTAATTGTTGCCCATTTGGGTAATTCCTTGGGGCCTAAAAGAAAATCTCTATTGGCTATATGTTCTTAACACTTCTCGAAGACGAAGTTATAAACTTTTAGTTGTAAGTGGTCGGGCTAACACGGAAGGAATGTTGTGTAGTGGGTCGGAGTCGGATACATGGACCTCCTGCCTAGCTAAAACAGAAAGTTGCCATATCATTCCTTAATCCTAGTCGATCCCGGCCTTCTGCTTGATCAGAGCATAGGGTTCATTGGTCACTACTAGGATTTGACAATGCGATTCAAACCGCGAATACCTCGCTTATATGTAGTTTCTCTACTCCGTGTTCCCGATTGTACTAAGTCCTTGAGAAGGAAATTCTAAGAGACTTTATCACTGCATCACTACTTGGCCAATGGTCTTAAGTTGTATTAAAATGGGACTGTATTGCTAATCCCACTTCGGGATTGGGAATGACATATTTGGCAGGAGGGTGGGCGGGGATTAAAATTTACTTTATAGGCTTTGAAAAATGAGGATTATGTTGGAAAGTGTGAGTTGGGATTTCCAAATCCCAAGATAATGAATTCTTAAGTGTAATTTAAAAGGACAACAGAGTTTACGTTTAATGGCATACAATCCAAACATGGTATTAGAAAACATGGGATACAACCAATCTAGGGCCATACCTTACACATACCTTTATTGTTACCTTTTCAATTCTATCCACCTTAAACTCACCTAATGCAATTGGCCGAACGGGCCCTAAACGCCCTCAAATATCTAAAATATTCTACCAACAACTATAACCATCAACGTGAAATCATAAGCACCCTAAGACAGTAACCCATGCGAACCACGAGGCAACAGTATGGGTGATTAGACATCCAAGAGAATGGCCGTACATGCTCGGATAGAGCCATGGAAAAGTGAATGGAAAGTGATGGAGAGAGAGAGATAGGGCTGGAGGTTTGGTTCTCCACGGATTGGGGTCTCAACAGACGGTGTAGAGGCCCAACAGACAGGGTTTAAAGAAAGGAAGTGAAGAGATGGGCTGGTTTGAGAGTTTACAGGAATTTGAAATGGGGGGTGTAGGAGCTCAATTGAGAGAGAATGAAGAGGGGGAAAGGTAGGTATTACTTGTAAACATTGTGGAAGGATGGATGGTGGTCGAAAAAGGTGGAATGTAGGATTGAGAGGGAGATTGGAGAGAGAAACAACAAGTAGGAGGGCTTGGAAGGGTGAAATGAGAGAGTGGGGTGCTCTAGCCCCCAAAATTCCAATCATTTGCCAAAACCGCATGTACCAGGGGGTAGGGGAGGTCGGGCCGACCAACCCCAGCCTTGGAGCCACCTCAGATAGGGCCACGGACCGTGGTCCGCCGCCGGAACCGCGGCTCCACCGCGGTCCGCCTTGGCCGGAACCACGCCGCCGCGGTGGGGTCGTGTTCTCTGTGGTCCCAAGGTGCCAAATGCACCCTGGTTCGACCCTGGGTCCCATCGGATCTAAGTGGGGAGGCCCCCGAATCCGATTCGCTCCATTTCGGGTAGTTTCGGGATAATCGGACGTAACTTGCAATCCAGAATGAGTTATCTGATGTAAAATATATGAATTTGGGGTAGAATGAGCTAATGAAGCCAACTAACCCAGCTATGCTAGGTTGCGCAGCCCGAAATTACGAAAAAAGCCTCCAATTGACGGTCCTTTCCCCGTTTTAATTTCGTTTTACTAAAATAGTAATTTTTAGTTTCATTACTCTTCATCCATTGGGCTTTAGGAGTTGCGCTCATCGCGTAAAGAGCTTAGAATAATTGGGAGAATGGTTTGGTGAGCCAAATAGGACACTTATTATTCTTGGCTAAAAACTCTGCGCACTAGTAGACATCACCACCTTATGGTAAGTCGCGAATTCTAGGAGTTTTAGTTGTAGTTTGTTTCTGATTTCTTTACCATTGCTTGGTATTCCTATTTAAAGGGTTGTGAACTCAATTTTTGTAGTCATTCATTAATTAATTCGAATTTATTAGAATATATTTCTACTTTCTGCTTTTCTTTTCTCGTGGATTTGGGAAGTCTCTGTGAGGAGTCCAGAGAAGCTCCGAGGATTCGGAGTAGTTATCCTTATCATGTTTATCCCGTTTTCTATCTATTTTTAATGGTTGGGGTGAGGTGGATTGTAATCTAGACTCTTTAATAGACGACCTAGGAATATTATAAGGTCGACCCGTGCGACCAAGGGTTAACACGTACTCGATTTCGGCGTTTGCTTTCAGCGAACTAGCCGTTGGACGGAGCAGGGATGCCTAAGACTGTTTCTACATTCCGTCGCTCCCTCCTAAGTCAGAGTGCGTCAGTGTGAGTCGTGTGACCATAACCCAGGTCCGGTTTAATCCAAATCATGCTCTAATACCAACTTGTAACACCCTGAAAATTGGGGGTCGAGCATAAACTCAACTCCCGAGTTCCAGAACATCACTTATGCAACAAAATGAATGATGATTGAATGTTGACTGTATTCATGCACTGAACATGAGTGAGATTAAGCCAAAACAGCATATCATACTCCAGAGATAGTTAAATTGCAAGCGGAAGACGATGATAGATAGATAAAATATATAAACTGTGATGAGTCTCCAGAGTGTGATAACATTACTAGGTTAAATAATTACAAGTACAGTTCTAAAATATACTAAATGTGTAAGTGTAATATCTTCTATCCCAAGTACCATAGCCCCGTCAATGCAGTACCAGGTCTTCAGAGACCCGTCAGAGAGTTACATGATAGGAGAACTCCTCCTCATCACCATAGAAGTAGTCCGGCTCTACTTCATAAGCATCGCCATCATCTGAAATTCAACAAATCTGGTTGGTGTGTACAACACCGTCCCGTAACGTGGGAGTGAGTGATCAACTCAGTGGAACAGTAAAGCATAGGTTAACATGTTATCAATTCAATCAAGCAGTAATGATAAAGCAGTACAAATCAAACAATTCTAACTACTCTTATTAAGTGCGAGAATGAAATGACATGATGCTGTATGCCCTTGCCAAACCACCCTCATGCGACATCATCTTACGTTCGCGAATGCTTAACTCCCTCAGTGCGCCACATCTACTAAGCACATGCGGTGCGATGATGATCATGATTACCGAGTTATTATTAGTCCATTTCAAACAGCAGTATTGGAAAACTAAGGTACCTCCCTTGTATCATTCCCAAACATGATCCATTCAGGGTCGTCAGTCCTAGTTAATCTTATACGATATTATGGTTTGAGAGGCGTAGCGAAGGCATCACAAAGGGCTCGTCACCCGTCAGCACAGATATAGATCTCACCGTATGCGGCTCAATTGTTGACCGTCAGCTCGAGTACAGGTCTCACCGTACTCGGCTCAATCACTAGCCGTCAGCTGGAATACAGGTCTCATCGTACTCGGCTCAACTCATACTCCAGTTGCTGTGAAAGACTCGACGCCAATCACAGACCTTGGAGTATATTCGAAGATACTACAGAGGACTCGTCGCCCGTCAGCACGAGTACAGGTCTCACCGTACTCGGCTCTCGCCATAAGTATCGACAGCTCGAATATAGTGTCCCATACCACCATAATTTGCTCACGAGTCTGGTTGCTCACTGGTCACTACGGGGAGGCACGTGGCCCCAGCGTAGGCCGACAGCTCGACCACGGTGTCCCATACCACCATGCCCGGCTCATGAGTCTTAGCGGATCGAGGTACCATGGTTAAAAGGGATTTCACTGGTAAGTTTGGTACCCTAGGTTCAGGCAGTAGCGACCAAACATAGTGAACATACATAAGACAGATCGGGTTACTTGACGAGCTCGGCTAACTTGAGCGCACAACAAGTTGAACGACATGAAGTGCATAAGCACTTCACGTGGCCAACCATTATCGCCAACTGAAGTACGACTCGGGTTCGTCGAACACATCTCACGTGGCAAATGAATCGCAGCCACGAATTCAATTTTGGTACCGATTGTCTGGACTATAATCATAGCCCCAAACATGATAACTTGCAGATAGATAAAGCAGTAATGGATCAAGATTCCACTCATACAATTAAGGTATGGTATTATCCGTTTAGGGTCGCTGTGGTTGCACTGCGCACTTTTCGTTGCTCCGATCCCCCATCACCCATGACGGATCATACAACATAAATATAAATTTAAACATATGCATTACATAGTTAAAATCATAAAGTAGTTGAGCATGTTATGAATCACAACACAAGCATGAATTTGTACATGTTCAATTCCTAATCACACAACTATCCAAGGAGATCATACACATAGTTAAAAGAGGTTGAGAATCATATCTCAACACCCTTATACATTACAACTTGCTAACTACTAATCATTCAGACATTTCAAGAAACACTTAAACAAACATACATCAACATACATGACATATGTCGATCACACAGGCATTAGGCCAAATCCTTTCACTAGGGAGTTACCCCAATCATAACACGCGTACACCCACGATGGATAGTCATGGCAAGCAGGAATCCAAGTTCCTTATTCATTCAGTCATTTCTACGAATACTTGGGCCACACATTTTTAGCATATATAGTGTATATTGGCCGTGGCGTGATTTAGGACAAATCCTTTCGTAAAAGGGGGATCGCCAATACAACAATCATGAATCCATGACAATTAGTCATGGTGAGCACGAATGAGAATTCTATACTCATTCAGTCATTTTTCGCAAACACTTAGAATACACTATTACAACATACATGGTGTATGTTAGCAAAACATGTATTAGGGCTATCCTTTAGCCAAGTGAGTATTTTATCCATGTGTAATATATTACTACAGCAAATAATCATGATAAATACATCTCCCAATATTTTTACGTATACAGTATTTTCTAGAATACGTATTTTCAACATACATAGTGTATACAAGCAAACATGTATTACGGCGATTCCCTTCGCCAAGCAAATGTTTTATACGCACATAATATATTTATACGACAATTAATCATGACAAACACATCACTAAAATATACATGTATACAGTACTTGTTACAATACCGTATTTCTACATACATAGTGTTTATTAGTAAACATGTATTTAGGCGAATCCTTTCGCCAAATAAGTATTTTATCCATACGTCATATATCCATATGTCAAATAAGCATGTCAAACAAATTTTCAAAAAAAATACGTATACGGTATTTTATACGAATACCTAGAGTATGTGAATTTCTAAATTCTACAATTCTAATCGAAACAAAAAACGGAAAGCATTTTGTACATGTGTAATTGTATGCAGATCATGAATCTACCATTATCTGACATTGAAAGCGTTGAAAACCATAACCTATACACCTAAAGTCCGCACCTTTTGTCGTAGAATCGTAACGGAGTCGATAGGTTCGCTAAGCTTCCGTATACGGGAGTTTGGCAACCTAGAGAATGAAATAGGTTAGCTATTTCATAACCTACAACCTATACAACCCTAAAACAGATTAGGGTTAGGGTCCTTACCTAGAAACGACGTCGAAATCGCTGGGAAAGCGATGAGAATCAGGCGGTGGAGCCCGAATAGCGGCAGGGAATAGCAGCAGGGAGTTCCTCCCACATCTCCCTCACTTTCTCTCTCTTTTCTCTCTCTCAAATCCAAATTCGTATGGCTGGAATGGGAGAGGGTTTAAGGTCCTTTTATAGCCTAAAACCTTCCCAAAATAGACTCAGGTTCAAGGGTTACTGCTATTATAAGCATTTCGGCGATGTTCCAGCTCAAAAGAGTGTTTTTGGTGGCCCCCCTTGAGCCAAACGTCAGACTTAAGCTCACCACACATGGATCTATGTGGGATTACGTTTTCGACTCGATCGGATTCCCCGGATCGCATGTGGCGGACCACTTTCGCTTCAACGGTCGGTGGGCCACGATCCGAAATTCCAAGCACATGTAAATGTTCTGAAATTTTTCTTAATCCGAGGATGTAATTTAGTCGATTCGACGGTCTGGTTGCTTATCACGATGCGCAAGCGAATGGTGCGATCACTATTCCAGATATTTATTTTGTAAAGGGAATAGTGTTTTTCACACACTCTCGCTCCTGACTCAAGTGAACAGCCGTGGGACATCGACTGGATTTGATTTCCGAGATGGTTGTCAAGCCCAGCGAGGCGGTCCTAAGTCCTTAACTTCGTATTGTTCGGACTCCCGATGTGCGGTCCAGATCAGATACGGAGTTTCGAGATGCTCCCGAGAGCAGTCGAGTAATGAGTTTGATCCTAGATTTTAGGGTAACCTAGCGTCAATGATTCTACAAGTTTTGGGTCTTGCAGATCGTATTTAAAGCGATTCAAACGGATTTCGTAGCTAATCTAGTTTCACACCTAGTTACTTTGTCTCATTTCTAAAGGATTTAGTCCTAAGTGATTTCTAGTCGAGGTGGTACTCAGGCCTTTGTAGTTTGTATATAAAGTGATCCAAGTTATACTACTTAGCTAGTTTAAAATAGTGTCTAGGGTGAAAGTTCTTAGAAAATTTGGAAGATCAAGGTGATGAAGGGTGAGATTTGTGAAGGAAATGAGTTCAAAGGCGGCTTTAGACTTTAGGATTCAGTTCTGACAAGTTAATGAGGTATTAGGATCGACCCATCGCCTAAGGACGTCTAATCCCAGGTTGGGAAAAATCCAGGATGTTACACTTTTGGTCTAGGAACTAGTTGTCACACCTCATTTCTTGTAAATTACTGTAGTTCTTCTTGCATGGCTGCAATTCAGAATTCATCTTGTAGTGCTTCTACAACATTCTTCGATTCGATCTTTGAGGTGAAGCAGAGATGACTGTAAATACCCTCAAGTTGTCGTCGAGTTTTTACACCTTCATTAGGATCTCCAATGATTTGATTTAGAGGATGATCCTTAATGAATGGTAAATTACTGGACGACTGAGAATCAGGAGAGGAGATGGATTTGTCATTAGATTTGTTTGTTATACAAGGTTCCACATCATCCTCTATATTAATTGAAGGACCATTATTGTCATAAGGTTGGTCATCAACAACCACATTGATAGTTTCTTAAATAGTAAGCATCCTTAAATTATATACTCTATAAGCACGACTATTCAGTGAATATCCAAGAAAATTACCCTCGTCGCTTTAAGAGTCAAATTTGCCTAGGTGTTCTCTGCCTCTAAGTATATAACATTTGTTCCGAAGACACGAAAATACTTGACACTATGCAGTTTTCCACGCCATAACTCATACAGAGTTTTGTTTAATCCTGCTCTAAGATATACTCGATTCATTATGTAGCAGGCGATATTGACAGCTTTGGCCCAAAAGCTTTTAGCAATGTTTTTACTATTAAACATTGAAATTGCGGTAATGACCGCTTTAATAGAAGTAAGAACATGCCAAGGTGTCTTAGAGGGGGGTGAATAGGACTTTATAAAATTTTATGACAGTTTAAAATCCTATCATCATAATCTTGATCTAATATAACAATTTATCAAGATTTCTTTTACTAAACTCTAATGGCTTCCAAGCCAAATAGAGGATCCAATCAAAAGACTATTTAATATCTAAACAATATATAAATTTAGTCTCTAATGGATTGAATGAATGACTGTGTGTGGAATGTGATACTTACCAGTTCTAAATAGTCATGTCATCATGCATCATGTGAACATTCAAAGTAAACATGGAAAAGTAAAGTACAAATAACCAATCCCAAACACAGTCATGTATAGTGGTTCGGCTACTTGCCTACTCCACTCCCGGCGAAAGCACTCAACCCTTGAGTGTACCGGATATCACTAACGGAGGTTTCAAATTAGATTTACCTCAAACCAGTACAACCTACACTAGGCTGACTCTAGGACCTACACAAGGTACCTAACATGTCTCCACGAGACACACGTTTATGCCCCACACAGGAGCAAGGGTCAACACACAACACCTAGATTTTAGGCCACACAGGCCAAGGATCCACACATGGAACCTAGAGTTTATGCCCTACACAAGAGCAAAGGTCAACACACAGCACCTAGGTTTTAGGGCATACAAGCCAAGGATCCACACAAGGAACCTTAAATTTATGCTCCCCAGGAGCAAGGGTCAATACACAGCACCCACACTTATTCTCCCATTGGAGGCCTCCTATGAGGACTTGAAAGGGGTGAGAATCACCTATGACCCAATCCTACACAAAGGAATGATCAGTGGGGTCTATGTACTCCCATGACTTACAGATAAGTAGATGAGCCCCATTAAGCACGTTGATGAAGATCTCCTTCTTTGTTAATGAAGACACTTCAGCTCCTTTGAACCGCACCACAGATGATACTCCAATGTATAGCGACAGGTTGGGTCAAGGTTATGTTAGAATCCTACTCTATTAAATATTTTCCTATTTTAGAAGCAGAGTGATTCCAAGCATCTAAGCATTCGAGGTATCCCAGCTCAATGATTTGCCATTAAGGTAGTATCTGGATGATCCTTTAATGTAGAAGTTCATTCTCCAATCCACTCTATTGAATATCAATAATGAGGGTGGATTGGATGATGAACTCCCATGAGAGAAAAGGGTTTTAAGGTAGGTGATCTTAATTAAACACACAAAAGCTCTATCTATCTTCTCTCTATACAACCTAAGGTAAGATCTCATTAAATAGGCAAAAAGTTCCAATGGAAATAAAACAATCATATTTTTTTTTACAGTGTTCGATATCATCAAGCAGGCTTCGATATCATCAAACATATACTCTTAATAATGTCAAATGGTCGCTCGATGACACAAGCTCAATCTGTCAAACGCTTTTGAAACTTTTTGCCAACTAATCGAGGATATCGAATATGCTTCGATGTCATCGAATTTCGAACTTCTATATCATCGACATATCATTCGATTCCTTGACATTTAAAAACATGAGAACAGACTTGCCTTTAAAACTTAACAGTTTTTTATATGATCAAGCATTCCCCGTTATCATCTGATTTTGAATACCAATGATATCGATACCAGTTTCGATTCATCGATCTTTTCAAGGAATTTTCCTATAAACTCACTGGACAGTTTGTGCCCCAATTCAATGATATCGTCCCAGTCTCGATATGATCGATCTTTGAATATCGATATCATCGAGTGATCCTCGATACTTCTAACAATTAAAAGATTTTACTTGAAGGCTTGCTGGTTCAGATTTGTGTCCCAATCCGATATCATCGATGGTCCATCGAAATCATCGAGCTTTGAATTTCAAAGATATTGAGACACTATTTGAGACATCGAAAATCACATGATTTCCCTTAACTGCTTTCCGCACACAGACTGACCAGGTGTCAATTTTATCGAGCCATTTCGATGAACTCGAGATTCGAAAGTCAATGATGTTAATTCTATCATCGATTCATCGAGAATTTAGCACAATATTCATTTTGGCTGCTGGACATTTGAAGTCCTCATTCGATAACATCGAGTGTGTTTCGAGGACATCAATAACAGAGTCCGATTTCATCGAAATACTGTCAATAAATCGACAAAGGTTGAAAACTTAGAGATTTTCCTAATTTTGCAAAATAGATTTCACACCTTGAAACCTATGATATTCCAACCATGTTTAAGGGTTTTATATACCTAGTATTTTAGGACATGGGATGTGAGGCTAGGTTTACCTTTGATGAGTCCGGGGCACACATCCAGTTGAGGCAGACGCTTGAATGATCTTCCTATGGGGCTCACTTATCTTGCTGACTCAACACTCACGCTAATTGACAAACTAGGGCACTTTCAATCTCTCCCTTTGTCAATTACGTGACAAAACACCTGAAATCCTAGAACAACATCTAGACCAACACCCTAAATTGTGTGTACAAGAACTTTACACAATTTTACAAATATGCTATTTGAGTTCACACACACGATTGTGACATTCAGTAGTAGTTTCTCCCCCTAACACCTGCACCACCATTTATACATAGATACACACAATTGTTTCCTTGGTGGGATTTGTTCTCCCCCTTTTTGTCAGTCATTGGCAAAGGGTAATATTTCAAATATGATTTGACTGAAGTTGCATTCAGACATGGGAGAATAAATAGAGACCTATATAATTCTATTCATAGCAGACAACAACATCTCTATACTCATGGAAACCATCCATGCATACCAGGTTAAAGAAGAGATGAGAAAAAAAAATATAGCTTCAAATGACAGAATTCACAATCCAAGTCTCAATCTATAAAGGATATTCAATAAATTTTAGGAGAGCAGTCAGAATAATGTATACCAACTGCATTCATCATTCCACATATAAGTATTATAAATTCAGATAAGATGATTCATGGTTATCAAATAAGTAGATGAAAATGACAGAAAAATAGGTAACAAGGATAAATATATATATATATATATATATATATTATTAAGTCAAACAGAATATCCAAAATAAAAACTGCCCAAGCTTGGAAGTATTACATCATCCAACAACCAAACCAAAATTCCAGCCCAACCATGAGCACATCAAAATAAACTATTTTCCTCTTCTAGAGGACGAATAACCCCAAAATGTTTCAATCCATTGTAAGATAGCATGCGGTCTCAAAAAAGTAATTAGCCGCGATGTCCAGATATGGCCTCATCTATACCAATCCTTCCTTTAGCACTTAAGGTGCTCAAGTTTTGCCATCGGTAAGCAAGTCAACTACTTGTTGGGTGGTATGCTGGAGGGCTTCAATTTTGTCCTCAATCGTTGTTAGACATTTTTCGTAGTTGTAAAGACGTTCGTCAATACCAACTAGACCATTCAACAGATGACATTCAAGATGGTGGTCCCGGCGATTTGTGATTGAGTTAGGACTGTGCAACGGTGTACGATTTGATCCCCATGGCATGGGCGGATACGAGAGTTGATCATTTTTTACACCAGTCATCTATGCAGGAGGATTACTCAGTTGAAGGGATGAAGTTAAGCATAGTTACTGAACCATACTTCTGGATGAACAACATCGGACGTGGCTGGCAGGCCCACATAGTGAGCAAGCTTGCATATGAGCACGGGAAATGGCAATGTATCCCGATGGTCTCCTCTGATTATACGAGTGAGCTGCCCTAGGATAAGAGTTTGAAGACACACTTGGACCTCTTGATAAACATCATATAGGACATTGAGCACAAAGGGAGTAAGATAACTTTCCTATGCATCACATGGATACACATTGGTCCCAACAATGCCGTGAAGAATCTTGAAGGAGGGTCCAAGGTGGTTGACATGAAGAGTATTTTCATCATTCCTAGGAACTGTGGTACCATGACACAGTGCTCGTGCTCTCTCGCCCCATACACCTAACCCATTTAGATTGCATTCTGTTATTGGGATTCGAGTTACTTTTAGGTTTAGGAGACAGCCAAGTATGATTGGAGTAATGAATTCTATGTAATGCAAGAAATTCAATCGAATACATGGGGGATTATCACGAACAATATGGCAACTATTGAAAAACTGATGAATTAGTTCCAATTGATAAGGCCCACCAAGATTGAGTATATTTTACTACCCTGTAACTTCTAAGAGGAGATCCACTTAGAATGGTTCAATAGCGCTGTTAAGCACAATGCGCTCGGCTATTGTAACATGTTCCTAAGTTAACTGATTGGGATGAGACTGACTTGTTTTTGGATGCCTATTCTTTGATTTGGATGATTTGGAATGAGTAAGATCCTTTGCTTTGCCTTTCACCATGCTTCTTCTTAGAGGGGGGCTCAGGAAGACAGGTAAGGATAGGAAGAAATAACTAGCGAAAAGAAGAAACAAACCGATAGATAAATCTAATGCTCGTTTCTCTTTTATAGCAGAGTGTCGATGATATCGATATCGCATCGATGTCATCGAAAGCAAGCTCATAAATTTATCGAAGACTGTGTCGATGACCGTTAGAAAGGATCAAAAGTTAATAACCATCAGATATCGAGATAGTCTGAATTTATAACCGTTGGAAGAGACCAACAGTTACTGCATTGCATTTCCGAGATCCGTCGATGATATCGAGACTTGTCCGATTTCATCGATTATGAAAGAAAAAAAAATCTCTTTTAATATGCAGAATATGGTTAAGACATAACGATTTACCAATATAGTACATGTTTAATCATACAAAAATAAGAAGGCCATAGTCCTCAGATATGCCTATTCAGCTCATGTTTGACTTTAACTTGTCATCAAATTGCACATACTCCAATTGATTTTTGAAGGTTGCTAAACTGGTTTGCATCTAGCAGTTTAGTTAGTATGTCAGCAAGTTGATTTTCTGTAGACACATAGTCTAACACTTTGATCTTTTCCTCAACAATCTCTTAGATAAAATGATGTTTAATGTCAATATGCTTGGTCCGAGAATGTTGAACGGGATTTTTTGAAATATAGATAGAACTAGTGTTGTCACAGAAGAGAGTCATAGTTGACTGCTCAATCCCATAATCAAGTAGCATCTATTTCATCGAAAGGAGTTAAACACAGCTACTACCTGCAGCAACGTATTTGGCTTCGGCAGTGGACAGGGATATCAAATTCTGTTTCTTACTCTACCAAGACACTAAACAATTTCCAATATAAAAACATCCGCCACTGGTTGACTTGCGATCATCTAAATTTTCAGCCCAGTCGGCGTCTGAGTATCCAGCAATGATGTTAGATGTTTCGAATGGATACCATAGACCGAAGATGGTTGTTCCAGCCACATACTTGATGATTCTTTTAACCGCTGCAAGGTGAGATTCCTTGGGATCAGCCTGATATCACGAACATACCTCTACACTAAATGATATATCTGGACGACTTGCAGTTAGATATAATAGGCTTCCTATCATGCTTTGATCTTTTCCCATTTATATCTTTGGAGAGTTTGAGTGTGGTGCTCATGGGAGTATGATAGGTACGACCAGATTCAAGTCCAAATCTTTTAACTAGATCTTTTGCATTTTTCTGACATATAAAGATCCCATTGTGCAATTGCTTCACTTGTAGGCCTAAAAAGAGGTTCAACTCACCAACCATGCTCATTTCAAAATTAGACTTCATGAGATCAGCAAAGTCATGAGCAGTATCTTCACATGTGGAGCCAAATACTATATCATCCACATAAATCTGGGCAATGAGCATTGAATTCTGTCTTTTAAGTGAATAGTGTTTTATCTACACTACCCCTGTAGAATTTGTGATCCAGAAGAAATTACGTCAGACGTTCATACCAGGCACGTGGTGCTTGTTTGAGACCATAAAGTGCTTTGCTTAATTGATAAACATGTTGAGGATATTTGGGGTTTGAAAATCCCTTAGGTTATTCCACATAGACTTCTTCTTCAAGTACTCCACTGAGAAATGCACTTTTGACATCTATTTGGAACAGTTTAAAATTTAAAGCACATGCAATTGACATGAGAATCCTGATTGACTCAAGATGAGCTATAGGAGCAAATGTTTCATCAAAGTCAATGCCTTCTATTTGTGAATATCCTTGAGCCACCAATCTTGCTTTATTCCTAATCACATTGCCAGATTCATCAGACTTATTCTTGAAGATCCATTTGGTTCCAATGATATTTGTATCAGATTGCCTAGGAACCAGTTATCATACCTCATTTCTTTGAAATTGTTGAAGTTCTTCTTGCATTGTATTTGTCCAAAATTCATCTTGAAGAGCTTCCACAATATTTTTGGGCTCAATCTTTGAGGTAAAGCAGAAATGACTATAGATCTTTTCTATTTGACGTCGAGTTCTTACACCATCATTAGGATCTCCAGTGATTTGATTTAGAGGGTGATCTTAATGATGGGTATGCTAGACGACAGTTGAAGTTCATTAGATGTGGTAATTTTGTTATCTGGTTTTCCTAGAATGTATGAGTCCACATCATCTTCCAATTCATTCAAGGAACTCTCTTCTTCATGAGAATGGTCATCAACCACCACATTAACTAATTCTTGAATGGAGAGGGTTTTTAGATTGTATACTCTATAGGCACGACTATTCAAGGCATATCCTAAAAAAGATGCCCTCATCACTTTTCGATTCAAACTTACCTAGGTGTTCTCTGTCTTTCGGATATAACATTTACTGCCAAAGACACGGAAGTGTTTTACGCTAGGTTATTTTCCATACCATATCTCATATGGTGTTTTGTTTAAGCCTGCTCTTAAGTATACTCTATTTATTATATAACAAGCGGTATTGATTGCTTCAACCTAGAAGCTTTTGGCCATATCCTTTCCATTCAGCATAACCAAACTCATTTCCTGCAACACTAGATTCTTTCTTTCAACAACTCCATTTTGCTGAGGAGTTTTTGGGGCGGAGAATTCATGGTGAATTCCTTTCTCATCATAATATCTTTGAAATTGCTCATTTTCAAATTCACTACCATGATCACTCCTGATACAATTTATGCAGTATCCTTTCTCATTTTGGAGTCACTTTTGGCAAGACTACAAATTCATCAAAAGCATCAAATTTTTCTTGAAGAAAATTGACCCAAGTAAATCTGGAGTAATCATCCACTACCACCAAGAAGTATCTTTTCCTACCATGACTTTCAACCTTGGTGGGACCCACTAGGTCCATATGTAGCAGGTCCAACGATTTTGATGTTACTATGGCGGTTGTCTTTTTGTGTCCAACTTTTATCTATTTACCCTTTAGACAATCACCACATACAATCTTTTCTTCCTTTTTAATCTTGGGAAGACCCCTTGCTAAGATTTTCAAACTTAACTTGGCTAAGTTTCGATAGTGCACGTGACCCACCTTTAGTGCCATAGTTTAGACTCACTTTTCACAGCCATATTACATTTTATGGACAATACATTCTCATTGCTACTTTCAATTATGTAGCAGTTGTCACTAGTGCGTAAACTTTCATAATAAATTTTCCAGTTTGATTTAAGATTCTACACACATTTTTTGAGAAGGTGACCAAGTGTTCTTTATCGTAGATTTGTGAGATACTGGGGAGATTATGTTTTAGACCTTCTGCACATAGAACATTTTTAATCTTGGGGAGTCCCGGTCCAACTATTGTTCCTTACACAATTATTTTGGTGGAGCTCCTATCTCCAAACATGACTGATCCACCATCAAAGTCTGAATAATCACCTGTCATGTGTCTGGAGCACCCACTATCAAGGTACCATATTGAGCTATTACCGACTTTCAGAGTAGTGTCAATTACTAGGCAATTATTCTGACTGCTCGCATCCTCTAGACTTACATCATTTGTCATGATTCCAACTCAGTCAAGATCACTCTTTAGGCGGTGAAGCACTTAAGAGAGACTTGCACTACCAATTGAAATTGTGGTAATGACCACTTTAATAGAAGTGGGAATACACTAAGGTGTCCTAAAGGGGGGTGAATAAGACTTTATAAAATTTTATGATAGTTTAAAATCCTATCATCATAATCTTGATCAAATATAACAATTTATCAAGATTTCTTTAACTTAACTTTAATGGCTTCCAAGCCAAATAGAGGATCCAATCAAAAGACTATCTAATATAACAATTTAGTCTATGATGGATTAAATGAGTGACTGTGTGGAATGTGATACTTATTAGTTCTAAATAGTCATGTCATCATGCATTATGTGAACATTTAAAGTAAACACAGAAAAGTAAAGTGCAAATAACCAATCCCAAACATAATCATGTATAGTGGTTCGGCTACTTGCCTACTCCACTCTTGACAGACGCACTCAACCCTTGAGTGTATCAAATTTCACTAATGGAAGTTTCAAATTAGATTTACCTCAAACCAGTACAACCTATATAAGGCTGACTCTAAAACCTATACAAGGTACCTAACATGTCTCCACGAGACACAAGTTTATGCCCCACACAGGAGCAAGGGTCAACACACAACACCCAGATTTTAGGCCACAGAGACCAAGGATCCACACATGGAACCTAGAGTTTATGCCCTACACAAGAGCAAAGGTCAACATACAACACATAGGTTTTAGGGCACACAAGTCAAGGATCCACACAAGGAACCTCTAGTTTATGCTCCCCAAGAGCAAGGGTTAACACACAGCACCCACACATATTCTCCCGTCGGAGGCCTCCTATGAGGACTTGAAAGGGGTGAGAATCACCTATGACTCAATCCTACACAAAGGAATAATCAGCGGGGTCTCTAAACTCTAATGACTTACAGAAAAATAGATAAGCCCCATTTTACACTTTAATGAAGATCTCCTTCTTTGCTGAAGAAGACACTTCAGCTCCCTTGAACGGCAACACAGATGATGCTCCAATGTATAGTGACAGGTTGGGTCAAGGTTATGTTGGAATCCTACTCTATTAAATGTTTTCCTGTTTTAGAAGCAGAGTGATTCCGAGCATCTAAGCATTCCAGGGATCCCAACTCAATGATTTTCCATTAAGGTAGTAAGTGGATGATCATGGAATTCAAAACTTCATTCCTCAATCCACTCTATTGATTATCAATGATGAGGGTGGATTGGAGGATGAACTCCCGTAAGAGAAATAGGCTTTGGGGTAGGTGATCTGAATTAAACGCACAAAAGCTCTATCTATCTTCTCTCTACACAACCTAAGGCAAGCTCTCATTAAATAGGTAAAAAGTTCCAACAGAAATAAAGTAGTCATATTTTTTTGACAGAGTTCGATATCATCGAGCAAGCTTCAGTATCATCAAGTATAAACTCTCGATAACATTGAATGGTTGCTCGATGACACAAACTCAATCTGTCAAAACGCTTTTTAACCTTTTTGCCAACTGATCAAGGATATTGAAGATGCTTCGATGTCATCGAATTTCGAACTCCAATGTCATTGACATATTGTTCAATTCCTCGACATTTAAAAACATGACAGCAGACTTACCTTTGAAACTTAACAGGTTTTTTTTATATGAATGAGCATTCCTTGGTATCATCTGATTTTGAATGTCGGTGATATTGATACCAGTTTCAATTCATCGATCTTTTCAAGGAATTTTCCTATAAACTCGCTGGATAGTTTGTATCCCAATTCGATGACATCGTCCTGGTCTTGAGATGATCAATCTTTGAATATCAATATCATCGAGTGATCCTCGATATGTCGAATAATTAAAAGATTTTACCTGAAAGCTTGATAGTTCAGATTTGTGTCTCAATCCGATTTCATCGATGGTCCATCGATATCATCGAGCTTTGAATTTCGAAGATATCGAGACACTATTCGAGACATCAAAAATCACATGATTTCTCTTAACTACTTTCTGGACACACACCGAACAGATGTCGATTTTATCAAGCCATTCCGATGAACTCGAGATACGAAAGTCGATGATATCAATTCTATCATATTCATTTTGGCTACTGGACATTTGAAGTCCTCATTCGATAACATCGAGTGTGTTTCAAGGACATCGATAATAGAGTTCGATTTCATCGAAATACTGTCGATAAATCGACAGTATTCACACCTTAAAACTTAGAGATTTTTCTAATTTTGCAAAATAGTTTTCACACCTTAAAACCTATGTTGTTCTAACCATGTTTAAGGGTTTTATATACCTGGTGTTTTAGGACATGGGATGTGAGGCTAGGTTTACCTTTGACGAGTCCGAGGTACACATCCAGTTGAGGCAGACGCTTGAATGATCTTCCTATGGGGGTCACTTGTCTTGCTGACTCAACACTCATGCTAATTGACAAACCAGGACACTTCCAAACATTACTGAGCCGATCTCTTGCAACACCCAGTTCTGTCTTTTCACTACTCCATTTTGTTGTGGTGTTTTGGTGGCTGAGAATTCATGTTGGATTTCATTTTGATCACAGAATTTTTGGAATCTCTCATTCTCAAATTCCCCACCATGATCACTCATTATTTTGATACAGTATCTCTTTTCATTCTAGAGTCATTTAATCATTTTCAGGAATTCATCAAATGCATCAGATTTCTCTCGAATAAAAGTGACCCAAGTAAATCTGGAGTAATCATCTACCACTACCAGAATGTATCTCTTTTTACCATGACTCTCAACCTTGGTGGGACCCACTAGATCCATATGTAGCAAGTCAAATGTTTTTGAAGTTGCTATGGTGGTTGCCTTTTTGTGTCCAACTTTAATATGTTTGCCCTTAAGACAATCACCACATATAATCTTCTCTTTCTTTTTAATTATAGGTAGTCCTCTCACCAAGGTTTTTTTTTTTTTTTTTTAGTATAGCTTGGCCAAATTCCTGTAGTGTACATGGCCAAGTCTTTGATGTCATAGCTTGGACTCGGTATCTAAGGCCATGTGACATCTCATGAATGGGGTACTGTCTCCTTTGCTATCTATCACATAACAATTATCATTAGTGCAAAGGCTTTTCATGATTATCTTTCCTTTGAGATTTGAGATCTTGCACATATCATTAGAGACTGAGACTGAGTGTTCTTTGTCGCAGATTTGGCAAATACTTAGAAGGTTGTTCTTTAGTCCTTCTACACAAAGAACATTCTCAATTTTAGGCAACCCTGGCACATCTATTGTACCCTGTCCAATTATTTTTAGCAGAGCTCCCATCTCCAAATGTGACCGACCCACCATCAAATTCTGAATAATCATAGAATTGGGTCCGATCACCAGTCATATGTTTATTGCAACCGCTATCGAGATACCATTTTGAACTATTGCCTGCTTTTAGTGCAGTATGAATTACAAGGCAATTGTTCTCCCATTTGTTTATCATCTTCTTTGAAGAGGATGCTTTTTTTTTGTTTTCTCCTCGATGTTGATAAACAAGGAATTCTTTGAATTCTTTAGGTTAAATCAGATTTTCTTGCTTCATCAATTCTTCAGTTTTCTGATTCGGTTGAGCTACCTATTTTAGTAACTCCATCCTTGCAATCTTGTAGGGTGTAGTTCTCTTTGATACATTTCTAGTTGTTTTAAATTTTTCAGCATGTTCCAACCGAAAGGTGTTTCTTGTGTTGTTACTCGATGCAACACATTTAGTCACATGTGATGCAAGAGAAGGGCTTGATTTGCATGATTCATATCCTAGACCTCTCTTATCTTTAATATTTCTTCCCATACCTAGAAGTTTTTCTAGTCTTTCATTGCTATGGGAAAACTTGTGACTTAGTTTAACTGAATGTTTGGATTTCTCTGCATCTACTTTCAGTTTATGGTTTTCGGTGTTTAGATGTGAGTTATCTAATTCCAGTTTGTTATTTTCAGATTCCAATTCATTTATATGTTTATTCAGTTCTTTAATTTCAGAAATCTGACTTCTTGTTGTCCTTTCAAGCTTGTCATTGTCGGTATGATATTGTTAAAAGATCATTGATTAGATTAGTATTAATATCCAGTGTTTTATCAAGATCTTTTTGCAATTGTCTATTTTTGTTTTCAGCAATGCCAAGCCTTTTAAGAACATTGATGCTATGGGAATAGAGTTGATCATAGGCATCATGTATATTTTCTTCTTCTACTTCTACTTCTACTTCTACTTCTGAGATGAGTGTTTCATACTCACTTATCTTCTCAGTGTTTATTAACACTTCTCCCTCTCTGTAAGTTATATTTCTAACTTCAGTTTAAGGATCTCCCTCTAGGTTGTTAAACCCTTCAAGAGGAACCTGCTTTGATACCAATTGAAATTGCGGTAGAACCGCTAGTACTAAAGTATAAAGTATGACTAAATGTCCTAGAGGGGGGGGGGGGAGGTGAATAGGACTTTTTCAAAATTTGTTATCTTTTAATAACACCTTATGCCTAACTTTTAACAACAAGAAAGTAAGACAAAGTAACTTTATGGCTTCCAAGCCAATAGAGGGTCCGATTCACATAGGCTTATACAAGATTCATATGTAAACTCAAAGCCTATAAGGATAGTGTGTATTGTGTGTGGAATGTGACTTCTATCAACACTTATACATTAACTAAATAATGCATCAATGTAAAATATGATAAACATAAGCATAAATAAATAAATGTACTCAAAACAATCCCAAACACAATCATGTATAATGGTTCGGCTACTTACCTACTCCACTCCCAGAGGACGCACTCTCTCCTAGAGTGTACCGGATTTCACTATCTAATGGTTTTAAATCAGGTTAACCATGAACCTTCACAACCTACACAAGGTTAAGCTAGGACACCTATACAAGGTTCGTAAATACCTGCACAAGTATTGAGGGTCAAATATTGCATATTGGACCCATTTATATCTTGGTTTTATGAACACGATACTGCTTAATGTCCTATTTTACTCATGCTTGTGTTGCAAGGTGAATTTAAGAACTTGGATTGAAAAGTATGCTAAAAGCATGGATTTAACGCTCAAGAATCATCAAGGCCAATGATAGATCTTATGAGACCAAGAATGAAGAATTCACATGCCAAAGATCTAAGAAAACCAAGTGAGGAATGAAGAGAATTAAAGATTTGAAGAGAATTTGCGTAATCTTTGACTAGTCCAAGTTTTGCTTTGACTCGTCTAAGTTCGACTTGTCTAAGCTCGACTAGTCGAGTAAACTTCGACTCGAACTCCAGCAACATCAAATTTTAAATTAGAACAATCTTCGACTAGTCGAGGGTGGTCCTCGACTAGTCGAAGGTGGTTCTCGACTAGTCGAAGGTAACCCTCGACCACTTGAGGGTTATGTAGATTTTGTGCGGACTACATAAATTTGAGGTAGTTTCTGGATTTTTCAAGTTGGTTCGTAAGGAGGTGATGCACAACTATAAATAGGAGTTTCTAAGATGTTCCTCGGCATCTTTGAGGGTTTGAGGAGTAGAGCAAAAGCGTGGAGAAGACGTCGCCAAGAGTTTTCTTCCACCTCCTTGGTCATTTTTATGCTTTTTTTAAAGAGATTTTAATTCAATCATGTCTATGGTTGGCTAAACCTCTTAGCTAGGGATAATAGGTGAAGCTTGTAACGTGATGAGATGTTTCTTTTACTTTAATTCATTTTTATGTTGAACCTTCTTTGATTCTAGTTTGATTTTAAAGGAATACTTTTAGTTCTTAATGGTTTATTATTACTCAAATTACATTAGATCTGTAAAAACTTTGAGTATCTTCTTTTCCTGATTTTGAGATTGTGGGATTGGTAAATCTTTCTGTTAGCCATCTTCTCATGGGCATTGTTTAGTGATGAAATCTCTTCCAATTATCACAATTCTCCTCTATTGAGAATTAGGTCAAGGAAAGTTCAGATTGATATTAACTGTATATCTTCTAATTGGATAGGATAGGACTCCAATTCTAATCGTGTGACTTGAATCAAGTAAGAGGGCTCCCCTGATCTCTACAAGTGGATCCTTGGAAACCCTAGTTACTACATTTGAATTTATTAGTTTTAATCACTTTAATCACAATTACTCTCTCAATTAATTCAGATTTAAATTCACATCTTCTTCTAGTTCTAGTTCTAGTTACTTTCAGAATACACACAAGATTATTCCCTATGGATTCGACCTTGGTCTCACCGAGATTATTATTACGTCGCGACCCTACACTTGGGGTTGTGAACAAGTTTTTGGCGTCGTTGCCTAGGATTAACGGTTATGTTTTTCTCAGATTGATTAGTTTTAGAAATAAGTTAAGATTAGGATTTATTTACTTTTTATTTTTAAGATTAGGGTTTGTTTAGATTTTTTTTTAAGAAACTAACTTAACTTTCCTATTTTGTAGGATCCTAATATAGAAACTTCTAATTCTAAATTATGGTTTTTCTTCTGTTTTTAGAAACTTTCTAATTATAGGATTGGTTTTTTTAGAAACTAACTCATCTTTCTATTTCTGTTTTTAGAGACTTTCTAATTTTAGAATTTCTATCTTTTAGAAACTGATTTCTTTTGTGTTGTTTTGCAAGATCTTAAATTAGAAACTTCCAATTTGGTAACTTTTTCTAGTTCTCTTCCTTTCTTTTTCCAGAATTCTTATTCCCTCTTTGCTTTTTCAGTTTAGGTTAGAATATGAAATTGAGGGTTGAGAGTGTTTCATGCCTAAGTGTGTCCGTAACAACACTCGACATCTCTTGAGTGAAGGAGGATTAGTTGAGGGGTTATCTATCTATCACCGGATTAGACACCACCTGAGATCCTCGGATTTAATTAAAGTGATGGTTGCCAATCAACCGGGAAGACAACCTCAACCTCAAGTTGGGCAAGTCCAGGTGAGAATGAGGTGCATCAAGCATCCCCGCCTCATACTTTATGAGATTATTTACAACCGGTAGGGGTGAGCACACCTTCCTATATGGTTTTTCCAGAAAATACGGGAAACATGGATATCAAGCTAGGTGTGATCCAACTCCTTCCAAAATTCCTTAGACTTAAATATGAAAGTTTATACCTTCACTTGAAAGAGTTTGACGAGATTATAGCCACTTTATATCTTCCTAACGTGTGTAAGGACACGGTCAGGCTGAAACTCTTTCTTTTTTCCTTAAAAGAAAAAGCTAAGACGTGGTTGCACTCACTACGTCTGTGATCTATTGGCACATGGAATGATATGATGGAGTTCATAAAAAAATTCTTTCCATACTATAAGACGAACACCATCAGGAAAATGATTATGAACTTCTCCCAAAAGGAAGATGAAACATTCTTCCAATGTTGAGAGCGGTTCAAGGATCTCGTCAGTTTATGCCCACAACACGGTTTTGAAACATGACGCATAACAAGTTTCTTTCATGATGGACTAACATCTTCCATGCGCCAATTCATTGAGACGATGTGCAATGGGGAATTCATGAATAAAAATGTAGATGAAGTGTAGGATTACTTTGACAAACTCGCTAAAACTGCACAATCATGGGACATCTCCTAAAAATCAACTACCACCTCTAGGCCCACTCAATCAAAGGAGAGGGGCGAAATATACCTTCTTAAAGAGGATGATGATATCAATGCTTAAGTGGCTAATCTCAAAAGGAAATTCGAGGCCATGAAACTAAAGAAGGATAAGGCTAAGAAAACTGCTTGCGGTATTTGTGCTTGCAATGTTCACACAACTGAAAATTGTCCAACAATACCTGCTTTTCAAGAGGCATTAAATAAACAATCCAATGCTGTGAACAATTACCAAAGACCTTTCAATGGACCCACCTCCAATACATAAAATCCTAGTTAGAGAAATCATCCAAACTTCAATTGGAGGAATGGACAAACGGATACTCTTCTTTCCCTAATCAAATTCCAATTCAAGGGAAACCTTAAGAGGATCCAGTTCAAAAACATATTTGAAACCAAGAGCTACTCAACCAAGATATCAGGTTAGCATTGGGAATGCTTGCGTCATCTATTCAAAGGAGAGAGTCACACTTAACAATTTGAGGAATAAGGATGCTTCCTGCTCAACCTCTCCCCGATCCCAAACCATAATATGAGATAAGTGATCCAAGCTCTTCAATTCAGATGCAGCAAGATAAATCATCACCACCCTAAGAAGTGGGAAGAGCATTGACAAAACTATTTCGGTTAGGGCTAAAACACCTAAGGACACGGAAGAGGATAACAATGATAGACCTAGCACTGCTCCATAAGAATTAGAACTGGAACTTCAAGGCAAGCCGATTTCCCCATTTCTCCAATGGTTGATAGCACCAAAACTTCTCTCTAACTCTCAGGGCATTCTAGAGGTGCTTAAGCAAGTGAAGGTCAATATTCATCTATTAGATGTCATTAAGCAAATACCTTTATATGCTAAATTTCTGAAAGACTTACATATGACCAAAAGACGGCAAAGTATCCAAAAGAAAATATTTTTAACTGAAAAAGTGAGTACCATCCTAAAGCAAGATGTGCCACAAAAGTACAAAGATCCCAGTAGCCCAACCATTGCTTGCGTAATTGGGAACTACTAGATTGAGCATACACTTCTTAACTTAGGAACGAGCGTGAATCTGATCCCGTACTCGGTCTACGAGCAACTGGGTATAAGTGAATTAAAACCCACCCGAACCACGTTACAACTTGCCGATCGCTCAATTTACGTACTGAAAGGGATAATTGAGGATATATTGGTCCAGGTTGACAAATTCTACTATCCAGTAGATTTTCTCATCTTGGATACTCAACTCATTGTGGACATAAGCATTCAAATTCCCATCATTCTTGGTCGCCCATTCTTTACCACTTCAAATGAAATCATTAATTGCAGGAATAGAGTCATGAGTATGTCTTTCGAGAATATGACATTGGAGTTGAATATCTTTTTCAACACAAGCAAATAGTTAGAGGATGAAGACGATTCCCACAATATTAACCTGATTGATTCTTTTATGGAAGATAGAGCACTTCTGACCTTATCGACTAACCCTCTAGAGACGTGCCTGGCTCACTCCCATGATTTTGATGATGACATGATTAGGGAGATGAGGACCATGACGGATACCGTGCATGTACTTAAAGTTAATCGGGGGAGGCCATAATTTGAAGAATTGCCCCAAACTGATGTAATGCCTCTCCCGTCTAACCTCAATGCACTAAAGCTTGACCTAAAACCTTTGCCTCTGATTTGAAATATGTCTATTTAGATGAGACATACCCGATGGTAATTTCATCCCACCTTGAGCAAGAATAAGAGAGTGTGCTCATATCTACTCTCATTAAGCATAGGGGATCCCTTACGTGGTCGATTGCAAACCTCAAAGGAATTGATTCTTCGATTTGTACTCACCGCATTTATCTAGAGGATAATGTGAAGACCTCCCGGCAACCACAACGTAGACTAAATCTAAACATGAAGGAAGTGGTTAAGGCCAAGGTTCTTAAGCAATTGGATATGGGTATCATATACCCTATATCTGATAGTCAATGGGTAAGTCTAACTCAAAATGGTTCTTAAGAAGTCTGGAATCACCATTGTAGCCAATGTTGACAATGAACTCGTGTCAACTAGAGTTACTACTAGTTGGAGAATGTGCATTGACTACAGGAAGTTAAATACCATCACGAGGAAGGACTACTTTCCTTTGCCAATCATTGATCAAATTTTAGAAAGGCTAGCTAGTCATTCCTATTATTGTTTCCTTGACAGATATTTGGGCTACAACTAGAATGAGATAGCCCTTGAAGACCAAGAAAAGACCACGTTCACATGTCCTTTTGGCACCTTTGCTTTCTGAAGGATGTCATTTGGACTGTGTAATGCCCCTGCCACCTTTCAGCGATGTATGTTGAGTATTTTTTCTGATATGGTGGGGCAATATTTAGAGGTCTTCATGGATAATTTCTCAGTTTTTGGTCCATCCTTCAGTGGATACATAGATAATTTGAAAATTGTGTTGAAGCGATGTGAGGAAAAGAATTTAGTACTGAAATGGGAGAAGTGTCATTAAATGGTTCGTAAGGGAATTGTCCTTGGAAAAATCATTTCATCCAAGGGAATTAAGGTAAATAAGACTAAAATTGATCTTCTCTCTAACTTACCTCTACCCAAGAACATACGATGTGTGCGATCCTTCCTAGGACATGCCAATTTTTATAGGAGATTCATAAAGGACTTTAGTCACCTCTCTCATCCTCTATGTAATCTACTTCAAAAGGATGCACCATACGAGTGAACTGAGAAATGCCAGGAAGCCTTTAATAAGATCAAGGGTATGTTAACTACTACACCTATCATACAACCACTCGACTGGAGCCTTCCTTTTAAACTTATGTGTGACGCGTCTGATTATGCTTTTGGGGTAGTTTTAGGCCAGAGAAAGAAAAGGAAAGAAACCCTACGTTATTTATTACGTAAGTAGAACTCTAAATCCTGCCCAAGTGAACTACTCTACTACGAAAAATGAACTCTTAGCCATAATGTTCGTTTTGGACAAATTTACGTCCTACTTGATCAGATCCAAGATCGTCATTTGCACAATCATGCAACGCTCAAGTATCTTCTTTCTAAGAATGATGTTAAGCCCTACCTAATAAGATGGATCCTCCTACTCCAAGAATATGATTTGGAAATAAAAGATAAAAAAGGAGTAGAGAACGTAGTGGCTGACCGTCTTTCTCATCTAGATCTCTCTGATTCCCTTGAGACGACACATATAAATGACATGTTCCTTGACGAACAATTATTCTTAGTCTCCCATTCATGTTGGTTTGTGGATATCGCTAATTATCTTGTTACAGGTCTCACGCCGATACATTGGACTGCGCAAGATAAGAAAAGATTTTTCACCGAGGTACGTAAATTCTTCTGGGAGGATCCATATTGTTTAAATATTACCCAAACCAAATCTTGAGGAGATGTGTGTCAGACAATGAATACTAAAGTGTCATCTCCTTCTATCATTCTTAGGCTTGTGGTGATCACTTTTCTGCCAAAAAGACCATGGCTAAAATTCTGTAGTATGGCTTTTACTGGCCCACTATCTTTAAGGACACTCATGAGTTTTGCAAAGCTTGTGAGTGTTATAAAAAATTGGGAGCATTGTCCCATCGAAACATGATACCTTTAAACCCCATTCTAATCATTGAAGCATTTGATTGTTGGGGCATCGATTTCATGGGACCATTCCCCAAATCTTTCAAAATTTTATATATTTTATTCGCTGTAGACTATGTTACTAAATGGGTCGAAGCAATTTTATGCTGGAACAATGACCATCAAACGGTCATTAAATTCTTAAAAGAGAACATCCTTTAGCAATTCGAAACGCCTCGAGCCATCATTAGTGATGGGGGCTCACATTTTTGTAATAGGTCATTCGCGAACTTAATGAAGAAATATGGCATCTCACATAAGGTGAGCACTCCAGATCACCCACAAACAAGTAGGCAAGCTGAGATTTCTAACAGAGAGATTAAACACATTTTGAAGAAAACGGTTAACCCTGATATAAAGGATTGGTCAATCCGATTGACCGATGCATTATGGGCTTACCGTACTGCATTTAAAACCCCTATTCGAATGTCTCCCTTTAGACTTGTGTTCACAACTCCAAGTGTAGTCGCGATGTAGTAATAATCTCGGTGAGACCAAGGTTGAATCCACAGGGACTAATCTCGTGTGTATTCTGAATTTAACTAGAACTATAACTAGATGAAGATGTGAATCAAAATCTGAATTAATTGAGAAAGTAATTGTGATTAAAGTGCTTAAAATTAACAAATTCAAAGGTGGTAACTAGGGTTTCCAAAGATTCACTTATAAAGATCAAGGAGCCCTCTTACTTGATTCAAGTCACACGATTGGAATTAGAGTCCTATCCTATCCAATTGGAAGATATATAATTAAGATCAATCTGAACTTTTCTTGACCTAATTCTCAATGGAGGAGAATTATGATAATTGGAAGAGATTCCATCACAAACCATGCCCATGAGACGATGGCTAACAATAAGATTTACCAATCCCACAATCTCAAAATCATGAAAAGAAGATACTCAAAGCTATTGCAAATCTACTATAATTTGAGTCACAATAAACCATTAAGAACCGAAAGTATTCCTTTAAAATCAAACTAGAATCAAAGAAGGTTCAACATAAACATGAATCAAAGTAAAAGAAATATCTCATCATGCTACAAACTTCACCTCTTAGCCCTAGCTAAGAGGTTTAGCCAACCATAGATATGATTGAACTAAAATCTCTTAAGAAAAGTATAAAAATAACTAAAGAAAAGGAAGAAAATATCTTGGCGACAGCTTCTCCACGCTTTTGCTCCACTCAAACCCTAGAAGATGCTTAGGGATGCCCTGGGGACTTCTATTTATAGTTTTGTAACTCCAACTTTCACACTGAGTTGGAAAAATCTAGAAACCGCCTCAAATTTACACAGTCCATGTGCTGTTTGCGTAACCTTAAACGAGTCGAGGAAATCCTTCGATTGGTCGAGGGTACCTTCAACTGGTCAAGGATGACTGAAATTTATAGAACTTTTTCACTAGAGTTCAAGTCAAGGAATCTTCGACTAGTCGAGCAGGAGCCATCGACTGGTCGAAGATGGGCTTAGACTAGTCGAAGGATACAGATTTTTAGGGTTCCTTTTCTTTACTTCAAGTCTTCAATGCTCTTCATTCCTCACCTGGTTTTCTTGAATCTTTGGCATGTGAATTCTTCATTCTTTGTCTCATAAGATTCATCCTTTTCTTTGGTGATTCTTGAGTATTAAATCCATCCTTTTCAATCCAAGCTCTTAAATTCACCTTGTAACACAAACATGATTAAAATAGAACATTAAACATTATCATGTTCATAAAACCAAGTAATAAATGGGGGATGATATGTAATATTTGACTCTCACACAATCCCCAACCAGCATTTTGCTAGTCCAGAGGAAAGTATGCGAAAAATGAACTTTAATGCGCAATGTTCAAACCTTTTTTCCAGAAAACAATCTTTTGTGTAATCAAGTATGAATGAGTAGACTCAAGATGAGAAAGTGAGATTTTGAAAACCTAGATTCGAATCACATAAGCAATCAATCAAATAAGTTCTTTATCCATTAAGTTAGAATATAGTTCACATATCAAGTTTTTCATGATGCTCAGTGAAAATATTATCTTTTCATAATGTTAACCATGCTCATCACTTTAAGATCGGTTTGAAACTCAAGTACTGATTCCGAACTTATCCCCTTTTCTTTTTTTTTTTCCAGTTTTTGATTTTATATCGACAGTCATTTTTTATTCATTCTTTTACAAACCTTGCATTATTTTTACATTCTTTTCCAGTCTTTTCACCATACATGACCTTTTTGTCGATCTCCTGTTTTATTTTTTTTAAAACTGGTTCTTTTCTTCTTTTAAGGTGGATAAAATTCTCCGAACTTGATTCTCACCATCTATCAACGATTCACATACTAACAATTAAAAATTCTAGCATTATTCATAGAAAATAATTTTAATGTGTCTCATGATTTAGATTAACATAATATTCAAACTTCCCCTTAATCAATTGAATGTAAGAACCATAAGTGATAGGCTACTTAGTTGCTCAAACTCAAACAATTCAAAATTCAATTTCTATCTTATTATCATACTCAAAACAGTCTTAAATGCATAACTTATTGCTTTCCAAATGAATAAACATTAAAAATTTTTACAAATTTTGCTCAAAACTGAGAAAACACTGATTAGTTTACCTAATCTCCCATCCCTAACCTAAAATCTACATTGTGCTTAATGTAAAAGAAATAAGCATGATTTGTAAAAGAGACAACGTAATTGAAGGAGATGTGATGGAAAGATAGTACCTGATGAAGGAATTTTGAAGCTTTTTCAAAGGATCTAAGCGTGAAGGTGGGTTATAACAAGAATTAAACAACCAAAAAGCAAACTATCCTAAACAACAGAAAGTAAACAATCCTAAAACAGTGAAAGCACACAATCCTAGTCCTAAATTCTATAAAAGCAATAAACCTAACTATACCTGCGTCAGACTAAGAGGTCAATCCTGGTAAACAGGATTGATCAAAGGTATGGACATGTCCTCTAAATCAAATTTTTCAACAAATGGCTTCAACCGATGTCCATTTACTTTAAATATAATGCCATTGTTCAGATTCTTTATCTCAATGGCCATATGAGGATAGACATTAGTAACAATGAAAGGACCGGTCCAACGAGATCGGAGTTTACCCGGAAAAGATGTAGCCGAGAATTATACAAAAGAACTTTTTGACCAACTAAGAATGATTTCCTAAGGATGTTCCCATCATAGAACACCTTCATCCTATCCTTGTAAATTCTCGAGTTCTCATATGCCTTATTCCGGATCTCCTCGAATTCATTCAATTGTAGTTTACGGAATGGGCCAGCGTTGTTTAAATTGAAGTTCATATTTTTAATCGCCCAGTAACCCTATGTTCCAACTCCACAGGTAAGTGGCAAGACTTCCCATAGACAAGTCTAAAGGGAGACATTCCAATAGGGTTTTAAATGCAGTACAGTAAGCCCATAAAGCATCGGTCAATCAGATTGAGCAATCCTTTCGATCAGGGTTAACCATTTTCACTAAAATGTGTTTGATCTCCCTATCGAAAATCTCAGCTTGCCCACTTGTTAGTGGGTGATATGGAGTGCTCGTCTTGTGAGAGATATCATATTTCTTCATTAAGTTTGCAAATGGCCTATTATAAAAATGTAAGCCCCCATCACTAATATGGCTCAAGGCATTCCGAACTGGAAAATGATGTTTTCTTTAAGAATTTAATGACCGTTTGATGGTCATTATTCCGGCATGCAATCTCTTCAAACCATTTAGTGACATAGTCTACTGCTAGCAGAATGTATAAATTTTCAAAGGATTGGGGAAATGGTCCCATGAAATCAATGCCCCAGTAATCAAATGCTTATATGATAAGAATGGGGTTTAAGGGTATCATATTTCGATGGGACAATGCTCCCAATTTCTAAAAATGCTCACAAGCTTTGCAAAACTCATGAGTGTCCTTGAACATAGTGGGCCAGTAAAAGCCACACTGTAGAATCTTGGTCGTGGTCTTTTTAGTAGAAAATTGACCACCACGGGCCTGAGAGTGAAAGAAGGAGATGACACTTTGGTGTTCATCGTCTGACACACATCTCCTTAAGATTTGGTCTGAGAAATATTTAAACAAATACTGATCATCCCAGAAGAACTTATGAACCTCGGCGAAGAATTTTTCTTATCTTGTGCAGTCCAATGTGTCGGTGTGAAACCTGTGGCAAGGTGATTAGCAATATTAGTAAACCATGGTGAATAAGAAGCTTTGAACAATTCTTTGTCAGGGAACATGCCATTTATATGTGTCGTCTCAAGGGAATCAGAGAGATCAAGATGAGAAAGATGGTCAGCCACTACGTTCTCTACTCCCTTTCTATCTTTTATTTCCAAATCAAATTCTTGGAGTAGGAGGATCCATCTTATCAGACGGGGCTTAACATCATTCTTAGAAAGAAGATACTTAAGCGTCGCATGATCTGTGCAAATGGCGATCTTAGATCCAATTAAGTATGACCTAAATTTATCTAAAGTGAACACCACGACTAAGAGTTCCTTTTCCATAGTAGAGTAGTTCACTTAGGCAGGATTTAGAGTTCTACTTCTATAATGAATAATGTTGGGCTTCTTTTCTTTTCTCTAGCCTAAAACTGCCCCAAGATTATAGTCGGACGCGTCGCACATAAGTTCAAAAGGAAAGCTTCAATCAGGTGGTTGCATGATAGGTGCAGTGGTTAACATGCCCTTGAGCTTAGTAAAAGCTTCCTGGCATTGCTCAATCCACTCGTATGGTGCATCCTCTTGAAGTAAATTGCATAATGGTTGAGAGAGATGACTAAAGTCCTTTATGAATATCTTGTAAAAATCAGCGTGTCCTGAGAAGGATCACACGTCTCGTATGTTCTTGGGCGGAGGTAAGTTAGAGATATGATCAATCTTAGCCTTATCTACCTCAATTCCCTTGGTCAAGATGATGTGTCCAAGGATAATTCCCATATGAACCATGAAATGACACTTCTCCCAATTCAGTATAAAATTCTTTTCCCCAATTACTTCAACACACATTTAAGATTCTCCACACAATTGCTAAATGATGGACCAAAGACAGAGAAGTCATCCATGAAGACCTTTAAATATTGCCCCACCATGTCAAAAAAATACTCATCATGCATTGCTGAAAAGTAGCGGGGGCACTATATAGTCCGAATGACATCCTTTGGTAAGCAAAGGTACCAAAGGGACATGTGAATGTAGTCTTTTCCTGATCTTCATGGGCTATCCCTATTTGGTTGTAGCCCGAATACCCATCAAGGAAATAATAATACGAGTGACCAGATAGCCTTTCCAAGATTTGATCAATAAAGGGCAAAGGGAAGTGGTCCTTCCTTGTGATGGTATTCAACTTCCAGTAGTCAATGCACATTCTCCAGCTAGTAGTAACTCTAGTTAGCACAAGTTCATTATTGGCATTGGCTACGATAGTGATTCTGAATTTCTTAAGAACCACCTGAGTTGGACTTACCCATTGACTATTGGATATCGGGTATATGATACCCACATCCAATAGTTTAAGTACCTCGGCTTTAACTACTTCCTTCATGTTTGGATTTAATCTACATTGTGGTTACCGGAAGGTCTTCGCATTATCCTTAAGATGAATGCGGTGAGTATAAATCAAAGGGTTAATTCCCTTGAGGTTCGCAATCGACCATCCAAGGGCTCCTTTGTGCTCAATGAGAGTAGAGATGAGCATACTCTCCTGTTCTTGCTTAAGGTGGGAAGAAATCACCACTCGGTATATCTCATCTTGACCTAAATAGACATATTTCATATAAGAGGGCAAAGGTTTTAAGTCAAGATTCGGTGCCTTGAGGTTAGATAGTAGAGGCACTACATCAGTTTGGAGGAATTCTTCGAATTATGGCCTCCACCAGTTAACTTCGAGCACCAGCACAATATCAAGTATGACACCCATCTCCCTAATTATATCATCATCTAAATCATGGGAGTGGGTCAAGCATGTCTCTAGAGGGTTAGAGGATAAGGTCAGAAGTGCTCAATCTTCCACGAAAGACTCAATTAGGTTAATATCGTGGGAATTATCTTCATCCTCTAACTGTTTTCCTGTGTTGAAAAAGATATTCAACTCCAATGACATATTTCCGAAAGATATACTCATGACTCCATTCCTGCAATTAATGATTGCGTTTGAAGTGTCAAGAAATGGGCGATCAAGAATGACGAGAATTTGACTACTCATGTCCACAATGGTTGAGGATGCAGGATGATAAAATCTACCGGGTAATAGAATTTGTCAACATGGACCAACACATACTCAATTTTCCCTCTCGATACACGAACTGAGCAATCGGCAAGTTGTAATGTGGTTTGGGTGGGTTTCAATTTACCCAAACCTAGTTGTTCGTAGACCAAGTAAGGAATCAGATTTACGCTCACTCCTAAGTCAAGAAGTATATGCTCAATCCAGTAGTTCCCAATTACGCAAGTGATGTTTGGGCTACCGGGATCTTTGTACTTTTGTGGCACATCTTGCTTCAGGATGACACTCACTTTTTCAAGTAAAAAAATCCTCTTTTAAATATTTTTCCATCTTTTAGTCGTGTATAAGTCTTTCAAAAATTTAGCATACGATGGTATTTGTTTTATGACATCTAGTAAAGGAATATTGACCTTCACTTTTTTCAACACCTTTAGAATATCCTGAGAGTTAGAGAGAGATTTTGGTGCTATCAACCATTGGGAAAATGGGGCAATCGGCTTCCTTTGAAGTTCCGGTTCTAACTCTTGTGGGGCAAGGCTAGATCTATCATTGTTGTCCTCTTCTAGGTCCTTAGGCTTTTCAACCCTAACCAGAATAGTTTTATTGATGGTCTTCTCGCTCCTAAGAGTGGTAATAGATTTAGCTTGCTTAATCTGATTTAAAGAGTTTGGGTCACTAACTTCATATTATAGTTTTAGATTGGGAAGAAGTTGAGCTGGGAGGCTCCCTTTATTCCCAACCGCACTTTTAGTCTCAAGTCCTTGTATGGCCTTTGTGAGGTTTTGAAAGACTTATAGCATACCCTAACTGAAAGGCTCTTGATTTTGAAGATGCTTTAAAACCGAATCCTCCTGAGGTTTCCCTTGATGTAGAATTTGGTTGAGGAATCCTTGAGATGTAGCAGTTTGCCTGTTTCTCTAACTGAAGTTTGGATGATTTCTCCAGCTGGGATTATAAGTATTAGAGGTGGGCCCACTAAAAGGTCTTTGGTAATTATTAACAGCATTGGATTGCTCATTTAGTACCTCTTAAAAGGCAGGTATTGTTGGACAATTTTCAAATACGAGAATGTTGTAAGCACAAATACCTTAAACAGTTTCCTTAGCCTTGTCCTTCTTTAATTCCATGGCCTTAAGTTTTCCGGTGAGATTAGCCACTTTAGCATTGATATCATCATCCTCTCTTAGGAGATACATTCTGCCTCTCTCCTTGGATTGAGTCAACCTAAACGTGATGCTTGATTTTGGGGAGATGTCCCATTATTGTGTGTTTTCAGCAAGCTTATTATAGTCCCACACACCATCGACATTTTTATTCATGAATTCCCCGTTACATATTTTCTCAACCAATTGGAGCATGGAAGATGTCAGTCCATCATAGAAGAAGTTCATGATGCGTTACATTTCAAAAACATATTGTGGGCATGAACTGAAAAGATCCTTGAACCGCTCCCAAAATTGGAAGAATGTTTCATCTTCCTTTTGGGTGAAGTTCATGATTGACTTTTTAAGGGTGTTCATCTTATGGTATGGGAAATTTTTCTTTATGAACTCCCTTGTCATGTCATTCCATCTACCAATAGATCGAGGATGTAGTGAATACAACCACGTCTTAGCTTTCTCTTTCAAAGAAAAAGGAAAGAGTTTCAGCCTGACCATGTTATCGGACATGTTTGGAAAGTATAGAGTGGTTATAATCTCGTAAAACTCTTTCAAATGTAGGTACAAATTTTCAAGGCCCATGAAATTTTAGGAGTTGGATCACCCTAGCTTGATATCCATGTGTCCCATATTTTCTAGAAAAACCATGCATGAGGGTGTACTCACCCCCTTCGGTTATATATAATCTTGTAAAGTACAAGGTAGGGGTGCTTGATGCACCTCACTCTCCTCCTGGACTTCCTCAACCCTAGGTTGAGGTTGTCTTCTCGTTGATTGACCAGTTGATTGGCAGCCATAACCTTAACTAACTTTGAGGATCTCGAGTGGCGTCTAATCCTGTGATGGGTAAATAACCCCTCAACCAATCCTTCTTCACTCAAAAGACGTTGATTGTTGTCATGGACCCACTTGGGCATGAAACACTCTCAGCCCTCAATTTCAGATTCTAACCTAAACCCAAAAGAAAGAAGCAAACTAGAAATCTAGAAATAAAAAGAGAGAGAGAATTAGAAAGAAGTTACCAAATTAGAAGTTCCTAAATTAAGATCCTGCAAAACAAAACAAAACAAGTCAGTTTCTAAAACAAAAATCTTAAAATTAGAAAGTTTCTAAAAAAAAAAAAAAATTAGAAAGACGAGTTAGTTTCTAAAAATAATAATTAGAAAGCAACCTAGTTTCTAAAAACGAAAGAGGGAAGTTTCTAAAAACAGAAAATAGATAGTTTCTAAAAAGAGGAAAAGTTAGTTTCTAAAATCAAATTAGGAAAGTTTCTAAACCTAAAATTAAAAAGTAGTTTCTAAAAACAGAAAAAGAAAATTTTTAAACTTAGAATTAGAAAGCTAAGTTAGTTTCTAAAATAACTCAGAAAAACCCTTACCTAAAAATAGAAAGTGGAAAAACCATAATCTTAACCTAATTCCAAAACTAGTTAATCTCAGAAAAATGCAACCATTAGTCCCCATCAATGACGTCAAAAACTTGTTCACAACCCCAAGTGTAGGGTCGCAATGTAGTAACAATCTCGGTGAGACCGAGGTCGAATCCACAGGGACTAATCTCGTGTGTATTCTGAATTTAACTAAAAGTAAAAATAGATGAAGATGTGGATATAAATCTAAATTAACTGAGAGAGTAATTGTGATTAAAGTTCTTAAAACTAATAAATTCAAAGGTGGTAACTAGGGTTTCCAAGGATCCACTTATAGAGATCAAGGAGCCCTCTTATTTGATTCAAGTCATATGATTGGAATTAGATTCCTATCCTATCCAATTGGAAGATATACAATTAAGATCAATCTGAACTTTTCTTGACCTAAGTCTCAATGGGTGTTGAGGGTCAAATATTGCATATTATCCCTCATTTATTTCTTGATTTTACAAACAAAATATAGCTTAGTAGTATATTTTGCATGTGTTTGTGTTGCAAGGTAAATTTTAGTGCTTAGATTGAAAAGAACGTTAAAAACATGGATTTAGTGCTCAAAAGTCACCGAGGCAAAGAATGGACCCGTGGAGACCAAGATTGAAGATTTCAAAGTCCCAAGATCCAAGAAAACTAAGTGGAGAAGGAAGGAAGTCGAAGGAACAAGCATAGAAATCACGAAGACTGTGTTAACGAGGGTTGTTCGATGACATCGAAGAGTTAATCGATGACATCGAACACTAGTCGATGACATCGACTTTATGAGAAAAAATTAAGTTGGTTACTGGACATATTGGTGTTTTTCTCGATCAATCGAAGACATGCTCGATGACATCGAAGGAAGGTGCTCGATGACATTGAAGACTGCTCGATAACATCGAATTTATTGAAGAAATTGAAGCAACTTGTTGGACTATTTTGGACCCCTTTTCGATGACTTGGAGACCCATTCAATGGATCGAAGATTCCCTTGATGACATCGAAGGTATTGCGCGGACTGCGTAAATTAGATCCGGTTTTATGATTTTACAGAACTTTGCCTATAAATAGGGGTTTCTAGGCACTTTTTAGGATATCTAAGGTTTGGAGCAGGGCAAAAGGGCGGAGCCGCTTCCTAAGAGTTCTTCTTTCCATCTCCTTAGTTTTTCATGCTTTCTTCTAGGGTTTTTAATACAATCATGCCTATGGTTGGCTAGATCTCTTAGCTAAGGCTAAGGGGTGAAGCTTTTAGTATGATTGGGATATTTTTCTTGTTTGATTCATGTTATTGTTGAACTCCTTTGATTATAGTTTGATATTTAAGGAATACTTTTAGTTTTTAATAGTTTGTTGTAACTCAAATTATAATAGATCTGCAATAGTTTGAAGTATCTTCTTTTTCTGTTTGGAGTTTGTGAAAATAGGAGATCCTGTTGTTCTCCATCGTCCCTTAGGCATGGCTGAGTGATGGAATCCCTTTTATTCTTTACAATTCTCTTATGTTGGTTGTTGGATTGCTATATCATATTGTCTACTATAGTCTCCTAGGCATGGTTAGGTGATGGAATCAGTTCCAATCTCTATAACTTCCATCCATTGAGAATTAGGTCAATGGAAGTTTAAATATGATTTTATTGAATATCTTCCAATTGGATAGGATATGACTCCAATTCCAATTGAGTGCCTTAAATCGAATAAGGAAACATCTTAATAGCTGCAAGTGGATCCCTGGAAACCCTAGTTTCCTACCTTTAAATTCTTAAATTTCTAAATTCATCATCTCACAATTACTCTCTACTTTCCTGATTTAGGTTAGATTTTTCCCTAGTTTTGATTATAATTACTCTTACAATAAATACACAAGTTTAGACCCTGTGGATTAAACCTCGGTCTCACCAAGATTATTACTACATCACGACTCTACACTTGGGGTTGTGAATAAGTTTCTGGTGCTATTGCTGGGGATTAACAGCTATGTTTTTCTGAGATTGATTAGTTTTAGAAGTAGATTAAGATTAGGGTTTTTCTACTTTCTATTTTAGGTTAGGGTTTTTCTATTTTTATTTTAAAAAAATTAACTTAGCTTTCTAATTTGAGGTTTAGAAACTTACCTTTACTGTTTTTAGAAACCTCCATCTTTTCTATCTTCTAATTCTAGGTTTATAAATTTTCTCAAGTTGATTTTAGAAACTAACTTTTTTTTCCTTTTTAGAAACTTTTTATTTTCTGTTTTTAGAAATGTTCTCTTTTAGAAACTAGTTTACTTTCCTAATTTATTTTTAGAAACTAATTCATCTTTTTATTTCTGTTTTTTAAAACTTTCTAATTTTAGAATTTCTGTTTTTAGAAACTGACTTGTTTTATTTTATTCTGCCTGATCCTAACATAGATCTTCTCAAATCTGGTAACTTCCTTTTAACTTCTCCTCTACTTACTTTCGATATTACTATATGATTTTTCTTTTATTTCTTTTTAGGCTTATATTTAGAGTTAGGGTTTCACCATGCAAGAGTGGGAAGGTGTAAGTGCTATGGTTTCCTATTCCTTTGGTTGTCAAATTTTGTGGTGCCATAAACGCTATTTATGTCTTGTATAGCATGTTGATTTATATGTTCAAGACACTGCATCTTTGCTTTAAGTCAAGAGCGGAGAACTACTTCAAATCATTTCAAGAACTGCAAGTACAAGCTACAACGAAAGAAGTGATCTTGTTCAAGACTCAAGTTAGTGTACAACTCAAGATGAAGTGTAATTTAAGGTCTAGAAGATCTCAAGTTCAATGCTACATCAAGTATAGAGATCTCAAGCTTCACAATCTTCAAAAGGTCAACTATAATCTGAAGAAATGAAGATTTAATGTCCATACTTCACATTTTAAGGTATGAATGACCTTATCTTAACCTTAGGGTAGGTCATTTTGTACACATAATTCAAATTAAATCTTTTTATAATTGTTTGGTCTGTTCTAAGACTACTCCTGGACTTTGTTCGACTAGTCCTGGAACGGGTTCAACCAGTCCAAGAAATTCCAAGACCAATCCTAAGTTGTTGCAAATTTTTAGAATTTTTTGGTTCAGCTTCGACCAGTCCTGGAGTCTGTTCGACCGGTCGTAGGAACAGTGCCGACTCATTCACGACCAGTCCTACAGCTACGACTCAAACTCCAGCAACCATTCTTGGTTCCTCACGACCAGTCGTGGGTTGGTCACAACCAGTCATGGAGGCCACAAGACTAATCGTAAACTCGATTTCTGCTTCTATAAATAGAACACGAATTTCAGAGTTTCTCAATCGAAATTCAAGTAAAATTCAAGGCTTCACTCTGAGATAAGTTTGTGTTAATTTTTAAGCTACGTTGTACATATTTAATATTCTATTTTATTAGCTTTGTCAATTTGATTTTGTTTCTATATTCCAATCTGAATTTAAAAGAGGAATTGATGTGTTCCTTCTTCTTGGAATCAAAATCAAATAGAGTTAGCCTAACTGGTTTAATTTAAAATCAATTAGAACCTAAAACCATTTCAAAGTGAGTATTGGACAATTGAACTTCTATATTCGAACTTCTACTCTAATTGGTTCTTTTGGGCTGCTACAAAAGGAGAAATCCAGGTATTTTACATTTGTGTAAATTTTCTTTACTTTTGGTTTCTTTTGAGATTGAGCCAGAAAAATCTCTTGTGTTGGTTATCTGAGGAGAGCCAGAAAACTCAAAAAGTGGGGTTTTTGAATTGTGTAAGCCCATTTGAAATGACAAAATTGTGAAGGTTTTAGGTGAACCTGTGAAACCTATTTTCATAGTGAACGTTGATATCCCATGTGTGAGGATATTAGGAGTGGAGCAGCAAGCTGTGTAGCTATTGTTTAACAGTTGGTGAAGACACAGGCGAACCACTATAATTCTTTTTATCTTGTGGTTTGAATGTTTATTTAATTTCTATCTTTTATCATTCAGAGTTGTGGAATGTATGTGTGGGTGTAAATGTTGTAATATTTATATTTCATGCATTATGGGAATGTTGTAATAGTTTAGAATTTCAATTCTTGTTATTTCCTTTATTCCTCTTCAGTTTGAGATATTGATACTTATACCGTTCTAGTAAGGTTATCCTGTCATAAATCCTTGATTTTTATGGTACAAGGTTGTCCTTAGAACATCATTTGTATCAGCCTCTCAATACTAGAATATTGAGGTTGCTTTACATTTCTGTATTGTGATTTATTTAAAAGTACTATTTTTCATTTATTTCTTTATAAGGCTATCTTATTGTTTAATTCTCTTCACACCCCCCCCCCCCCCCAATAGCTAGGCCTTTTCAAGTGGTATCAATGCCTAATAGCTTGTTCTAATTGCTATATTTTTAGATTTATTTCCTGAGCTAATCGATCTAAGTTATATATAATATGTCAAATTTTGATAACCTTTCAGTCACTAGGCCTCCACCATTTGATGGCTCCAATTATGCCTATTGGAAAGCCAGGATGAGGATTTTCCTTAAATCCATGGATGAGAGCGTGTGGCAAGCCACAGTGACTGAATGGATCCCTCCTACCACTGAAGTGACTAGTATCAATGGATCAAAATCAATGAGAGTAACACCTTATTTTTCTTGGACCATACTTCAGAAAAGTGAGAGTAGTGCCAATGCAAAAGCACTAAATGCAATCACTTGCGCACTATCACCGGATAAGTTCTAAAGAATTATATCCTGTGATACTACAAAGCAAGCTTTAGATATTTTTAAAATGACACACGAGGGTACATCAATTATCAAGAAGTCTAAAGTCCAAATCCTCACAACTAAATTTGAGGAAATATATATGGAAGAAAATGAAATGTTTATGAACTTCTATACTAGACTGAATGACATTGTAAACTCTATGTGGGGTCTTGGTGATAAAATCCCAGAAAATAAAGTGTGTGCAAAGATACTACGCTCACTACCTGAATGGTTCAACTCAAAGGTGACTGCGATCTAGGAACTTCGTGATACGGACAATATGAGAGTAAAAGAATTAGTTGGGTCTTTACAAACCTACAAGTTAAATCTTAAAGCTCCTAAATGTAAATATATTGCCCTTAAGTCTTCCAAATGTATTTCTCAAGAAAATTTTGATTTTGAAAATTCTAAAGATGATATGGCTCTCTTAGCAAAATGGTTTTACAAGACTTTCAAAAGTAAAAGAGGGTTGACTTTCAAAAATCAAATGATAAGAAAATATCTAAATCTAAATCTAAAACTTGGAAATCTTTAAAAGATAGTGAATGTTACAACTGCCAAGAATATGGGCATTTAACAAACAAGTGTCTTAAAAAGGACAAACCTAAAAAGAAAGGAATGTTGGCTACTTGGGATGAATCTTCTGGCACTAAAGCCTCTTCTAAATCAGAAGATTCTGAAACCGAGTCGGCCAATGAAGTCAAAGCTCTTATGACTCTAGCCAAGTTCACTTTTTTAGATCATGATGATTCTACTAGTGAAGAAAATCTGAATAGTGATCATGAAAATGAAGAAGATCTACCGTTATAAAAGTTGTTTTCAAAGTGATCTGAAAGTTATAAAATTGTTATTAAACTTAAACTTCAGAAAGAAAAGTTTTCAAAACTTAAAGAAAATTTTAAAAATCTTGTTGTAGAAAAATCTCATATTTCAGATTGTTTTGAAAAATGCAAATGTGATTTAGAATTTAAAACCTCCCTGATCGAAAATCTGAAATCTGAAAATGAAAAACTTAAACTTAAAATATCTTCACTTTTGAGTTTAAAGGATACATGGAGATATGCCGAAGGTGATCCAAAATTAGAAAAATTATTGTCTGGATCAAGAAAATGTGGCGACCGATCCGGTTTGAGCTATGATAAAAATATTCCTCCTAAACAGAAGAATACTCCTAAGTTTGTAAAAGGAGAGTCCTCAAACTCAAGAGAGAAAAGTTCTAATCAAAAGTTTTCTAAATATGCTAAAACTTTTCAATCTTTCAAAACTAAAAGTAACCATATCAACTATAATAAAAAATTAGAACCGAAATCCTTTAGCTGAGAAAATAATTGATCTACTTAAGGAGCTCTTAAAATCTAACTCAGTGGGTCATTCTTACAACAACTACAAACATAAGAAGACCAACTATACTCCTAAACCCAAAATAGTTATTAAATGGGTTCCTAAGGTTACTTGCTTGGTTGCCCACACGGCTTTCAAAGCTTCAAGCCATTCAAAATGGTACCTAAACAGTGGATGCTCTAGGCACATGACTAGTGACAAAGGTCTGTTCATCACTCTTAAAGACATGACTGATGATTCAATCACATTTGGTGATGGTAGCAACTGCAAGATTATTGGCCAAGGTACGGTTTAACTTTCTAACCTCCCCTTATTTGAGAATGTTTTGTATGTTGAAGGTTTAAAACATAACTTGTTAAGCACTTCTCAAATATGCAATAAAAATTATAGTATTAAATTTTCTAACCTAGGGTGTGAAATATTAAACAAAAATGGTTCTGTAATATTAACTTGTCGTAGAACTTCTGAAAACTGCTACATCGTAAGTGATTCTAGCTCATCTAATCAATTGTATTACATGGTCCATACTAATAAAACTGCTTATGAACTATAGTTTGATAAGAAGCCTACTGTCAAATACTTTCGAGATTTTGGCAGCAAGTGTTATATTTTACGTGACCGTGAAAATCTGAGAAAGTTTGACACTAAAAGTGATGAAGGTATCTTTTTAAGATATTCTTTATACAGTCGTGCATATCGAGTACTGAAGAAGAGGATCGGTGTTATTCAAGAGTCTATCAATGTGGTCATTGACGATCACTTGAATACACCTATCCCAAGTTCAAATAATGATGAAGTTCTTTTAATTAACAAACTTGATACGTCATCAAATCAAACTAATTCTGAACTGAGGACTGTCAAAGATCATTCAACCACTCAAATTCTTGGAAACCCTCTCACTGGTGTGCGCACTTGTAAACAACTAGAAGACATATGTAATTACATGTGCTTTACATCCCAGATAGAACCGGCTAACGTTAAAGAAGCACTTACTGACGAAAACTGGATAGTAGCTATGTAAGAAGAACTTAACCAATTTGTGAGAAATGATGTTTGGTATCTTGTTCCTAGACCTAAAGATAAACACATTATAGGAACTAAGTGAATTTTCAAAAATAAGTCTGATGAACTTGGTAATATAATTCGAAACAAGGCTAGACTAGTTGTACAAGGGTACACTCAAATTGAAGGTATTGACTATGATGAAACCTTTGCCCAGTAGCTTGTCTTGAATCAATCAAACTATTCATATCCATTGTGTGCTTTAGAAAATTAAAAATCTATCAAATGGATGTAAACAGTGCCTTCTTAAATGGTGATCTGCATGAAGAAGTTTATATTGAACAACCAATGAGTTTTGAAGACCCTAAGAACACTGATCATGTCTATCACCTTAAAAAGGCTCTCTACGGTTTGAAACAAGCTCCCAGGGCATGGTATGAGAAATTAACTAAGTTTTTACTAAGTCATAATTTTCTAATGGGAAGTGTTGATAAGACTCTTTTTGTTAAGAAACATAACGATCATATCTTAATGGTGCAAATCTATGTTGATGATATTATTTATGATTCTACTTATACTAACATGACTGTTGAGTTCACAGATTTAATGAAATCTAAGTTCGAAATGAGCATGGTTGGGGAATTGAATTATTTCCTAGGGTTATAAGTAAAACAACAACCTGATGGTATTTTTATTTCTCAAACCGAATATGCTTTGAACTTAATTAAAAATTTAGATTTGAGAATGGTAAGAATTTTGATACTCCTATGAGTATAACATTAAGACTTTCAAAAGACTCTACAGGTACAAATGTAGATCCTAAAATATATTGCAAAATGATTAGTAGTTTGCTTTATTTAACTGCTAATAGACCTGATATTGCTTTGAGTGTTGGTATTTGCGCTAGATATCAGTCTGACCCTAAAGAGTCTCATCTAACTGCTGTTAAGCGGATTATACGATATATCGCAAGTTCTGCTAATTTGGGTCTCTGGTATCCATATGATACTAGTGTTTAATTGGCGGGGTACTCAGATGCTGATTGGGCTGTTAATATAGATGATAGAAAGTCAACCAGTAGTAGTTGTTTCTATATTGGAAATGTTTAGTTTCTTGGTTTAGTAAGAAGCAAAGTTCTATATCGCCTTCTACTGCTGAGGCTGAATACATTGCAGCTGGAAATGCATGTACTCAGCTTGTTTGGATGAAACGCATGTTAAGCGATTATGGAATTGCACAGGATTCAATAGTTTTATATTGTGATAATTCCAGTGCTATAAATATTTCTAAAAATCCATTTCAGCATTCTTGTACTAAGCATATTGACATTAGATTTCATTACATTCGTGAATTAGTGGAAGAAAAAATAATTTCATTGGAATACATTCCGACCGAGACTCAACTTGCTGAATTTTCACTAAACCGCTCGACAAAAGCAGGTTTAATAAATTGAAATTTGATCTTGGTATGAGCAATTTAAATTGATTATTCATGCATGTGTGTATTATAGTGTATATATATTTGATAATTTATTGGTTTAAATTTTAAATTTTGATAAAAAATGCATGTTTTTGTTGGTTCACGACCAATCAAGGACGTGCTCAACCAATCGTGGTACGACCGGTCGAGAACGGTCATTGACCAGTAGTGTAGCGCGCTGATTCTCTTAAAATTTTAAAAAAAAAAAAACTCATCTTCCTCATTTCCTATTTCTTCTTCAACGGGTCATAGCATGACTAGTCGTACCCAACCGTCTGATTACTTAAGGTTAGTGCATCATTTGTATTTTTCTTGTAGATTCCAGTCAATATTACTTCATTTTCACTCTTAGAGTAATTTATTTTGTGTTTCATTGCTATTTTGGGGTTTTCCTTTGAAAAATCTGATCTTAGCAAACCCCACTCCATATAGTTTGAAACTCTTTGTTTCTTTGATTATCCTATTATAAATGGATTCTAGAGAGAAAAAGAAAACTTCCCATGGTCCGTCTTCCTCTCGTCCTTCAATTATCACTAGGAGCCATCTTTGGTCATCCGAAAATGATCCCTCTCATGTACGGGGATATGCGTATGCACAATGTTATTGTTGAAAGACTTATTTTTATTGATCACATTGCTCCTTTTAGTATCATTCCTCTTCTCTAATCTATAGGCTGGGATAACATCCTATATTGGGATGGGCTTGCATACCAATCTATTGCTCAAGCCATGATTGCATGCATTTCAGAATATTCATCTGAGAATTTAACATTTAATATTAATACTAGAGAAGGTCCATTTGAAGTAGATCGTCATCTGATTTCGGCTCTAATGGACATACCTGTTAATGATGAGGGTATTCCTATTCATACTCTAGTTAAAAAACCGTCTGAAACAGAAAAACGTATGTTAACTAGAGATTTATGCAATATGGATGTTCAATGGACTCATAAAGCTAATACGCTCCCCTCAGAGTATTTGTTACCCAGATACAGGGTTCTCCACAGAATCTTTACTTCAAATTTATATCCATGTTCTGGTAACAAAACATAACTGACTTCATTTATGGTTCGATTTTTACATTCTATTGTTACTGGTACTAAAGTCTGTCTACCTTCTTTAATATGTCATTTCATCATTCAATTTCATCTCCATCTAGGACACAGTGATATTTCATTTGCTTATCTTATGACTGTGTTAGCTTCTCACATGCTAGTTGTTATGCTTATTGAAGAGGCTCCTATTCATCATCTTATTTTTAACAATTCTAATATAAACAAGATAAAGCTGGATTTGGTTCCTGACAAAAGAGATGTGGGTGGTGGTGGTGCTGAAGCAGGGAATGAAGAAGAAGGTGGCGATATTCCTTCTGATGATATAAATATGGATGATATTTTTGATGAAATTGAATCAGATTCTACTAATGATCCCGGCCATGAGCCATCTGATTTTGATGCTTGTCTTCATGCTCTTGAGGAGAAGGTTAAGAATATGAATGTTGCCCATGATTTACAATTTAAATATACGCACAAGTATATTAGGCATTTAAATAAGGGGCTTCATCAGCTTGATCCTACCATACCTGCTCCTTCTGGATCTGACTAAAATTTTTTATTGGTCTGTAATAACTGTTAGACTATTTTTGGTTTCTTTTAGTTTGATAGACTTCGTTTGGATTATACTAGACATGCACCTTGACTTTGCTTATATATTTGCTCCTTTCTTACTCTCTTATTGGTCTTCCACTTTCATTTATTCCTTTCTTCCTTTGTCATATTGTGACAAAAAGGGGGAGAATATATTTTTGAGTGATAAATATGGAATGTATATAGATTGTGGGCGAGTAGCATAATTTTTATGGATTTTATGTGTGCTACTCAGGGAGAGTAAGCAATGAAGAATTTGTGAATGACAATTGGTGCATGATTCATTAATCAGGCTGTAATTGGTTTACTTTTATAACTGGTGCATGATTCTTTGTTCATATTGATCATATTTTTGTTAAGTATGTTTAGTCAAAATTTTGACAAAGGGAGAGATTATAAGTGCTATGGTTTCCTATTCCTTTGGTTGTCAAATTTTGTGGTGCCAAAAACACTATCCATGTCTTGTATAGCATGTTGATTTATATGGTCAAGACACTGCATCTTTGCTTCAAGTCAAGAACGAAGAACTACTTCAAATCATTTTAAGAACTGCAAGTACAAGCTATAACAAAAGAAGTGATCATGTTCAAGACTCAAGTTAGTGTATAACTTAAGATGAAGTATAATTCAAGCTCTAGAAGATCTCAAGTTCAATGCTACAACAAGTATAGAGATCTCAAGCTTCACAATCTTCAAAAGGTCAACTATAATCTGAAGAAATGAAGATTCAATGTCCATACTTCACATTTAAGGTATGAATGACCTTAGATTGACCTTAGGGTAGGTCATTTTGTATACATAATTCAGATTAAATTTTTTTATAATTGTTTGGTCTATTTTAAGACTAGTCCTGGACTCTGTTCGACTAGTCCTGGAACTGGCTCGACCAGTCCAAGAAATTCCAAGACCAGTCCTAAGTTGTTGCAAATTTTTGAAATTTTTTGGTTAAGCTTCGACTAGTCCTGGAGTCTGCTCGATCGATCGTAGGAATAGTGCCGACTCATTCATGACCAGTCCTGCAGCTACAACTCAAACTTCAGCAACCATTCTTGGTTCTTCATGACCAGTCGTGGGTTGGTCACAACTAGTTGTGGAGGCCACACGACCAGTCGTAGACTCGATTTCTGCTTTTATAAATAGAACACGAATTTCAGAGTTTCTCAATCAGAATTCAAGAAAAATTGAAGGTTTCACTCTGAGATAAGTTTGTGTTAATTTTTAAGCTACGTTGTGCATATTTAATCTTCTCTTTTGTTAGCGTTGTCAATTTGATTTTGTTTCTATATTCTAATCTAAATTGAAAAGAGGAATTGTTGTATTCCTTCTTCTTGGAATCAAAATCCAATAGAGCTAGCCCAACTGGTTTAATTTAAAATCAATTAGAACCTAGAACCATTTCAAAGTGAGTATTGGACAATTGAACTTCTGTATTCGAACTTCTACTCCAATTGGTTCTTCTGGGCTGCTACAAAAGGAGGAATCCAAGTATTTTAAATTTGTATAAATTTCCTTTGCTTTTGGTTTCTTTTGAAATTGAGCCAGAAAAATCTCTTTGTTTTGGTTATCTGAGGAAAGCCAGAAAACTCAGAAAGTGAGGTTTTTGAATTGTGTAAGCTCATTTGAAAAGACACAATTGTGAAGGTTTTAAGTGAACCTGTGAAACCTATTTTCATAGTGAACGCTAATATCCCCTGTGTGAGGATATTAGGAGTGTAGTAGCAAGCTATGTGGCTGTTATTTAATAGTTGGTGAACACATAGGCGAACCACTATAATTCTTTGTGTCTCGTGGTTTGAATGTTTATTTAACTTCTACTTTTATCATTCAAAGTTGTGGAATGTATGTGTGAATGTAAATGTTGTAATATTTACATTTCAAGCATCGTGGGAATGTTATAATAGTTTAGAATTTCAATTCTTGCTATTTCCTTTATTCCTCTTTAGTTTGAGATATTGATACTTATACCGTTCTAGTAAGGTTGTCCTGCCATAAACCCTTGGTTTTTATGGTGCAAGGTTGTCCTTAGAACATTATTTGTATCAGCCTCTCAATACTAGAATATTGAGGTTGATTTACATTTCCGTATTGTGATTTATTTAAAAGTACTATTTTTTCATTTATTTGTTTATAAGGCTATCTTATTGTTTAATTTCGCTCGTATCATTTTAATTTTGGCATAGTCCTATTCACCCCCCCCCCCTCTAGGACATATAGCTTGGCCTTTTCAGAACGTCGGTATGCTGAGATAGCTAAGAGACATTGGGAAGGGATGTCAGATGATTATGTTAGAAAACAACATGTCACAAAATTTTTTTGAAAACATCATCGAGAACCAACCGGAATGCAATGCTCCACCAGTTAAGAAGTCCTTACGAGATCATATACGGGAGAATAATTACACTCCACGGATTAAGAAAACAGTACGTGAGTATTGGAGATATCAAAACTATGGGAGTGAGAATTATTATCACTCATTAAACAAGAAGAAAACCATGCGTGATTATATTATGGGTGATAACATGTACCAACAACCATCCGATTCTCCCACCTATGACCCATATGACTATAATCAGTGGCAACATCAATATTGGGAAATTAAAGCCATAAAACACATAATGACAATCCGTCCAGGTACTATCTTTCCCTCATTCCTCTTTTACTTTCATTGTCCTATGTGCATTAAACTTGATGTTTTATTTAAACCAACATGATTTAAATGATTTTTAAACTCGCAAGTATACATGTAGATACTTGATTCAGATCGTTCCCACGATGTCATCACAATTCAAATCTATGACTCTCCTTAACTAATCCAACAAATAATGAAATGAACTACTAAGCACAATTCTAAAAAAAAAAAACAAAAAAACAATTAAGAACAGGGAAGAAAATTCAATCAGAGAGAGAGCACTAGGACTTTCGAATCCACCCCTAATTATCCTAACCCTTGTTTTGTCTGTTGATTCACCTTGATCTAGATTGATACCACTTATATAGAGAAAGCACAATCTGTGTCCTAAATCGGGCATACAGACTGTCTAATTCCTTTAAGCAATGCCATGAACAACATATCCCATGTCCTTGGTCGGGTACATGGAATGTACATTCATTAAAGCATCCTGTTTCTTCCTCTATAGGAAACCTGTTCTTGATCAGACCCAAGCACCTATAATAAGCATCCAAACAACATCCATCTATATACTTTGATCAAGTTCATAGATGGAGAAGTATAGAATTTAAACCAATCAAGCCCACTGAGAGAAAGAAACAAATTAATTAATATTCAAAGTAAATCAACTAATACAAGAGCTAATCAAATTAGGGGCTTCATCTCAGCCCTAGCTGAGAGATTAATTACCCATAAAATCCATTAAAAATATTAAATAAAATTCATAAAAATTAAACACCAAACTAATCGATCTCTCTCTCTTCCTCCTTCTCTTTCTTCTCTTTCTTCTCTCCCTGGCTCTGGATCTCGAATTCCCTAGTTCTGAATGTCTTTCCCACGTCCAAAACTCCCCTTTTATAGCCGCTGGATGGCTGGAATCGGTGGCAGAGTCGTAGAAGGACTCGGAGTACAAATTTTCCCAGCCGTGATCGGTGGGCCCCACAGAGGTATTTTCTGGAAAATCCACCCCGTCCATTGGATTCAGGATGAAATTTCAGTCAGGAATGGATGGTTTTGAATGTCCATTGACACGGCCCACAGAAGAAATCTCAACAAAATCAGTTTTGAACGTCACAGAGCAGTCCATTTGTGGCCTCTGTACCGCGCACGTGTGTACGCATGGGAGTGGAATATCAGCATGGTTTTGAAGCTCTCGAAGCCCTCTACAAGATGGACGGATCAGATCGACCGTACAGGTGACGGGTGGGGCCCACTGTTCTCTGCAAAAATGGCCAGCGGCCGGGTTACGCGGACGCGGATCCGTCTTCCGTGGCAATGGTGGGTCCCATTCCTTCCACTGAATGGAAAATCTACTCCGTCCACCGAATTTCTGTCGAAATTTCGGTCAGAAAAACATATTTTTTCTCCATTCAGCTGTGGGTCACGGAAGATCTCGTTCCACCGTCCATTGCATTGTTGAACGGCTGGATTCTATTCTTGATGATCATTCACGATTCTGACATCTAGGCATTGTCAAAGACCTTCATTTAGACCTAATAGACGGTCCTGATCACGCATTTGGGCAATGTGTGGGGCCCACAATCGAAACCCAAATTGAGACACGGAGATGCTGTTGCGTTCTCTCGTCTTTGAGAAGAAGAGTCGGTCAGCAACGCTGACCGACTTTCGAATTTTTTTGGTGCACGTCCTGTGCACATGTGCACTATACACATGCCACCCTGGGTGGGATCTACTGCAATGTGTACGAGCAATCCAATCCAACCATCTGTTTTGTCCCCTCAAATAATGTATTGCAACCAAATCTGAGGCATATCCAAAGACCAGGTGGGCCCCAAATTGAAGATTAATGGGCTGATCTGTCCGTTGGACCACTTCCCGAGATCATCAATGGCTGAAATTTAATATGTACGGTTAATTTATAGCCCTCATCCCATGTATGAAGTTTTGAACTGATCGGATGGTGGGAACTATGTGATCTTGCATTCTGGACCCTTTTCAGGCCCCTTTGTCGTGCTTTCCTCAGATCCTAGGCGTGTACATTCTTCATCATTGGTTCTCTGGAGTCTATCCCATGCTCTTGATAATTTTGGATCATGGAATCCATGCCTTTAACATCAATTTCCAATCAATGCTCCTGATTTCATCCTGTAATAAAAACACGATTAAAATACTCCATTAAACCTTATCATGTACTTAAAATTAGGCAATTATTGGGGTCTGGTATGCAACATTCGACACTCATCAAAACACATAATGACAATCCTCTTGGATCCTTTACTTTTGAAGTCCAACCAGAACCGATCCAAGAGGAGTCACTTCAGAGCGACACAGACTCTTCTGCGAACATGAGAAAATTATTAGAAGAGCTTCAATCACGCCTCGATAGGCTAATGGAGGCTAGTTCATCCCAACTGCAACCCAATTTAGAAATACAATGCGAGAAAAGTGACTATTCTCTAGGAGAGATGAACCAACAATCAATCATGGTGACTATTCTCTTGGATCTCTTACCTTTAAGATTCAAACAAGAATAATCTAAGAGAATTCACTTTAGAATTCAATGAAAAATCTAGAGCTCACCCAGCAAAACACACTCCAAGCATTACAAGAACTTATACTAAAGATAGGTTCACCTGGTGCTCTTGTGGTACACACTGAAATTGAGAATGGGGAGCTGGATTCTGATAATGAGCGCACAGTTTAGTTTCTCGAAGAGTCGATCTCGATGAATGTCCAAAGGAATGATTAACAGACATTATTAGTCTTCTGATATAATGATACTGACGTGCCTGATTTCGATGATGAGGAAGAGTTAGTTTATTTGAACCTCAACCCAATTTAGAAAAACAGTGTGAGGTAAGTAATCTCATCCCACTTGTGAATTACACTAAATTTGATGATGATAAGTATTGGGATGAGATTCATGAGAGTACAGCCCAAGATTCACAGGAAGTTCTACTTCACCCATCTGACATGGCCAATTTAAATGTGGAGGATGAACCACTTTCAACTTACCCTTCCAACCTTTGTGAGATATGTTTAGACCACTCCCCTTAATTGAATAATTATATAATTCGGGAGATGAATGAGTTGCTTGATATGACTCTAGAAATTGAAACCATCCAGTTGAGGCTATCATATGAGTTGTCAACCCTTGACAATATAATGCCTTTACTGAGTAATACCGATGAACAGAGTCTTCCCATCAATTCTTTGCCTGTTGATTTTCAATCTACCTATGTAAGGAAAGACAAGATACGTTTGGTGATAATTTATTCTCGTCGTGATGAAGAGAGAGATCATGCTTCCATCCACTCACTACGCCAAAACAGCGAAAAAAGGACGGTCCAAAACCGTCTCAAATGACCAAAAAGGACGGTCATGGACCGTCACATAGGCAGTCAAATTTTGACATGTTATTTTTTAAAGGACGGTTGAAAACCATCATTCTTATTGACGAAAAAAAGACGGTCATAGACCGTCTTAAAAAAGGACGGTCATGGACCGTCCTTAAAATGGACTGTCATGAACCGTTTCTTATGATCCTAAAAAGGACGGCCATAGACCGTCCTTTAAAAGGACTGTTATGGACCGTCCTTAAAAAGGACTGTCATGGACCGTCTCTTATGAGCCTTCAAAGGATGGCCATGGACCGTCCTTTTTTAGGACGGTCATAGACCGTCCTTAAAAAGGACTGTCATAGACCAGCCTTCAAAGGACGGTTATGGACCGTCCTTTAATAGGATGGTCATGGACCGTCCTTTAAAATGACTGCTATGGGTCGTCTCTTATGACCCTTAAACGACATTTTCAAATTTGACCTGTTACAGTATTCTTCCTGATATACACCTGTTATACAAACTACATAAATCCAAACTGTTTCATCACATTCACATTTACCTGTTTCATCCAAACAGGACTGATATACACCTATTTCATTCACATTCACCTGTTTCATCCAAACAGGACTGATATACACCTGTTTCATCCAAACAGGACTGATATATACCTGTTTCATTCACATTCACCTGTTTCATCCAAAGAGGACTGATATACACCTATTTCATCCAAACAGGACTGATATACACCTGTTTCATCCAAACAGATCATTATACACTTTTCATCCAAATAGATCATATACACTGTTTCATCCAAACAGATGATATACACTATTCACATTCACTTGTTTCATCCAAACAGGGCCGATCATTCACATACGTAAATCCAAACTGTTTCATCACATTCACATTCACCTGTTTCATCCAAATAGGACTGATATACACCTGTTTCACATACACCTGTTTCATCCAAACAAAACTGACACACACCTGTTTCATCCAAACAGGACTGACATACACCTGTTTCATCCAAACAGGACTGATATACACCTGTTTCATCCAAACAGGACTGACATACACCTGTTTCATTCACATTCACCTGTTTCATCCGAACAGGACTGACATACACCTGTTTTAAGGTTATAGGTTTAGGTTAAGGTTAAGGTTTTAAGGTCTTATAAGCTATAGGTTTAGGGAATTGAGAATATGTTAAGGTTTAGGTTTAGGAAATCGGGTTCGGGTTCGGGATCGGGTTTAGGTTTGGGTTTTCAAGTTTAGGTTTAGGTTTAGGTTAGGTTTAGGGATTTGAAAATAGGTTAAGGTTTAGGTTTAGGAATTCGGGTTCGGGTTCAAGATTGGGTTTAGGTTTGGGTTTTCAAGTTTAGGTTTAGGTTTAGGTTAGGGAGTTTAGATTAGGATTAGGTGTAGGTTTAAGTTTAGGGATTTGAGAATAGGTCAAGGTTTAGGTTTAGGAAATCGGGTTCGGGTTCGGGATCGGGTTTTAGGTTTGGGTTTTCAAGTTTAGGTTTAGGTTTAGGTTAGGGAGTTGAGATTAGGATTAGGTGTAGGTTTAGGTTTAGAGATTTGAGAATACATTTAGGTTTTAGGTCATAAGTTTTGGTTTAGGTTAAGGTTATAGGTTTAGGTTAAGGTTTAGGTTTAGGTTATAAGCTATAGGTTTAGGGAATTGAGAATAGGTTAGGGTTTAGGTTTAGGAAATCGGGTTCGGGTTCGGGATCGGGTTTAGGTTTAGGTTAGGGAGTTGAGATTAGGATTAGGTGTAGGTTTAGGTTTAGGGATTTGAGAATACATATAGGTTTTAAGTTTATTTTTAGGTTTTAGGTATTGGTTAAGGTTTAGGTTTTAGGTTTAGGTTAAGGTTAGGTTATAGGTTATAAGTTCAGGTTTTAGGACATAGGTTTTGGTTTTAAGGTCTTCTAAGCTATAGGTTTGGGGAATTGAGAATATGTTAAGGTTTAGGTTTAGAAATTGGGTTCGGAGTTTGGGATCGGGTTTAGGTTTGGGTTTTCAAGTTTAGGTTCAGGTTTAGGTTAGGGAGTTGAGATTAGGATTAGGTGTAGGTTTAAGTTTGGGGATTTGAAAATAGGTTAAGGTTTAGGTTTAGGAATTCGGGTTTGGGTTCGGTATTGGGTTTAGGTTTGGGTTTTCAAGTTTAGGTTTAGGTTTAGGTTAGGGAGTTGAGATTAGGATTAGGTGTAGGTTTAGGTTTAGAGATTTGAGAATACATTTAGGTTTTAGGTCATAGGTTTTGGTTTAGGTTAAGGTTATACGTTTAGGTTTAGGTTTAGGTCATAGCTATAGGTTTAGGGAATTGAGAATAGGTTAGGGTTTAGGTTTAGGAAATCGGGTTCGGGTTCGGGATCGGGTTTAGGTTTAGGTTAGGGAGTTGAGATTAGGATTAGGTGTAGGTTTAGGTTTAGGGATTTGAGAATACATATAGGTTTTAGGTTTATTTTTAGGTTTTAGGTATTGGTTAAGGTTTAGGTTTTAGGTTTAGGTTAAGGTTAGGTTATAGGTTATAAGTTCAAGTTTTAGGACATAAGTTTTGGTTTTAAGGTTATAGGTTTAGGTTAAGGTTAAGGTTTTAAGGTCTTATAAGCTATAGGTTTGGGGAATTGAGAATATGTTAAGGTTTAGGTTTAGGAAATCGGGTTCGGGTTCTGGGATCGGGTCTAGGTTTGGGTTTTCAAGTTTAGGTTCGGTTTAGGTTAGGGAGTTGAGATTAGGATTAGGTGTAGGTTTAGGTTTGGGGATTTGAAAATAGGTTAAGGTTTAGGTTTAGGAATCGGGTTCGGGTTCGGGATTGGGTTTAGGTTTAGGTTTTCAAGTTTAGGTTTAGTTTAGGTTAGGATTTAGATTGTTAGGTGTAAGTTTAAGTTTAAGGATTTGAGAATAGGTTAAGGTTTAGGTTTAGGAAATCGGGTTCGGTTCGGGATCGGGTTTAGGTTTGGGTTTTCAAGTTTAGGTTTAGGTTTAGGTTAGGGAGTTTAGAATAGGATTAGTTATAGGTGTAGGTTTAGGAATTTGAGAATAGGTTAGGTTTAGGTTAAGGCTTAGGTTTAGGTTTAGGTTATAGGTTTAGGTTTGGAGAATTGAGAATATGTTAAGGTTTTTAGGAAATCGGGTTCGGGTTTAGGTTTGGGTTTTCAAGTTTAGGTTTAGGTTTAGGTTTAGGTTAGGGAGTTGAGATTAGGATTAGGTGTAGGTGTAGGTTTAGGGATTTGAGAATATATTTAGGTTATAAGTTATAGGTTCGGGTTTAGGTTTAGCTTAAGGTTAAGGTTTAGGTTATAAGCTATAGGTTTAGGGAATTGAGAATAGGTTAAGGTTTAGGTTTAGGAAATCAGGTTCGGGTTCGGGATCGGGTTTAGGTTTGGGTTTTCAAGTTTAGGTTTAAGTTTAGGTTAGGGAGTTGAGATTAGGATTAGGTGTAGGTTTAGGTTTAGGGATTTGAAAATAGGTTAAGGTTAAGGTTTAAGAATTCGGGTTCGGGTTCGGGATTGGGTTTGGGTTTAGGTTTAGGTTTAGGTTAGGGAATTTAGATTAGGATTAGGTGTAGGTTAAGGTTTAGGGATTTGAGAATAGGTTAAGGTTTAGGTTTAGGAAATCGGGTTCGGGTTCGGGATCGGGTTTAGGTTTAGGTTATGGAGTTGAGATTAGGATTAGGTGTAGGTGTAGGTTTAGGTTTAGGGATTTGAGAATACATTTAGGTTTTAGGTTTATTTTTAGGTTTTAGGTATTGGTTAAGGTTTAGGTTTTAGGTTTAGGTTAAGGTTAGGTTAGAGGTTATAAGTTTAGGTTTTAGGACATAGGTTTTGGTTTTAAGGTTATAGGTTTAGGTTAAGATTAAGGTTTTAAGGTCTTATAAGCTATAGGTTTAGAGAATTGAGAATATGTTAAGGTTTAGGTTTAGGAAATCGGGTTCGGGTTTAGGTTTGGGTTTTCAAGTTTAGGTTTAGGTTTAGGTTAGGCTTAGGGATTTGAAAATAGGTTAAGGTTTAGGTTTAGGAATTCGGGTTCGGGTTCGAGATTGGGTTTAGGTTTGGGTTTTCAAGTTTAGGTTTAGGTTTAGGTTAGGGAGTTTAGATTAGGATTAGGTGTAGGTTTAAGTTTAGGGAATTGAGAATAGGTCAAGGTTTAGGTTTAGAAATCGGGTTCGGGTTCGGGATCGGGTTTTAGGTTTGGGTTTTCAAGTTTAGGTTTAGGTTTAGGTTAGGGAGTTGAGATTTGGATTAGGTGTAGGTTTTGGTTTAGAGATTTGAGAATACATTTAGGTTTTAGGTCATAAGTTTTGGTTTAGGTTTAGGTTAAGGTTTAGGTTTAGATTTAGGTTTAGGTTATAAGCTATAGGTTTAGGGAAATTGAGAATAGGTTAGGGTTTAGGTTTAGGAAATCGGGTTCGGGTTCGGGATCGGGTTTAGGTTTAGGTTAGGGAGTTAAGATTAGGATTAGGTGTAGGTTTAGGTTTAGGGATTTGAGAATACATATAGGTTTTAGGTTTATTTTTAGGTTTTAGGTATTGATTAAGGTTTAGGTTTTAGGTTTAGGTTAAGGTTAGGTTATAGGTTATAAGTTCGATTTTAGGACATAGGTTTTGGTTTTAAGGTTATAGGTTTAGGTTGAGGTTAAGGTTTTAAGGTCTTATAAGCTATAGGTTTGGGGAATTGAGAATATGTTAAGGTTTAGGTTTAGGAACTCGGGTTCGGGTTCGAGATCGGTTTAGGTTTGGGTTTTCAAGTTTAGGTTTAGGTTTAGGTTAGGGAGTTGAGATTAGGATTAGGTGTAGGTTTAGGTTTGGGGATTTGAAAATAGGTTAAGGTTTAGGTTTAGGAATTTGGGTTTGGGTTTTCTAGTTTAGGTTTAGGTTTAGGTTAGGGAGTTGAGATTAGGATTAGGTGTAGGTTTAGGTTTAGAGATTTGAGAATACATTTAGGTTTTAGGTCATAGGTTTTGGTTTAGGTTAAGGTTATAGGTTTAGGTTATAAGCCATAGGTTTAGGGAATTGAGAATAGGTTAAGGTTTAGGTTTAGGAAATCGGGTTCGGGTTCGGAATCGGATTTAGGTTTAGGTTAGGGAGTTGAGATTAGGATTAGGTGTAGGTGTAGGTTTAGGTTTAGGGATTTGAGAATACATATAGGTTTTAGGTTTAGTTTTAGGTTTTGGGTATTGGTTAAGGTTTAGGTTTTAGGTTTAGGTTAAGGTTAGGTTATAGGTTATAAGTTTAGGTTTTAGGACATAGGTTTTGGTTTTAAGGTTATAGGTTTAGGTTAAGGTTAAGGTTTTAAGGTCTTATAAGCTATAGGTTTGGGGAATTGAGAATATGTTAAGGTTTAGGTTTAGGAAATCGGGTTCGGAGTTCGGGATCGGGTTTAGTTTGGGTTTTCAAGTTTAGGTTCAAGTTTAGGTTAGGTTTAGGGATTTGAAAATAGGTTAAGGTTTAGGTTTAGGAATTCGGGTTCGGGTTCGAGATTGGGTTTAGGTTTGGGTTTTCAAGTTTAGGTTTAGGTTTAGGTTAGGGAGTTTAGATTAGGATTAGGTGTAGGTTTAAGTTTAGGGATTTGAGAATAGGTCAAGGTTTAGGTTTAGGAAATCGGGTTCGGGTTCGGGATCGGGTTTTAGGTTTGGGTTTTCAAGTTTAGGTTTAGGTTTAGGTTAGGGAGTTGAGATTAGGATTAGGTGTAGGTTTAGGTTTAGAGATTTGAGAATACATTTAGGTTTTAGGTCATAAGTTTCGGTTTAGGTTAAGGTTATAGGTTTAGGTTAAGGTTTAGGTTTAGGTTTAGGTTTAAGGTTATAAGCTATAGGTTTAGGAATTGAGAGAATAGGTTAAGGTTAGGTTTAGGAATTTCGGGTTCGGGATCGGGTTTTAGGTTTGGGTTTTCAAGTTTAGGTTTAGGTTTAGGTTAGGGAGTTGAGATTAGGATTAGGTGTAGGTTTAGGTTTAGGGATTTGAGAATACATTTAGGTTTTAGGTTTAGGTTTAGGTTTAGGTTTAGGTTATAAGCTATAGGTTTAGGGAATTGAGAATAGGTTAAGGTATAGGTTTAGGAAATTGGGTTCGGGTTCGGGATTGCGTGTAGGTTTGGGTTTTCAATTTTAGGTTTTGGTTTAGGATAGGGAGTTGAGATTAGAATTAGGTAGGTTTAGGTTTAGGGATTTGAGTTTAGGTTATAGGTTTAGCTTTTGGTTTAAGTTATAGGCTTAGGTTATAGGTTATAGGTTATATGTTTTGGTTAAGGTTTAGGAATCGGGTTCGGGTTCGGGTTTGGTTTAGGTTATAGGTTTTGGTATTTGAGAATAATTTTAGGTTATAAGTAAGGTTTTAGGTTTAGGTATAGGCTTAAGTTATAGGTTATAGGTTATATGTTTAGGTTAAGGTTTAGGAATTCGGGTTTGGGTTCAGGTTTAGGTTATAGGTTTTGGGATTTGAGAATAGTTTTAGGTTATAAGTATAGGTTTCGGTTAGGTTATAGGTTAAGGTTTAAGGATTTGAGAATAGTTTTAGGTTATAAGTAAGGTTTTAGGTTTAGGTATAGGCTTAAGTTATAGGTTATAGGTTATATGTTTAGGTTAAGGTTTAGGAATTCGGGTTCTGTTTTGGGTTTGGGTTTGGGTTCAGGTTTAGGTTATAGGTTTTGGTTTTAGTTTTGGTTTAGGTTAAGGTTTAGGTTTAGGTTATAGGTTATGGGATTTGAGAATGGGTTCGGGTTTAGGTTATAGGTTTTGGTTTTGGTTATAGGTTTTGGTTTTGGTTATAGGTTATAGGTTTAGGTTTTGGTTTACTGTTTTGGGATTTGAGAATAGGTTTAGGTTAAGGTCATAAGTTTAGGTTTAGGAAATCGGGATCGGGTTCGGGTTCGGGTTCGGGTTTAGTTTTGGGTTTTCAAGTTTAGGTTTAGGTTTAACTTAGGAGTTGAGATTAGGATTAGGTGTAGGTTTAGGTTTAGAGAATTGAGAATACGTTAAGGTTTAGGTATAGGAAATTGGGTTCGGGTTCGAGATCGGGTTTACGTTTGGGTTTTAAGTTTAGGCTAAGCGTTTAGGAATTCAGATTCGGGTTCGGGATCGGGTTTAGGTTTGGGTTTTCAAGTTTATCTCTAGGTTTAGGTTAGGGAGTTGAGATTAGGTTAAGGTTACATGTTGAGGTTATAGGTTTAGGTTTAGGTTATAAGTATAGGTTATAGGTCACGGTTTAGGGAATTGAGAATAGGTAAAGGTTTAGGTTTAGGAAATCGGGTTCGGGTTTGGGTTTGTGTATGGATTTAGGTTTAAGTTTTCAAATTTAGGTTTAGGTTAAGGAGTAAATTAGGATTAGGTGTAGGTTTAGGTTTAGGAATTTTCTAGTATTATCTACTATTGAACCTAGTATTATCTACTACATACTAGTAACATACAACCAATATGGGGCACCATACCATAAGCTACAAGAATTTCATGTCCCCCTAAACAAGGTATCCTCCATTGATAACATATATATATATATATATTATAAGTTTTTTATTTTCATTTACATTCCCAAATACATTCATCATCCATCCAAGAAAATTGAAACAAGTATTGTCAATCTATCTTATCTTACCGACCGCCTTATGTTTCTTTTCACCTTTGCAGCTCTCATATTTGTTGCAGCTGCTAGTTCACCATCAGTAGTCTCCCTAACCAAATCTTTGTGCAGTCCCTCCATTTGAAGCAGTGGCTGAAGTTACAAGAAGTAGGACTGATTAGTCTTTCCATGTTTTGAAAAAAATTAAATTCTTTATTTTTTGCTGCAAGTCTACTTATAATTATCATTGGCTCTTAATCTATTTATAATGAAAATCTTAAATATCACCTGATAGTGCTCCTTTGATAAATGTCTGTTTGGAACAAATAATTTGTTTTATCATAAATGTCCTGTTTGGAACAAATAATTTGTTTTATCATAAATGTGTTTTATCATAAAAATAATTTGTTTTATACATAAAAAAAAAAATCAAATGTGTTTATATAAACAATTTTTTTGGTGCACATATTAGAAAACAATGTTTACTGACAAATGTAACGAATAGCATATGCAAATTATCATGTTGTGTAGGCTACACAACTCAAGCAATTTTCATGTCTGGGTTGACATACAGTTATGCCATATGTATGGTGGATAAATTACCACCATTCAGGAAATGGTGGAAAATGAGGGCCATGTTTATAGTCATAAACCATTGAAAAGCGTACCTTCACAGATCTTTCTACTTCTTCGCATCTGCATTCTTCTTTATCAGCATTGAATTATTAACCCCTTTCTAGAGATTTGGATTAATGTGCTAGAAAATGTTTTTGATAGATTAGCCTGAAGTCTAAACCCCTGACCTCAATGTTATATCCTTGAGGCGTAGCCAATTTGGTGAAGGCACTTCATTGTGCTAAAGAAATGGTTAAGACTTTCCTTTGCATTTCCACAACTGTATTAAGTGGGTGGTGGTGACACATCCAGCATACATGTGGTATACATGCATGTCAATCCAGGCTGTCAGAGACTCCAAATTGTTTGTGGATGGAGCATATATCTCAGAAATTGTACTGATTAGACAATCTGAAACATTTCTTTTGCATTTTGAATTTGCACCATTGTCCTTTTTTCTTTCTAACCATTTATTTGTTAGGATTGTTGGATTGATCTACATGCATGCCACATGCACATTAGACAGGTCAGGAAGGATGCAGGATAGATGTCTAAAAGCTGTAAAATGAAGAGTGATTTGTTGGTTGAAGAATTGGGGATGGAAAGAGAAAAGAAGAAAAAAAGGATGGATTTGGAATCTCTCCTCAATCTAGAAGGATCACTTTGAGCAAAGGATTGTTGCGCTCCTAGGAAAATCCCTCACACCTTTTCCAATGAAAAAGAACTAATCCTACTCATTCATTAATTCTAATTATAGCCATCTATTTTAATAAAATAATTGATAGTGAAACATCCCTAACAAGTAACAACCATTTTGTAAATCAGTCATAACTCACTCATTTCCATCCATGGCTTGGTTGAGGAATTAGTTACTTGCATATTGCACACGTCCATCCATTTTTCCAGCTAAGTTTATAACATGGGCCAAAAGACCCCAATTCCATCATGATGTATCTAATTTATATTCACAATGTCCATCCAATTTTCCAGCTAAGTCTATAGCATGAGCCAAAAGACCCCAATCCCATCATGATGTATCTAATTTATATCCACAATGTCCATCCATTTTTCCAGCTCAGTTCATAGCATGAGCCAAAAGATGAGTCAAATCCAATTTTTGATCCCCATGTACCCCATACTATGGAATCAGAATCAACAAGAATTATGAATAGGGGAGTGCATGTACAACTCTCAAACCAAACTCAATCTTAGTAACAGCATGCAAGATGAATTTTTAGTAAAAATGAAAACTTTATAAGAGATCAAAGAGTCAGTCAGGCGAGCATGACAAGCAACAAGCTGAAAAACATTTTCATCTCAGTACCTGTCTTTGAAGCATTGCCAAGTTCTGCATGGTAGCATTCCTTCCACCACCAACTTGTGACTCAACGTCCTTTGTGTTGTATGAGGCACCCATATACTTCAAAACCGCACCAACAACTTCCCTGGGAGCATCAACCATCGAAATTTATCTTTTCTAAATACAATAGTGAAGAATGCCAGGAGAATATGGATATAGTGAAAAAATAACCCCAAAAATTCATTGTGCAGCCCAAATCCCTATATAGACTCTACAAATGCCAACCCAAAGTAAATGAAATAGCTGACATTACTCAAAACCATGTGTTTGAAATAACCACATCATCACCTATTGAATCTCAGCAATATGATGACCACCAGTGTCGTGAGGCAGATGATGAACAATTTAACTGCCCGGTAGTCAATGTGCTCCTTCGCAAAGTACTTGTCATAAGCATGCATGACAACCTATCTTATTCTTATTAAACAAATTTTTTAGAAAAAAAATACAAATAATTAAAAATTTTCAAAAACACCTTTTGCCAATGTAAAAGATTGAAGATTAGTATTATAAACCTCAATCAATATTAATATTTGATATCCCTAAATCAACCACAACCTAAAAGAAAATCATGAAATGAAAAGTCATTAACAATCATGAATTATTATATATTGATTAAGGTTGCATTTAGTTGCACCGAATATCATGAAATTTCATGATTAATCGTTTTTTGGTGCAAAATTCATGAAATTTGGACAACCAACCAAATCGTATGATTCACGTAAACTAAATGGAATCAAGTTGAATTGTGTCAATTCCCATAATTAAAATGTAGGAATTTCTTTTATTTTTTATAGGTAACCTCAAAATAAAAGGAGAAATGAGAGTATGGCATGAAATAAAAGGTGTGATTACTTAATCCCTAGAACAAACAAATAATGTGTATCCATGTATTAATCCAATGGTCAGATATTCTGTTCTCAGTTGAAGTCACAAAACCTAGTTATAAGGCATTGAAATTTCATGCAAACTAAGGTTTTTACAAAGGACTGATGTTAAAAGGGCTTGAACAGCAAGTAAACTAACCATAGATAGTTGAAATTAGACATCAAAAACAACAAAATGTACAAATAACACCTGAACTAGAAACAGTTGATTAAATGTATGCATAACCCATTTACAATCATTTTGTATCGCTCTCCTCATCTAGTCTATTAACTACAAGTTGAGTAAACTCAGTAGGGCCCACCTTAAACCCTAAATCCCTAAATCCCCAAATCTCTTTTACACACCATCTAATCCATTTAGAAGATGTGTCTGACCAGGATTCATGTACACCAAAAAATGAGGCCATTCCAGTAGTCAGGGAGCCACACAAGAGGGAATAGTTTGGAAATTTTAACCATCGGGTTGGATTTGAAATCCTTGGATTTTGCAAACCATCTTTTTGAAAGGAAAAAAAAAAGAAAAAAAGAGGTGGCTTAAAATATGGATTTCCATGCAAAGAAGAGACTGCCAAACATGAGAATTGAGATCTTTTGGATTTGGAATCCAAATTCAACCCCAAATCCAGGTTGCAAAATGACCCCTAAAGAGTTAGTCAACTGACAAAAAAAAAAAAATTCAATAAATCACTACAGGAGAAAAAATAAGAACTCGCAAAAAAGGGTGGCACGTTCACTTATCCATATCAATTTCCAGATGAAGCCCATACATGCCTCTCCAGATGCACCTCTACATGCAGCCACATGTGTTTAGGGCTTCAAAAACCATCTTGAGGTGGGCATGACCATCCGAACAACTTGGCCAAATAGTTGGGCTGGTCAACTCATCATGCGGACCAAACATGTCTGAAACAACAAACAATTTAAAGAATTGACTAGCCAAGAGTCCACATTCAGTGTAGACCTATGGCTTGCCTTAAAAAGTGGACCAACTTGATTTTGCCTCAAGCTTATAGGCATAATAGGGACCACAAAATGCACTCACTTATATGTCCCAATACATGTCAGGGTAGCACGTGTAGAGGTGAATGTGTGTAGCAAAATATTATGTACTAGCATTTGGTTTTTCTTCTAATGTGTTGGGACCTCTGCATCATAAAAAGGAACAACTATTTCCACTTTCATGTTTTAAAATTTTATCAGGAACTCATGCCACTAACATTTTATAGTTGTGCATTGATGTCGTGGAACAATGCACTCATTGTAAAACTAAAAATTCCGGCATGCAAAAAATAAAAATGTTACAACTTACTTATCCTATGATAAAACAGAACCAGACAACATCAATCATTAAGCCAGTTAGCTTTCAGCAACAAGGTGTCTATTGCACAACCGTATAAGAACTTTGTAGTTTCCACCTGAAGGAATGGATAGCAGAAGATCAGTCAATGACAAGATATCCATGCCATTGATGAAGAACATGGCCTTCTAAGAAACTGAACATGGATTGATGACCATATTTAAGTTAAATGACTAGCCAAGAGTTCAATAAAAGATATTACATAACTATTTTATGGAACAGAATGGGGAACACACACAAGATATCGGTGAATGGATACAGAATATACATGAAAAGAAACCGTAAGATGATTCACACTCATCAGTTGATGCCCACCATGAACATTCCCTAGCAAAAAAAAAAAAAAAAAATCCAAACAGCCCACTCATCAGATGGGCCACATGTATGAGAAATGAATGCTTTCAAAAAATGGTTGTCTATATTCAGCATACAAGTGTGGCCTACCTAATGAGCCAACTGGCCTGATTCTTGGACCAGGTCATGTTCATGGCAGCCCAAAATAGCCTGTTTCTTGCACGTGTGGCATATTGGCATGTGTTCTAGGATTCACATCTTCAAATTCGCTGCACATGATCATCCTAGCGTGATACGTGAGACATGATCATCAACAGATTATTAAGCAACTTCTACCAAAAGAACGAATTTATCAACTCCAGTCAGACAAGCCAAGCATTGGTATTACATCCAAAGTGAAAACCATCAGAATTACTTTCTCTTCAGGTGCAATTTTGAGATTGAGAGAGATTGAGAGAGAGAGAGATAGAGAGAGATCATGTGCGGTGGATCCCCAAATTCCCAAATCCCCAAATCCCCAAATCCCTAAATCCCCAAATCCCCAAATCCTTAAATCCCTAAATCCCCAAATCGTTTCAATCGATTTTGAGATTGAGAGAGATTGAGAGAGAGAAAGAGAGAGAGAGAGAGAGAGAGAGAGAGAGTTGGAGAGAGGCGCGGTGGAGAGAGGGCACGGTGGAGAGAGGTGGTGGAGAGAGAGAGAGGCACGGTGGAGAGAGCTAACGGAGAGAGGGTGGAGAGAGAGCATCCGAGAGAGACGGGGAGACAGAGAGACGAGAGAGGGCGCGGTGGAGAGCCGAGAGAGAGAGAGACGAGAGAGAGAGAGAGAGAGAGAGAGAGAGAGAGAGAGAGAGAGAGGCGAGAGAGTGAGAGAGGGCGCGACAAAGAGAGACTTATAAGTCTCTCTCGCGTGTCACGTGGTCGGTGCTCTGTGGGCCCCACCATAATGTATGTGTTTCATCCCTGCCGTCCATCTATTTTTCTATTTCATTTTATGATTTGAGACAAAAAACGAGGTATATCCCAATCTCAACTGGACCACATTATAAGAAACAGTGTTGGATGAGCGTCGACCATTAAAAACCTTTTGGGGGCCACATAAAGTTTTGGATCAATCGGATAACTCTTTTCCCTTCATCTGGGCCTGTATGATCTAATCAACGGATTGGATGTCAAATAAAAAGTACAGTGGGTCTTAGGAGGGTTTTAATGGTGGATATCCAATCACTATTGTTTTCATGTGGTGTGGTCCACTTGAGATTTATATCCCTCTCATTTTTGGCGTCAATCCCTAATATAAATTTTTAAAATGGATGGACGGCATGGATAAAACACATACATCATGGTGGGACCCATAGAGCACCGACCCACGTCGACCAATTTTGGGCGCGCTCAAACAGAGCCGCGCCCAAATTTGGGCGGGACGGTGGCTGATGGTCGGTGCTCTGTGGGCCCCACCATGATGTACATGTTTCATCCATTCCGTTCATCCATTTTTACAGATAATTTTAGTGCTTGATACAAAAAATGATAGGGATATAAATCCTAGGTGGGCCACACCACAGGACAAAAATAATGAATGGATATTCACAATTAAAATCATCCTAAGGCCCACTGTACTGTTTATTTGACATCCAATCTATTGATTTGGTCATAAAGACCCAAATGAAGGGAAAAAAATAAATATCAGCGTGATCTAAAACTTTATGGCCCCCAAAACATTTTTAATGGTCAAAATTCATTCGACACTATTTCCTGTAACGTGGTCCACTTGAGATTGAGATATAATTCATTTTTTTTATCATCCACTTGATACAGAGATGTGGTTCACAAATCTAGCCCATCCATTATGTGTGTGCCACTTGGATCAGGGGTCATACCAAGTTTTAGACGCATCCAAATTTCAGGTGGGGCCCCACCAAGTGCTTTTATATGTTTTAGGCATGTCTTCACATGATTTTAGATGATATGGCCCACCAGAGTTCTGTATATGGCTGATTTTTGGGATATCCCATAATTTAAAGGGGACCCATCAAATGCACGGTGTTGATTTACGACACTAAGTCATGGCGGGGCCCACACAGCTAGACCTCATGGGGAGTTCTCATGAGCTTGACATATAGAACCTTTTCCATATATATATATATATGTATATATATATATATATATTAAAAATATAAAAACTTATGATGTATTCATTATATCCACACCGTCCATCCATTTTGAGATATCACGAGCCAAAGAATGAGACAGATAAAAATCTATAGTGGACCCCATCACAGAAAACAACGGGAAGGTGATTCCCACCGTTGAAACTATCCTAAGGCCCATCATAATGTTTATTTGAAATCCAACTAGTTTAAAAGTTAAAAAAAATAAAAAATGGTCGTGGGGCCATAAATCATGGTGGGGCCCACACAACACCAACCACCAGCCATTTGATGGTGTAGGGGGAGTAACCAATCTGTTCCCCTTATTTGTGGTGTGGTCCATTTAATCTTTGAATATGATTCATTTTTTATATATTTCTATAAAATGATCTTGAAAAATGGATGAACGGTGTGTGTTAATCCCAAATTTTCAGTAAAACATTCATAATCATATATTGGGTCTGCCTAAATGTGATTCACATATCCAACTCACTCATTATGTGTGTCCCACTTGGATGAGGGGTCAGACCAATTTTCAACTGCATCCATGTCTGTATTAACTTATAAACAGGTTGGATCTCAAATAAACATCACGGCGGGCCCTAAGAAGGTTTCAATAGTGGGTGTCACTATCCCACTCTTTTCTATGGTGGGTCCACTTGAACTTTGGATCTGCCCCGTCAATCAGATGCACCATTCCATGGTGGGCCACGAGCTTAAAAATAAAGTCAATCCATGACTTGGGTGGGCCACACCACATACTATAGTTGAGAGGGTTACCCTCCCATTAAAACATTCATAATCATTTATTGGGCCCACCTAGATGTGGTTCATAGTCCAGCCCATTCATTATGTGTGTCCCACTTGGATGAGGAGTCGGACCAAGTTTCATACACATCCAAAACTCATGTGGGCCCCACCAAATGCTTTTATATGTTTTATGGATGTCTTCGCATAGTTTTTTCCCCTTCATCTGGGCCTGTATGACCTAATCAACAGATAGGATGTCAAATAAAAAGTATAGTGGGCCTTAGGAGGGTTTTAATGGTGGATATCCAATCACTATTGTTTTCATGTGGTGTGGTCGACCTGAGATTTATATCCCTCTCATTTTTGGTATCAGGGCCTAATATGATTTGTAAAAATGGATGGACGGCATGGATGAAACACATACATCATGGTGGGACCCATAGAGCACCGACCAACATCCAAAAATGGTTACTCGCCCCAATCATGCTACATATGAGAAAGATATTGGGCAAACAAGATTGATCAACAATTTGAGTGAATTTTGATTTAAACATCTGAAGTTATTACTCTTCAATCTAGACTGATCAGATTGTCCAAAAACGGTTACTCGCCCCAATCATGCTACATATGAGAGATATTGGGCAAACAAGATTGATCAACGATTTGAGTGAATTTTGATTTAAACATCTGAAGTTATTACTCTTCAATCTGGACTGATCAGATTGTCCAAAAACGGTTAAAGGTTGTTCATAATATCAAAATATATATGAATGAATAGAAAACACAAACATCAGCTTGATCCAAAACTTCTATGGCCTCCAAGAAATTTTAAATGGTAGAGGTTCAATCACACTATTTCCTGTGGCGTGGTCCACTTGAGCTTTGGATATGCTTCCTTTTTGTTCTTTAGACCTCAAATTATCTGTTAACATGGATGAATGGAGTGGATAAAATAAATAAATAATGGTAGACCCCATAGAATTTACTTTGGTAAGGATAACGAGTAACTCACTTAAATGTAATGGAGAAGGGTTTCCTTAAAACATTCATAATCATATATTGGGCCTACGTAAATGTGATTCACATATCCAACCCACTCATTATGTGTGTCCCACTTGGATGAGGAATCAGACCAAGTTTCAACCGCATCCATGTCTGTATTAACTTATAAACAGATTGGATCTCAAATAAACATCGCGATGAGCCCTAAGAAGGTTTCAATAGTGGGTGTCACTATCCCACTCTTTTCTATGGTGGGTCCACTTGAACTTTGGATTTGCCCCGTAATCAGATGCACCATTCCATGGTGGGCCACGAGCTTAAAAATAAAGTCAATCCATGATTTGGGTGGGCCACACCACATACTATAGTTGAGAGGGTTACACTCCCATTAAAACATTCATAATCATTTATTGGGCCCACCTAGATGTGGTTCATAGATCCAGCCCATTCATTATATGTGTTCCACTTGGATGAAGAGTCAGACCAAGTTTCATACACATCCAAAACTCATGTGGGCCCCACCAAATGCTTTTATATGTTTTATGGATGTCTTCGCATAGTTTTAGATGCTATGGCCCACCTGAGTTTCTTATATGACTGATTTTTGGACTTAAAGGGGACACATCAAATGCATGGTGCTGATGTTTTACACACATCATGGTGGGGCGCACACAGATTAACCTCATGGGAAGTTCCCATGAGGTGACCTTATAGTACCATTTCACTATTTAGGTAAGTCCTTCATGAGTGTTACTCTAACCGTGTAGGGCCCACCTTGATATATTTTATGTATATCGACACCATCCATATATTTTTCCATCATATTTTAGGATGTGATTTCAAATCACAAGAACTCAATAATCTCAGGTGGGCCATATCGATCAAAACAATGATGAATAACTATTAAAAACCTTTTGAAGGCCACAAAAGTTTTGGATCAATTTGATCTTTGCGCTTTACCTTCATCTAGATATTCTTTACATTATCAACAAGTTGGATTGCAAATAAACATTAATAAAACCTTACGATGGGCTCTTTATAATTTTTAATGGCGAGGTACTATATTATCATTCTTTCTAGTGGTGTGGTCCACTTAAGATTTAAATCTACACAATTTTTTATACCCGGCCCAAAAATGGGTTGGAAAAACATAGGGCGACAAGGATATACAACACATCATCAAAATCTCACTTTTGTTATCTAACTTTTCAATTTTTCTTGTCAAAATAAAAAATCTAGTTTTCTTTTTTAAAATATATTTTTTTTACAATTTGTCAATTTTTTCACAATTTTGTTTAATTTCTTAAATTTTCTTTTTCAAAATATCATTTTTTTTAATATCACTTTTGTTATATAACTTTTCAATTTTTCTTGTCAAAATGCAAAATCTAGTTTTCTTTTTTAAAAATTATTTTTTTTTTCAATTTGTCAAAATTTTCACAATTTTGTTTAATTTTTTAAATTTTCTTTTTCACAATATTATTTTTTTATCGAAATCTTGTTATATAACTTTTTAATTTTTTTTGTCAAAATACAAAATCTAGTTTTCTTTTTTAAAAAATATATATTTTTTACAATTTGTCAATTTTTTCACAATTTTGTTTAATTTTTTATATTTTCTTTTTCAAAATATCATTTTTTTTATTGAAATCTTTTTTTTTTCAAAGTTATCAACATTATTCAAAGTTCTTAATTTTTTTTTTCAAAATGTAGAATTTTATAAAATCACAGTTTTTTTTTTTTTTTTTTAAAACATTGTTAATTATTTTTTCTAAACCAAATAGTTTAATTGGTACCTGAGCATTAGAGACGGTTAAGGACCGTCTCTAATACAGAAGGTCTTCCGCAGTCATAGAAGACGGCTAAGGACCATCTCTAATAGAGACGGTCAGTAACACTCTAATAGAGATGGTCATTGACAGTCTTTAATAGAGACGGTCTATGACAGTCTCTAATAGAGACGGTCTATGACAGTCTCTAATAGAGACGGTTTTTGACAAGGTAATAAGACGGCTAAGGACCGTCTCTAATAGAGACGGTCTTTGACAATCCTCAGATTACAAGTAAAAGACGGCCAATGACCGTCTCTACTACGGACGGCCAGTGGCCGTCTCAAATGACCGCATATAAGACGGTCGAAGACCGTCTCTAATACGGACGGTCTTTGACCGTCTCAGATGACCTATATAAGACGGTTAAAGACCGTCTTAAATTATTTGCGGACGCAGAATATTTAAAGACAATATTAGGGACGGTCAGAAGCCGTCCCTAATTTTAGAGACGGTTTATGGCCGTCTCTAAAGCGTCTTCAAACCAAGCAATTTTAGAGACGGTCCAGAACCGTCTCTAAATCCGTCATTTTTTTCCATTTTTCACGTAGTGACTTCCAGAGATGATGGAATTCATGGGCAGATCATCACAAACTTCAATTTGGAGAATGAGCCACTCTTAACTGAATTTCCCAACTCTTCGGAAGATTACTTGGCACACTATGCAGATTTAAACGATTTCATGATACAAGACGTAGTGAATGCCTTGCAAAACAACATCTCGGTAGTTGTTACTAACCGAGAGAACCCTTATTTTGAAACCCTTCCTTCCCCAGATCCTGAATCTTTACCATTAAAGGAGGAGCTGAAAATTGAACCGGAGCCCGAAAGTTCAGAATGTGTTGAGATTACATCACTTTCTGAGAATTTTTCTAAATTTTCTCTACTTATAGTTGTTGATTCACCATGGGGTACTAACTCTAAAACTTTCTCTGTCACAGGTGAATCATATATACTTTGGACACCTCAGGGGAGATTAAAAGGAAACCTTATGCTGAGGTTTATAAATTTCTCTAAAAATTCATGATCCTGGGCATCCGAGCCTATTGCAAAAAAAGGGCTTTTGGATGATCTTGTTAAGAAACCTACTGAGAAATTTATCAAGATATTAGCCAGAGGAGGAACCTCGTGGCATGACTGATTAGTTTTTCCCTTGCTTTCCTAGTTTAGGATTAGTTTATCGCTTTCATAGGACTAGGGTAGTTTGCTTCCGCTATTTTAGGATAGTTTGCTTAAACTTCGTTGAGTTTTGTTTCATGCTAACCCATTTTATGCTGAGATCCGTGGAAAAGTTTTAACTTTCCTTCCTCCAAGTACCACCTTTCAATCATCATTCCCTTTCTTTTCATTGCCTCATTTGCATTACATGTTTATTTCTTGTACATTGAGGACAATGTAAATTTTTATGGGGAGTGTGGAGGATTAGGTAACCTAATCAGTGTTTTTCTCAGTTTTAAGGTGAATTTTTGAAAATTTTCAATGTTTTAAGTAAAAATATGTTTAGGAAGTGATGACTTGTTTACTTAAGAATGCTTTGAGTATGATAAGATAAAGATTTAATTTTAAATTGCTGGAGTCTAATCATCTAAGTAACTTATCACCTATGTTCTTGTGCACAATTATTTTAGAGGTAGTTTAAATCTCACATTAATCTATATCACAGGACACATTCAATTTGTCTTCTGTAAGTGTGCTAGAAATTCTGATTACTAGTATAAGAATCATTGATAGATGGTGAAAATTGAGTCTGGAGAATTTTATCTACCTTAAAAGAAGAAAAGAACTAGTTTAAAAAAAAAAATAGGAAATCGACAAAGAGGTCATGAAAAGAATGAAAACAAAAATTGACCGTCGATATAAAATCAAAAACTGGAAAAATAAGAAGGGGATGGGCTCGGAATCAGTACTTGAGTTCAACCCAATCTTGAATTGATGAGCATGGCTAACATTATGAAACGATCGTAGTCGCACGGAAAGTAAGCTGATTTTCACTGAGCACATTGAAAAACATGGTATATAAATTTATACTCTGATTTGATTGATAAAGAACTTAGTTAATTGGTTACCTATGTGATTCAGCTCTAGGATTTTTAAAATCTCACCTTCTTGTCCTATCCTACTCATCCATACTTGATAGCAAAAAGATTGTTTTCTGAAAAAAGGTTTGAACTTGAGATTGAAGATTATTTATCGCATACTTTGCTCGGGACTAGTAAAATGCTTGTTGGGAGTTGTGTTGAGGGTCAAATATTGCATATTATCTCCCATTTATTCTTGGTTTTACAAACATAATATGGCTTAATGGTATATTTTACATGTGTTTGTGTTGCAAGGTGAATATCTTAGATTGAAAAGAACGCTAAAAGCATGGATTTAGTGCTTAAAAGTCCCTAAGGCAAAGAATGGAACTATGGAGACCAAGATTGAAGATTTCAAAGTCCCAAGATCTAAGAAAACCAAGTGGATAAGGAAGTCAGTCGAAGGAACAAGCGAGAAATCACAAAGATTGTGTCATCAATGGCTATTCAATGACATCGAACACTTGTTAATGACATCAAATTTATGAGGAAAAATTGAGTTGGTTGCTAGACATATTGGGTGCTTTTCTCGATCAATCGAAGACATGCTCGATAACATCGAGGGAAGCTGCTCAATGACATCGAAGACTGCTCGATGACATCGAATTTATTGAAGAAATTAAAGTAATTCATTGGACTATTTTGGACCCATTTTTTGATGACTTGAAGATTCGTCCGATGGATTGAAGATTCCATTAATGACATCGAAGGGTGTTCGATGACATCAAAGGTATTACACAGACTGCGTAAATTAGATCTGATTTTGCCATTTTGCAGAACTTTGCTTATAAATAGTGGTTTCTAGGCACTTTTTAGAATATCTAGAGTTTTGAGGAGCAGAGCAAAATGGCGGAGCCGGTTCCCAAGAGTTCTTCCCTTCTCCTTAATTTTTCATGCTTTTTTCTAGGGTTTTTAATACAATCATGTCTATGGTTGGCTAGAGGCTAAGGGGTGAAGCTTGTAGCGTAATTAGGATGTTTTTCTTGTTTGATTCATATTATTTTTGAATTCCTTTTATTCTAGTTTGATATTTAAGGAATACTTTTAGTTTTTAATGGTTTGTTGTGACTTAAATTACAATAGATCTACAATAGCTTGAAGTATCTTCTTTTTCTGTTTGGAGTTTGTGAAATTAGGAGATCTTGTTGTTCTCTATCATCCCTTGGGCATGGCTGAGTGATGGAATCCCTTCTATTCTTCACAATTCTCTTATGTTGGTTGTTGGATTGTTATATCCTGTTGTCTACCAGGTCTCCTGAGCATGGTTAGGTGATGGAATCACTTCTAATCTCTATAACTTCCATCCATTGAGAATTAGGTCAACGGAAGTTCAGATCTGATTTTATTGAATATTTTTCAATTAGATAGGATAAAACTCTAATTCCAATTGAGTGCCTTAAATCGAATAAGGAAACATCTTAATAGCTGCAAGTGGATCCCTGGAAACCCTAGTTTCCCACCTTTAAATTCTTAAATTTCTAAATTCATCATCTCACAATTACTCTCTACTTTCCTGATTTAGGTCAGATCTTTTCCTAGTTTTGATTCTAATTAATCTCAGAATAAATACACAAGATTAGTCCCTGTGGATTCAACCTCAGTCTCACCGAGATTATTACTACATCGCGACCCTACACTTGGGGTCATGAATAATGGAGGAGAATTGTCATAATTAGAAGAGATTCCATCACCAAACCATGCCCATGAGACGATGGCTAAGAATAAGATTTACCAATTCCACAATCTCAAAATCATGAAAAGAAGATACTCAAAGCTATTGTAGATCTACTGTAATTTGAGTCATAATAAGCCAGTAAGAACTGAAAGTATTCCTTTAAAATCAAACTAAAATCAAAGAAGGTTCAACATAAACATGAATCAAAATAAACGAAACATCCCATCACACTACAAGCTTCACCTCTTAGCCCTAGCTAAGAGGTTTAGCCAAGCATAGACATGATTGAACTAAAATATTTTAAGAAAAGTATAAAAACAACTAAGGAAAAGGAAGAAAATCTCTTGGCGACGGCTTCTCCACGCTTTTGCTCCTCTCCTCAAACCCTAGAAGATGCCTAGGGATGCCCTAGGGACTCCTATTTATAGTTTTGCAACTCCAACTTTTACACCGAGTTGGAAAATTTTGAAAACCACCTCAAATTTACGCAATTTGTGTGCTGTTTGCGTAACCTTAGACGAGTCAAGGAAATCCTTCGACTGGTTGAGGGTTTCCTTCAACTGGTCGAGGATTACTGGAATTTAGAGAATTTTGTCGCTAGAATTCGAGTCGAGGAATCTTTAACTAGTCGAGCAGGTGCCTTTGACTGGTTTAAGATGGGCTTAGACTAATTGAAGGATACAGATTTTTAGGGTTCCTTTTCTTCAATTCAAGTCTTCAATGCTCTTCATTCCTCACTTGGTTTTCATGGATCTTTATCATGTGAATTCTTCATTCTTGGTATCATAAGATCCATCCTTGGCCTTAATGATTCTTGAGTGTTAAATCCATGCTTTTAACATCATTTTCAATCTGAGCTCTTAAATTCACCTTGTAACGCAAACATGATTAAAATAGAACATTAAGCATTATCACGTTCATAAAACCAAGTAATAAATGAGGGATAATATTTAATATTTGACCCTCAACGACTTGTTTATGGAAAGGCTTGCCACTTACCTGTGGAGTTGGAACATAGGGCTTACTGGGCGATTAAAAATCCGAACTTCAATTTAGACAACACTGGCTCGCTGCACAAACTCCAGTTAAATAAACTCGAAGAAATCTGGAATGATGCATATAAGAATTCAAGAATATACAAGGATAGAATGAAGGTGTTTCATGACCAACACATTCTCAAAAAATCATTCACACTAGGTCAAAAGGTCCTTTTGTACAATTTTCAGTTACATCTCTTTCTAGGAAAACTTCGATCCCGTTGGACCAGCCCTTTCACTGTTACTAATGTCTATCCTCATGGGGCCATCGAGATTCGGAGTCCAAACAATGTCAATGACTTCAAATTGAATGGACATCGTTTAAAGCCATTTGTTGACAAATTTGATTCAGAGGACGTGTCCATACCACTTAACGATCCTGATTAACAGGATTGACCTCTTAGTCTGACGGAGGTTTAGTTAGGTTTACTACTTTCCACCGTTTTAGGATAGTTTGCTTTCCGTTGTTTTAGGATAGTTTGCTTATCGTCTGTTTGAGTCTTTTGTTTTAGGATAGTTTGCTTTCCGTTGTTTTAGGATAGTTTGCTTTCCGTTGTTTTAGGATAGTTTGCTTATCGTCTGTTTGAGTCTTTTGTGCAAACTCATCTTCACACTGAGATCATTGGAAAAGCCTCAAATTTTCTTCTTCAGGTATTATCTTTCCATCACTTCTCTTTTTCTTTTCATTGCCTATTTTACATTACATGCTTATTTCTTTTACATTGAGGACAATGTAGAATTTTCTGTTGGGAATGGGGGATTAGGTAACCTAATCAGTGTTTTCTCAGGTTTTCCCAGTTTTGAGCAAAAATTTTGAAAATTTTCAATGTTTCAAGTTAAAATCTATTTGAGAAGCGATGAATTGTGTACTTAAGAATGCTTTGAGTATGATAAGATAGAGATTAAATTTTAAATTACTGAAGTCTAGTCATCAAGTAATTTATCACCTAAGTTCTTACACTCAATTGATTAAGAGGAAGTTTGAATATCATGTTAAATTACAAAACACATTCAAATTGTCTTCTGTAAGATATACTAGAAGTTCTGATTGTTAGTATGTGAATCATTGATAGATAGCAAGAATTAGGTCTGAAGAATTTTATCCATCTTAAAAGAAGAAAAGAAGTAGTTAAAAAACAAGAGATCGATAGAGAGGTCATTAAAAAGAATGAAAAGAATGAAAATTTTGGAAAATAATTCAAAAATAAAAAGAATGAATAAAAAGGTGATACTTGTGGCATGATGGGATGTTTCTTTTACTTTAATTCATGTTTATGTTGAACTTTCTTTTATTCTAGTTTGATTTTAAAGGAATACTTTCAATTTTTAATGGTTTATTGTGACTCAAATTATCGTAGATCTGCAATAGCTTTGAGTATCTTCTTTTCCAAATTTTGAGATTGTGGGATTGGTAAATCCTATTGTTAGCCATCGTCTCATGGGCATGGTTTGGTGATGGAATCTCTTCCAATTATCACAATTCTCCTCCATTGAGAATTAGGTCAAGGAAAGTTCATATTGATCTTAACTGTATATCTTCCAATTAGATAGGATAAGACTTCAATTCCATTCGTGTGACTTAAATCAAGTAAGAGGGCTCCCTGATCTCTACAAGTGGATCCTTGGAAACCCTAATTACCACCTTTGAATTTGTTAGTTTTAATCACTTTAATTACAATTACTCTCTCAATTAATTTATATTTAGATTCACATCTTCTTCTAGTTCTAGTTCTAGTTACTTTCAGAATATACACGAGATTAGGCCCTGTGCATTCGACCTCGGTCTCACCGAGATTTTTACTACATCGCGACCCTACACTTGGGGTTGTGAACAACAAGGTGACACGTCCTACCTAAGGACTTAACACTGGGAGCCTACACAAGGTAACCCAAGCCTACAAAAGGCACAACCTACATAAGGCTACACGTCCTACACAAGGACAACATATTCTCCCGTTGGAGGCCTACAACTAGGACTTTGCGAATATGGCTCTCAAACTCTGAATCTCAATCCTACACAAGGATAAGGATTCAGATACATTAGACTCTAAATACTTACAAAGTAAGTTGGTGAGTCCCATTCTCTCGCAATGTGAAGATCTTCGATGATGATGAAGAATCTTCAGATCCCTTGAACCACAACCTACTGATGATGCTTTCGCGAAGGCTCTGAGATTGTGAGGTTTAGTGTTTTTTATCTTCTCTATTTAAATGATAAGATTTAAATCAATAGAGAAGATTCCCATGAACTAGGCATTCAGAAGTTCCAAGGATAGTATGATTAGTTTGAAACTTCATGAATGCTAGAGTTCATAATTCAATCCACGCATATATGATATGAGTTGATGCTCAAGCAAAGGATTGAACGATGAACTCTAATGGGAAACAGAGAGTGAGTAAGAAGGTAGATGGATCTTGGAATAACAGGCTCAAACTCTCTTGGATTCTAGCTCATTTTACTAAGAGTAACATTTGTGTATTTATAGAGTAAAATCCCAATGGTCAAAAAATGGGCAAATTTTTGAAATCGTCAATACCATCGAAGGGTGTTTGATGTTATCAAAGTTTGAATTTCAATACCATCAAATCACCTTTAATTACATCAACTCTCTACTCAATATATTCATTTGGGAATATAGTAAATTCTGACTGTTTTTAAATGAGCATCTTTTGATGATATCGACATGTAATTCGATTCATCGAGGGACACTCGATTCCATCGACTTTTCTTTTGTTAAAATACATAAAGGTTGTTGGGATTCTATCGAGGATCCATTCGATCTATCGAAGTTTGAATTTCAATGATATCGAATGGTCTTCGCTGAACTCGAACAAAATAGATTTTTCTTTGAAAAACTTGCTGGACAAAAGTAAGTTTCAATTCTATCGAATAGACCGATTCTATCGACAACTTACTCTTGGTAACATCAAGGCGGCTTCAGTGTCATCGAGGAGTACTTAGAGTATTTTTTGTTTCTTTGGAAGAATTTCAAGGTCCAAGTAATCGAGGGTCATTCAATGTCATTGAAGTATGGGCTTCGATGATATCAAATAGGAATCGATGTTATCGAGATATGTAGTATATCTTTCATTTTATTGCTAGATAGAATGGGCGATCGTTCCATGCTATTGAGTGATGTTCGATGAATCGAAGACTCCCTCAATTGCAATTCGATGCACTCAACCATGACTTGTGATTTTTCAGGTTTTATTTTTTTTCTTCCCTTTATACTCTTAGTGCATTATATACCAACTATACCAGAAGATGTTTTAATTCATTTTATAGGGTAAGTTGGGATTATATGGGGTCATAAACCTACTAGGGTTTATTGTTGGATGATGAGGCTATGGCTAACAAGTTTAAGCTTAATCATGGCCTGCATCTTTTGTTGAGGATTGGTCTTGATGTCTTCTTTTAAGAGTTCACTTGGACTGACCGACTCAACACTCACATATACTGACAAATAAGGGCACTTTCAGATTCATCCACCTTTAGAAAAAAATGGACAATTTTATCATTGTGACCACCGACTATTTCACTAAGTGAGTAGAAGTATGACCCATGACGGGAACTACCCACAATGAAATAATTGAATTTATTGAAACACATATTATTCATCGGTTTGGAATTCCTGAATCGATTACCTTGGATCGAGGTGCCACATTCTCATCTAAAGAAGTAAAATCCATGAACAAGTAATACAAATTTAGGTTGCTGCATTCAATACCTTATTACACATGGGCTAATAGTTAGGGTGATGTTAGTAATAAGGTTATTAGGAACGTTTTAAGGAAGATGTTTGACAGAAATTCTCGAGAATGACATACCATAATGGCTTATAGGAATTCATCTCGGACTATTACTGGAATGAGCCATTTTGCACTGACTTATAGTCTTGATGTAGTATTACCTTTAGAGGTTATTGTGCCATCTTTAATAGTTGCGTACCAAAATGGCTTAACTTCGGCTGAGTTTACAGAAGCAATGCTGGTCGAGTTAGAAGGACTAGATGAAATGTAGTTAAAGCTCTAGATTCCTTAATAGTTAACAAGCCTAAAGCCACACAAGCATATAGCAAAAGAGTAAAAGGCAAAGCTTTCAGAGAGGGAGATAAAGTCTGAAAAACTATGTTGCCTTTGAAAGGGCAAAAGAGAATGCTTTAGGGAAAAATGGTTGCCCACTTGGGAGGGACCATTTATGGTCGAGAAAGCTCTCTAAGGTGGAGCATACATTCTTCATGGTATGCAAGAAAAGGTTACAAAGAATCCTATTAATGATCAATTTTTAAAAGCCTATAATTTGAACATGTGGGAGATGTTGCAAGATTGAGCTGAGTAATAGTTTTAGCATTAATTTCTGCTAAACAAAATCGACCAAAAATGGTCAGGTTTGAGACAGATATAAAGAAAATAAATTTCATTGATAAGAGAGAAAGGAAAAAATATATATATATATAAATCAGGCCCTAACTGATCATATAAAAAGAAAAAATCAATAAAATAACGATGAAAAGAAGATGTGGCCCAGTCGAAGGACAATTCAGGTGTGAGCGACTACAATTTCTTCAAACTCCGCGAGTGCTCGTGTCGTGATGCCCTCGGATTCATGGCTTTTTTTTTCCAAGATATGCCTTCAATCACAGCATGGTCGATGGAAGTCAATTTCATCCTCGAAGTAAGATTCTCCAAAGTTATGGAGCTTTCTCAAGACCTTTAAGACTTCTCTTAGACGATCATCGGAATGGGTGGCATTACTCTACTGATGAATGAAGCAGTTAATATCAAGCAAAAGCATGGATTGGTGATAGGAAGTAAGGTCCATGACCAAGATCCCTTCCAAGAAGACCCTATTCTGACAAAGAGTAGAAATTCCAACAGAAGACAATTGCTGAAGGGAAAAGGAGTTTAGAAAGTTTGAAGGCAGAAAGGGATGAAAGTGTGGAGAAAATGAAAATCCAAAGTGTTATTTTTATAACCACCATAGGTTTTAATCGTATCCACTTCCGATGCTTCATGAAGATTTGAATGCCCATTAATGGCATGTAAAACTTCTCTTTAAAAGAGGAAGCAAGTGGTTGCAATGGTAGTTATTATCACGAACAACGAGTGACTCTTCATTTCCAAGCCATGTCATCAGGTCAGTTATTATTTTAAGCATATAAGAGAAAGAAAAAAAAGCTAAGTACAAAATGTTCAAACATAGAAAAAGGGGCACTCTGGCTTATTTCATTAATTTTGAATTATAGTATATGCTAATATAAAAAATTAGAGGAAAAGGCAGCCATTCTCTCTGATATCTTCATTTGTTTAGCTTCATGTCAGTCAAGGATTGTTTGAGTCTTTGAAATGATGCAGATCACCGGGCCGATAGAGGGAGTGCTATCTAGAACGAAGATAGCCAATGAGCTAACCTTAGTTTTCTGTTAAGCCCTGTTCACTACCCGTTCATCATGGTGAGACTTCAACACCTTGAGTTTTTCCTCCATCATTGCAATCTGAACAGACAGATTGGTTATATCCGTGTTTGATTCCTTTAGTTCAACATATGCATCATATAATTGTTCTTTAGCAGTTGTGACATCGTTCATCTTCAAGGTTATGCCCAAGTTCTCTGCTTGGATACTATCGATCGTTACATGAATGTCCTGATACTCTTACACCAAGTCCAGGAACTCACTGAGCGCAGGTATCTGGCCAACAAGGTTTCATTCGAGTGAGAGAACATTTGTTAATGGTGGATGAGAAGGATAAGTCTCTCGACCAACCTTGAAGAGATGATATCAGCATCTCCTACCGATATTAAAGTGCGTAATTCCTCTTGAAGCTGCTGAAGTGCAAACGAAGGTGCTGGAGACTCGGCCACTAAAATATTACTAGTGATAACTTGGCTAAGGGAGGAAGGTATGCCTTTAACAATGAATGTTTCCTCCGGCATTGAAGGGGGAACAATTAACATATCGACTGACGCAAAAGCATCACCAGTGTCATCGGTTAATGGAGCCTCGGTAGCTATCTCTCAGCTAGGAAAAACTGTAGATGGTCAGGGAACTTATTCTTCATCATCTTTCAAAATAAGTATTATACGCCTGCTAGCTGAACCAAGAACTATTTGTTCAGTTTGATCCATAGATGGTGCAAGTTGGTTGGCTGATGCTAGTGTAGAGTGAGAAGAAGTGGCTTTGTAGGATTCTGTGGGGTCGCCATAAGGGGCTCATCCTCATATTCATCGAGAGCAATGATCGAAGTCTCAGAATGGACAGTGATGGAGAGAGGTTTCATTATTTATACAATCTCCATCTCCTCTCCAGCTTGATCTTCTGGCCGAGGGACATCACTCATGGCTTCTTCAAAATATGAGTCATTAAGATTTTTTTATAAGAGTTCGAGTCTCGAAGACCACATCAGCAACTTGGATTGACTCGGACTTGGATTGACTCGGACTGTGAAGATTCTTTCTCTATGACCAAGAGCTTTCTAGTCACTGCATAGACAAAAGATATCAGATAAAGCAAGGCATTATTGAGCAATCGAGTTTTAAAAAGGAGAAAAATCCACCTAAATCAGAATGAACAACAATAGTGGAGTTAATATGGGCCATGTCACATAGACCTTTACATTTTTAGTAGGGCCTGTCCTTCGGTTCCAACTCTTTGCATATGATGTGCCAATTAAGGCCGATTATCTCATTATATGTCTAATAAAATATTCATGCATTTAGCGTTGTAGGACACACTAATAACATGCTTAGTGTAATGGATATTATGGATATCATGCCCAATTATATGCTCATACACATCATTTGTATGCCTGTTGTGGATGACGATTTTTCATAGCATATGCCCTTCATCTTGAGACAATTAAGGGACTCTATATGAGACAGTGTCACCCGATAAAATTCACGTGATATGCGCAGGTTTGATATTTATCTTGGATAGTGTGATTCATGCATTACGCACTGTGTGACATGTACATCTACTCCCTAGCGACACCAGAGAGGTGGTCCCATGCCTTATCGTGGTTGGCAAATGATGGACACCGAAAACTATTGAGATTACAGGGCGTCACAGGCATCCTTGGGTGAAAGTCTGTAAACTCTATGGTACCAGTATGATACTCCAATGTCTAGAATGAGTGAATTCATGAGTGCATGATGGCTGGATACCGGTAGGTTGTGTCTCCCACTATTTTAGGGTCGATTGGAAGGGGGTTTGACCTTACCCGCCAAGTGTAAGGGGCTATATGCTAGGTTGAGTTTGACCAGCTCGTGAAATATGTTCGCAATCAACAGACCAGGTAGTTTTTGTGTACCACTGACGAGGTAGATAGTGAGGTCTTGCTCGTGATAGGCGCCAACCAGTGTCGGAAGTAAACTAGACCCCGGTGATGATCCAATTACAAACTATTCTGACATGTGGACTAGTGGAGGATTGACATGTTTCATTGCATCTTTAGCATATGACATTTGGCCATGTAAGCCTTCACATCACATAGCCTGGGTATGGCTGATAACATTTATGGACTTACCAATTTAGCCCTCCATCATTTTCGCTTACTCTGATATTTGTATGCTTGCACATGCATTGCGCACACAGACATGAACTCTCTAAGCTTCTTAGTGAGCTTATGCACATTGTTTACGTGCAGGTTATACTAGACCGCAGTAGCATTGAGGCAAGAGCATGTGCCTAATCTTTTGGAGTTTTATTATATTATGTATTTCCCTTTCAGCATTGTACTCAAAGATTATATTAGTGCATATGTGGTGACAATGTTTTATGACTTGGGTACACTTGTGGTTATGCTCCTTTATATATATATATATATAAAATCATCCTGAAAATCTTACTTATGGGATTCCAGGATTGGAACTTAGCAAATTGGAGCTAGGAGCCGAGAATGGGGTACTACGGAGGTTGTCACCGCTGGATTCGGAGCTCGAGAATTTTGTGAGCCTGTTCACCGAGTTTGGGTCATGAAAATATTGGTCGATCATTGATTAAAATTTAGTAGGATTGCTGATAGCTATTGTAAAGGGAGGAGTAAGATAAGGAAGAGGTGGTGGATTGGGTTGATACGATGTCAAATACAGATTGAAAGGAAGGTTAGGATCGTTCAACCTCTTTATTTCTTTTTGTCATTTATTGAAGGCTTTATTGAAATGAGCTTCTTCATGTCTCATATAAGCCTCTTCCATCTCCCATGAATAATCCAAGGGAGAGAGATCTGGCCAAAACTTGATTTTGTAGTACGTTTCAAGAGCAAAAATAACCTCAGCTGCATAAGGAATACCTGTGATTTTTCTTGTAGCTTGGTCGGTCAGTGATGTTCGAACAATCCATATTGGCATGGTTGAGATAGCAGGAACTACAGCAAGAGGACCTGGAAGAGGTCCAAGATTGGGAATCTTCTTGAAAACAAGTGGCACTACAAGTGCTTGGGCCAATTAATAAGTTGTGCCTGACCTAACAAGGCTTGCAGTTGTGACCTTTTGGCTCTTTGATTGAGAGGGAACTGGATCGACCGTCTTTATTGTTCCTGGAGAGATGATTGAAACAATCAATGACATTATTTACGACTGAGTCTTCCATTAACTTGGAGACATGTCCAATTTTAGTGTTGATGGCTTTTTATTGCCGTCGATCAATTTCTTCTTCTCGACCATCAATTTCTTTGTCTTGGAGGTTGAAGGGAAGATTCAGGCAATAATAAAATTGGTGGACCCAATAATTAATCTTGAATAATACTTCTTTCACCAGTTCAAAAAAGAAAGCATCTGCAAGGATAATTGGGGAAGAAAGGAGCATTGAAACTAGCACCTATTGCTTCAAAATTGTTTTGGAGGATTTGAAAGGCGTTGACTGAATCACTATCGGGCGTTGGTTTGAGGGTTGATTGCAGGTTATATGAATGAAGGGGCATGGAATGCATTGAGCTAATCCAAACTGGTAAGCAAGGAGATTGGGACAATATTGATCGACCCCAGCCTTAACATTTACACCTATCTCTATGGTGCCGCCATAGGGGAGATCTATGTAGATGAGATAGCTATACCAAGTTTTGTCTTTGCATTAGGTCATCTGGACATTACTAGTATCATAGTCTTTTGTGAACCAGGATGGACTAAACTCTTTATTGTTAAAAGGGCAATAAGAATGGTTGGATTTTTTTTTTTTTTTTTTTTTTTTTTTGGGCTTAGAGAAGTAAGAAATTCATATATTAGACAAAAGAATAGGTGGCTTTATGAAAAAAGATATTTCGATGGCAAAAAAGAAAGTGAAAGAATGTGAAGGAAGAATATGATTTACAAAAGAAAATATAAAATATTTAAAAGCCACAAAGGCCCTCTACTGTGGTAAAAACCTTTGGTAGTTGCCTCAAACATGCCATAATAAAGGTGGCCAAATACGGACAGGGCAAGGGCTAGTTGTCGACCCTAGGCGAGTGCCTTAGCTAGATGAACATACTGTTTTGTGATTTTCACGGCACTTATGCATAGTAGATAATGAAATATCCACATCAATAGAAATGGTGTATGTTCCTGATTATCAATGATGGCATATGATTTGTGATGGGGTGACATGAATTTGGAATAAGCCTTGCCACTCTTATCTAGAAGGGAGAAGTAGTGTTGCTTGCCCTGGGTGAAGTTGGGGTAGACTAGGTCACCAAAAGGAAGAAGGTGGGTGAGCGCACAAATATCTATGACTGTGGGACTCATGAGACTACATCCAAAATGAAAAAGGAAGAAGGTGGGTGAGCGCATAAATATCCATGACTGTGGGACTCATGAGCCCGCATCCAAAATGAAACATGTTCATCGATTAGCTCTAGAAGGCTGAAGCCACAACAAGAAGAGAGGTATCTACTGCATATTCATATAGCGAAAGGCTGATACATTCATATATACCAATCTATCTCCATGTATAACCATTTTATTAGGATACACGGGCAAACGATTCTGACCATCCTCTCTATGCTCTTAAAGAGGATCTCGAGGTCTTGGAGGTATTTGCGGGGTCTGAAAGAGAGTCAGACAGAATAAGGAGCTGTTCACTCGGGTAACAAGGAAGAATTGATCCAACAATTATAGCTGATTGAGGGAGATTTCAAAAATAAATGTTGGGCCAAGTATGGGAATGATCTATCTACATTGATAGGGGTGAAGAAGATAATATCATCCAATATTTTAGATGAAAGAGCCTCCATCCCTCTGATTAAGTCTTCCTGATGGAAGATTGCAGGGCCAGATGAAGATCAAGCAATCATGGTAGTACCGATCTTGGTTGGATAGAGCTTAGGAAGAAGAAGAGTAAGAGTCGGTTTGAAATGATGTATATATCGGTCAGAGGCATGTGCATTAATGAGAGGATAATCATGACTCCTCGTACGATATGATTATTTGTTACGTGTCACGATAACAGTCTTGGGGCAGAGGCAAAATCGTCATTCAGTTTTCATGTCGATCTGGCAGAATCAATGGGGAGTTGCAACATGGAATGAGTGGCCAAGTGCATTTATTACATAGGATAACGAGCTAATGTCATTTTCACATTTTTACCCAAAGGGGAAGCGACGTGGGGGGGCAATGTGCTACCCTATTTTTGGTCATTCCTGGAATAGCCAATCAACGAATGACACATGTTGTTACACTAAGAGGATATAACACGTGACAAGATTTTTCAAGATATTTGGAGCACTTTTTATGAAAGCATAGCTGACAATAGCTGGATAGTACATGTCATCTAATGACAAGGCATGACCGAGAAGCTCAAGGGATAGAAAGTGGTCAAGAGAAGAGGAACAGTTAGAAGAATACAAAGAGGCAAAAGGATTTGGAAGACTGACGTGGCAATGATTCGACTATCGTAATTGTTAAAGTAAATGACAAAAACAAATGCATAGTATCTGCATAGCAAGAGAATCTTATAAATAGAAGACGGAATCAGTGGAATAAATCATCTCATACCAACTAAATAAACCAATTAATTTATCTTTCCTTATCATATCTCTAGCTCTATTTTAGGAGTAACAATAATCTTTAGCAGTAATATGAGTCTATGCTCATATGTTGGACTATTGTTGTTTTAGTACATACAATTCTTCATTCAGGAAGGCTCCTTATAGTCCCACCCCACGGTCGATTGTGATTATTCATTTTTCTATGTGATTGTTTCTAATTGCCTGGTATACCGAAAGTCCTTTTGTACGGAAGGCAGAGTGCAACCGATCTTTAAAGGAAGAACTCCACCCACCGACAATCACTTGATTATCTCAATAACAATCTTATATGAGTGGCTGAATAAAAAATCAATCCTCTCAAGTCTCAGTCATAAACAATCTCATTTAACATATCTACCTATCTTAACGCTAGGGGTCAAAATTGTTCGGTATGACTCGAGTCGCAAAATTGATTTTGGCACTCCCACACACACCACACGTGACCAAAAACAAACCGATAGCCAACAAATAGTTAGTTTAATTTGTACATTGTGGTTGTTGGGAATTGTGGAAGCACATAGAACATAATCAAGCAAGCAAAGTACATGCAATAACACAAACAAACCCAAACAAAAACAATCCGATTCTTACAAGAAAAAAAACCCTTACGAGAAAAAATCATGGCACAAGAGACAAATAATGCACTATGAAACAAGAATTACAAGAGATAGATCATCTTATCAATTTGAACAAGCCTCGAAACTCCTTTAAATCCTAGTTATACCCTAAAACCCTTAGTAACATTTTTGAAAGCCCTAATACACCTTAATCTCATCCTAATCTCATTTACACCACACACACACATTATCACAAACGGAATAGGAAACAAATCACATACTTACCCAATTTTGTGTGTAACTTCGATGGTACCTTTAATGCATTAGCATCCCTCGTATACCTCTTGTTCAATGCCATCAGGAAAACATCTTACATAGTCTAGCAACCAATATGGATTTATTTTAATTTTCTTGATGGGATCGAGCATTTGTCAATGGTATCGAGTGGTCTGTCGATGGCATACACGGACCCTATTATTGATAAATTTAAGATATCAATACCATTCTCCACTATGTCTTCAATCTGCAATGTCCATATCTCCTTAGCCTTCACCATCTCTAATTTTCCTTCTATCATAGCTTCATTTCCACTTCTCGTGCACACTTCATCCTTATTTCTGTTTTGTCAAGCCCAAAGAAGTTGCACATAACTTGAACTTCTCTTTGAGAACCACCTTCGTAAGTATGTCAGCTGGATTCATGCTTGTGTGGATCTTCTCCAAAGTCAAGCCTCCTTCCTCAAGAACCTATCAGATAAAATAATGTCAAACATCAATATGTTTAGTACGTGAGTGATAAATAAAATTTTTTACCAAATTAATCATGCTTTTCCTATCAAATTAACTATCACGACCTCTTACTGAAGCCCCAATTGATTTATCATTCCTCTTAACCAAACACTTTCCTTAAATGCTTCTATTACTTTTATATATCCAGCTTCAGTTGTGGAAAGATCTATGTTCACAACCCTAAGTGTAGGGTTGCGATATAGTAATAACTTGATGAGACTGAGGTCAAATCCACAAAGACTAAACTTGTACGTATTCTGAAAATAACCAGAACTAGAACTAGAACTAGAAGAAGATCTAAATTTAAATATAGAATAAAAGAGAGTAATTGTAAATGGAATTTTAATAATCAAAAGGGAACTAGAGCACCAAGGATCCACTTGTAGCTATCAAGATGCTACCTTACTTTGATTCACGAAACACAATTAGAATTAGAGTCCTATCCTATCCAATTGAAAGATGAAGCAATTAAACCAAATCTAAACTTTTCATTGACATAACCACACATGAAGGAGTATTATGATGATTAAAAGGGATTCCATCATCCTACCATGCCCAGGAGACAATGGTGAACAACAGGGTTTACCAATCTCACAATCTCATAAAAGGAAAGAAGATATTCAAAGCTATAACGGCATCTATTATAATTTGAGTCATAATAAATCATAGAAAACTAAAAATATTTCTTAAATTCAAACTAAAAATCAATGATGTTTAAGAAAAAAAAAATCAAAGCAAGATAATCATCCCAACATGCTACAAGCTTCACCTCTTAGCCTTAGCTAAGAGGTTTAGCCAACCATAGATATGATTAGATCTAAAACCCTAAAAGAAAGCATTAAAAATAAATAAGAAAATAAGAAAAACTCTTGGGATGTTGCTCCACCCTTTGGCTCTGCTTTTGAAAACTTAATTCATGTTTAGAACTCCTCAAAGAACCCATATTTATAGCTTTTATCCAACCATCTTTAAAAACCACCTCAAATATACACACTCTACGTAACGCCTTCAATGTCATCAAACAGCCTTCGATGTCATCGAACTTAACTTGAATCTGAAAGTCGCACCTTTTCGCACTATGTAATTCTTCATGTCATCGAACATACCTTCAATGTTATCAAATAGTCCTTCGATGTCATCGAAGAGTGTTCGAGTAATCGAGAATGTGTCCAAAATGTTCTAGCAAGTTGCTCCAAAAATCCACAAAAATCTCAATGTCATCAAACTGCCTTCAATGTCATCGAGTAGGTCTTCAAGTAATTAAACAGACCTTCGATGTCATCGATGACTGCATCTAATTTGTCCATCGACCAACTTGATTTTTATATAATTCTTTGATGTCATCGACCCATGTTCGATATCATCGACTGGCGGTCAATGACATAGATAGTGAAGTTCAGATTCTATGAATTTCTATACTTTATACTTTCGACTTCCTTCTCCACTTGGTTTCTTGAATCTTGAGGTCTTGAAATCTTCAATCTTGGTCTCCTAAGATCCATCCCTTGGTGATTCTTGAGCATCAAATCTATGCTTTTACATTCTTTTCAATCCAAACTCTCAGATTCACCTCGCAATACAAACATGTATAAAATATACCCATTAAACATTATCATGTTTATAAAACCAAGATATAAATAGGAGAAATACGTAATATTTGACACTTAATAAGTTATCATAAGCTTCGACATCTAACTGATCGCTCCACCCGCTAACACAAACGAGTAACCAAAAGTCGACTTTCTATTGTCCAACTACCCACGTAATATAAATCCATATAACTTACTAACTTATCCATTGATTTTTCAAATGTTATAACATAGTTCTGCGTACCCCGATTATATCAAAGTAGTCATTTCATTGCCTCCCAATGTTGCTTGCCAAGGTTAGACATGTATGTACTAACAACACCCACCGCATGTGAAATATCATGTCTCTTACAGACCATGGCATACATTAAGCTAGCAACCACGCTCGAATAAGGCACATGAGACATAACCTGCTTTTCTTCATCTATTTCAGGACACTATTTAAAAGAAATCCTAAAATGAGTCATGTGGGGAACGCTAACTGACTTTGCCTTGTCCATCCCATACTTCACCAATACCTTTTCAAGATATTCTGCTTGAGAGAACCATAGCATGCACCTCTTCCTTTCTCTATGTATATCAAGGCCGAGAATCCTCTTTACAGCTCCCATATCTTTCATCTCAAATGTCCCTGATAGATAAGTCTTCAGTATGTCAATCTCATGCATGCTATGACTAGCGATAAGCATTTCATTAACATACAATACCAAGATAATGAACTTTCCATCACTCTGTATCATGTAATATACACAATGATCATAATCACTCTTGCTAAACCTTCGACTCATCATGAAATAATTAAATTTTTGGTATACGAATATGATAGATACTTACTTCACCACATGCTTGAAGATCTTAGTGAAGTGGATGCCTTCTCTCTAAGTGTATCCCTTCGCTAGCAACATTGCCTTGTACCTATCCACCTATACTTGATCTATTTATGGTCAACGGAAAGCCATCAACTCACACGTCTCATTCTTGTACAGAGAGTCTATCTTGTCATTCATTAGTGCTTTCCACTTACGGCATTTATATCATCAAGAACCTCCTACAAAGTAAAAAAGATCACTCTCATCTATAATGAGGGAAAATACAACATTCAAGTCATTCCTATATCTCATCGGTAACCTACGATCCCTTGGCAAATTTCTTTTCATAGGTGGCTGGTCCACCTCCTCTTGTACCTCTGTATGCGCCTTTGTATAAGCCTGTGTCTCATATTTATCTATCTGAATGTCTACAACTGACTTTTTTTGCTTCCTTGTGTTAATCTTTACGGAACACGAATCCTTTGTCGAACTTAACGTCACGCCTAAGGTAATTTTTTATGTAACCCGGTCATATAGCATGTACCATTTCATGCTATTTTCATAGCCGACAAAGATGTACTTTTCAACACTTTAGTCCAGTTTATCTCTCTCAACTGACAGTATATGAGAGTAAGTATCACAACCAAATACTCACATCCCCGAGTAGTCTACATTCTGACCAATCCACACTTCCTTTGAAATCTTACAATCAATAGTTGTAGAATGGAACCAATTTACCAAGTAACAAACCGTATTAATGGCCCTGATACACATTTCCTTTCCTAACCTAGCATTACTCATCATGCATTAGGTCATCTCCAAAAGAGTCTGATTCATCCGCTCGGCTACACCATTCTGCTCGAATGTGTGGCACACTATGTTATGCCTCACGATTCCTTCATCATTACAAAGTTGATTGAATTCCCTAAAAGTAAATTCCCCATCAATATTTGTCCTTAACACTTTCACTTGTCGCCCTGTCTGCTTTTGCACCATGACCTTTCACTGCTTAAAGTTGGTAAAAACCTCAGATTTACTTTTATAAATTAAACCCACGCCTTGTTGGAATAGTCATCAATGAATGTAACAAACTATGACGACCCTCCATTATAAACTACAGTGACCAACCCCATATATTAAAATGTACATAATCTAGAACCCCCTTACAAACATGTTTTTCAAACTTAAAAGATAACTTTGATTGTTTACCATATAGACATTGCTCACATATACTAAAGTCAATGCTTTTAAAGAATGGAATTAAACAACGGTCAGAAAGTAACTTCATACCTTGCTTCCTCAAGTGGCCTAAGCGTGCATGCCACATACGTGTAGATGTGGAATCCACTACAGACATTGCAATTCCACCTGATGAAGTTCTCCTAATCAACCTGTAAAGGTTTTCATTCATCTGCTCCTTCATTACTATGAGTGCTCATTTTAAGACTTTAAGGACATGATTGAACCCACTAAATTTGTACCCAAGTGCTTCGAGTGTACCCAGAGATATCAGGCTCTTCTTTAACTTAGGAATATGTCTCACTTCCGTCAAGATATGCTCTATGTCATCGAAGATCTTGATGGACACCAATCCAACACCTACCATTTTACATGCATTTTCATTGCCTATAAACACCTGCCACTATCACACTCACTGTAACTAGTGAACTAACTACTATGAGGGATCATGCGGTATGAAGTCCCTGTTTTTAAAATCCATTCTTCGTGAAGGTATCCCGATTTTAATGTAGTCAGCATGTCACTACCATTCGTCTTCTCACTAGATTCCGATGTGTTGGCCTCCCTGAAAGAACTCTCTCAATTCTCTTTCCTCGACTTATGATTCTTACAATCCCTCTTCATGTGCCCTACTATGCAACAATTCCAGCACTTGAACTTTCATTTTCCCCCGCCCATGGATTTGGATCTCGATCATGAAGATCCATTATCCCACTCAGAATTCATTCCACTCATAACTGGTGCATTTGTAGAATTACTCATGTCGCCGCTTTTCTTTCTCATCGACTTCGACTGAAGAGCTGAGATAACAGTCTCAACGCTAATAGTCGTTTTACCGGTGCATAAAGAGTCTTTGAACAACTTATACAATGTTAGAAGGGAGTTCAACAGAATACATGATTGGTCTTCATCTTTCATCGTCTCCTCCACATGCAACAGCTTGCAAATAAGCCCATTGGAGTTATTAATGTGGGCCTCAACATCAACCCCATCCACCATCTTTATATTGTTTAACTGTAGCTTTAGATACAAACGATTTTCAAGAGACTTCTTCGCATGGATGTTCTCTAACTTCGCCCATGTATTAGTCGCAATCTTCACTCTCATAACATTATAGAGGACCTCATCCCTTAGACACAATTGAATAAATATATTAGCTATCTTATCTAACTTATTCCATTCTTTTACTGACATAGTTTTCGGTCCCTTTCTAGGGAGAGATTCCTCCCATCCTTGCTGAAATAGGATATAGTTCATTTTAACTTTTCATAGTTTAAAATTATTTTTACTGGAATACTTCTCTACATTGAATTTCATATTAGATGCCATTGATACCTTACTTTCAGATTCGATCTGCTTCCTAACGTTATCTCTGATACCACTTGTTGGCAACTACGGAAGCATATAGAGCATAATCAAGCAAAGTATAAGCAGTATCACAGACAAACTCAAACAAGAACAATCTAATTTTTACATGGAAAAACTTCCGTGGGAAAAAAACCAAGACACAAACCGACAAGTAATGCATTATAAAAGCATAATCATAAGAGAGTGTCACGGCCCGAACTTGGAAACCGGGCTCACAAAATTCTCGATCGGTGAATCTGGCACTGACAGCGTCCGTAGTACCCCATTCTCAGCTCCCGGCACCCATACACCAGGTTCCGATCCTGGGATGCTACAAGGAGGATTTCTAATCATAAATTTGATTTGTAACGAGCATAAATATAAGCATAACCCACAGACAATAACCACAAGAACACCATCACAAAATTCACTATGATCAAAAGCTTTGAGTACAAGGCATATGAAAGGGAAATACAATATAATGAAAGCAACAAAAACTCCAGAAGCTCGGCTACAAGCTCCGCTGCTACTATCCTATGGCAGCGTCCTGGAGTCACCTGCATGCATCAATCGTGTATAAGCTTATAGAAAGATTAGAGAGTAGTGTAAGTGTGTGCACAATACGAGCATGCTCAGAATGCAAAGTCAGGGTAATGCGAAATCATGCTGATAAGTACTTAAATGCAATCAGTCGTACCAAGGCTATGCGATGCAAGATATGAATGTTATCGGTCATGTCAAGACCATGCGATGCAAGATGCAGCTCAAGCACGCTAATCCTCATCATATATCAGTACAGTTTTTATTCAGGATAATCACCAGAGTGTAATGGGTGTGATGGGTGTGATGTGTAAGAGAGAGTTGACTTTAGGGGAGGGATGGTTGTACTTGGGGATGGGTGAGTGATGGAGTATGATGTGTACTTTGATTGATGGAATTAATTTAACATTTGGTAGAGATTCTCTTAGAATTGTAACGTGTGTGGTAATTTGCTCGAACTGAACGCGGGCCCACATATCCTGGCACGGGTATCGCCTTGGCGAGCGAGATGCGGCGTCGGAACCGCGGTGATGGCGCGGTCGCAGGGGTACAAGTCTCGGGTTGAGCCGACTCTGGAATGCAAGACACGACTCAGGATCGTCGATAACAGATCGCGGGTCGCCGGAATTCGACCGGGAGGACTACGGAAGCCTACGAAACAGTATGGGCTAGGATATGGGCTTTACAACTCTCCCCTCCTAATAAAAATTTCATCCTCAAAATTTACAGAACAAACAAAGGAAAAGGAAACATCATAAAGTATATGTGTCAAGGTTCAATCAATCTACAAAATAATGAAGATAGCGTTATCTAATCTTAACCTCACCCTCCCAAGACGCATCATCAACACTATGGTGACCCTACTAATTTTTGGATCCCAGATCAGAGACGATCGAAATGGGAATAATATGCAGCCTCATAATCTCAATGGTAGGGAGCTATAAAAAAAAATCTCTAAGTTTTCCAAACATGGGGATCTAACCATTATATGTTCTCAACAATCATAGAGTGCAGGGTACCTATTAGCAGATATGTGATGTTATCCTTAGGTATTCCCAAGTAATGCCCTGATACCAACTTCTGTCAAGGCCCGAACTCAGAAACCAGGCTCACAAAATTTTTGATCACCGAATCAGGCGCCGACAGCCTCCGTAGTACCCCATTCTCGGCTCCCGGCACCCATACACCAGGTTCCGATCCTGGGATGCTACAAGGAGGATTTCTAATCAACAATTTGATTTGTAACGAACATTACCATAAGCATAACCCACGGACAATAACCACAAGAACACCATCACAAAATCCACTATGATCAAAAGCTTTGAGTACAAGGCATATGAAAGGAAAATACAATATAATGAAAGCAACAAAAACTCTAGAAGCTCGGCTATAGGCTCCTGTTGGTACTGTGCTATGGCAGCGTCCTGGCGTCACCTACACGCATCAATCATGCATAATCTTATAGAAAGATTAGAGAGTGGTGTAAGTGTGTGCGTAATATGAGCGTGCTCAAAATGCAAGGTCAGAGTAATGCGAAATCATGCTGATAGTACTTAAATACAATTAGCCGTACCAAGGCTATGCGGTGTAAGATATGAATGTTATCGGTCATGTCAAGATCATGCGATGCAAGATGCATCTCAAGCATGCCAATCCTCATCATATATCAGTACAGTTATCATTCAGGACAATCACCGGGGTGTGATGGGTGTGATGTGTAAGAGAGACTTGACTTTAGGGGAGGGGTAGTTGTCCTTGGGCATGGGTGAGTGATGGAGTATGATGTGTACTTTGATTGATGAGATTGATTTGACATTTGGTAGATATTCTCTCGGAATTGCAACGTGCGGTATTTTTCTCGAACTGAACGCGGGCCCACATATCCTGGCACAATATCGCTTTGGTGAGCGAGACGTGGCATCGGAACCGAGGTAACGGCGTGGTCGCAGGGGTACAAGTCCCAGGTTGAGCCGACTCTGAAATGCGAGACACGACTCAAGATCGCGCGTTAACGCCGATAACAGATCGCGAGTCGCCAGAATTTGACCGGGAGGACCGCGGAAGCCTACGGAATAGTATGGGCTAGGATATGGGCCTTACAGATAGATAATCTTACCGATTCTTACCGGCCTCAAATCTCCTTCAAACCCTAACTATGCCCTTGAACCCTTATGAATGTTTTAGAAAGCCCTAATACACATTTATCTCACCCCAATTCTTATATATATATATATATATATATATATATATATATATATATATATATATATATATATATGTATATATTATATATGAAAGATCAAAACCAGAATAGAAAACTGGAATAGGAAACAAATTGCACACTAACACAATTTTGTGTCCAACTTTGATGACATAGACATCCCTCAAGGACATTTCAATGGAATTGGAGCTGCCTCATTCGATGACATCTAGAAAATATCTAAAATAGTCAAGCAATGGACATAAATTTATAATCATTTTCACAATCGAGCATCCACGGATGACATGGAGTGGTCGGTGATGGCATCCATGTATATATTTAAGATATCAACAACAGGGCTCACCAAGTTAGACTTCCTGAATAGTTTTTTTTTTATCCAACACGCATTTCACATTCTTCACGTGCTTCTGCGTGTGAACGGAAGGACACCACTTGGTTCTGTAATTGTCAGTACCTCCAATAATCGGAATCAGACTTAAATAGTAGAAAACGGTTGTTGAGTTGAGCGCGCGCGTAGAGAAAGAGAGAGAGAGAGAGAGAATGGAATGGAGCGACTTGGATGCAGCTGGATCGGACGGTCGGATCGGAAGTGGCGTTGATGCCCGTGAGCGGCACAAGCTCGCCGAGCGTGAGAGGCGCAAGTCCATGCGCGAGCTCTTCCTATCCCTCCATTCCCTACTTCCCCACGCCAACACCGTCCGTAGAGAGCAATCAGCCATCCTAGACGAGATCATCAAATACATTCCATTGGCCGATGCCCGCCTCCGATCCCTCAAAAACCGGAAGAACGCACAACCTGTCGCTCCCAAGACCAGCACACCGAAAGTCCACATCTCAGACCGCCACCCTCTCTCATCCGACTGCGACATTCGTATCCCACCTGACCAATCCTCATCTGTGACCGTCCGTGTCCGCGGCGACCACGTCAGCGTCTCACTAACGGATACCAAGGGCTCATCGCAAAAGGTCCTCTTATCGGCGATCATCGATGAATTAGAGGCCCACCATCTTGATCTCGTGCGATCCACTCACTGCCTCGATGGAAGCAAGCTCCTCCACCATTCGGAGAGCAAGGTTGGTTAGATCTCACAATCCCGAATTTCTTAAATCTTTCAGTGAATGATCAACGGTCATGATGTGTTTTCTTTCATTTTTCAGATAATAGACGATTCAGATCGGTCCCCGACTTTGTTGAAAGAGAAATTACAGGATCTAGCTTGTAAACTGCAGAGTCTACGGAAATCATCGTCCTCTTCAAAGAGATCGTTTGACCAGATTGACTGATTATTGGACACGTACCAAAATGATCAAGATCGAATCGGAGCCGTTTCATTGATGGGCCATATAACTGATTGCTGTTTTTTCTTGGATGTGTTTTTGGTCTTCCGAATTTTCCTTGAGAAATGGCAGAGGGTTTCTCCAGTCAGCTCAAATCAGTCTCGCTGCCGCATCTTCCCATGTATTTTCGTTAAACCTATTTGCTCGTGTATAGATTGAAGAGGGAATTGGCAGCACACGTGCTGATCTTCCATCTGAGTAGAGGATCAGGACCATTCGATAGGATGGGCCCAATGTGAGGCACAAGACCAGGCCATTCTATCCATTGATTGGGCTACACGCCTCTGGGAGGAAAAGGTGGACGGTTAGTTTTACATGATCATTGGATTATATTCACTTTTGACACGTGTTTAAATAAATTGTATTGCGGCTGAATTAAAAACATGAACGGTCTATAATCATTTCCATGTGCGTCCCATCTGATGACTTGACTAGGCTGTCTCCATGATAGCGCGAATAATCCCTTAAACCGAGGTTAAGTAATGAGTATTACGGTAGTTCACCACTATTTTGAAAGTGGCTATAATTCATGCCGCACTCATATACGTTAATCAAGACCATCCAAATTTTCATGAACATTTCCGGAACGTAGCCATCTAATCTCATTCATTAAGAAACTCCCTCCATTTGACGGAACCTAAAATAACAAGTGGTTGAAAATCTATTGGCAAAATTAGGGAAGTGGATTGGCTTACGTACCCTCTTCCATAGCGCAAGTGGTATACGGAGTGTTGATACCTCGTATCGACAGTGAAGTCATGGCATCGATTCCTTGGTGGGGTGTATGCTAACAAGCTTTTTAGAAGCATCGATTCCTTGGTGGGGTGTATGCTAACAAGCTTTTTATATTTAAAAAAAAAAAACCGGTACATGACCTGTGATGAGGAGCACTGATGCTCCTCGAGCTCCAAAGCTTACGTCTCTGAAAAAATTTCAAAGACAAACGTTCAAAGTGATCCACTCGATCTTTAGATCCGTCTTCACTTTTAACTAAGTATTACAATGAATTCCTCCAATGAATATGTAGATATAACAAATACTTCAAGATGGGATCTATATAACTTGGTGATGTAAAAACACCATCCAGGTCGGTGGTGCGTGGCATGCCAGCCAATCGCCTTCCCAAAATTAAATGACGAATGTGAATTGGCTAGTGTACCAGCTATACAGCCAGATGTATTGACGTTAGTAAATTTTGTGAGTTTGATCATGAGCTATATGTTATATCCAAACGGTCCATTCATTTGGAAAGTTCATCTTAAGGCTTGATATGAAAAATAAGACTGATATAACTATTAAGTAGACCACAGTAAAAAATGCAATGAAAGATTGAATGTATACCATTGAAACTCTTTTTGGGGTCACATAAGTTTATTTTTCCTCTTCATTCAGGTCTTTGTGAGATTACGAAGGGTCCTACATTATCGGTATCTCAGCTGCTATTCGTGGGGTGATGATCTTTGGATTTGATTTAATTTTTGGATAATGCTCTCCAATAATCTCTAAAAGTAGATAAATGGTGGAGATATAATAAATACATCACCGTGGGCCGGTAACTTTGATTTCCTTTGAACCGTTTGCACAACCCGAAGCTCGAGGAGCGTCGGTGCTCGTCGCACGACACGTATATACAGCAGTTATATAGCTGATGTGTGGTACACCAGCCAATCCGCATCCCATCGTCAGCGATTTGGATGGTCTGGATTGCCTGACAAGTATGTTAGTGGGATCGTACCGTTTTTGAAGGGCCGCGGAGAATAGATGGGTCCTGCCATCAAATCTGGGGTCACGGGATGCTGTACTGACAGCTTCGTAATCTATCGGGGAGAAATTTCCGCCTGTACGACCCATTTATGGCCCATTTGCGAGACGAAGCCCATCTCATTTTACCGTGCAAAAATAAGCCCCAACTGTACGGACGCTACCCAATGGTCGAAAATGCCCCTGCTTTTTCCTTCAAGCGGATCGCCTGGTGCTCGAAGACCAGCGTTGACGCTCCTCGAGCTCTTACGAACGGTTCAAAAGATATCAACGTTACATGGGCCCCACAGTTATGTATTTATTATATCCACAACGTTCATCCATATTTTGAAATCTTTTCGGAGCATTGTTCAAAAAGAAAAAAAAAAAATCATTTCCAGAGATCAATTGTACCACACCACAAAGAGCAGCAGAAAATTGATTTTCACAGTTAAAAATTTTATAGGGCCCACCGTAACATTTATTTTCCATCCAATCTATTCATGAGGTCACGGAGACCTGGATGAAGAGGAAAAACAAATTCCATAATGATCCCAAACTTTTGTGACCCCTAAAAGGGTTTCAATGGTGGACGTTCAATCCTCCACCGCCTTTAACAGTGTAGTCCACTCAATAGCTAGATATAAACTTTTGTGACCCCTAAAAGGGTTTCAATGGTAGATGTTCAATCCTCCACAACCTTTAACAGTGTAGTCCACTCGATAGCTAGATCTGTCTTATTTTTCGTCTCAAGTCTTAATACGAGTTCCCCCAAAAGATGGACAGTTTGGATATAATACATACCTCATAATAGAACCCAAAAATAGCGGTGGGATAACAACAGCAAAAAATAAAAAAATAAAAAATAATAATAATAATAAATAAATAAACCAGGAACTTTTCGCTATGGTCATTCTATAGCTACGGATAATGACCGTAGTCATAGCCCTCGCCCATGCCATTTCGATATGTCTTTTTATATGTATCGAAGGTCTTTCGATTAATTGAAAAAGATCCTGCAATTTTCGATTAATTAAATGTCATTCGATTAATCGAAAAATGTATTTTTATCATTAGCTACAGATTATAACCGTATCCATAACTGTAGTCTGTGTCAATCTATGAAATTTTTTATTTATTTATTTTTTATTTTATTTTTTACAAGGAGAACTTTATTCTACTTACAATTTTCTCAAATATATATTTATATAAATATGTATATATAAGCATTTTTTAAAAAAAAAATTCTCTCTCTTTTTCATTTCTTTCTTTATTCATTTAATAAAAATATCTTCTAAACCAAACTTAGTTACTTGATATACCCTATATGATTTTGGGGTAGGAAAAGCTACTTTATCCAACTAACCTAGTTATTTTCCAAGATTCCATCAGGTCGATGGTCGAAAATCCATTTCACGGTTAATTCGCTTCACTTCACAATCACTTCCGTGCATTTCACGGTCAATTCGCTTCACTTCACAATCACTTCCGTGCATTTCACGGTCAATTCGCTTCACTTCACAATCATTTCCATGCATTTCACGGACATTCCCGCATATTCTGTGTTGATTCACGGTTATTTCGACGCATTTCACGGTCATACCCCTTCACTTCACGGTCATTTTCGCACATTTCACGGTCAATTCGTTACATTTCATGATCATTTTCATGCATTTCACGGTCATTCCCACATATTCCGTGTTGATTCATGGTCATTTCGACGCATTTCACTGTCATACCCCTTCACTTCGCGGTCATTTCTGCGCACTTCACGGTCAATTCGCTTCACTTCACGATCATTTCCATACATTTCACTGTCATTCCCGCATATTCCGTGTTGATTCACGGTCATTTCAACGCATTTCACGGTCATACCCCTTCACTTCACGGTCATTTCGATGCATTTCACAGTCACGCTTCACTTCACGATCATTTCAATGCATTCATGGTCATTCCCGCATATTCCGTGTTGATTCACGGTCATTTCGACGCATTTCACGGTCATACCCCTTCACTTCACGGTCATTTCGACGCATTTCACGGTCAATTCGCTTCACTTCACGATCATTTCCATGCATATCATGGTCATGCCCACATATTCCGTGTTGATTTACGGTCATTTCGACGTATTTCACAGTCATACCCCTTCACTTCACGTTCATTTTCGCGCATTTCACGGTCAATTCGCTTCACTTCACGATCATTTCCATGCATTTCACAGTCATTCTCGCATATTCCGTGTTGATTCACGGTCATTTCGACGCATTTCACAGTCATACCCCTTCACTTCATGGTCATTTCCGAGCATTTCACGGTCAATTCGACTCATTTCACGATCATTTCCATACATTTCACAGTCATTCCCGCCTATTGCGTGTTGATTCACAGTCATTTCGACGCATTTCACGATCAATTCGCTTCACTTCACGATCATTTCCATGCATTTCACGGTCATTCCCGCATATTTCGTGTTGATTCACGGTCATTTCGATGCATTTCACGGTCATATCCCTTCACTTCACAGTCATTCCGACGCATTTCATGGTCAATTCGCTTCACTTCACGATCATTTCCATGCATTTCACGGTCATTCCTGTATATTTCGTGTTGATTCACGGTCATTTCGACGCATTTCATGGTCATACCCTTTCACTTTACGGTCATTTTCGAGCATTTCACGGTCAATTCGCCTCACTTCACAGTCATTTCCATGCATATCACGGTCATTCCGGCACAATTCACGGTCATGCCCCTTCACTTCACGATCATTTCCGCGCATTTCGCGGTCCAATCGTTTCACTTCACGATCATTTCCATGCATTTCACGGTCATTCCTGCCTATTCCGTGTTGATTCATAGTCATTTCGACGTACTTCACGATTAATTCACTTCACTTCACGGCCATTTCCAAGCATTTCACGGTCAATTCTCTTCACTTCACGGCCATTTCCATGCATTTCACGGTCATATCTGGCAATTCCGTTTACGTTCACGGTTATTTCAACGCACTTCACGGTCAATTCACTTCACTTGACGGCCATTTCCATGCACTTCACCGTCATTTCCATGCATTTCACAATCATTCTCGGCGATTCCGTGTTCATTCACTATCAATTCGACGCACTTCAAGGTCATTCACTTCACGTCACGGCCATTTCCATGCACTTCGCGGTCAATTCACTTCACTTCACCATCATTTTCAAGCATTTCATGGTCATTCCCGGTGATTCCGTGTTCATTCACGGTCAATTCACTTCACTTCACGGCCATTTCTAAGGACTTCATAGTCAATTCTCTTCACTTTAAGGCCATTTCCATGCATTTCACGATCATATCCAGCAATTCCGTTTACATTCACGGTCATTTCGACGCACTTCATGGTCAATTCACTTCACTTTATGGCCATTTCCAAGCATTTCACGATCAATTCTCTTCACTTCACGGCTATTTCTATGCATTTCACGGTTATATCCGGCAATTCCGTTTACATTCACGGTCATTTCGATGCACTTCACGGTCAAGTCACTTCACTTCACGGCCATTTCCAAGGACTTCACGGTCAAATCTCCTCACTTCACGGCCATTTCCATGCATTTCACGATCATATCCGCATATTCCGTGTTGATTCACAGTCATTTCGAAGCATTTCGCGGTCCCGCGTCTTCACTTCACGGTCACTTCCGCGTATTTCGCGGTCCAATCGCTTCACTTCACCCACATTTCCATGCATATCACGGTCATTCCTGCATATTCTGTGTTGATTCATGGTCATTTCGACGTATTTCACGGTCCGGCGTCTTCACTTCACGGTCACTTCCGTGCATTTCGCGGTCCAATCGCTTCACTTCACCCCCATTTCCATGCATATCACGGTCATTCCCGCCTATTCCGTGTTGATTCACGGTCATTTCGACGCATTTCGCGGTCATGACCCTTCACTTTATTGTCACTTCCACGCATTTCGCAGTCCAATCGTCTCACTTCACAATCATTTCCATGCATATCACGGTCACTCCCGCCTATTCTGTGTTGATTCACAGTCATTTCGACACATTTAACAGTCATGCCCCTTCACTTCACCCCCATTTCCCTAAATCTTAATCTACACCCTAACCTAAAACTATTCTTATAACCTAAACCTATTCTTAAATCCCAAAACCTATAACTTAAACATAATCCTTAACATAAACTTATAACCTATAACCTAAACCGAAACTTATAACCTAAACCCGAACATAAACCCGAACCCAAACCCGAACTCTGAATTCCTAAACCTAAATCTATACTTATAACCTAAACCTATTCTCAATTTCCAAAACTTATAACTACAACCTAAATCTTAACCTAAACCTATAACCTATAACCTAAACTCAATTCCCTAAACCTTAACCTACAACCTAACCTAAACCTATACTTATAACCTAAACATTTTATCAAATCTAAACCTACAACCTAAACCTAAAACTAAACCTATAACATTAACCTAAACCTTTAACCTAAACTTATAACCTTAACCTAAACCTATTCTCAAATCCCAAAACCTAAACCTTTAACCTATAACCTAAACATATAACCTATAACCTAAACCCAAACCTAAACCTATAACCTATAACCTATAACCTAAACCCAAACCTAAACTAAACCTATAACCTATAACCTATAACCTAAACCTAAACCTTAACCTATTCTCAATTCCTTAAATCTATAACCTATAATCTATAACATAAACCTAAACCTAAACCTTAGCCTAAACCTAAACCTAAACCTAAACCTTAACCTATAACCTATAACCTATAATCTAAACCTATTCTTAAATCCCTAAACCTGAAATGCACAGAAATGATCGTGAAGTGAAGCGAATTGACCGTGAAATGCACAGAAATGACCGTGAATCAAAACGGAATCGCCGGGATTGACCGTGAAATGCATGAAAATGACCGTGAAGTGAAGTGAATTGACCATGAAATGCATGGAAATGACCGTGAAGGGAAGGGAATTGACCGTGAAATGCATGGAAATGACTGTGAATCAAAACGGAATCGCCGGGATTGACCGTGATATGCATGGAATTGATCGCGAAGTAAATGAAATGAGCGAAATTGACCGCGAACTGATTGAAATTGACCGTGAAGTGAATGAAATGGATTTTCAACCATCGACCTGATGGAATCTTGAAAAATAACCAGGTTGGTTGGCTAAAGTAGCTTCTCCTACCCCAAAATCATATAGGGTACGTCAAGTAACTAATTTTGGTTTAGAAGATATTCTTCTTAAATGAATACAGAAAGAAATGAAAGAGAGAGAGAGAGAGAGAGAGAGAGAGAGAGAAAATTTTATATGCTTATATATACATATTTATATAAATATGTATTAGAGAAAATTGTAGGTAGAATGAAGTTCTCCATGTAAAAAAAATAAAAAATAAAAAAATTTAAAATTTAAAAAAATTCAACGGGTGGCACAAACTACAATTATGGCTACGGTTATGATCCGTAGCTATAGCTTCGATATATCGAATACGCTTCGATATGTATCGAAAATTGCAGGATTTTTTATGCAAAGTCGCTGGACAGTTTTGGACCTTTTTCGATTAATCGAAAGATCTTCGATATATCGACGTACATATCGAAAGACCTTCGATGTTATCGACGACTTAAGATCAATGGCATTGATTAGTGTTCGATGTCATCGATGGATTATAACCATAGTTTGATGTCATCGATGACATCGAACACTAATCGATGACATCAAGCTTAAGTTGTCGATAACATCAAAGGTCTTTCGATATGTACTTCGATATATCGAAGATCTTTCGATTAATAGAAAAAGGTCCAAAACTGTTCAGCGACTTTACATAAAAAATCCTGCAATTTTCGATACATATCGAAGCGTATTCGATATATCGAAGCTATAGCTACGGATCATAACTGTAGCCATAACTGTAGTCTCTGCCAGCCTATGAATTTATTTTATTTTATTTTATTTTTTTTACATGGAGAACTTCATTCTACCTACAATTTTCTCTAATACATATTTATATAAATATGTATATATAAGCATATAAAATTTTTTCTCTCTTTTTTTTTTTCATTTCTTTCTTTATTCATTTAACAAGAATATCTTCTAAACCAAAATTAGTTACTTGACGTACCCTATATGATTTTGGGGTAGGAGAAGCTACTTTAGCCAACCAACCTGGTTATTTTTCAAGATTCCATCAGGTCGATGGTTGAAAATCCATTTCATTCACTTCACGGTCAATTTCAATCAGTTCGCGGTCAATTTCGCTCATTTCATTTACTTCGCGATCAATTCCATGTATATCACGGTCAATCCCGGCGATTCCGTTTTGATTCACAGTCATTTCTATGCATTTCACGGTCAAATCCCTTCCCTTCACGGTCATTTCCATGCATTTCATGGTCAATTCACTTCACTTCACGGTCATTTTTATGCATTTCACAGTCAATCTTGGCGATTCCGTTTTGATTCACGGTCATTTTTGTGCATTTTACAGTCAATTCGCTTCACTTCATGATCATTTCTGTGCATTTCAGGTTTAGGGATTTAAGAATAGGTTTAGATTATAGGTTATAGGTTATAGGTTAAGGTTTAGGTTTAGGTTTAGGCTAAGGTTTAGGTTTAGGTTTATATTATAGATTATAGGTTATAGATTTAGGGAATTTAGAATAGATTAAGGTTTAGGTTTAGGTTATAGGTTATAGGTTATAGGTTTAGGTTTGAGTTTAGGTTATAGGTTATACGTTTAGGTTATAGGTTAAAGGTTTAGGTTTTGGGATTTGAGAATAGGTTTAGGTTAAGGTTATAAGTTTAGATTAAAGGTTTAGGTTAATGTTATAAGTTTAGTATTAGGTTTAGGTTGTAGGTTTAGATTTGAGAATAGGTTTAGGTTATAAGTATAGGTTTAGGTTAGGTTGTAGGTTAAGGTTTAGGGAATTGAGTTTAGGTTATATGTTTAGGTTATAGGTTATAGGTTTAGGTTAAGGTTTAGGTTGTAGTTATAGGTTTTGGAAATTGAGAATAGGTTTAGGTTATAAGTATAGATTTAGGTTTAGGAATTCGGGTTCGGGTTCGGATTCAGGTTTATGTTCGGCTTAAGTTATAGGTTTCGGTTTAGGTTATAGGTTATATGTTTATGTTAAGGTTTAGGTTTAGGTTATAGGTTTTGAGATTTAAGAATAGGTTTAGGTTAGAAGAATAGGTTTAGCTAAGGGTGTAAATTAAGGTTTAGGGAAATGGGGGCGAACTGAAGGGACATGAACGTGAAACGCATCGAAATGACCATGAATCAACACGGAATAGGCGAGAGTGACCGTGATATGCATGGAAATGATTGTGAAGTGAGGCGATTGGACCGCGAAATGCGCGGAAGTGATCATGAAGTGAAGGGCCATAACTGCAAAATGCGTCGAAATGACCGTGAATCAACACGGAATATGCGGGAATGACCGTGATATGCATGGAAATGATTGTGAAGTGAGGCGATTGGACCGCGAAATGCACGAAAGTGACCATGAAGTGAAGGGTCATGACCGCAAAATGCGTCGAAATGACCGTGAATCAACACCGAATAGGCGGGAATGACCGTGATATGCATAGAAATGAGGGTGAAGTGGAGCGATTGGACCGCGAAATGCATGGAAGTGATAGTGAAGTGAAGATGCAGGACCGCGAAATGCGTCGAAATGACCATGAATTAACACGGAATACGCAGGAATCACCGTGATATGCATGGAAATGTGGGTGAAGTGAAGCGATTGGACCGCGAAATGCGTGGAAGTGACGGTGAAGTGAAGACGCGAGACCGCGAAATGCGCCGAAATGACCGTGAATCAACACGGAATATGCAGATATGATCGTGAAATGCATGGAAATGGCTGTGAAGTGAGGAGATTTGACCGTGAAGTCCTTGGAAATGGCCGTGAAGTGAAGTGACTTGACCGTGAAGTGCATCGAAATGACCGTAAATGTAAACGGAATTGCTGGATATGATCGTGAAATGCATGGAAATGGCCTTGAAGTGAAGAGAATTGACCGTGAAGTCCTTGGAAATGGCTGTGAAGTGAAGTGAATTGACCGTGAAGAACGTCGAATTGACCGTGAATGAACACGGAATCACTGGGAATGACCGTGAAATGCTTGGAAATTATGGTGAAGTGAAGTGAATTGACCGCGAAGTGCATGGAAATGGCCGTGAAGTGAAGTGAATTGACCTTGAAGTGCGTCGAATTGATCGTGAATGAACACGGAATCGCCGGGAATGACCGTGAAATGCATGGAAATGACGGTGAAGTGCGTGGAAATGGCCGTGAAGTGAAGTGAATTGACCGTGAAGTGCGTCGAAATAACCGTGAACGTAAACGGAATTGCCGGATATGACCGTGAAATGCATGAAAATGTCCATGAAGTGAAGAGAATTGACTGTGAAATGCTTGGAAATGGTCGTGAAGTGAAGTGAATTGACCGTGAGGTATGTCGAAATGATCGTGAATCAACACGGAATAGGCGGGAATGACCATGAAATGCATGGAAATGATTGTGAACTGAAGCGATTGGACCGCGAAATGCGTGGAAATGACCGTGAAGTGAAGGGGCATGACCGTGAATTGTGCCAAAATGACCGTGAATCAACACGGAATAGGCGGGAATGACCATGATATGCATGGAAATGACCGTGATATGCATGGAAATGACCGTGAAGTGTAGCGAATTGACCGTGAAATGCTCGAAATGACCGTGAAGTGAAGGGGTATGACCGTGAAATGCGTCGAAATGACCGTGAATCAACACGGAATATGTGGGAATGACCGTGAAATGCATGGAAATGATCGTGAAGTGAAGCGAATTGACCGTGAAATGCATCGAAATGACCGTGAAGTGAAGGGGTATGACCGTGAAATGCGTCGAAATGACCGTGAATCAACATGGAATATGCGGGAATGACCGTGAAATGCATGGAAATGATCGTGAAGTGAAGCGAATTGACCATGAAATGCATCGAAATGACCGTGAAGTGAAGGGGTATGACCGTGAAATGTGTCGAAATGATCGTGAATCAATACGGAATATGTGGGAATGACCATGAAATGCATGGAAATGATCGTAAAATGAAGCGAATTGACCATGAAATGCGCGAAAATGACCGTGAAGTGAAGAGGTATGATCGTGAAATGCGTCAAAATAACCGTAAATCAACACAGAATATGCGAGAATGACCGTGAATGCATGGAAATGATTGTGAAGTGAAGCGAATTGACTGTGAAATGCGTCGAAATGACCGTGAAGTGAAGGGGTATAACCGTGAAATGCGTCGAAATGACCGTGAATCAACACGGAATATGTGGGAATGACCGTGAAATGCATGGAAATGATCGTGAAGTGAAGCGAATTGACCGGGAAATGCGTCAAAATGACCGTGAAGTGAAGGGGTATGACCGTGAAATGCGTCGAAATGACCGTGAATCAACACGGAATATGTGGGAATGACCGTGAAATGCATGGAAATGATCGTGAAGTGAAGCGAATTGACCATGAAATGCATCGAAATGACCGTGAAGTGAAGGGGTATGACCGTGAAATGCGTCGAAATGACCGTGAATCAACACAGAATATGCGGGATTGACCGTGAAATGCATGGAAATAATCGTGAAGTGAAGTAAATTGACCGTGAAATGCGTCGAAATGACCGTGAATCAACACAGAATATGTGGGAATGACCATGATATGCATGGAAATGATCGTGAAGTGAAGCGAATTGACCTTGAAATGCGTCGAAATGACCGTGAAGTGAAGGGGTATGACCGTGAAATGCGTCGAAATGACCGTGAATCAACACGGAATATGCCGGAATGACCATGAAATGCATGGAAATGATCGTGAAGTGAAGCGAATTGACCGTGAAATGTGTCGAAATGACCGTGAAGTGAAGAGGTATGACCGTGAAATGCGTCGAAATGATAGTGAATCAACACGAAATATGTGGGAATGACCGTGAAATGCCTGGAAATGCTCGTGAAGTGAAGTGAATTGACCAGGAAATGCGTTGAAATGACCGTGAAGTGAAGGGGTATGACCGTGAAATGCGTTGAAATGACTGTGAATCAACACGAAATATGTGGGAATGACCGTGAAATGCCTGGAAATGATCGTTAAATGAAGCGAATTGACCGTGAAATGCGGGAAAATGACCGTGAAATGAAGGGGTATGACCGTGAAATGCGTCGAAATGACCGTGAATCAACACAGAATATGCGGGATTGACCGTGAAATGCATGGAAATGATCGTAAAGTGAAGCGAATTGACTGTGAAATGCACGGAAATGACCGTGAAATGAAGGGATATGACCGTGAAATGCATCGAAATGACTGTGAATCAACACGAAATATGTGAGAATGACCGTAATATGCATGGAAATGATCGTGAAGTGAAGCGAATTGACCGTGAAATGCGTCGAAATGACCGTGAAGTGAAGGGGTATGACCGTGAAATGCGTCGAAATGACCGTGAAACAACACGGAATAGGTGGGAATGACCGTGATATGCATGGAAATGACCGTGAAGTGCAGCGATTTGACCGTGAAATGAATGAAATTGACCGTAAACTTATTGAAATTGTCTGCGAAGTGAATGAAATGGATTTTTGACCATCGACCTGATGGAATCTTGGAAAATAACAAGGTTAGTTGGCTACAATAGCTTCTCCTACCCCAAAATCGTATATGGTACATCAAGTAACTAATTTTGGTTTAGAAGATATTCTTGTTAAATGAATAAAGAAATAAATGAAAAAAAAGATGGAAAAAAAAAAATTTATATGCTTATATATACGTATTTATATTAATATGTATTAAAGAAAATTGTAGGTAGAATAAATTTCTCCGTGTAAAATAAAAATAAAAAATAAAAATTTAATAGACTGGCATAGGCTACAGTTATAGCTACGGTTATAATCCATAGCTAAAGGTTAAATACCTTTTTCGTTTCATCAAAAGACATTCTATTAATCGGAAATTGTAGGATTTTTGAGGAAAACTCATTGGATGGTTCTGGACCATTTTCGATTAATGGAAAGACCTTCGATATGTCGGATTACATTTCAATAGACTTTTGGATTTTTTTAAAAAAATTTTTTTGCTGTTGTGATCCCACCACTTTTTGTGGGTCCTATTATGAGGTATGTGTTATATCCAAACCGTCCATATTTTTGGCGAACTCGTATTAATGCTTGAGACGAAGATCTAGCTATCAAGTGGACCACACTGTTAAAGGCTGTGGAGGATTGAACGTCTACCATTGAATAGATTGGATGGAAAATAAATGTTACGGTGTGCCCTAGGAAAATTTTAACGGTGAAAATCAATTTTCTGCTGTTCTTTGTGGTGTGGTCCAGTTGATCTTTGGATATGATTTTTGTTTTTTCTTTTAGATACTGGTCCGAAATGATCTCGAAGTATGGATGAACGTTGTGGATATAATAAATACATAACTGTGGGGCCATGTAACTTTGATATCTTTTGAACCGTTCGTACAACTCGGAGTTCGAGGAGCGTCAGCGCTCGTCTTCCAGCTTGAAGGAAAAAGCAGGGTCATTTTTGACCTATGGGAAGACGTCCGTACAGCTGGGCCTTAATTTTGTGAGGAAAAATGAGGTGGGCTTCGACTCGCAAATGGGCCATAAATGGGTCGTACAGTCGCAAAGTTCTCCTCTTCGGGAGGGAGTTGTCTGATACTGTGGTAGCGTATCGCGCTGGATACGCAGGCACCCAGAAAGTGTACACGTGGCATACATTTACTCAAAACAGACCGACTAATTTATGAAACTGTCTGTTGTTAAGCTATAGCCCCAAAATCAGATTTTTCCAAACCGCCTTACAACCGACTTCATGTAGATTGTTTGATGAACCCGGACCGGTGCATGCTTTCCACGGAAGCGGATTGTCCGGTGTACCACACACCAGTCATATAGCCGCTGTTGATGCGTGCCGTGCGAGGACGAGCACTGACGCTCCTCGATCTTCTAGTTGTATGAACGGCTCAAAGGAGATCAAAGTTATATGTACCATAGTGATATATTTATTATATCTATATCCTTCGTCAATGTTTTTTGATAGAGAAATTTGCGAGAATACGACCTATTTATGGCCCATTTAGGAGGCTAAGCCCACCTCATTTTCCCTTGCGAGAATACGACCCGGCTGTACGGACGCCTTTCCAAAGGTCGAAAATGCCCCTGCTTTTTCCTCCAAGCGGATTGGCTGGTGCTCGAAGACCAACGTTGACGCTCCTCGAACTCCTACGAACGGTTCAAAAGAGATCAACGTTACATGAGCCCCACAGTTATGTATTTATTATATCCACAACGTTCATCCATATTTTGAGATCATTTCGAAGCATTATACAAAAAAAAAAAAATTCACATCCAGAGAGCAACTGGACCACACCAGAAAGAGCAACAGAAAATTGATTTTCACCGTTGAAACTTTTCTAGGGCCCACCATAACATTTATATTCCATCCAATCTATTCATAAGGTCACAAATACCTGGTTGAAGAGGAAATTTTTTTTTTAAATAATGATCCAAAACTTCTGTAACCACTAAAAGGGTTTAAATGGTAGACGTTCAATTCCCCACTGCCATTTAAAGTGTGGTCCACTTAATAGTTAGATCTGTCTTATTTTCCATCTCAAGCATTAATATGAGTTCGTCAAATAGATGGACGGTTTGGATATAACATAGACCTCATGATGGGACCCAAAAAAAAAAACAAAGATTCGACATTTGAAATAAAAAAATCTGAATTTTGTTTTATTTGATACGGATTTTTAGCTACGGATTATAACCGTAGCTAAATCAACCAAAATCCGTAGCCAAAGAGGCCTATCCAGGGTGGGCGTGCCAAGCTAGCGGCTCTCCCGCGCGGCCGCGCCACTCGCTGACCTATCCGGCGGCGCCGCGCCCGTCTGGCGGGCCACGCCTACTGCGGCTCTATGGCTACTGAATTATAGCCGTAGCCATTGATCGTAGTAGTGCAATTTTTTTTTTTAAGTTTTTTTTTTTTTTTTTTTACATGGAAAATTTTATTCTACCAATAATTTTTCTCTAATACATATTTATATAAATATGTATATATAAGCGTATAATTTTTTTTTTTTTTCCTTTTTTCATTTCTTTCTTTATTCATTTAACAAGAATATCTTCTAAACTAAAATTAGTTACATCATGTACCCTATATGATTTTGGGGTAGGAGAAGCTACTTTAGCCAACCAACCTGGTTATTTTCCAAGATTCCATCAGGTCGATGGTTGAAAATCCATTTCATTCACTTAGTGGTCAATTTCATCCATGACCGTGAAGTGAAGGGGCATGACTATGAAATGCGCCGGAAATGACCGTGAAGTGCATGGAAATGAGCGTGAAGTGAGGTGAATGGACCGTGAAATGCGCGGAAATGACCGTGAAATGAAGGGGCATGACCGTGAAATGTGCCGAAATGACCGTGAATCAATACGGAATCGATGGGAATGACCATGATATGCATGGAAATGACCGTAAAGTGAAGCGATTGGACGACAATAAATGCACGGAAATGACCGTGAAATGAAGGGGCATGACCGTGAAATGCATCGAAATGAGGTTTGAATCAACACGGAATAGGCGGAATGACCGTGATATGCATGGAAATGACCGTGAAGTGAAGCAATTAGACCGCGAAATGTGCGGAAATGACCATGAAGTGAAGGGGCATGACCGTGAAATGCGCCGAAATGACCGTGAATCAACACGGAAGAGGCGTGATAATGATGTGATATGCATGGAAATGACCGTGAAGTGTAGTGATTGGACCGAGAAATGCATGGAAATGACCGTGAAGTGAAGGGGCGTGGCCGTGAAATGCGTCGAAATGACCGTGAATCAACATGGAATAGGCGGGATTAGGATCGGGTTTAGGTTTGGGTTTTCAAGTTTAGGTTTACGTATAGGTTAGGGAGTTGAGATTAGGATTAGGTGTAAGTTTAGGTTTAGGGATTCGAGAATACGTTCAGGTTATAGGTTATAGGTTATAGCTTTAGGTTAAGGTTATAGGTTAAGGTTTAGGTTATAGGTTAAGGTTTAGGTTTAGGTTTAGGTTTAGGCTAAGGTTTAGGTTATAGATTATAGGTTATAGATTTAGGCAATTGAGAATAAGTTAAGGTTTAGGTTTAGGTTATAGGTTACAGGGTATAGGTTTAGGTTATAGGTTATACGTTTAGGTTATAGGTTAAAGGTTTAGGTTTAGGGATTTGAGAATAGGTTTAGGTTAAGGTTATAAGTTTAGGTTAATGTTATAGGTTTAGGTTTAGGTTTAGGTTATAGGTTTAGATTTGAGAATAGGTTTATGTTATAAGTATAGGTTTAGGTTAGGTTGTAAGTTAAGGTTTAGGGAATTGAGTTTCGGTGATATGTTTAGGTTTATAGGTTTAGGTTAAGGTTTAGGTTGTAGTTATAGGTTTTGGGATTTGAGAATAGATTTAGGTTATAAGTATAGGTTTAGGTTTAGGAATTCGGGTTCGGGTTCGAGTTTATGTTCGGATTTAGGTTATAGATTATAGGTTTATGTTAAGGTTTAGGTTTAGGTTATAGATTTTGGGATTTGAGTATAGGTTTAGGTTAGGGTGTAGATTAAGGTTTAGGGAAATGACCGTGAAATGAAGGGGCATGACCGTGAATCAACACGGAATAGGTGGGAATGACCGTGATATGCATGGAAATGATTGTGAAGTGAGGCGATTGGACCGTGAAATATGCGGAGCCAATCGACCGTGAAGGAAGATGCGGGGCCGTGAAATGCATCGAAATCACCGTGAATCGGGACAAATATGCGGGAATGATCGTGATATGCATGGAAATGGGGGTGAAGTGAATCGATTGGACCGTGAAATACATGGAAGTGACCGTGAAGTGAAGACGTGGGACCGTGAAATGCGTCGAAATGACCGTGAATCAACACGAAATATGCGGGAATGATCGTGATAAGCATGAAAATGGGGGTGAAGTGAAGCGATTGACCGCGAAAATGCGCCTTGGAAGTGATCGTGAAGTGAAGACGTGGGGCCGTGAAATGCGTCGAAATGACCGTGAATCAACACTGAAATATGCGGAATGACCGTGATTTGCATGGAAATGGGGGTGAAGTGAAGCAATTGGACCGCAAAATCGCGCGAAGTGACCGTGAAGTGAAGATGCGGGGGCCGTGAAGTGCGTCGAAATGACCGTGAATCAACACGGAATATGCGGGAATGACCGTGATTTGCATGGAAATGGGGGTGAAGTGAAGCAATTGGACCTCGAAATGCACCTGGTGACCGTGAAGTGAAGACGCGGGACCGTGAAGTGCGTCGAAATGACCGTGAATCAACATGGAATATGTGGGAATGATTTGTAATATACATGGAAATGGGGGTGAAGTGAAGAGATTGGGCCAGTAAAATGCGTGGAAGTGACCGTGAAGTGAAGTGAAGACGCGGACCGTGAAGTGCGTCGAAATGACCGTGAATCAACACAGAATATGCGGGAATAACCGTGATATGCATGAAAATGGGGGTGAAGTGAAGCGATTGGACCGTAAAATGCGCGGAAGTGACCGTGAAGTGCGTTGAAATGACCGTGAATCAACACGGAATATGCGGGAATGACCGTGATATGCATGAAAATGGGGTGAAGTGAAGCGATTGGACCGTAAAATGCGCGGAAGTGACCGTGAAGTAAAGACGCGAGACCGTGAAGTGCGTCGAAATGACCGTGAATCAACACGGAATATGCGGGAATGACCGTGATATGCATGGAAATGGGGGTGAAGTGAAGCGATTGGATTGCAAAATACACGAAAATGACTGTGAAGTGAAATGCATAGAAATGACCGTATTTTGGCCGCATGCATTTTGCGGTCCAATCGCTTCACTTCACCCCCATTTCCATGCATATCACGATCATTCTCGCATATTCCGTGTTGATTCACGGTCATTTCGACGCATTTCATGGTCCCACGTCTTCACTTCACAGTCACTTCCGTGCATTTCGCTGTCCAATCGATTCACTTCACCCCCATTTCGATGCATATCACGATCATTCCCACCTATTTCGTTTTGATTCACGGTCATTTCGATGCATTTCACGATCATGACCCTTCACGGTCACTTTCGCGCATTTCGCGATCCAATCGCCTCACTTCACAATCATTTCCCATGCATATCACGGTTATTTTCGCCTATTCCGTGTTGATTCACAGTCATTTCGACGCATTTCACGGTCATGCCCCCTTCACTTCACGGTCATTTCCCTAAACCTTAATCTACACCCTAACCTAAACCTATACTTATAACCTAAACCTATTCTCAAATCCCAAAATCTATAACTAAACCTATAACCTATAACCTAAACCGAAACGTATAACCTAAACCGAAACGTATAACCTAAACCGAAACCTAGCTATAACCTAAACCCGAAGATAAACTTGAACCCAACCCGAATTCCTAAACCTAAACCTATACTTATAACCTAAACCTATTCTCAAATCCCAGGACCTGATGGAATGAAATTGACCTCTAAGTGAATGAAATGAATTTTCGACCATCGACCTAATGGAATCTTAGAAAATAACCAGGTTGGTTGGTTAAAGTAGCTTCTCCTACCCCAAAATCATATAGGGCCTGTTTGGCCGCATAAATTGGATGGGATTGGAAGATAGATCCTAAGATTGGCTAGGCGAGCCAAACAGACACGAGATCCTGATCTCGGGAGATAGCAATCCCGTGGATCTTAAGACAATCCACTGACATCACCATCATTACCTTTAGGGCCTGTTGGTCGAACCAATCCCACGGTATTAGGAGGAATGGGATCGCGAGATCCCGGGATATGCATGATGAGCCAAACAGACCTTGTGAACTTGTCCCGGGATATAAGCAATCCCATGGATCTTAAAACAATCCACTAACATCACCATCATTACCTTAAAATTGATCCCATCCCTTAGTTGGAAGGAGTGGAAGGTAAAATCTCAGGATATGCCTGACGTGCCAAATAGACCCAGTGAACTGGTTCCGGGATATAGCAATCCCATGGATCTTAAACCAATCCACTGACACCACCATCATTACCTTAGGGCCTGTTTGGCCAGGCAGATTGGAAGGGATTTGATGGTATTAGAAGGGATTGGAAGTTAAATCCGGGATTGGCGGTCGTGCAAACAGACCGGGTGGCCGGGCGTGCCAAACGAGCCCTTAAAATCCATCCCATCCTCCCGATCTCATGGGATTCGCCCGGCAAACAGAGGCCTTAAATCCCATCCAATTCACCCTAATCCCTTCAAAAATGTCTCGGGACGTGTTTGGTTCGGGGATTGAAAGGGATTGGAAGGTTTAATCCCTAGGCGAATTGACTGTGAAATGCGTGGAAATGACCATGAAGTGAAGGGACATGACCGTGAAATGCATCGAAATGACCTTGAATCAACACGGAATATGCGGGAATGACCGTGATATATATGGAAATGGGGGTGAAGTGAAGCGATTGGACCAAAATACACCGAAGTGACCGTGAAGTGAAGACGTAGGGACCGCGAAATGCGTCGAAATGACCGTGAATCAACACGGAATATGTGGGAATGACGGTGAAATGCATGGAAATGATCGTGAAATGAAGAGAATTGACCGGGAAATGCGTCGAAATGACTGTGAAGTGAAGGGGTATGATCGTGAAATGCGTCGAAATGACCGTGAAGTGAAGGGGTATGACCGTGAAATGCGTCGAAATGACCGTGAATCAACACGGAATATGTGAGAATGACCATGAAATGCATGGAAATGATCGTGAAATGAAGCAAATTGACCGTGAAATGCGTGAAATGCATGCAAATGACCGTGAAGTGAAGGGAATTGACTGTGAAATGCCTCGAAATGACCGTGAATCAACACGGAAGAGGCGGCAATGACCGTGATATGCATGGAAATGACCGTGAAGTGTAGTAATTGGACCGATAAATGCATGGAAATGACCGTGAAGTGAAGGGGCGTGACGGTGAAATGCGTCGAAATGACCGTGAATCAACACGGAATAAGCGGGATCGGGATCGGGTTTAGGTTTGGGTTTTCAAGTTTAGGTTTACGTATAGGTTAGGGAGTTGAGATTAGGATTAGGTGTAGGTTTAGGTTTAGGGATTTGAGAATATGTTCGGTTTTAGGTTATAGGTTACAGGGTATAGGTTTATGTTTGGGTTTAGGTTATAGGTTATACGTTTAGGTTATAGGTTAAAGGTTTAGGTTTTGGGATTTGAGAATAGGTTCAAGTTAAGGTAATAAGTTTAGGTTAAAGGTTTAAGTTAATGTTATAGGTTTAGGTTTAGGTTTAGGTTATAAGTTTAGATTTGAGAATAGGTTTAGGTTATAAGTATAGGTGGGAATGACCGTGAAGTTTACATGCATTTCACGGTCAATCCCGGTGATTTAGGTTTAGGTTTAGGTTTAGGTTATAAGTTTAGGTTTAGGTTTAGGTTTAGGTTTAGGTTATAAGTTTACATGCATTTCACGGTCAATCCCGGTGATTCCGTTTTGATTCACGGTCATTTCCATGCATTTCACGGTCAATTCTCTTCACTTCATGGTCATTTCCATGCATTTCACGGTCAATGCACTTCACTTCACAGTCATTTTCATGTATTTCACGATCAATCCCGGCGATTCTGTTTTGATTCACGGTCTTTTCCATGCATTTTGCGGTCCAATCGCTTCACTTCACCCCCATTTCCATGCATATCACGGTCATTCCCGCATATTCCATGTTGATTCACGGTCATTTCGACACACTTCACGGTCCCGCGTCTTCACTTCACGGTCACTTCGACGCATTTTACGGTCCAATCTCTTCACTTCACCCCCATTTCCATATATTACACCATTTCCATGTGGGACCGTGAAGTGCGTCGAAATGACCGTGAATCAACACGGAATATGCGGGAATGACCACGATATGCATGAAAATGAGGGTGAAGTGAAGCGATTGGATCGTAAATGCACAATGTAAACCGTGAAGTGAAGATCTGACCGTGAAGTGCGTCGAAATGACCGTGAATCAACACGGAATATGCGGGAATGATCATGATATACATGGAAATAGGGGTGAAGTGAAGCGATTGGACATGAAAATGCACGGAAGTGACCGTGAAATGAAGACGCGGGACCGTGAAATGCGTCGAAATGACCGTGAATCAACACGGAATATACGGAATATCTGCGGATATGCATGCATGAAAATGGGGTGAAGTGAACCGATTGGACCGCAAAATGCGCGAAGTGACCGTGAAGTGAAGATGCGGGACCGTGAAGTCGTCGAAATGACCGTGAATCAACACGAATATGCGGAATGACCGTGATATGCATGGAAATGGGGTGAAGTGAACCAGATTGGACCGCAAAATGCGCGGAAGTGACCGTGAAGTGAAGATGCGGGACCGTGAAGTGTGTCGAAATGACCGTGAATCAACACGGAATATGCGGGAATGACCGTGATATGCATGAAAATGGGGATGAAGTGAAGCGATTGGACCGTAAAATGCGCGTAAGTGGCCAGTGAAGTGAAGTGAAGACGCTGGCCGTGAAGTGCGTCGAAATGATGGTGAATCAACACGGAATATGCGGGAATGACCGTGATATGCATGGAAATGGGGGTGAAGTGAACGATTGGACCGCAAAATGCGCGGAAGTGACCGTGAAGTGAAGATGCGGGACCGTGAAGTGTGTCGAAATGACCGTGAATCAACACGGAATATGCGGGAATGACCGTGATATGCATGGAAATGGGGGTGAAGTGAAGCGATTGGACCGCAAAATATGCGGAAGTGACAGTGAAGTGAAGACGCGGGACTGTGAAGTGCGTCGAAATGACCGTGAATCAACATGGAATATGCGGGAATGATCGTGATATGCATGGAAATGGGGGTGAAGTGAAGCGATTGGACCGCAAAATCGCGGAAGTGGTCGCGTGAAGTGAAGACGCTGGGCCGTGAAGTGCGTCGAAATGATGTGAATCAACACGGAATATGCGGGAATGACCGTGATATGCATGGAAATGGGGGTGAAGTGAAGCGATTGGACCGCAAAATATCGCCGTGTGACCGTGAAGTGAAGAGCGGGACCGTGAAGTGCGTCGAAATGACCGTGAATCAACACGGAATATGCGGAATGACTGTGATATGCATGGAAATGGGGGTGAAGTGAAGCGATTGGACCGCAAAATACGCGGAAGTGACCGTGAAGTGAAGACGCGGGACCGTGAAGTGCGTCGAAATGACCGTGAATCAATACGGAATATGCGGGAATGACCGTGATATGCATGGAAATGGAGGTGAAGTGAAGCGATTGGACCACAAAATGCACGGAAGTGACCATGAAGTGAAGACGCGGGACTGTGAAATGCGTTGAAATGACCGTGAATCAACACGGAATATGCGGGAATGATCATGATATGCATGGAAATGAGGGTGAAGTGAAGCGATTGGACCGCGAAATGCATGCGGCCAATATACGGTCATTTCTGTGCATTTCACTTCACAGTCACTTTCGTGTATTTTGCAATCCAATTGCTTCACTTCACCCCCATTTCCATGCATACCACGGTCATTCCCGCATATTCTGTGTTGATTCACGGTCATTTCGACGCACTTCACGGTCCCGCGTCTTCACTTCTGGTCACTTCACGTATTTACGGCCCAATCGCTTCACTTCACCCCATTTCCATGCATATCACTTGGCTATTCCCGCATATTCCGTATTGATTCACGGTCATTTCGACGCACTTCACGGCCCCGCGTCTTCACTTCACTCACTTCACTGCGCATTTTACTTGGTCCAATCGCTTCACTTCACCTCATTTTTATGCATATCACGGTTATTCCGCATATTCCGTGTTGATTCACGATCATTTCGACGCACTTCACGGTCCCGCGTCTTCACTTCACGGCCACTTCCACGTATTTTACGGTCCAATCGCTTCACTTCACCCTCATTTCCATGCATATCACGGTCATTCCCGCATATTTCGTGTTGATTCACAGTCATTTCGATGCACTTCATGGTCCCGCATCTTCACTTCACGGTCACTTTCGCGTATTTTGCGGTCCAATCGGTTCACTTCACCCCCATTTTCATGCATATCATGGTCATTCCCGCATATTCCGTGTTGATTCACGGTCATTTCGACGCACTTCACGGCCCCGTCTTCACTTCACTTCACTTCGCGTATTTTGCGGTCCAATCGCTTCACTTCACCCCCATTTCCATGCATATCACGATCATTCCCGATATTCCGTGTTGATTCACAATCGGACGCGCTTCACGGTCCCGCTTCACTTCACGGTCACTTCCACGCGTTTTACTTGTCCAATCGCTTCACTTCACCCCCATTTCCATGCATATCACGGTCATTCCCGCATATTCCGTGTTGATTCACTGGTTATTTCGACGCACTTCACGGTCCCGCATTTTCACTTCACTTCGGTCACTTCCAAGCATTTTGCGGTCCAATCGTTCACTTCACCCCCATTTTCATGCATATCACATCATTCCCGTATATTCCGTGTTGATTCACTTCACGGTCATTTCGACGCATTTCACGGTCCCGTCTTCATTTCACGGTCACTTCCGTGCATTTCGCGGTCCAATCGCTTCACTTCACCCCTATTTCCATGTATATCATGATCATTCCCGCATATTCCGTGTTGATTCACGGTCATTTCGACGCACTTCACGGTCCCGCATCTTCACTTCACGGTTACTTCTGTGCATTTTACGATCCAATCGCTTCACTTCACCCTCATTTTCTTGCATATCATGGTCATTCCCGCATATTCCGTGTTGATTCAGGGTCATTTCGACGCACTTCACGGTCCCACATCTTCACTTCATGGTCACTTCCGCGCATTTTACGGTCCAATCGCCTCACTTCACAATCATTTTCATTCATATCACGGTATTCCCGCATATTCCGTGTTGATTCACGGTCATTTCGACGCATTTCACGGTCCGCGTCTTCACTTCACGGTCACTTCCGTGCATTTCGTGGTCCAATCGCTTCACTTCACCCTATTCCATGTATATCACGGTCATTCCCGCATATTCCGTGTTGATTCACTGGTCATTTCGACGCATTTTGAGGTCCCGTCTTCACTTTACTGTCACTTCCGTGCATTTCGCGGTCCAATCGCTTCACTTCACCCCATTTCCATGCATATCACGATCATTCCCGCTATTCCGTGTTGATTCACGGTCATTTCGACGCATTTCTCGGTGACACGTCTTCACTTCAAGGTCGGGCCTCGTGCATTTCGCAATCCATTCGCTTTACTTCACCCCCATTTCCATGCATTTCACAAATCATTCCCGCCTATTCCGTGTTGATTCATTGTCATTTCGCATATTTCACAACATGTCCCTTCACTTCACGGTCATTTTGCACATTTCATCGTCTAATTACCTCACTTCGCGGTCATTTTCATGCATACCATCATTGTCATTCCCGCAGTATTCCGTGTTGATTCACGGTCATTTCAACGATTTTACTGGTCATGCCCTTCACTTCACGGTCCAATCGCCTCACTTCATGCTCATTTCTATTTATATCACGGTTATTCCCTTATTCTGTGTTGATTCACAGTCATTTTGGCGCATTTCACGGTCATGTCCCTTTACTTCACGGTCATTTCCACGCATTTCATGGTCCAATCGCTGCACTTCACGGTCATTTCCATGCATATCACGGTCATTCCTGCTTATTCTGTGTTGATTCACGGTCATTTCGACGCATTTCACGGTCACGCCTCTTCACTTGACGGTCATTTCTACGCATTTCAAGGTCCAATCGCCTCACTTCGCAGTCATTTCCATGCATCCTACGGTCATTCCCGCCTATTCCGTGTTGATTCATGGTCATTTCGGCGCATTTCACGGTCATTTCCGCGCATTTCAAGGTCCAATCGCTCACTTCGCGGTCATTTCCATGCATACCACAACGCCTATTCCCTGTTGATTCACGGTCATTTCGGCGTATTTCACTGTCATTCCCCTTCACTTCACGGTCATTTCCATGCATTTCACAGTCCAATCGCTTCACTTCACAGTCATTTCCGCGCATTTCACGGTCATGTCCCTTCACTTCACGGTCATGCCCCTTCACTTCACAGTCATGCCCCTCACTTCACGATCATTTTCGGCGATTCCGTTTTATTTCACGGTCATTTCCATGCACTTTACAGTAATTTTCATGCATTTCACGGTCATTAACCTGATGGAATCTTGGAAAATAACTAGGTTGGTTGGCTAAAGTAGCTTCTCCTACCCCAAAATCATATAGGGTTCATCGAGTAACTAATTTTGGTTTAGAAGATATACTTTTTAAATGAATAAAGAAATAAATGAAAAAAAAAGAGGAAAATTTTTTTTATATGCTTATATATGCATATTTATATAAATATGTATTTGAGAAAATTGTAGGTAAAATAAAGTTCTCCATGTAAAAAATAAAAATAAAAATAAAAAAAATAAAAAAAAATTTGCATAGCCATCTATGGCTACGGTTATAATCCGTAGCCATAGGGGCCTCCAAATGGGTGTGGCCACGCCGGATCGGCGTGGCCCCGCCAGATGCTCAAATTAAGTGGCGCGGGCGCGGCTAGTTCTACGCGCCCACCCCGGTAGTCATCTATGGCTACGGATTTTGTAGCTATGGCTACTATTATAATCCGTAGCCAAATCTCCCAATGTAAAAAAAAAAAAATATATAAAAATTTAGTTTTTTTTTTTTATTTTTGTTTTTATTTTTTGGGTCCCATCATGAGGTCTATGTTATATCCAAACCGTCCATCTATTTGACGAGCTCATATTAAGGTTTGAGACGGAAAATAAGACAGATCTAACAATCAAGTGGACCACACTGTGAAAGGCGAGGGGGAATTGAACGTCTACCATTGAAACCCTTTTAGGGGTCACAGAGGTTTTGGATCATTATGAAATTTTTTTTCCTCTTCATCCAGGTCTTTGTGACCCTATGAATAGATTGGATGGAAAATAAATGTTATGGTGGGCCCTTAAAAAGTTTTAACGGTGAAAATCACTTTTCTCGCTCCTCTTTGTGGTGTGGTCCAGTTGATCCTTGGATATGATTTTCTTTTTTTAGATAATGGTCCGAAATGATCTCGAAATATGGATGAACGTTGTGGATATAATAAATACATAACTGTGGGGCCCATGTAACGTTGATCACTTTTGAACCGTTCGTACAACTCGGAGTTCGAGGAGCGTCAGCGCTCGTCTTCCCGCTTGAAGGAAAAGGCGTGGGCATTTTCGACCTTTGGCAAGGCGCCCGTCAGATACCGGGTCGTATTCTCGCAAAGGAAAATGAGGTGGGCTTACTCTCCTAAATGGGCCATAAATGGGTCGTATTCTCGCAAATTTCTCTTTTTGAAATCATTTTAAAGCATTATCCAAAAAACAATTATATCCAAAAAATGATTTGGACCACACCACAAATAATGAATTATGTCTAAAGATCATTTGAACCATACCACTAATAACAATAGAGATAATGATTTTCACTGTTAAATAATTTATACTGCCCATCATAACATTTATTTTGCATCCAATCTGCTTATAAGGTCACAACGATCGAAATGAAGAAGAAGAACAAATTTCATATTGATCCAAAACTTCTGCAACCCAAAAAGGGCTTCAATGGTAGATGTTCAATCCCCCACTACTTTTCGCAGTGTAGTCTACTTGATAGATAGATCTGTCTTATTTTTCGTGCCTAGCCTTAAGACGAGCTCGTTAAATGGATGGATAATTTGGATATAATACATACCTCATGATCAGACCCACAAAACTTGCTAACGTCAATACAACGGCTATATGGTGTTAGCTACACTAGTCAATCCACTTTCAAAATGATTATTACGTCAAAGGCCAACACGCGTTTTACTAATAGGCTTTTTAGACAACCCATTTATGATTCCAGTCGAGAAGACCAGGAAAAAGGAAGGATCAAGTCCCATGATTCAAAATCTTTTCTTTATTCCAGATAATGTTTCATTTATTATGGATTTCTTCTGATCTGTATTTCTCATTTATTTCTATTACGGTCGAGAGTGGCTTTCCCTTTTAGGGAAAGATTGGTTTCTCTCTTCTATGCGCCTTCCATTTTCCACATTTAACCATCTAATCAATGCCTACATTTTTACGGAAGCGGATTGGCTAGTGTACCACACACACCAACTATATATCTGCTGAATTAGCGTCAGCGAGTTTTGTGGGTTTGATCATGAGATATGTGTTATATCCAAACCGTCCATACATTTGGTGAGCTTGAGATGAAAAATAAGACAAATCTAACTATAAAGTGGACCACACTACAAAAGGCAATGCAGGATTGAACGTCTACCATTGAAACCCTTTTTAGGGTCACAAAAGTTTTAGATCAATATGAAATTTGTTTTTCCTTTTCATTAAGGCCTTTATGACCTAATGAACAGATTGGATGGAAAATAAATGTTATGGTGGGCCCTACGAATTGTTTAATGGTGAAAATCATTCTCCACTGCTATTTGTGGTGTGGTGCAAATGATCTTTGCATATGAGAGCCAGTTCTGGTCTTCGCACGACACATACTTACAACAGCTATATAATTGGTGTTTGGTACACTAGCCACTCCACTTCCCATTTTTACATGATCATTTGATCTTTTTTTTTTTCTTCTTCATGACACATCTATACTGGAGCCACAATCTGAATAGTTTACTTCTAATTATTTTATGCCACGTATGTAGTTTTTTTTAATTATTTTATGCGACTTATGTAATTATAAATAATTTCCAGGTGCAAACGTGTCCTATAGACAGTCAACATGCAAAAGATGTGCCCTGAGCATATGCTTGGAATAATTTAAAAAGACAACTCACTTTTAAACCTTTTTCAAAAAGAAGCTCATCTTTTCACATTGGTAATCTCGCTTCAATCCATCTTTTATGACCATTTTCTGGTGTAAGATGCTCTCTTCTTTTCATCTCTCCTGGGCAAACTGGGTGTGTCAATGGGCCGAGCTCGGGCCTAAAAACTCAGAATTTTCAATAGAATCAACATAGTTAAAAATCCGGGCCAAGACTAGCCCCAGCCTGGCCATTGACAGCCCTACGCAAAACCCTCCCACCTTTCATCTCGTCTCAAATGCTTTGAGCATGGTGCAAATGAGATTCATTAGGTGATCCACGATGAATGATTAAGAAATGATTGCAGATTACCTGAAGAAATCCCTAGTTACATGACTCTTTGGGGCTCACCATGATGTATGTCTTACTGTTGGAGTATAATGTTCTGCAAGGAGTCACCTGATTACTAGTCTAGATACTTCATACGATCCATGCAACTCCAACATGTGTAGCCCATGTTGAATTGTCGGGAATACCTTTATGTATATTGTATATGCATGATGTTCATTGGTGTTGGCAGCTCGGACATGGGCCCAAGCATGAAGTACATACAAATCTGTTGTGGACCACATCATAGGAAACAATGGTGATTGAACAAACACCATTAAAAACTTCCTAGGGCCCACCATAATGTTTATTTGCTATCCAACCTATTAATAAGGCCACAGACTTGGTAAAAAATGTGGCTCACAAGAAGTTTTTAATGGCCAATCACCATTATTTCACGTGATGTGGTCCACCTTAGACTTGAATTTGCTTCACTTATGAGCTCATGCCCTAAAATAATTAGCAAAACAGAATATACAATGCATACATTAAGGCGGGGCCCATAATCAGGGCCACAATGTGTTGGGCAAGGTCGGGTGGCACCTAATCCTATTTATGTTGTGGTGAACCGACATTTAAACCTTTCTATGTTGTGGTGATCAAATCTACCCAGACTATCAGGTGTAAATAATACTTGACATGGTCGCAGTGAATTTTCAAAATCTACGCTAGAACGACCCAACAAAGCATTGCGAGTGGAAACAAAATGCACCGAAGGGGTACCTAGGGTCATCTGGAACCAACTGATGGTCCGAATTGGCTAAACGTGATCCACAGGAATCAAATTCATGTTGGCTACATGGTAGTGATTCAGACTGAGAGATGAGGGCTGCTGCTAATTGAGGTGGAAAAATCACCTCAAAATTCATGAAATACAACAGACAAGAATCCAATTCCCAATGGCTTTTAAATGACCACTTATCAGCTGTGTTGGCTTATATCACCCGAACATCTTGAAATTCTGCATATATGCCATGTTAGTACCCGATGTGAATTCGATTATTACCAATCATGCATGTCTATAAATATCAAGTCAACCTTCCTCATTTGCAACAATCATGGTTAAAGAGAGGCATCCATAACTTCAAGGAGGAAGATTTTGAGAGGTTCCAGAGGGTCTCAAAGGTTTGGGTTGATCAAACTATCATTATAGATTAGACGGCAATAGATCATTGCTTGTTCTGCTATAGTTGGAATCCAATAAATTGTGGACCCAATGTTGTACAAATGCAATGTATCATTCCTAATAAAGATTGACATTGTATTATTTCTATCAGTCATAATTCTAGACCTCGACGTAGTAAACTTGAGTCAATGAGATTTCAAGCCAAGTGCACGTGAAAATTGGTTGCAGGCGTTACTTAGCTCCAACCCTTGTGAATAGACTAAATCAACTCAATGACTATATTGCCTTGACACTGTGAACTATGCTAACAATAACAAATTTAAACACACGAATTAGAGCCAGAACAAAAACTCTAACTGTTATGGGTTTCACGATATAAAATTTCAAATAATCTGATTTCAGTTACTTATATCTCCTACAATGCTCGATCCATGAATCGCGGAATTTCAAAGAAAAATATGTGAGAAAATGAGTTAATGATAATCAGAAATCAATTTCAACACAAAGAACTTAACTGAATAAGGATAAATGTAACTTCCAAACAGGAATCCCTAATCTCATTCAACTAGAAAAAAAGATATAAAAAAAATCTCCAATCCATGAAAATCCAAACAGAAATCAAGCCTACAAAGTCGAATTTACCTGAACATGTTAGCGAATGATCTACTCCATCCATGCTCATTGAACGGAGGAACGATCTACTCTATCCATGCGTCGCCAATAGAGGAATGATCGTCAGACACCACCACCCGATCCACGTTGCCAAGCACCAATGTTGGCATGAGCATCAACACAACCTTCACCCACTCTGAAGTGATGAAATTAAAGAAAACTGACGATCGGGGTCCAATCTCGCCATCCTCGGGCAAGAACAAAGAATCAATTGGGATAATTTGAGTATAGGTTCGAGAAACTTTAGGAGAAGATGAAACAAGTGAAGCTTAGAGATATGACTAATGTCCTAGAGGGGGGTAGGGGGTAAATAAGACTTTTAAAATTTAATAATTTAACCAACGATCACTCACTTCTTATAACTCAAACTAAGCAATAAAAACAAGACAGGACGTATATATCAAATCGGCTCAAGACTAAAATAGAACAATAATAAAACATTATGTGTGCATTCTATCAAAAATGTTTACTACAATAAGGATAGGCATCCACGATCATTCACCAAATTATTAATAAGCAAAAAATCATTCAACCCATTGCACAATATGTATAATAGTTCGGCTATGTGCCTACTCCACTCCCAACTTTCTCACTCTCTCCTAGAATGTACCAGACTTCACTATCAAAATGGTTTTAAATCACATTCACCATGAACCTTTACAACCTACACAAGCTCTATAAGTTTTACATCCGTCGATGGCCCACAAAAGGTCTTAGAGAGTTTAGATCTCAAACTCAATCAAGATGTCCTACGCAAGAATGACAAACACATTTTTCCATTAGAGGCCTACACAAGGACTTGGAGAGTTTGGTTGATCAAACTTTAAAACCTAATCCTACATAAGAATTGGTTTCCAAACAAAATTGACTAAAAAAATAACTTTCTTACTTAAAGTAGATGAGCCCCCTTGAACGCAACTTGTTGAAGAGCCTCCTCAATCAGAAAACCATCTTCTTTAGCTCTCTTGAACCACAACCTTAGAGTAGATGTCCCTTCTCTAGTGCCGAGGTACGAAAGAAGGCTAGGTAAATCTTAACTAAAGATGAGGGATCTTTAAGGGTAATGTTAGGATTCCCAATGATTAGTATTTAAGATTTAAGGCCCTTTAACACAAAGGATTTGCCATTAAAGATGAGTTCTAGGCCATTAATGAATATTGGAGTTCATATTTCAATCTGAGCTTTGAATGCTCAATCAATGTACTTGAACATAAGGATTAAATGATGAACTCCATGATGAAAAGAGCTTGAGAGGAGAAATTTTTCCTAGGGAATCACACTCTCACAAAGCTCTATCAATTTCTCACCTAAGGATTTTAATGCCTAAGAATTGAATTTATTAAATGATAGAGACGAGTGGAAATAGTAAAAAAATGGCTAGTTGTAGTTTAAACTGAATTAGCCTTCAGTCACACCGAATTAGGCATAGAAATCTTTTTGGGCTACTGGACTGTTTTTAGCACCTTAGGAGCACTGAAGGTGTCCTTTGGTCGGATCAAATTTACATTCAGCTATAGACGAATTTAATCAGTTGCTTTCTGTCCTATTTTCATGAAGTTTGGAGGAACCGAGCATTACCTAACACCTTCAGTCACATGGAATATGTTATTCAGTTGCAGTCAAATTAAGCCAGTTTGCTTGGTATCTTGTTATGGCTTATTTCGGTGGAACCACGCATCACCATTGGTGGGACGAAAGGTTTATTTTAGTTGGACCGAATTTATCATTCGATACTAGATGAATTAATGAGCCTGCTTGCTGTCTTGTTGATAAGATCTAAATATTGCATATTTATCCTTTCAAGTGCACTAATTTATGTGCATTCGAAGTACTTAATTGATTAATTAACATCTGTTTTATATATGTGAGGTAATTTGGGAAACAAAGATGAAATCATGCCTAAGAAGAATGATTAAAACTCAAAAGATTAATCAAAAGAAGATTTGAAGATTTGGAAGTCATTAATAAAGAATTTGCATGCCAAAGATCTAAGAAAACCAAGTATAAAAGGTGGAGGAAAGACTAAAAATTACGCAGTGTAAATAACAGAATAAATAGACTATTCAGTGCCACCTAAGGTTGGTTCGATCCGACTAAAAGTGCACAAAACATTTCAACAACAAATGATAATTTTTTAAGATAATTTAGCTCAACTTTAGGAGCGACCGAAGTTAGTTTTGGTACCACCAAATGAGAGGGGTTCGATGCGACCTAAGGGAGACAGAAACTTTACATACAAATCGAAGAAATTCGGCAACAATCGAGAGTAAATTCAGTGCGACCAAAGACTTAATTCATTGTGGTTGAAGGTCCCGGTTGGCTATAACTGAAGCATAATCAAAGTGCATAAATTGGAGTCATTTCTAAGTTGGTACAAACTTTTTCTATTTTAGGAGGTATTTTAAGCTTTCCTAGGTACGAATTAGGGTAAAAGGTGTAGAGTAAGGAGTTGTGGAGCCTCTAAGGAGTCCTCATTCTTCTCCAATCCTTCAGTTCTATTTATTTTTTATGTTTTTCTTTTTATTTTTAGTTCAATCATGTCTTTGATTGGCTAATCTCTTAGTTAAGGCTAATGGATAAATCTTTTGATGGATATTTGATGTTTTTTTTTTTTTTTTTTTTTTTTTTTTTTTTTAATGAAAGTTAAGGTTTTTATGTTGAATTATGATTGGATGTGATTGAATTCCTAAATTGGGGAAGGAATCAATATGTAAAGATGTTTAATCTATTGTCACCTCCGGGTAAATTAGATGTTTTCAATTCCCTGAGATGTGATTCCTAGATCTTCATGAGAGATCAAGCCTATCTTGATTATAAGCTTTGTTAGACATTTTTTTATGGCTATTAATATATTATATTCTGACTAGAGCGGATTAAAATCTAATTCTAGTTGAGTTATGAACTTGATAAGATGAATTGAATTCAAATTTTATTGACTGAGGATTCCAAGATCCTTAATTCTTTTTATCATTATTTTTATAACTTTATTCCTCTATCAATTGATTTCTTCCCACCTTGAGCAAGAACAAGAGAGTATGCTTATTTCTACTCTCATTGAGAATAAAGGAGCCCTTGGATGGTTGGTTGCGGATCTCAAAGGAATTGATCCTTTGATTTGTACTCACCGCATTCATCTTGAAGATAATGTGAAAACCTCCCTACAACCATAACGTTGATTAAATCCAAATATGAAAGAGGTGGTTAAAGGAAAAGTTTTTAAGTTGTTAGATGTGGGTATCATTTACCGTATATCTAATAGTCAATAGGTGAGTCTAACTCAGGTGGTTCGTAAGAAATCTCGAATCACCATCGTAGCCAATGCTAACAATGAACTCGTGCCAACTAGAGTCATTACTGGTTGGAGAATGTACAATGACTATAGAAAATTGAATACCATCACAAGGAAGGACTACTTTACTTTTCCCTTCATTAATCAAAATTTAGAAAGGCTAGCTGGTCATTCTTACTACTGCTTCCTTAACGGGTATTCGAACTGCAATCAAATAGAGATAGCCCTTAAAGATCAAGAGAAGACAACATTCACATGTCCCTATGACACCTTTGCTTATCGAAGGATGTCATTCGAACTATGTAATTCCCCCGCCACCTTTCAGCGATGCATGTTGAGTATATTTTCTAACATGGTGGGGCAATATTTAGAGGTTTTCATGAACGACTTCTCTATTTTTTATCCATATTTTAACGAGTGTCTGAAAAATTTGAAAAATGTGCTGAAGCGATGTGAGGAAAAAATTTTGGTTCTGAATTAGGAGAAGTGTTATTTCATGGTTTCCAAGGGAATTGTTCTTATATATAATTTCGTCCAAGGAAATTGAGGTAGACAAGGCTAAAATTGATCTTATCTTTAACTTATCTCCACACAAGAGCATATGTTACGTGCGATCATTCTTAGGACATGCAGGATTTTACAGATGATTCATAAAGGACTTTAATTACCTCTCTCGTCCTTTATGTAATCTACTTCAAATGGATGCACCATACGAGTGGACTGAGCAATGCCAAGAAGCTTTCACTAAGCTGAAGGGCATGTTGACTACCGCACCTATCATGCAGCCACTCGATTTCCCTTTTGAGATTATGTGCGATACATCTAACTATGCTATTGGGGTGGTGTTATGCCAGAGAAAAGAAAAGAAGCCCTACGTTATTCACTATACAAGTAGAACCCTAAATTTCATACAAGTGAACTACTCTACTACGGAGAAGGAACTCTTAGCCGTAGTGGTCGCTTTGGATAAATTTAGGTCCTACCTGATCGGATCTAAGATCATCATCTACATAGATCATGCGGCACTAAAGTATCTTCTTTCTAAGACGGATGTCAAGTCTCGCCTGATAAAATGGATCCTTCTACTCCAGGAATTTGTTTAGAAATAAGAGATAAAAGGGGAATAGAGAACGTAGTGGCTCACCATCTTTCGAGACTTGATCTCCCCGATTCCCTTTAGACGACACCTATAAATGACATGCTCCCTGAAGAACAACTATTTAAACTCTCCCAATTACCTTAGTTTTCTAACATTGCGAATTATATTCATGCCAACATATTGGATTGCGCGAGTAAGAAAAAATTCTTCGCCAAGGTACGTAAGTTTTTCTAGAATGATCCTTATTTGTTTAAATATTTCCTAGACCAAATTCTAAGGAGATGTGTGCCAGATAGTAAACACTAGAGTGTCATCTCCTTTTATGATTCTCAGGCTTGCGGTGTTCACTTTTCTGTTAAAAAGACCGTCCAAAATTTTGCGGTGCGGCTTTTACTGGCCCACTATGTTCAAAAATACTTATGAGTTTTGCAAAGCTTGTGAGCATTATCAGAAATTGGGAGAATCGTCCCGTCGAAATATGATGTAATTAAATCTAATTCTTATCGTTGAAGCATTTGATTGCTGATGCATTGATTTCATGGGGTCATTCCCTAATCCTTCAGAAATATTTACATATTGTTGGCAATAGACTATGTCACTAAGTGAGTTGAAGCGATCCCGTGCCAGAATAATGATCATAAAATGGTCATTCGATTCTTAAAAGAAAATATCATTTTTCGGTTTAGAACGCCTCGAGCTATCATTAGTGATGGAGGTTCACACTTTTGTAATAAGCTATTTGCGAACTTAATGAAGAAATATGACATCTCTCATAAAGTGAGCACTTCATACCACTTATAGACAAGCGGGCAAGCTAAACTTTTCAATAGGAAAATTAATCAAATTCTGAAAAAACGGTTAATCCTGACCATAAGGATTGGTCAATCCACTTGACCGATCCTTTATAGGCTTACCGTACAGCTTATAAGAACCCCATTGGAATGTCACCCTTTAGACTTATCTATGGGAAAACTTTCCACTTGCCACTTGCCTTTGGAGTTGGAGCATAGAGCCTAATGGGCTATAAAAAATCTAAACTTTAATTAGGACAACGCTGGCTCGTTATGCAAGCTTCAACTAAATGAATTTGAGGAAATCCAGAACGACACATATGAGAACTCGAGAATTTACAAGGACTGGATGAAGGTATTCCATGATAGGAACATCCTTTGGAAATCATTCACACCTGATCAAAAAGTTTTTCTGTACAATTTTCGATTACATCTTTTTTCGAGAAAACTCCGATCTCGTTGGACCGACCTTTCACTGTTACGGACGTTTATCCTCATGAGGCCATCGAGATAAAGAATATGATGAATGATAATGTTTTTAACGTGAATGGACATCGTCTCAAGCCATTTATTGAGAAGTTTGATTCAGAGGATATGTCCATGCCTCTGATTGATCTTATGTATAAGGATTGACCTCTTAGTTTGATGGAGGTGTAGTTAGGTTTATTGCCTTCATAGGATTTAAGATTAAGATAGTTTGCTTTCAGTTTGTTTAGTCTTCGTGATAACCCATTTAATCTTGACGACTTTAGAAAAGCTTCAATTCTCCTTTAGGCACTACATTTCCATCACCTCTCCTTTCTTTTCGTTGTCTCATGTGCATTGCATGCTTACATCTTTTATATTGAGGATTATGTATATTTTAAATTGGGGGCTGTGGATTAGGTAAACTAATCAGTGTTTTCTTAATCATTGAATATAAATTTTGAAAAAATTCAATTTCTTAAAATCAAAAATATATTTGGAAAGTGATAGGTTGTGTAATTAAGAATGCTTTGAGTATAATGATAAGAAAGAGATTGAACTTTGAATTGTTGGAGTTTGATCAATCAAGTAGCATATCACTTAAGTTCTCTCATCTAATCGACTAAGAGAAAGTTTGAATATCATGTTAATCTAAGTCACAAGACACTTTCAATTTGTTTTCTGTGAATGATGCTAGAATTTCTGATTGTTATTATGTGTATCATTGATAGATGTTGAGAATTGAGTCTGAAGAATTTTATCCACCTTAAAATAATAATAATAATAATAAAAGATGAAAAGAACCAGTTAAAAAATAGTGAGATCGACTAAAAGGTCATATATGATGAAAATAATAGAAAGCCTAAAAAGACTAGAAAAGAATGAAAATTCCAAAAAGAATGACTAAATAAAAAGGACCGTCGATATAAAATTAAAAACTGAAAAAAGAAGAAAAATGGGATAAATTCGAAATCAATACTTGATTATTCAATCAATCGTGAGGTGACGAGCATAGCTAACATTACGAAATGATAGTGTTTTTATGGAAAGTAAGTTGGAAATCACTGAGCACATTGGAAAAACTTGATATATGAACTTATGCTCTTAAGTGATTGATGAAGAACCTATTTAATTGATAGCTCGCTTGATTCGGCTCTAGGTTTTCAAATTTTCACTCTCACCTCTATGGATTATACTCATTCATACTTATTTATACAAAAGATTATTTTCTGGAAGAGGTTTGAACATTGAGAATTGAAGATTATGGCACACATGTTTTGCTCGGGACTAGCAAAATGCTAGTTGGGGGTGTGTTGAGTGCCAAATATTGTATATTTTCTCATATTTATATCTTAGTTTTATGAACATAATAATGCTTAATGGGTATATTTTATACATGTCTGTATTGCAAGGTGAATATGAGATCTTGGATTGAAAAGAATGTTAAAAGCATGAATTTGATGCTCAAGAATTACCAAGGCAAGGGATGGATCTTAGGAGACTAAGATTAAAGAATTCGAAATCAATACTTGATTATTCAATCAATCGTGAGGTGACGAGCATAGCTAACATTACGAAATGATAGTGTTTTTATGGAAAGTAAGTTGGAAATCACTGAGCACATTGGAAAAACTTGATATATGAACTTATGCTCTTAAGTGATTGATGAAGAACCTATTTAATTGATAGCTCGCTTGATTCGGCTCTAGGTTTTCAAATTTTCACTCTCACCTCTATGGATTATACTCATTCATACTTATTTATACAAAAGATTATTTTCTGGAAGAGGTTTGAACATTGAGAATTGAAGATTATGGCACACATGTTTTGCTCGGGACTAGCAAAATGCTAGTTGGGGGTGTGTTGAGTGCCAAATATTGTATATTTTCTCATATTTATATCTTAGTTTTATGAACATAATAATGCTTAATGGGTATATTTTATACATGTCTGTATTGCAAGGTGAATATGAGATCTTGGATTGAAAAGAATGTTAAAAGCATGAATTTGATGCTCAAAAATTACCAAGGCAAGGGATGGATCTTAGGAGACTAAGATTAAAGAATTAACATGCCAAAGATCAAAGGAAACTAAGTGAGAAATGAAGAAAAGGAATCCTGAAAATTGTCCTGAAAAAAATACATTCTGAAAGCTTTGGCCAGAAAAACATTGTTTTGAAAAATTGCCAGAATACACTTCGATTCTATCGAAGATACTTCGATAGTATCAAAGGTGCAATCGAAGACTATTCAATTCAATCGAGAATTTCAGGATTTTTCAAGCCAAAGTTGGATTAAACTTCGATTCAATCGAAGACACTTCAATAAAATCGAAGGTGCACTCGAAGCCAGTTCGATTAATCGAGAATTTTAGGATTTTTTAAGCCAAACTCGCTGGATAGTTTTGGACCAAACTTCGATTCAATCGAAGACCCTTCAATAGAATTGAAGTTTTAGGTAGATTTTATATGGACTACGTAAATTTGAAGTTGTTTGCGAATTTTTCCAACTCGGTGCGAAAGTTGGAGTTCCTCAACTATAAATAGGAGTTTCTAAGATGCTCCAAAGCATCTTCTAGAGTTTGGAAAAGAAAAGGAAGCCTAGGTGGAGCGCTAACGACGTTCTTCTACTTCGATTTCTTCATGGGTTCTGGTAGATTTTTCTGTTTTTCTTATATTTTTAAGTTAGCTATAACTAGTTAATCTTTTAGCTAGGGCTAAGAGGTGAAGCTTGTAGCGTGTTGGGTTGTTTATCTTGCTTTGATTATTATTTATATTGAACTTCATTTATTTCTAATTTAAATTTAAGGAATATTTTCAGTTTTCTACGATTTATTGTGATTTAAATTACAATAGATGCTATAATAGCTTTGGATATCTTCTTTTCCTATTTTGAGATTATGAGATTGGTAAATCCTATTGTTCACCATCATCTCTTGGGCATGATAGGATGATGGAATCCCTTCTAATCATCACAATTCTCCTCCATTGAGAATTAGGTCAATGAAAAGTTCAGATTGTGCTTCAATTGGATAAGATAGGACTCCAATTCCAATTGTGTTTATTGAATCAACCAAGATAGCATCTTGAGAGCTATAAGTGGACCCTTGGCGCTTTAGTTCCCTTTTGATATTTGATAAATCCTTCACAATTACTCTCTTTTATTCAAATTTTAGATTTAGATCTTCTTCTAATTCTAGTTTTAGTTCTTTTCATAATACATACAAGTTTAGTCCCTGTGAATTCGACCTTGGTTTTACTGAGCTATTACTACATTGCGACCCTACACTTGGGGTTGCGAACATTTAGTGCAACCGAACATGCCTGAATTTCGATCCTTTCACCCATTCTATATTTACACTTTGGAAGATAGGTTCATAAGGTATTCCTATAGGATTTTAAGGCATCTTTACTTTGAGCTTTTAGGTCAAGAAATGACTAATGGTATTTGGTTTCTGAGGTATTGTTCCATGGTGCAGCAATCTTACTTTTCTTTGCACTTTGGTTTCTTTACAGGACCTCATCCCCCCCCCCCCCCCCCTTTTAAATTTTTAAAATTTTTAATTATTTTATTTTATTTAAATTTTTGTTTGCACTTTATACATCATTATGAATCAACACCCACACCATTTGAACACAAAAAAAAAAAAAAAACAACATCCTTTTATTTCTAGAAAGAAATTTATAATAGAATAATAAAATATAATGAAGGTATTTTAATGAGATCCAAAAGAAATTGATTATAACTTTATACTATACATAAAATAAAAATTTTAAGCTAAATTCTCCACTTTAATATTGTCTGTTATGGTCATGTAGCACTCATCATCATTGAGTTTTTGGCTCCTTGCTTTCTGTATGAGATTTAGACATGTGTAGTGGCCTTGAATTGATGTACATTAATGCTCATGTGCATTAATTAAATTTTATCTATGTTAGACAAGAAATTCTACATTTATTTTTCAGGTTTTTAAGTTAATTAAGCTTTATAACCATAACACTACTCTAAGTGGCCCATTTTATTGCAAAAAGTAGTCAGTTGATCCTTTTGGCTTTTATCCTTTGATTCCGACTAATCATCTACTACATTTAGATTGCCATTATTCCTAGAATCTCTCTTCCTTTCTTAAGTTAATCCCTCTAGAGGAGTTTGTGATTTGAACACTCTTTAATTGATCATATTTAAATCTTTCTTCTTATACACACTGTGTGATCAACGTAATGAATGTTAATTTTTCCTTTTGTGTGTTGTGTAATTGACCTTGAATGTATTAAAACTAGAATGAAGAGAAAGAAAAACATAATATGCTCTCAAGCCGTTAGATATATTTATTTAGCTAGAATGCCATGATTTTAGAGGCAAATCAACCGTCTTCATAGTGTGCTTCCTGTAATATCCTAGATCCTCGTGACCCATTTTGCATGTGAGAAGCATTCCCCGTCGTGTCCCGATAACCTCAAGTACATGCATGCACTTGCCCGTGCCCTCGCACATGTATAACCCGATGATCCCACACATATGTGCGCATGCCCCCATGAGGAAGAGCACGACCCTCGAGTGCATAGGTCTCACTCTCACACTCGAACAGCCCCGAAAGTGCACGATATCGCGTGAAGAACGAAAAAGTCCATCTGCGAGAATAACCTTTGAAAATAGTGGGGATGGACCTCTTTACTCCTCTTTTAGGTCGTCTTAGGCCCAACTCAAGCCCACTAGCCCAAGCCCTTTAGCCCACACAACAATCTTCAATTATTCTCTCTTACATCACACTCCACTAACACCTCCATTCACTCACTATTTCCACTACCACATCCTTGCACTCTCCTTATGCCACATCACCCCATGCATGCCACTTCACGTTCACATACGTGCGTGCATTCTCTGCACATGTCACCTCACCCTCTACTACCTCTCTTGACAATGCATTCACACATTCCACTCACCCTCTTTCTAACCTAGATTAAAATAAGAAACCCCCTATCCTTAATCCATGAGTAGTCACTACACCAAAATCGTCATTTAGGAACGGTTTTAAACCGTTCCTAAATGATTCACGAACGGTTTAAAACCGTTCCTAAATGAGGCGTCGTAAAAATTCAGGAACGGTTCAGAACCGTCTGGGGTATCGTTTCAAATTTTAGATACGGAATTTTAGGAACGGTTTTAAACCGTTCTAGTGCAATATTTGTTTCTCATTTTGGAACGATTTTAAACCAAAAAACCTGCTGTAAAAAATAAAATAAATAAAAAAAGAAACAAATATATTTAAGCCATATTCATTTAAGAATCAAAAGATAGTAAAAACAACCATGATGTAATTTGAAACATTATTTATCTGACTTACAAACCTGACAGTAAAAAGTAAAATCTATAATGGAAGACTTCAAAATAAAAAGACAATTCAATGGAAGTCCGTTAAGCAGATGGAGAGCTCCACAATGCGATGGCCTTTTATGTACCTAACTAACAAGCAACAAATAAAAAATAAGAACAAAAACATGTGAATAGATTGAAACAACAACAATCAACTATCAAAACAGTGAAAAAAACTGTGACATATGAACATACATGTGGGGGACTCTTGTTATTTGACTCACCTGGTTTTTGGATATGCTCGATACACTCCTGACCCGAGGGGAGCTCGTTCTAGACCAAACGGGGCTACGAATGGTAAGAAAGACGTAATCAGCTCAATTTAGAGAGATTCCGAGGTTAAGATAGTTTGCCATGTTTATTGTGAAAACCAAACCCAATTGTTGAGCCTATAATACAAAAAACAAACAAAATAAAGCAATGTCTAGCCGAATCATGTGAAGAGGCAATCCAAGGATTTGTGCGAACATACATCTAAAAAAAATAAAATAAAAAATAAAAAATAAAAAAAATCTTTTGATACTTGACATAGCTAATTTTAAAGTCATGAAGGATTTGTACAATCTAGAAAAAAGCTACAGAGCATAATAAAGGAAACTACAATTTCTGGTTTGTAACAAAGATGAGTAAGATCTAGAATACCCCGGCGAGAAGATTCACAGCTGTTGAGAGCACTGCTCCAGTGATGGCACAATGAATAACCTGCTCATGAGAGTTGTCCTCACAAGTGAGCACCAATGCCGCTCCTGTCAACGCCCCTGCCACCACACTGTTTTTCTGTAGGAAATTCACTCCTTTAGTCATTGCATGTAACTTAGATGCCAACACCAGTGTAATAAACAAAGGGTGGTCTGCTAACAAGACTTGGGCCTGTTCATTGGTTTTTGTACTCTGACCCAACTGATGGATGGTGCTGCCTAACTTCTAAATGGGCCCCACCTGAAGATCATGCCTCCCACATGCATGCATGGGTCCACACACACAACTAATCGAATCTTTAAGATAAAAAGATGACAAATAAAAGCTTGTGAAAGTTACCCAATCATGAGCTCCCCAAGCTTCTTGTAGGCCATATGTGATGCCGGAATACAAGCCAATAGCCAGTCCTGCACCCAATCCCAAGTTAGAAAATCACAAGAAATTCATAAAGAATCTAATAGCTTCCTGACCCAAGCACAATTGAAAACATTCCGAGTCAACTCAAATTTGCTAAATACCTATGTGAAATCTTGTACAAACCACTGAATCAGGAATACCAAACTCACCGAGTCTTGGCTGGGCATGTAGAGAAGCCAACACATGGAAAAGAATCACAAACAAGTAAAATCAGCTTCCCATCTAATAAGGGGAATTTCATGACCCCTGGGCATACGTGTAAAGGTGCGTGTGTAGTTAGCAAATGCTGGGCCAGACTAAACTACAAAAGATAAGATTTTGGTGGTCAATCCATGAAGTGTTTTTTAGTTTAAAACTTGAGAAAAGGACAATAAAAAAGAAGAGATGCATGAATTTTGGAACCTACTAATATCTCTTTTGAAGCAACGATACCTCCTTTGTTAAAGAACCTATTAATCTCTCTTTTGAAGCAACAATTTCCCCTGTTTGTATATCCTTCAACTTAGATATGGTGCTGTAATTTTGGAAATAAAAGAAGCAAAAATCATCTAGGAGACATCCATTCAACAACCATACATGAATAGCTACTATAAACTACAGTTGGTTTCAAAGGAAGCAAGTACTCAGAATAAACTTAAAAACAATATCAAATGTGCATCTGGCATGAGAATTTGGTAGCATAACTCTAATTGTCGACTTTGCAGGAAGAATCTGATGAAGTTCCAGAGGAGGCTTGTAAAGTGTCATGTTATATTTGCTGCTTAAATGGAAATGACAGCTTAACTACCAACTGAAACTTCAATACAGAAATGACAAAAACAGCCATATGGTTGTTCCTAAGAGAAAATGGTTTCTTGTTCGTTCTTTTAAAGAATTTATTACAATGTCAATTAACCCATCAACTCGAGAGGCGTCGGTGTAAATGGTTTCCTGTCCGTTCTTTTAAAGAACTTCTATGATGAATAGAATGCTTATCCTACTGCCATGTCAACAATGCCAAATTCCATGACTGACATGTATAGAAGGCAGGTGGCATTGATAGAGTCACAGGTACAGTTACAGGTACAAATCCAACAATGGTATTCAGAACTACAATCTGCAAGCTCCGAAAATAGGATTTGTGGAATTGGAAGTATACTTCATCAGTTTTACAAATCTAATATTTCTATATCATAATGGCATCATGATGGATAATAGATCTAGCAATAGGAAATGTACAGTTCTGATTGGCCTCCCTACTGATTGATTGCCCTACGAAGTAGCAATGGTGAAAAGACATGCTTACCTGTGAAGAAACATGAGCCTAGACTGCCACATCCATTGGCTAACCAGTTCTGCAATAGGAGAAAACAGAAGTTAGTTACAAACTCACATTGTTCAAATGTGAGATATGACCCAACACCAATCACAATAAGAAATTTCAGAACTGGCATAGCTGCGGAAATAAAAAGATGGTTGCAATACACGTGGCCCATCTTGTTGAGTGGATAGGATGCCCCAAGATACTATTGCATTGTGAAAAAAAAACCTAAATGAAACTATTGCATTGGATTATGCAATTGGAATTAAAAACCCAAAAATCCAAAACAAACCCAAATCAATTCCCTATTATGGGGCCTTTTACCCATAAAATCTTGTGCAACAAGCGCAAGTGTCACCCATTTAGATGATAATGAACCGTTGTTTGTTTCGACAAGAAATGAATGTATTTTGTTTCGACAACACCATTGTTCTGATGGTTCTCATCAGTATTGAAAAATCTCTTCAATGGCACAATCCTAACCTTTTCAACTGTTGGCCTGAAAATAGCTGGTTAAGAAATACACCAAAAGTTGAGATTCAGTGGAAGGATCAAACATTCGATAGCTAGGATCTTCAAAATTGGGAGATTCTTACTGCATAGTCCCTTCATGAGGGCCCATCAGATCAATGATCCGGAGCACTGAATCATGGTCACCACATGCAAAAACTCTTTATGAAATAGTTGAGTTCTCAATTCCTTGTTAAAAGAGTACTCAAACTCCAACAATAATAATAACAATAAAATATAAATTAATAATAAACAACGAACATGATGATGACAAAAACTGCAACAACAATTACCTTTTGAACTTATCTGGAAAGAACACCAGGGAAAAGTATAACAAACTGACACCTAACCAGTTTGCAAGAATTGCCCTTGACAAATAGACTAGCACACAATCCGTGAGGTTCCTAAACAGAAAAATAGAACTGCTAAAAGATGTAGTCAATTGCTAAAAGATGCAACATATGTTAAAAAAATAATGAACTTTAGCTGATTGGTTATGGGTGTCATGAAGCCTTGGTCCTAGAATAGCATACTTCATACAGAGAATTGGGTGCTAAGCATGGATTCAGATAAGCATCCTCAATATACACTCTTCCATGAAACTAGCTCAATATCCACAGTTAAATTCAAATTGGGCAGAATCTGTAATCCACTTCTAATGGTTTTGTTTCCATTTTTTACAACATCTGCACGATTTATAGGATATCACATTGAGAATGAAAACTTGGTAAAAATGATCTACCATTTGAAAATTTCCTAAAACGGTAGATTGGGCAGTAAATATATAGAAAGGAATCAGGCCACAGTAAAAACAAAGTTAAGCGATTCTAGGCATAAACGGATTGTCGGTATAGAAATGGAGGTCTTGCTAATCCCACTTGGGTATATACACACCCATCAACTAATACACATGGAGATTATCCAGTTCATGCAACAGTTGGGCCTAACAGCATAGATAATGTGGCCCAAAAATCAGTCCAGTCAACTCATCAGGTGGTCCAAATGGGAAAAATGATGGAAGGCTAAAAAGAAGTCACACCAATTAACGGTCTACATTCAACGTACCTAATGAGTGGACCATCTTGATTTTCAGGTTGGCTTATAGATGTTACATAAGGGATCCAGGCGCATATATAGGAAAGTCTTAATACCACAAACACAAGGGATTGATGACTATTTCATCATCATTATCATCTAAGCTTAATCCCAACTACTTGGGTTTGGCAAGATTGATGACTAGTTACAGTATAATTTTTAACAATCAAGATTTATTTATTTATTCTGTAAAACAGATATTGTCTCAACTTACATGAGAATTTCACTGATAACTCAGCTTTCTCACCCTTCCTCATTGTTTTTACAACATGGCTGATGGCAGGACATAAAAGACCTGCTCGATTAAAAAGAATTCAAAGACAAAAAGATCATGTGAAGGTAGTAAACATTGACAAAAGATAATGTAAATGAATTAAACATTGCTGATATTAGAAGTCAGTTATAACAGTCAACTAAAAAAATATTAAGATAAAGGAAAAAACTCTACTCCTTGGGCCCTTCTCTGCAAGCAGGGCCAACCCTTCAAGATTAGAACCATTCATCAGGTGGGTCACATCAAGGATGGAGCCTGGTGCAAAATTTCACTAATTGGATGATCTAGGTTGCTCCACAGTGGCCCTCAAAAAGACTGTTAAAGCTTAAAAAGGCCAATGGTTCACATTCTAAAAACATAAGGAAAAAAAAAAAACCATTAACTGGGATGGGCTTGATCAGCTGAGAGCACAACTTCTCTGTACCATGGACCTCCCACGGTGGGTCCAACCAGATGAATGGTTCCAGTTTCTCATTAAAATCAATACAGAGGAAGGGCCTGTGAACTAAAATTTCATGCTGTCCCACTGACCAGTAAACCGATCCACAAATAAAGAATTACCTAGAACTTCATCAGCTTCTTTTGGAGTGGCCCACTCCTCACCCTCTTTTATTATCTTCTTCAAGATCCCTCCATCCCCGGACAGATCCCTTACAGTGTTCCAAGACAACAACTCCACGTCGAAAACAAGCGTTGAATTAGGGGGGATGAGTGGAGCACCCGCCTCCCCATAAGTTCAGATCCGCACCATGCAAAATAATCAAAAGCCAAATTTGAACCAAAACAAAGAAAATCAAGAGCTATTCCTCAGAATCCAGAATCAGAGAATAGAAACACCAATTTCGAAGCCAAATCAGCAAATCACGGGCAAAATTCCTTCAAAAAATTCAACGTTTGAAACCATTACTCACATTATCCTACATTAACAACATCGGATTTTCTCAGAAACAGAGATTTAAAACCAAAATGAACAGAAAAATCAAATGGCAACATCACCTCTTCAGATTGGCAACAGGTTGGAGCTCAACAAAAATCCATAATCAAAACCCTAATTAAAAAATAAAAATAAATAAAAATAAATAAAAACCCTACAAATCAGAACCCTACCAGTCAGAACCCTAATGATGGTGGACGATTGCAGGTGGAGATGGGTTTGGCTGTTGATGATGAGGGACCTGCGGCCTGTTATGATGGTAGCGGCTGTTGATGGAGGTTGGGCGGCCGCGCACTGAGACCAGATCTGCTGCTACCGGAGATGGGGAAGACTCTGGACAGCGGCGGTGGTTGATGGGTTAGGGTTTGGAGAAGAAAGCAGGAGAATAGAGGTAGTCTTCTAGGGTTTGGAGATCGAGATCAAGAGAGAGAGAGAGAGAGAGAGAGAGAGAGAGAGATCGACGGAGAGAAATGATGGCTTGCTGCTTGGGGAGCTTCGGACGCAAAGAGAGAAAATGGGAGAAAAATGCCAGTGATCCCCGGGTATACATGTCTTTGTGCCGCTAGGGCTATGTGGGGTCCACTGAGATGTTCTTAATCAAATCCACTCCACCCATCTATTTTTAAATACAATTATAAAGCATAATTCTAAAATTCAGGAAGATCCAAAATACAAGTGGAACACACCAACAAAAAAGTGAGAACAACAACGTTGGTCATTAGGGGTAATAAATTCAGGTACGGTTTATACCCGTATCAAATAGGGTACGGTTTAAAACCGTTTTCAAACCAAAACTCTACTCGTTCCAAATACACGATTTTGGTGTAGTGAGTCTCTAGTAAATAAGGGTCTCTAACCTAAACTAATAACATTTTTTTAATTTAAAAAAAAAGTAATAATAATAAAATCCACCAAGAGAGAGAAAGAGAGAGAAAAGAGAAGAGAGAGAAAGAAAAGAAAGAGCCAAAAGAGAAGGAATGAAAAGAAGAAAGAAGAAAAGGAAGAGAGGAGAGAGGGCAGAGTGAGAAAAGAAAGGAGGAAAGAAACAGAAAAAGAAAGGAGAATGAACAAACCGAAACCGGCCGACACCTTGCAGTTGTCATGCGCACCTGACCCAAAACCCAATGATTTTTTTGCAAGTACATCCCCCACACAACGCTTTCCTTCACCCCTTTTCCCCTTTTCTTTTGAAGGAGTGAGACCCACGAGCAAGTGAGCCACACTGTGTAGACTGCATGTTGTTATACACGGTGTCCACACAGTGTGTGCTCATTGTCAGGTCTGCCCAGCTCCATTGGCAGCCCGTCATGATGTCTATAGACCATCCAACCTGTTGATGAGGTTTTACAGACCCTGACCGTGAGGGGAAAACAAAAATCAGCTTGATCAGAAACTTGGGCGGACCGACTTACTAGACGTGTCCATCAGGTGGGGCCCACTAAAACCCCCTAGTGGCCCCTGAGAAAACTAACACCCATGAACGCACACACCCTCACACACATGCACACTCCTAAAAGAAAAAATAAAACATATATATATATATATATATATATATATATATATTTGTGTGTGTGTGTAGAAAAGGTACTATGCGCTCGAGCTCATGATAACGTCCCATGAGGTTGAGCTGTGTGGGCCTCACCGTGATGCGTGTCAACCATCAACACCGTGCATTTGACGTGCTGTTGTCCCTGCTGCTGGGCACCCAGTGTGGGGTATGTACCCACGCTCTTCACCCCTTTTTTGTAGCACGTGTGGGGTGGGCCCACCTCATTAGTGCGATCCATCCCTGGACCATACATATTTTAAAAAACAACATAAAAAATGCCCTGCGTCCAGCAGCAGCAGCAGGGGGGAAAGCTTGATAACCGTGTTACATCCACTCCCTACACCCGTTTGGGTGGCACATGTGGGGTGGGCCCACCAGGTCAGTGCGACCCACCCCTGGTAAAAAAACGATGATGCAGAGACGTATCTCAAATGGACCATATCTAAGAAATGGTGGTGATTGAATCCCACCGTTAGAAACTTCCGTGTGGGCCTCACCTTGATGTACATATATGTTGTATATGCATGCCATCCATCATCAGGGGCTGCCACGTTATATGTGTTTTATCTATACCGTCTAACCGTTGCTGGCCCAAAATGGTCCAACAACCTGGACCGCCCAGGCGCCCATTGGCGGCCTGTTACGTTGGGGTTTGCGGGGCCTAGAGGCTGTAGGCATTGCATTATGTATATGTTTTATGTCGACACCATCCATCTGTTTAAATCAGCCCACGCTTGGGCATGATTCCAGAAATGAAGCAGGTCCAATTGAAGTGGGCCACACCTTAATGCACCACTATCCAGCGGCATGTTGGCCCCCCTAGTGGGCCCCACAACTATGTTTATTTTGTCATCTAACTTGTTCATAAGGCCCACATACCTGGATGTTGGGACCACACAAACATCAACTTGGTTCAAGACTTTTGTGGCCCATTTTGAGGTAATCCGTTCAAGACTTTTGTGGCCCATTTTGGGGTAATCCATAATGTCCAAACTGGACAGTGGACAGCGCCCACCATAGGGGCCATGCTCGCTGTCCAGAGAGGACAGTGGGCCCCACTTTTACTGAAAAAACCTCCGTAGGCTTCGTTTGGGGCAGCTGACCCTGTTGTGATTTTATCTTATGACCATGTATGCGGCCACTACGGCGTAAACTTGTGGCGTGTTGATTACCAATTGTTAGGACGCAAATGTGTAAGTGTGCAGCCGTTAGTACGTGACTTGTGTAGCGTACTGATTTTTGTACTATTTGTCAATCAATGAGTCTAGTGTCAGTGAATCTGTTGAACTCTTGGAAGTTGATAACCGAAGACACAAGAGTACAATAAGCGTCGAGAAGTAATGAATAGGTAAATTAAGATGCCTTGGTAACCCTAACCTTATATTAAAAAAACCTAATCTTTAAATGATCATGCCTTAATAGGTAAACCTTTGATTGATTATTACATGGCCTTATAAGCCAAATTAGAACACAATAAGATAGGTTAAAAGAGGAGTAAAATTGTTGTAAACTAAACTACCCAAAACAACAGACTTTTGAACAAAGCTCAATCTACCTTAATCGATCGAGTCAATTGTTCAAAAGTGGAGCTCGATAGATCGAACATGGCCAAAACTATCCAGCGAGTTTTCTGGCCTATTTTAATGAAGTTCAATTGATCGAAAGCCCTTGGTCGATAATCGAACCGAATGGTTAACAACCCCAAGTATAGGGCTGTGATGTAATAATAACTCGGTAAGACGAAAGTCGATCCACATGGAATTTGGTGAGAATATACTAAGAATTTAATCTAAGAAAAATGGTTGGTATGTGTTTTTCATCCAGTTGAATAGAAGAGTTGTAGAAACAATTAAAAAAAAAAGGACTATGGATTTAAGAATCCCTAATCAATAGACTTTGAATTTAATTCATCTCTTCGAGTTGATAACTCAACTAAAATTGGATTCCAATACGTTCTAATCGGAAGATAACACTATAATACCAACCAAAAACATCCAACATAAATTAGAATTATGATAAGCTTGATCTTTCATGAATATCTAAGTAATCACATCGTAGGGACTTAAAAAGCATCTAATATACCCAGTGGTGACAATAGATCAAACCAATTGAAAAATTCAATCACATCCCATCACAATTCATCATAAAAACCTTAACTTTTATTGAAGAAATGAATCAAACATCGAATATCCATTAAAAGGTTCATCCCTTAGCCTTAGCTAAGAGATTAGCCAAGCATGACTAACATTTTAAACAAAACATAAAGAAAAACTAGATAAACAAATTAGAACCAAATGATTGAGAATGAATGATGATTCTAAAGAAGCATCGCAACTCCTAGGTCTCTCTCCTTTACCCTAATTCGTACTTAAGAAGGCTTAGAATACCCATTTAAGTAGGAAAAATTCGTACCGACTTTAATTTCCTCACTTTTGTTACGCTTCAGTTGCACCAATTGTAGCCTTTGGTCACACCAACCATCACTTCAGTCACACCGAATTCGTCTTTTGGTCACAGTTGAATTTCCTTAAATTTCTTCTCAAGTCTCTATCTCCCTTATGTCGCACTGATCTCTCCTTCGGTGGTACCGAACTAAGCTTCAGTCGGACCTAAGTGTCGAGCCAAATTATCTTTGAAAATCACAGTTTCTTGTTGGATTATTCTATGCACATTCGGTCGGATCGAACCAACCTTCGGTGCGATCGAACAGTCGATTATTTCTATTATTGTATTGTGTGATTTTTAGTCATTCCTTCATCTTTTGTACTTGATTTTCTTGGATCTTTAGCATATGAATTCATCATTAATGTCTTCCAAATCTCCAAGCCTTCTCATGATTAATCTTTTGAGCTTTAATACTCCTTCTTAAGTATGATTTCATATTTATTTCCCGAATTACCTCACATGTACAAAATATATGTTAGTTAATCAATTAAGCACTTTAAATACATGAAAACTAGTGCAATTGAGATAATAAATATACAATATTTAGATATTATCATGTCCCCCAATCATCATTTTGATAGTCCCGAGCGAAACATGAGAAAAATTTTGAATTCAAAAACAATTCCGAAAAGAAATTAATTATATAATCTTAAACAATTTATTACTCACCTAAATTCCATTACTTTAAAATATCTTGATTAAACTTAATTAACGATCATATAATTGAATAATTCTTAACATTGAGTTTCATAAATGTATTATGTAATTATGATGTAACAACATCACAGATCTATTTTTTGCACTTTCATGTCTATAATGATAATCAAAGAATTGAACAAATCAACTAAAGCCTAAATCAGAACTTCTCTTACAGCTCAACAATTCACTCTTATAGCTCTTGATTTTTCCATTAACTGCTTTCACTTTATTACCTTTTTTTTTTCATTCATTCTTCTCTCTCTATTTTTTTTTTTTGTTAAATATTAAATAGTTTTTTCACAGACAATTCAATAGGTAGCGCTTTTCAACAACTATTTTTTAATTAGGTATAACTTTTTCATATTCACCTTTCTTAATAAACATTGAACCAAATTCCTCAGATTTAGTTCTTAACATTCTCCATAATCATCACTTCAATAATGTATTATCCAACTAAGGTCTAATGTGCAAGTTAAACGTGACACATGAATTCATAACTTAATCAATGTTTAAAATTTTTCAACTAAATATCATTAAACTGAATTTAATCTTAAAATCCATTAAGTAACTAGAATTTAAGTGTTAAAAATATTCAATACTAATTCTTGAATTGATCTCTTAAAACTATTTAAAATTACGTAAATCAGCTTTTAAAAAATTTTTAAATTCAGAATTTCAACTCAAACTTAATATATATATATATATATATATATATATATATATATATATATATATATATATATGTATGTATAGATATCCTCTATGGAAACTCACCCCCAACATAAACTCTACATTTCCATCAATGTATAAAATATATGTAATAATTATAACATGAGAGCAACAAATTAAAATGGACTAGGTGGAAACAAGTACATGAAGGATGACATACGACAGTGAACTTCAAAGAGTTTCATTCTCTATTAAAAATTACAAAACAAAATATCATATTCTACTTTAAAAAAAAAAAACTAAATCCTAAGAAAGTAAGGAAAAAGATCTTCTTCAGACTAAAAGATCAATCCTGATACACAGGTTCTTCCAAGGATGTAGAAACTTCTTCTAGAACTAATTTTCCATACATAGTTTCATTCTCTGACCATTTACCTTGAACATATTACCGTTTTTAGGATTCACAACTTTCATGGCCCCATAAGGATAAACAGTCTTTACTATGAATGGGTCGGTCCATCTGGATTACAATTTTTCAGGAAAGAGATGGATATAATAATTATAAAGGAGGATTGAATAATGTTTTCCTAAAATGTTCATGTTATAGAACATTTTCATCATCTTCTTATAAATTCCTGCATTGTCATATGCATCTTTCATAATTTCTTCCAACTCCATACGCCAGAGTTTACGCAGTGTGCTAACTTTGTTAATGTTGAAATTAAACTTCTTGATAACTTAATATGCCTTATGTTCCAATTCATCTATTAAGCGATAAGCTTTACCAAAGACAAGTTTATAGGGAGACATTCCAATAAAAGTTTTAAAAGAAGTCTTATAAGTCCCCAACAAATCAGTTAGCCTTAAAGACCAATCCTTACGTTTTAGATTCACAGTTTTCTCTAATATCCGTTTAATCTCTTTATTGGAAACTTCATTTTGGACACTTGACTATGGATAATAAGGTATAGCTACTTTGTGTGTAATACTATATTTTCTCATTAATTTCTCAAATGATTTATTAAAAAAGTGCAAACCACCATCACATATTATAGATCTCGACGTTCTAAACCTTGACGAGATATTTTCTTTTAAATATCATAAAACTACTTTGTGATTATTAGTTCTACAAGGAATCGCCTCTACCCACTTGGAAACAAATCTACGACTAGGAGGATATAAAGATGTTCAAAAGATATGAAAAAAGGTCACATGAAATCGATACCCCAACCAAAAAAATTTTCAACAATTAGTATCAAATTTTCAAGCATCATATTTCTACCTAACATTCTTCCATTTTTTGACATTGCTCACATGCTTTGCAAAACTCATGGGTATCTTTAAACATCGTCGGCCAATAGAAACCACATTGAAGAATCTTAGAGGTGATTTTCTTTGCCGAAAAATGACCTCCACAAGCTTGTGAGTGATAGAAGGAGATGACACTAAAGTGTTCATTATTCAAAACACATCTCCTCATGATTTGGTCAGGGTAATATTGAAACGAATAATGATTGTCTTAGAAAAACTACATACCTCAGCTAAAAATCTTTTCTTATCTTGTGATGTCCTATAGATAAGCAGTTTACTTGTTTCATGATAATGTGTTATGTCAACGTACCAAGGTAATTGAGAGACAACAAATAAATTAGGTGAAACAAGTAAAATTTATTGGATCATCGAGAGTGATCCATTTAGGTGAAAATTTATTGGATCTTGAAAGCATAATCACTAGCATCACACATGATTTCAAAATGAATGATCCAATTAGGTGGCTGCATGATTGGTCTGTTTGTCATCATACCTTTTAGCTTTGTAAAAGCCTCTTGGCATGAGTCAGTCCACTTAAATGGGACATCCTTTTGAAGGAGGTTACTTAATGGTCTAAAGATTTGGTTAAAGTCCTTATTGAACCTCCTATAAAATCCAAAGTGCGAATGTCGCGAATACTTTTGGGAGCCAAAAAATTAACAATGAGATATATTTTGGCCTTGTCCACTTCAATTCCATTAGACGAGATCACATGTCCATGGAAAATTCATTTTTGAATCATGAAATGACACTTTTCCTAATTCAATACAAGGTTCTTCTCTTCATAACTTGTCAGGAACAAATTCAAGTGCTCGAGGCACTCGTCAAACGTATTTTTAAAAATGGAGAAGTCATCCATGAATACTTCAAGAAAATGCCCAACTATATTTGAAAAGATACTAAGCATACATCTCTAGAATGTCGTAGGAGCATTATATAGCCCGAATGGCATCTTTCGGTAAGCAAAGGTGCCAAAGGGACATGTAAAAGAGGTATTCTTCTGATCTTCAGGGGCTATCTCAATTTAATTGTACCTTAAGTACGTACCCATCTAAGAAGCAATAGTAGGAATGACCAGTCAATCTTTCCAAAATTTGATCAATAAAAAGTAACGGAAAGTGGTCTTTCCTCGTGACAGTATTCAACTTCCCGTAGTCAATGCACATTTTCAACCAATGGTAACTTTAGTTGGCATAACTTTATTATTGGCATTGGTTATGATAGTAATTCTGAACTTGTTAGGCACCACCTGGGTTGGACTCACCCACTAACTATTAGATATATGGTATAGATGATACCCACATCTAACAGTTTCAACACCTCAATCTTAACCACTTCCCTCATGTTTGGATTTAATTGATGTTGTGGTTGCCTTGATATTTCGGCATTCTCCTCTAAGTGTATTCGATGAGTGAGTGCAAATCAGGGGGTCAATTCCCTTAAGATCTGTAATAGTCCATCCTATAACATAGTTTTTCATAGTAGCAATAAGCTTGCACTCTTGCTCATTATCCAAATGAGAAGAAATCAACACTGGATAGTGTCACCTTAACCTAAATAAATATATTTTAGCTCAAATAGTAATGGTTTTAGGTCAAACTTTTGTGGCTTGATGTTAGATGGTAGAGGCTTTGAGTCTATAACAGGCAATTTTTCAAATCTTGGCCTCCACCGGTTAGTTTTAAATACCAGCTTAGAATTTAACAAAGTGATCACTACATCTAAAATAATGTGATCGTCAAATCCAAAAAGCGAGCTATACGGGCTTCTAAGGGTTCGAAGATCATGATCAATATGAGATCCTCCTCCATGAGTGTGTCAATCATGTTTACCTCGTGGACCTCATTTACATCCCAAGGTTGTTTGGAGAGAGTGAACACATTCACCTCCAATGCCAGTCAATTCAGAGAATCTTAGGTGTTGTCGAATCTGTTGATGGATAGGCAAACCTTCAACTAACCCTCCTTCACTTAAGAGATTGAGAGTTTTGTTATAAACCCGCTTGGGCATGAACCACTCAAAACCCTAATTGTAAACCTACTAACAATTTCTAAAATAAGAACAACAAAATAAGAAATCTAAAATAACTAGACTAGGAGTGGTGGAAGGGTAGTACCCGATTAATGATTCTATGTTAGATTCTAAAAAACAGAAGAAAAATATGATTATTTAAAAATCTATATAAAAAAAAACTAATTTACAAACACAACGAAAACTAATTCTAATACTAAGGTGTTTCAAAAAGATGCAGTCGAAGTACCCAGCATTCGCACCAAAAACTTAATTGAAACAAACCCCAAGTGTGGGGCTGCGATGTAGTAATAACTCGGTGAGAACGAGGTCGTATCCACAAGGACTAATATTTTTGTGATTTATAGAACACTTTAGAATTAGAACTAAAACTAAAACTAACTTGCGGAATTTGATTTAAGAAGTAATGATATAATTGACAAAGAAATTTGAAAAGGCTGAGCTAAATGTCCTAGAGGGGGGGTAAATAGGGTTATACTAAATAAAAAAATAATAAGCGGAAGAAAGACAACAGATAGCCAAATAAAATGCAAATAACCAAAAGAAATAACAACATAAAAAATCAAGTATTGAGAGGTTTATACAAACTTAGTTCTAAGGACAACCTAACACTAAAAACCAATGGTTTATAGCAAGACAACCTTACTAGAACGTGAGTAAGTATCAAAAATTTAAAATGAAGAGGAAATAAAAGAAATAGAAACTAATCTATTACAACATTCACCACACAATGCCGAAATTTAAATATTACAACATTCACATCCATAAATACATCCCACAATCTTAAATCATAAAATATAAAGAAATAAACCACATGTGAGACCCGACCTGAGTTCTCATGTGTGCATGTGTGTGCATAAGTGTGCATCTCGTTCATTTTAGTCCCGCCATCCTACCGGTCGAATCCCAGCGACTCGCGACCCTTGGATTGTGTTGCGGTCATCCTTAAGTTTAGTCACATAGACTCGACTCGGATTGACCCGAGACTCATGCCATCTTGTCCGTATCGGCGCCGCGATTCTAACGCTGCATCCCATGCGTTAATCCGATGTGTACATCTCAAGTTATGAGCATTTCATCATGTGGCCCACTTTTTGTACAAATGCATGTGGACCACCTCAATGGCACAATTTCTCATGCACACCACATACACTACACAATTTCCATAGAATAGACACCACCCACCCTAAACACTACCAATAGACCTACTAAGCATAGCGCTTTGTTATTGTCACCATAGGCCATTATGGTTTCTCTAACCAAGGAGAGAGAGGCCATGATTACCTCCCTACAACTCTCTCTCTCTCTCTCTCTCTCTCTCTCTCTCTCTCTCTCTCTCTCATCTCTCATTTCTCTCCTTCTTTCTCTCTTGAAAAAAAATAATCCAGCAACCTTCTCCCCATCTTCCCTCCATTTCAGCCCCATTTCCCCTCTAATCCTCTCGATCTAACCATCTAAATCCAATCTCACCCATGGATATGGACCCCTTGGTGCACTAGGAGCTAGGAGGTCCAAGTTTGGAGCAATCTAAGGTGGATGTACTCATAGAACTTAAGATTTTTAATTTCATATTCTTAGATCTCCTTTGTTTTTTTTATGGGAAGAGTAGGACCCACCAATCAATGATGGAGATCCTACATCATCCCTTAGTTGTGGTCAAATGGCCTATTTGATGCATGCATGCCCATGCATGGGGTTTTTCCTCTATAGGCCCCCATCATGGAGGATTACTTGGATTCTATGGCATGATAGGTCATTTAGACCTTAGAATCATGGTTGGGATGACATCCCAACCATTGATCTTGAATCTAGAACATGCATGTGGTGGATCTTTGATGTAACATATGAATAGACGGAATGTATGGTGTGATTGATGAAGGGGAGGGCCTCAATGTGGCAGAGCCCCTCCTCTTGTGGCCGATTCTTTATTTTTTTCCTTATGATAGAATCCTGATCTTGCATGTGTGGCCCAGCTTGTAGGCCAACAAAAATCTAGACCAACTATGGAGCTTGAACGCCCATAGCGGTCCATCCTTAGACATGTGGCCCTAAAATCTACCTAAATGGGACACATGCAAGGGGTATTTGAGGATGGGAAAGGTCTGGACATTTGTGGGGCCCACTGGGGTGGTCCACCACACAAATTTCCGGGCTTAAATCCCATGGAAAACAATGTTTATATTTTAAATCCTTTCTATTATATGTTGCTGTCCAGAATTGTCTGGACAGATTTTTGAGCCATCTTGGGGCCCGATTTTTGGACATTTGGTAAGGATATTTATACCATCTAATACATGATTCTGAAAGGTTCATATCCCACCTAAAAGTCTACCAAATTTCAGCCCCAACTGACCCTTTTTGGACCTCCAAAAGAGTGAGCCAACATGGGTGATCAACCAGATTTCTGCTACATATGTTGTTGTCCAAATCTGCCTAGACAGATTTTTGGGCCATCTTGGGGCCTGATTTCTGGATCTTTGGTGGGAATACTGAAATAAAATAATATGTGATTCTTGTAACCTTATCACCCATCTACAACCATACCAAATTTCAACCCCATCTGACCTTCATTGGGGTCCCAAAGGTGTGGTGCAAGTGAGGTGGACAGTCTGGATTTTCTGCACTGTTCCAGCAACATTTCATCCTGGACAGGTTGGAATTCTGAAATTTATTAAAATACTTTTGGGTGTCTAAAATTTTTAAAAATTTATAGAGATATGGTCCACCCATGTTTGGACCCACCCACAAAATTTTGGAGCCAATGGACGCCTGTGCGCACCATGGTGGTGGCTGGACCGGCCCACTATAATATAGTGTTCAGATCAGTCTGATTTTTAGGACAGATTGTTTTATGTGAATTAATTAAAATATTTATAGGTGTCCAAAATTTTTAAAATTTTGTGGAGGTGTGATAAACCCATTTTAAGATCTACCTACAAAATCTCAGGGCTAATGGACCCCTGTGTACACCGTGGCGAGGGCCGGACTGGCCTACCACGTTGGGACATCCAGGCCTGTCCGATTTTCTGGATAGACTATTTTGTTTAAATTAATTAAAATACTTAGGAATATCCAAAAATTCTGAAATTTTGTAGGGGTTTGGACCATCTATGAAAGTATCACCTTAAAAAATTTCAGACCCAACGGATATTTGAGCTGACCGTGGTATGGCTAGGAGTGGCCCACTAGGCAGGGACACCCAGGATCGACACCCAGATCAGGCGTCCGACTTTCGCTTCAGGGCCCACCTTGATGTGTTGTATATCCCACCACCCATCCATGTGTGGTCCTTAGGGGATTGATCATTGTCCCTTTTCGGTATTCAATTGGGGCCCATTGGGTAGATTTTTGGGCCTGATACCCTGGGCTCATAGGGCTGCCTACACATGGAACGCCCCTACCTTGGGCTGCTGGGCCTACATTCTAATAGCATGGTCCACTTGAAGTAAGTGTTGCATATTCCCTCCTTATCTGGTGGGACCCATTGTAATATGTGTGGGTCACCATGGGTCAGTAACCCATTTAAATTAAATAAATTTCTGGACTCCAGCAGGCCCAGGAAGTGGGTGGGCTGGAATTCCAGTAAGGGCCCAAATTTACTGCATAGTTGTTCTTTTGGAGCCGTGGTGACCTACCATATTTAAGAGAGTGTTGCACACACTCTTTCCCCCCCCCTTCCTTAGACATTTTGGGCTTAATGAGTGCCCTCTTGAGGCCCACCTTTGTGGTGGTTTTGTGGGCTAGCCTTAACCAAAATTTTTGATAGTTTTGTAGGCTCAATGGGGCTAGGAATTTCTTTCTTAAGCCCAAGTTTGTACAAGGGCTGACCTTATTGATTTACGGGCCCAATGCGCTGTCTACAAGCTGATCATGTGCATTTATTAGCCTTGATGCCCTCATAAAATGCTTAATTGTGGGCTGATTTGCAAGGCCCACATAAATGTATATTGTGGAGGGCCTTGCTAAGTCTTTGGGCTGATGTGGCAAGGCCCACACTGTCAGTATAGGCCTTGCCCATGTGTATTATTCGACTTACGGGCTGCCCTCAAGTCCACCATAATGTATGAATTGGATGGCTTTTGTTTGGGCCATTTCTTTTGGGCCCATTATGTGATATATTGTATTCATATTGTGTTAGCAAGTAGGCCTTGTAGACTCAGTTCTTTTGGATAGGCCCTTTGATCTTGGGCCTATACTCTCCTATCTATTGTGATGGGCTTAGGGACAACAATACACAAGAGGTTGGGCCCTTGGCTGCCCACCAAACTTACCCTATACTTGGGCCAAAAGTGAGGCCCAACTCACTTGTGTTAAATGTGAAACTTGCCCATGTAAATGAATTACTGGGCTGCCCAAGAAGCCCACCACAATATATGGATTTATGACCTCTATGGTTGGGCCCAAACCTTTCTTAAGGGCCCACCATGCTACCTAAGTGTTGGGCTTTGAGTATAAGCCTACTAGGCCATGGATTTGCCTTAGGCCTTGGGCCTTAGTTCATGTTCGAGTAGTGGCGGGCTACCTCTTGGAAACCAGTTGAGGTTGGATGTCCTCCTGGGTGATCTTAAGGTAGGCCTATAGGTGTCTCTATGGGTGGTTAAAGGCCCGTCATAAGCCCTGGGCTATTTGTTTAAAGATCAATGTAAATGTATGTGGAACCTACCTTAACGCATGTTTGGTCCAGGCCATCCAAGCCTTGGATCACCCGATCATGGAGGCACTCTCTGCCTTGGGTTGCTACTAGATTCACAATCTAGTAGCAGGCCCACTTGATCTTTTCTTGATGTATATACACTCTTCATCTGGTGGGGTCCCCCAGTGAGTATAGTTGGCCTTCATGAGATTATTCCCACATAGTTAAGTAATTTCTGGACCTTAGCAGACCCAGGAAGTCAAACGGGCCAAAAGTTTATCAAAGGGCCTTAAATGTACATTGTTATAGTTAAGACTTTAGTTGACTATGGGGCCCACCATATTGAGAACTTGTGTATGTGTTACATGCTTATGTTTTCTTATAATATTTGGACTTAATCAGTACTACCCACCAAGTCTAACTCAATGCATGGATTCTATGGCCATTGTGAATCGAGCCTTGGGCCTTAATTCTCCTCTTAGGGCCCAGGTTGTTAAAATTGGTATTATATCTTTTTATGGCCTATTATGAGGGATATATGTGTGTGGTTACCTATGTTCTTATCGTGAATGTAGGGCCTTGGGCCTTGTATCCATATAGTTCGTGGTTGAGATGCCTCTTGGGGAATGGTGTTTAAATGTCCCCATTATGGACCCCTCTAGGACCGATTGTATCTAAATGTGATTAGATACTCATCTTAGACTCTTGTTAGGCTCATTTCCACATTACTTAGACCCGTAGCTTGTATACTTAGTTCGTGGGCTACCCCAGCTAAATGGGCCCCCACTAGAAGTTGGATTCCTTAAGGATATTGTCAAGTACCTGGTCTTGGTTCCTTCTTAGATAGGAGGAATGTAATAAACATTATGTATCGCCCTATGTGTGATTAAATTCATCCTCATGACCATGTGCATTATTGTATACTTGGTTGACATTGTGTGTGTGGTCATTGGCCATTGCATGATACCTTCCCTGAGGGACGTAGTATCCCCTCTTGAGCACGTTGGATGCTTGGGATTGATGCATGGTTGATTGTGTGATTCATGCATCTGACATTGCATATCATATGAGTATTATCGCCCTTGCTTCATCAGGGTTGTAGCCTCCACAGATACATCATGGATGGCCATGTTTGGACACCGGAAATATTACTTGAGTATACCGGGTGCATAGGATACCCATGGGTGAAATTTTTAAAACTTTCATGGTAAAGATCTGCTCCAATAGCGTGACCAGGTGGTATATATGAGCGCATGAGGACCTTATACCGTTAGGCCACGACTCCCACTGTCGTGTATTTGATTGGATAGGGGTGTGGCCTTACTCGCCTAATGTAAGGGGGCATTGCTAGGCTGAGTCTGACCAGCTCGTGAATGAGTCTGCTACCTTCAGGCCTTGCTGGTGATTGGCTGTCCGAAGGCAGGGTAGTGAGGTCTCTTATGCTCGTTTGACGTGCTGGTCTGCCAGAGACGCGATCATCCAAAGCGGTGTAATGGACCCCGGTGATTTCCTTATGATGGAAATGTATTTGATATGTGGATTGGATATGAGCACTGACATTACTTTGCATTGCATTTGCATCGGCTGTGTAAGCCTCATATTGCATTACAGTACTCATTGCATTACAGTACTCATCGCATTACAGTACTCATGGCATTACAGTACTCATTGCATTACAGTACTCATTGCATTATATAGCCTTGGTATGGCTTCCTGCATTATCGTACTGCCTTGGTATAGTTTCTTGCATTCATGATAGCCTTGGTAAGGCTAGTGGTATTGGTATTGATCATGACTCCCTTCTGCATTCTCTATCTTCTTCTGAGCACCATTGTCACACACTTACACCACCCTCTAAGCTTCTATAAGCTTATGCATGATTGATGCATGCAGGAGATCCTAAGCAGGCATTGCAGTGGCAGAGTTTGGATTAGAGCTGAGCTTGAGGACCCAGTGTTGCAGATCATCTTCCTTCTTTCTTCTGTTATCTTATGTATGTCCTTTTGGACCTTATGGATACTTGTAAAAGTTCAAATTTATAGTGGATTTTGTGATGTGTGCCTTTGTTATTCTCAGATTTACTTGTTGTGATCTTGGGTATGCTTGTATTGGAATTGATTATATTGTTATGGAAATCCTCCTTGTAGGATCCCAAGATCGGAACCTGTCTCAAGAGCCGAGAATGGGGTACTACGGAGGCTGTTGCGGCCAGAACTGGTCATCGGGTTCCTTGTGGGTCCAGTTACCGAATCTGGGGCGTGACACCACACATCCACCAAACACAAAGAATTGTAGTGGTTCGCTTGTGTATACACCAACTGTTAAACAACAGTCACACTACTCCACTCCTAATATTCACTCCCTCGGGATATTAGCGTTCACTAATCGAAATAGGTTTTTCAAGGTTCACCTAAAACCTTCATAATTGTGTCTTTCAAGTGGGCTTACACAATTCAAAAACCCTACATTCTGAGTTTTCTGGATCACCTCAGATAAACCAAAAATGAGATTTTCTAGAACAATCTCACAAACCAAAAGGAATTGAATTACAGAGAAGAAAATACTTATCTGTATGATGATTCTGAAGCAGCCTGGTAGAACCAACTTGATGACGACGTAGATGTTCAACGTTCAGTCTCACAAGTGTATAAGGTTCTAAGTCTAGATGATTTTTAATTAAATCAGCAAGAGCTTTGTATTAATTTTGATCTCAAGGAATGGTAAATCGAATATCCCTTTTCAATATAAGAATGGAATAGAGATTCAAAATTAAATTACAAGAGCTACTTTAAAGAATCTTAAATATGCACAAAATAGCTTAAAATGTACTCAAAATAAACTTAGACTAATTGCTTAAGAATGAGAAGAATTGAATAGAAAACTTTGAAATTCGAGCACTATTTATAGGTGAAAAATTGATTCGCACGATTGGCCTTTGGTTAGCTATGACTGGCCTTATCCAAACAAATTTTTAAAAATTCTGGCGCGATAAGATTTTTCAGTTGCACGGCTGGCCTTGTGGGTCCCACGATTGGTCGAGTGACCTGCTCTACTGCTTGTGGACACCACATGACTGGTCGTATGAGTCCAGATTACATGCTAGAAAATGAGTCGAGCACTACACAACTGGTCGAGCACTATTCACACGACTGGTCGAGCAGTTTCCGGGACCGGTCGTAGACCAATAGAAAATTTTTAAAAATTCATAGCAAATCCTGGATAGGTCGAGGAAATACCAGGACTGGTCGAGCCAGTGCTAGGGCTAGTGGAAAGAACAAAATTTTACACTTATAAAATAATCAAAATGACTGACCGAAAGTATGAAATGAGCTAATCATGATATGAGGTTAATCTAGGTCAATCATACCTTACTTGTGAGATTGAACATATGAACACTTAATATATCGATCACTTCAGTAGCTTTAATTCTTGCGATCTTCAAAGTTTGAACTCGACATACCAAACATAATCTTCAACTAGGTCTTGAGTTCTTGGACTTTTCTGGTTCCAGATCTTGAATCGCAATGTTCTTGAAAACTCTGTCTTCACTCAATATACGAAAGTCTTCACTTTCTTTGAGTTTGAAGATCTCGATAAGTTTGTCATAAATATCGGCAAGATAGATTCAGCATGAATAGAACGAAAGTCAAAGATTCAATGTGAACAGATGCACAAGTTTGATACAAATTAAGATACAAACTTGAATTGGTTTGGCACACCAAAATTTAACAATACTTAGGGTTTATCAACATAGCACTTTCATTCTCCCCATTTGTCAAATTTGTGACAAAACCAAAATTACAATATGCAATAGATATTCAAACAACACATTGCACAAACATATTATGATATCATGCACAATAATCAACTCTCCCCCTTAATCCACTACTCTCTGCAAAAAAATAAAAATAAAAAATAAAATAATCTCATAAGTAGAATTAGAGATAATTAGATAAGAGTTTAGACAACATTATCCAAGAAGTCATAGGGAAAAGAGTGAGAATAAAGTTATTACATATACCATCAAATCAAAATGAAACTAATCAGATCCTGAAGAGGGAGCAGGAATAGATGGATCAATTTGATGTAAACCCTTATTAATGCTCCTAATATATTTGCACATATAAGCAAATTGAGAATCCTGGGTTACACGAATCTGAGCCACTTGTTCCTTAAGAGTATGCAACCTCTCATCGAAATTAGAAGGCTGATAATCAGGGTCAGCCTCAGAATCTGATTCAAGTTCATCAAATAAATCATCCATATTAACGTCTTTTTGAGGTAAAGCGTCAGTTTCTTCATCTCCTCCAGCATTCCCATCAACTTGACCAGTTGCCAAGTCCAAGTTCATCTTGTTGATATTAGAGTTGTTAAATGGACGGAGATTAATAGAACCTTCTCTAATAGGCATAGTTATCAAAGCATGATTAGCTAAGGCAGTCATATAATAAGCGAAAGGAATATCGTTATGACTAGGATGGAGTCGAAACTGAATAATATGATGACAGATAAGAGAAAGAAGATAGATATGGATGCTAGTTACAACAGAATGCATAATGCGGGCCATAAAAGAGGTCAGCTCAGTCTTGTTACCTGAGCGAGGATAGACATTCGAAATAAAAATCTGATGCAAGACCCTATATTTGGGCAACATATATTTGGAACTAAGCACAGTACCGCCGTTCCATTCTACATTCATGTTATAGAGAACTCTCGTAATCAATTGTTTAGCATTTTCAGAAGGTCTAGCTTATAAAGTGGATATGGGTACACCGTCATCAACAAAGGTATATCCATGATTGCTGAAATCAAGTGACGGTATACCTTAATTGGACCTTCTCTAGACACATTAAATGTTAAATCATCTTGAGAGAACTCACTAATGCAAGTGTACATGCCCTGCGTAATGGATCGGTATGCAGGACCGCCCTAAGATAGTATGCTTTCCCATTCTACATCTTAAAGGAGAGGGACAATATTGAAGTGCTCAATATGATCAACAATGACAACATGTTGAATAATAACATTTCTAAGATGGAAATCCCGCATACTCTTGGGATCCTCTTCGGGAGGCCGAAGGTGAGTCATGGTAATGGGTGTGGAATGGGAAGAAGAAGGACCATGAGTGGTTCTCTTCCTATTTCTTCCTCCCATTGCAATAAGAAAACAAGAAAACAAAGGTTTGCAAAAAGGAATGAAAGGATTCCAAGCAAATCAGATTTTAAGGAAGAAACACTTTCAAACCACCGTAAATCTTGAAACGAGAAATAAAATCAAGATTAAAGCACTAACCAGAGAGTAATCGGAGATGGGTTCGACCGATTGTGGTTGGGCTTGATGGAGAAGAAGAAATAAATGAAGAAAAATGACTTTTCCCCAAATAAAAACCCAATTCACATGTTTCATGATTAGTCGTGTACATACTCGACTGGTTGTGCCACGACTGGTCGAGTGTGTACTCGACTGGTCGTGTAACACAGAAAATATGCAATTTTGCATATATTTAAATAAAAAAATGTAAAATAATATATACATACATTATGATACAAATAAGCACAAAGCATCAGTTCATATTACACATACCAAGATCAAATTTCAATTTTGTAAATCTATTTTTGTCCAGCAATTTTGTGAATATGTCAGCTAATTGATTCTTGGTTTAAATATATTCTAATAAAATGATCTTTTCTTCCACCAATTCACAAATATAATGATACCTTATGTCAATGTGCTTGGTTCATGAATGCTGAATAGAATTTTTGGATATATTAATTGCACTTATGTTATCACAATATTACATCATAGATTCTTGCACAATTCCGTAGTCGCTTAACATTCTCTTCATCCATACTAGCTGAGTGCATGCACTACCTGCAGTAATATATTCAGCCTCAGCAGTGGAGAGCGATACGGAACTTTGTTTCTTACTTAACCAGGAAACTAGACAGTTCCCGACATAGAAATAGCCACCGCTTGTTGATTTATGATCATTAATATTACCAGCCTAATCATCATCTGTGTAACTAGCTAATTGCACACTAGTATCATGTGGATACTAGAGACCAACATTAGCCGAACTAGCGACATATCGGAAAATTCGCTTAACAATAATCAAGTGGGACTCTTTAGGGTCCAATTGATATCTGACACAAATTCCAATGCTAAAAGCAATATTAGGTCAACTCACAGTTAAATAAAGTAAACTTCCTATCATATTGCGATACACCTTAGGATCCACACTCTTACCTGTTGAATCCTTAGAGAGTTTCGGAGTGGTACTCATTAGGGTATCAAAATTCTTTCCACTCTCAAATTTGAACCTTTTAACTAAGTTCAGAGCATATTTAGTTTGAGAGATGAAGAATCCATCAGGAAGCTATTTGACTTGCAACCTGTGATGCCCTGTCACTGTGCTCACATGTGGGCAGGCCCCAAGATGGCTAGCAGGCTACTGTGTGGCTGGCAGACTACTGTGTTGGCAGACTACTATGCACACAGTGAAGGTGAAACTTTGTCCCATATCGGAAGTGTCGTCTGAAGTTGTGGTGGTTATATGTAGGAGTTGCCACCCTATACTGTATGAGGCCTTCCTGCAGGAAAAAAAACCACCGCTGCATACTCTGATGATGCCAGTTGGGTTGGACAATATCATGGACGGGTAGGTGCTGTGTGGGCAGGACCACGGGAGCACCGGGTCTAGGCAAGCTACTAGTATCCTTACCCCAAATGAAGCCTTTTGGGGTGATCCCAAGAACAAAACCATGCGGGTTGTGCCCAGAGTGGACAATATCATATGGTGTGGGCGTGGGCTATTACAAATGGTATCAGAGCCGAGGATGGCTCTGCCCTCAGTGGGAGATATTGTGACGCCCCATCATTGTGGTCACTTGTGGGCGGGCACACATGTGGGCGGGCCCGAAGATGGCTGGAAGGCTACTATGTGGCTGGCAGGCTACTGTGCACATAGTGAAGGTGAAACTTTGTCCCATATCGGAAGTGTTATCTGAAGTTGTGGTGGTTATATGTAGGAGTTGCCACCCTATACTATATGAGGCCTTCCTACAAGAAACAAAACCAATGCTGCGTACTCTGAAGAAGCCAGTTGGGTTGGACAATATCATGGACGGATAGGTGCTGCGTGGGCGGGACCACGGGAGCACTGGGTCTGGGTGAGCTATTGTATCCTTATCCCAAATGAAGCCTTTTGGGGCGATCCCAAGAATAAAACCGTGCGAGTTGTGCCCAGAGCGGACAATATCATACAGTGTGGGCGTGGGTTGTTACACAACCCTAGGAAATAATTTAGTTCTCCAACCATACTCATTTCGAATTTGGACTTCATAAGATTTGCAAACTCAACAGTCATGTTAGCACAGGTAGATCCATAGATAATGTCATCAACATAGATTTACACAATTAAAATATGATCATTATGTTTCTTAACAAATAATATTTTATCTACACTCCCCATAACAAACTTATGACTTAATAAGAATTTAGTTAATTTATCATACCATGCCCTTAGAGCCTGTTTCAAACTATAGAGTGCATTTTTTAAGCTATAAACATGATTAGCATGCTTAGGGTCTTCAAAACCCTTTGGTTGTTCAACGTATACTTCTTCATGCAAATCACCATTTAAAAATACACTCTTAACATCCTTTGATATATTTTGAATTTTTAAAAACACACAATGGATATAAATAGTCTGATTGATTCAAGACGAGTTACTGGGGCAAAGGTTTCATCATAATCAATACCTTCAATTTGGGTGTATCCTTGTATAACCAGCCTAGCCTTGTTTTTAATTATGTTACCAAGTTCATCAGACTTATTTTTAAAAATCTATTTTGTTCCGATAATATGTTTATTAGTTGGTCTTGGAACTAAATACCAAACATAATTTCTTACAAATTGATTGATCTCTTCTTGTATAGCAACAATCAAGTTTTCATCAGTAAGGGCTTCTTTTACGTTAGCCGGTTCCATCTAAGATGTAAAGCACATGTAGTTACACATATCTTCTAATTGTTTACGAGTGCGTACATCAGTGAGGGGATTTCCAAGGATTTGATCAGTAGGATAATCTTTATTTGTTCGTAGTTCAGTGTTATTTTGATTAGATGAAGAGTCTGGTTTATCAATTAGAAGAGCCTTATCATCTTCTGAACTTGAGAGAGGTGTATTCAAATGATCATCAATGACCACATTAATAGATTCTTGTATTACACCTATCCTCTTGTTAAGTACCCAATATGCTTGACTATTCAGAGCATACCCTAAAAATATCATTTCATCACTTTTCATGTCAAATTTACCCAGATGTTCTAGGTTATGCAAGATATAATATGTACAACCGAAAACTCGAAAGTATTTGACAGAAGGCTTCTTATCAAACCACATCTTAAAAGCTATTTTATTATTAGATTTTCTAATATAAACATGGTTAATTATATAACAAGTAGTATTTACGGCTTTAGCCTAAAGATTTTTAGGAAGCTTCATACTATTTAACATTACATTAGCCATTTATTGAAGCACCTTATTTTTCCTTTCCACTACCCCATTTTGTTGTGGTGTTTTGGGAGTAAAAAATTCATGTGATATTCCTTGGTCACTACAAAATTTCTCAAAACTGCTATTTTCAAACTCAGACCCATGATCACTACGGATCTTAGTGACTTGTAATTCTTTTTCATTTTGGATATGTTTAAGTACCCTTTTTACTTCATCGAGAGTTTCAGATTTCTCTCTTAAGAAGACTACTCAAGTATACCTGGTAAAGTCATCTACAATGACCAGAATATACTTCTTGCTACCTCGACTCTCCGTTCTAGTTGGTCCAATAAGATTCATGTGGAGAAGTTCGAGTGGTTTAGATGTGGCATTGGAGTTTATCTTTTTGTGAACACTCCTGATTTGTTTACCTATTTGGCACTCGCCACATATCTTATCCACTTTCTTTATTTTGGGTAGACCTCTTACCAAATCACTTTTGCTCAATCTATACAAGTTGCTGTTTCGACAAGGAAACAAATGTATTTGATTTGGGAGAATTATCTTATTCAAACATAACAATGGAACATTATAAGGACAATCATCACACTTTATTGATTCTGAATTCATTTACATCCTCTCTATATCCCTTGATTCTAAGATAGATCACTCAAGATTGAAAATTTATTCTAAGTGCAATTGTTATGATTCAATATAAATTTCAGCAGCACTCCGGCGCTATTTTGGTCATCTCCCAATACTTAGGAGGAATTACTGAATTGATCAGTTAATCTTCTTAGAGATAGAAATTTCGGCAGCACTCTGTTAGCTTCTTCAGTCATCTCCCAATACTTAGGAGGAATGTTGAATTAATCAACTGATCTCTCCTTTTAAAGAAGATTTGAAGACTCAGCAAAACTCCTTCACCAAGCAAGTTGAGTGACTTTTGCGCGACCTGCGCAACTGATAATGTGGTTGCGCGGTTCGTGCAAGAGATATTCTGGTTGCGCGGTACGCGCAACCGATATCGCACTTTGCGCTGTCCGTGTAACTGATCGTTGCCTCTCTCTCTTTTACCTTCAGTTGCTCTGCTTCAGTTTTCAAATTCTTTCAATCACCAAATGAGAGGGGGGAGCAGGGTATTTATAGGCCCCACACATGCGCCAATCCTCAATTCTTGTGTCTTGATTGCGCGATCCGCGCAACTAACTTCTTGGTTGCGCGTCCCACGCAACGGAACTTCTTGACTCTGTAACCCGCGCAATGGAGAACTTCGTTCCACGACCGCGCAACGGGGAACGCTGTTCTACGACCAGACGTGTCAGCTATCTTAATTGATTACGCGACCCATGCAACTGCCTTTTTGATTGCGCGATCCGCGCAACTATCATTCTTATTCCGCGACCCGCGCAACTGTTGTCTCGGCTATGGGACTTACGTAATTGAATCAGTTGGTTGTGCGACCCGCGCAAGTGACTTCTCAGTTACACGATTCGCGCAAGTAACTTCTCAGTTACGCGATCCGTGTAACTTGTCTTCCTCCAGTATTTTTCGCTAAATGTCAATCTTTCTTTTTCCTGATGATAATTTTTTTATGTCCCAACAGATGCTCCATTGATCCGTTCTTTATTTTACTGAATCAAAGAATCAGGATCAACTTACACTAAACTTCCCTTTATAATTTTCAACTGGTTGCGCGACCCGCGTAACCGGCACCCAAGGACCGTACTTGGCCATGTTGTCTATAAATAGTGAAACTTGCTCATTTTCTTCTATCTTCAAATTTCTGCAGCGAAGCTCTTGCGAAATTTTCGCTCCTCGCGCAACTGATCACTGTTGCGTGACCCGTGCAACGACTTTCATCGCGCAAGGCTTTTTAAGCTGTTACGCTGCCCGCGCAACGGCCAACTCATTACACGACCTGCACAAAGACCAACCTCGTTACGCGATCCGCGTAACTCCCGATTCTGCTGCGCGATCCGCGTAACCGCCATCTCAGCAAATCTTCCCAAACTTAGCTTGTTTCATTCCTCATGGCTCGCACCAAGAGGACTTTTACTGTTGTCAACCCTCCTTCTAGTCAACCATCCCATCAAGAGTTACTAAATACTGAAGTTTATCATTCCACAACTCCTCAGGTAACAGGATCGCCATCTCCTCCAGCTCAACCTTCCTCTAAACGCTTGAAGACAACTGCTAGACGTCCTGCTTACATAAAGGAGCCTGTACTTCCCACTTTTGACTTCACTTCACGGATCAAATCATTATCATCCCCCATTCACAGATCTATTACCACAGGTGACCTGACCATGCCTCCAAAGCATGGTCGTAAATATGATTGGGATGAGTGGTTGAAGACCACAGCTCATTATCAGACAAGTAGTCAGAGGCCGCCTATCAGAGAAGATACCCCTCCTCCTTCCAGGCCTAAGAAGCATCACCGGAATAAGGCCAAAGAATTCCAAGAAAAGATTAAGGAACATAATCGAAAAAAACTCAACAACTCTTGGGAATCTGTGCGCGAAATACAGGGTGCCATCAAATTCGACAACCCTTATAAACGGGGTGTTATCTCTCTTCCGCTCAGCATGCACTGCCATCATTCTATGCTAGGCTGTGAACCCAGAGATTACTTATCTGCGGAAAGGTTATCTTATGTGAAATCTTGGTCCTTTAAAGAAACTAGATTATTGGAAGGAATTCTACAACCGCTAAGACCGAGGCAACAGATAGGCGATATTCACTCTATGGTTTTTCTTATCCCTTCTTATGACGTTCATAGTCTATACCCATCTCATTTTTATGAAACTCTCAAACAGCGTTTCAGCTATCGTCCCCAACTCTGGAGTCTAGAAGAATTCAGAACCAGAGGCCTTTTGACTCCCAGAAATTATTACTCTAAATGGGCCGGGGCAGTTTTGATAAAATATGATAAGATTTTGTCGGACCTTGGCATCTTTTTAGCAATAGAAGCGACGTCACATTCTTTCTGTAAAGAATCTTCTATCTTGAAGGCTTTCCTCAATTACCGGTGTCCTTCCACCAATTCTTTCCATCTTCCTGAAGGTGAAATGAGCATTATATTATGGGATATCCACAGAATCACAGGTTTACCAATTACCGGCCGGTTTTTTGATGAATTCGTCCCCACTAATGAAGAATTTGCTTTCGTTTCATCTCCTGATCACCTCCCTTTCATCTCAGAGTTAACCATTGAACTCTTCAAGGAGATGTCAAAATTTCTGAATATTCATAAGATCCACCCCATACAATGGCTGGCGCACTTCAGCCGTGCTCTGAAGTAATAATAATAATTTTTTTCTTTGCTTTCTTTTTATCACATCTTTATATATATATATATATAACTTTAATCTTATTCATTTACCCTTCCAGATTCAACGGTAATCATTCGCGAGAGCTTGAACGTCTTCGGAAAGGCATAAAAGGTCGTGCCGAATATTCTGTTCATGGGGAACTTACTGCCTTTATTGCATACTGGCTGAGTATAGTGGTCTTTCCCAGTTCCAAATCAGCAGATGCCATCCGTCCTTCCTTATTTGTAGTTGCAGGTACTATGGCTGAAGGAATGAAGTTTTCTCTTGCTCCCCCTGTCCTTTGTTCAATCTACAGAGGTTTTAGGGAAATAACATGCCACATAAAAAGTCCTTCTGTCGGCTCAGCCTCAACTTACATGCCATGGCATTATTTTCTGGGTTAGCTTGGCGTTTACTTTCCCTGGACTTTCAAAGTTCCAGAAAAAGCCTACATTCGCCCTTCCAAAGTTCCTCTTTATTTTTTCCAAAAGAGATCTATGGCCAAAAGATCTTATGACTGGGCCAAGGATGCAATTTCTTCTGACGCTAAGATAAATTACTTCCATTTCAGCCTTCTCCGCTATATCGAAGATACTAAAAAGGCAGACACTGACTCACTTTCTCCAGCGGAAAGGGGATTTTTTATATCTATCAGATATGCAGCCTGCCCTTGAGAGAAAGGACCGAATTTTGGAGAGAGCCATATTATCCAAGTCGCCACAATCAATTCGATTTCGACCAGGCGATTCGGAAGATCAGTGACTGGTTACTCGAAGAATGCGCGATTACGGACCGGTCCATATAATTGGGCAATGATCTGGAAACAATTGTTGGGCCGAGCTAATTCTTCCTTCATTATCCCAGGATGCGATCGTACTCCAAGGGCATCATACAATCACATGAGATGGTGGGTGCACCAATCATACCTGGTCCGGAAAAGTCTTCTAGTGTCGCAACCGGTCTGACTTTCTCCCCCCAGACTCAAAGGTCGCATTTTCGAAGCAGGCGTTGGCTTCATTGCAGAAACTAGTCATGCTCCTTCAGGTAGTATTCGCATCATGATCTCAGTGGATGAACCCATTCGTGAAATAAAGCCTGATAATACTCTTGAAGGATGGATAACATATGGTAATACTTGTGAATTTGAGCAAATTCCCCTCTATCAACCGCCCAGAGAAGAAGTTGTAACAGAATCTCCTATTCAACCCGAGATTAATGCTGGCCCACCTAACCAACCTTCTTCTTCCACTTTCCATCAACAACAACCGGTTCCTTCTCCTGCCTCAGAGACTGTTCGCCTTTCGGAGTAACCGTCCTCTTCTCCAATGACAAGATCTCGCACACTCACTCAGGCTTCTCCACAGGGAGAGACTATGCACACATCGGCCCACTCAAATTATCTGGCGATATTCAACTGGAAAGTTCCCAACCTCCTCCCTCTAAAGGCAAGCAAGTTGTCATTGAAGATTCATGCACAGAGGATACTGTTGGTGAAGATTCGTCTTCTTCAACTTCTTCATCTGAGGATACTTCCTCTAATGAGAGTGAGGTAGAAAGGGAGAATCTTGATAATGCTTATGAAGAAGGAGAAGTGAATATTATTGGCGAAGATGAGGCAATTGCAGAAAATATTCCTGCTGACAAAAAACATGTCCCTTCTACTTCCGAGGCTACTCTTGCAAAGCCCTCCCCTGTAGCGAGAGAGGAAGAAGAACCTCTTGATTATGGAGAATACGCATATTCGCCGCGTAAGATAGTTTTGCTATCATTATTTCATTTTTTTTAATCTTCCTTTCTTTTATCTCACCCATTTCATTTCAGGTGATCATACTGTAACTGCAGAAGCACGTAACGCTTCTCCTCTGAACTTACCCCCTGTCGCGCCATCAGCTTCGCCGATCTTCCATTCCCCCATGCTTGGTGGCGCGTGAAATCACTTTTTCAGAAGAGCCCGCTGACTCACTCATCCCTGCTACTGCCACCACAAGTGCTGAAAACACAGCTCCGTCTTTTGCCGATATGATAGCACCCGATCCTCTTATTGCTGAAAGAGGGCAACCTCTTATTGTTTCGGTACCAGCAGAAGGTATATTCTTTTCTTTTTTCTTGTTGCTGCCTTTCTTATCACCTGTGCATAAAACCTTTATCAACAATTTATTTCATTCCTTAACAGGGAATTTACCTCCAAGTAGTGCGGCCAGTTCTGGTTCTATTAGCACTTCATTAAATGTGAAATCTTTTGAGAAGATCTCTACGCATAAATTGGCTTTGATCAGAAATTCAATACTAGCTATTGTCGAAATCTTCAAAGATCCTGATCAATGGTGTGACTTGGCTGTTGCTTTGGATGTCTTGAACAACGCTTCTCGCATGGCTAAGGTTGATATCTCCTCCTTACGTTTCTCTCTTGAGATTTCATAATTTAATAATAGCCATGTCATCAACTGTAACCATGACTGTTCCTCCCGAGATTTTAGAATACAGAAAACAGCTTGTAGATCTCAAAGAAAGAATTTCCCAGCTTGCTCCTCTCGTCTCTCGTCACGATCAAGAACAATCATCTTTACAGGATCAATTGAAGACTCTTGTTAATGAGAAATCATCTGTTCTAGATCATATTATAGCCCTGAAGCAAGAAATTTTGCAATTGGAGAGGCAGAGTTCGGAGATAGAGCTAAATATTGAAAGAATCCAAGAGAAGATAGAATGCAGCTGTCATTCTGTGGATTCCGAGAGATCCGAATTGTTGGAGAATGAAAAGCTGATCATTTCTTTAGAGGGAAAGCTAGCGGGTATTCCGGATCATGCCCAACTGATTTCAAATGCTCGATTGGAGCATGTCGCTGCCCAAGTTAGTCTTCAAGAAAATTTGCAGCAATACTTAGCAACATTAGGCATCACAGGAGAGTTGTAAAAATGCATAACTTTAATAAATATTTTGTTACTTTTCATGCTTTCAGAGGAGAATCATAAGTGGCTTATGACATTTAGATGATGATACATTATCTAATTTATGTGATGTTCTAATCAATGTGTTTATGGCGCATTATGTCCTTTTTTATTTTATTTTACTATTATATTGTATATTTATTTATATCCTTTTATGCTTCGTCAGTGGGGATTTTCTAAATGATCCTTATTCTTAGTTGGCGGTACTACATTTCAATTTCGTTAGTCACACACAGTTTAAGCTCATGAGTAGTGGAGTGCGTGCACACACACAGTTTAAGCTCATGAGTAGTGGAGCACTTATGGGTCTTATGTGATAGCCGCTGTAACTCTCTATAGTTCGCTTGGACTTTTCACTGCCTTGAGCTCATGGCCACAGTCCATCAGAGGGGCCCATTGACGCTACCGGGTAGTGAACTATTGGTTTTACGCACAGGGTTGGCCATGGTAACTCTATAGAGTTCGCAGGGCTCATAAGTTTACTTTTGGGCACCAAATATAGGGTCGCCAGTCCATCAATGAGTAGGTTTAAGCCCTTCCTCATGAGTTACTACTGAAATCAAACCCTAGATCTGGAGGGTCTTACGCATGGTTGGCCTAAAGTTTGCACCGTGGCCCCTGTTTTCTTCGTCTGCAAGGTCGAGCCCATTCACGGGAGGACATTTTCATGCATTCCCCGTGGCGCTGCCGGAAGCTATATAGATGGCATGGGAGTTACGATGACTAGTCTTCACGGATTTATGGCCTTTTAGGCTCTGAATCCTTGACTTCGTCAGCTGCCCGCATGGGTGCGCATGATGGTCTTCGTGGGCTTTTTAGGGCCACTAACTCCTCGCCGCTGCCCAAATGGCGATCTTCATAGGTCTTACGTATAGTTGGCCGACTCTTTTAGAGCTTGATCCTTTGAGAGCTTGATCTTGATCTTTTTTTTTTTTTTTTTTTTTTTTTTTTCTTTTAGGATTTGGCTTGGCTATACTGCCTCTTTGACTGAGATTAATATGTCCTTGCTTTTGCGAGTATCTTTAAGAAGATCTGTGCCTTGTAAGGCAATAATAATTATGATCATCATCATTGCCAGTATAGTAGATGTTTCCGACTGAGATAATATCTTCAAGAAGATCCGTGCCTTGTAAGGCAATATATCAATCTTGTCAATATCTTCAAGAAGATCCGTGCCTTGTAAGGCAATATATCAATCTTGTCAATATCTTCAAGAGAATCTTCAAGATGATATTGACTTTGTCAAACTTATTTGGTGATAATGACGATCATATATATTTTTAAATGCTTGCTAACATAGTTGACATGCTCGTGAACTTCTTCTTCATAGCTTCTTTTGTTGACATATAGACATGATCTTATTCATCCTTGCCCCCTTTTGATACAGAATCATTATGCCGATAATATTCTGGGTCAAAATCAGCATGTCTATCTTCAGGGGTAGTATCTTTTGATGAAGCGGGCGTTGACAGGTATACTGATACCCTGTCCCTCTTGATTTGTGATTCTATATGCCCCATTGGAGTATACTTCTTTTACTACATATGGACCATCCCATTTGGGCTCGAACTTACCCCCTGTCCAGCGGGTGACCACTATAGGTCTTTTCAGCATTAACACCATATCTCCTTTTTTGAAAGAGCGATATTTAACTTGCTTATCAAAGGCAGCTGATATCCTTGCCTGATATGACTGCAACCGCTGCTGAGCTGCAAGACGTTTCTCATCGAGTAGATCTAATTCTTTCAGCCTTATTTTTGCATTTTCATCATCTGTTACAGACTGATGTACTGCTATTCTGAGCGATGCCACTTGTATTTCAATTAGGATAACTGCCTCTATGCCATAGATTAATGAATACGTTGACACCCCTGTTGCTGTTCGATGGGTAGTTCTATAGGCCCATAATGCTTCCTGTAACTTTTCATCCCAATCGCGCTTATTGCCTGTCACCGTTTTCTTTATTATTTTGACAATCGTTTTATTAAACGCCTCTGCTAATCCATTGGCCGGAGGATAGTAAGGTGTTGAAAACGAATGTTGGATGCCGAACTTCTGGCACAACTTTTTCATGCCTCTATTTTTAAAAGGGGTGCCATTATCAGAGACGATCTTTTTTGGAATACCATGACGGTATATTATGGCATGCCGAATGAAATTGACCACATCATTTTCTTTAACATTACGCAAGGCGATTGCTTCGGTCCACTTGGAGAAATAGTCTGTCGCTGCCAGAATATATTGTTTTCCTTTAGATGACGGTGGATTTATAGGGCCAATTACGTCGAGTCCCCAAGCTGAGGAAGGCCAAGAAGCAACGGACTGATGTAAGTCTTTTGGGGGAACATGTATTATATTCCCATGTATTTGGCATTCGTGACACCGCTTCGCATATTCTATCGCATCTTTGAACATGGTAGGCCAGTAATAACCCATTCAATGCACTCTATGGCATAAATTTCGGCTGGCTTGATGCACTCCACATTCTCCTGAATGTGCCTCCCGCAGCATTTGATTTGCTTCTTGCTTGTCTAAGCACCGTAACAGTATTCCATTATAAGATTTTCTATACAATACTTTGCTGCATATGATAAATTTGCCCGATCGCTGCTTAATCTGCTGTCTTTGCGCATTATCTTCTGGCAGAATGTTATATTTGAGATAATCGATGAAAGGCTGACGCCAATCATTTGTCGTTACTTCCAGACAGGATATAGGAAGTATTTCAATGATTTCTTCGATAACCTCTACGGATGGCAGGAATCTTCTTTCTTCTATAGTTACCTGGAGAGAACTTCGATTTGTACAGGACAGAGCCGCTGCCAGACTGGCTAAAGCATCTGCTTTTGCATTCTCAGATCACGGTATATGTTTGATTTCCACATGATAAAACTGTTCAAGTAACTGTTGTGCCTTCTGACAATAAGGCAGGAGCTCTTGTTTCCTTACTTCGAATTCTGTTGTCAATTGATTTATAATCAATTTAGAATCTCCGAAGATATGCAATAATTTTATTTCCATTTGCTGAGCTATTTCCATTTCGATAATGAGGGCTCTATATTCAGCCTCATTGTTCGTGCATGTGGTGCCCAGTGTGAAGGAGTATGGTAACAGATCGCCTTGAGGAGTAATGAATATCACTCCTGCCCCCGCTCCCGATGTTCGAGCAGCGCCATCAAAATACATTTTCCATGGGCTCTGAGATTCGGCCAACATAACCTGTTCGTCCGGGAAGTCATCATTAATTTCTTCACTTTCTGCCACAGGATGTGCTGCGAGAAAATCTGCCATGGCCTGCCCTTTTACTGCTTTCACCAGTCTATATGAAATAGTATATTCTGATAACAATAACATCCATTTGGCTAGTCTTCCCGACAACATTGGCCTGATCATCAAGAATTTTATCGGATCTACTCTTGAGATCAAAGTTATATCGTGGGAGAGACAATAATGTCTTAACTTTTGTATAGCGAATATCAGCGCCAAACATTCTTTCTCGATCGAGGAATAATTGCATTCTGCCCCCATCAATGTTCGGCTTAGATAATAAAGAGAGTCTCCTTTCCGGCTTCATTTACCTGTGCCAACAAAGCACCCAAAGAATTTGTAGCTGCAGATGTATACAAGATAAACGGCTTACCTCTTCATCGAGTCATAATTAACACCGTAAGCTTTGTTTCAACAATTCCTTAATTGAATCAAATGCATTCGAAAGCGTGATCCCATACAAATAACTCAGTATCTTTCTTCATTAGCCGAGAAAATGGCTGACACCTTCCTGCGAGGTTTGAAATGAAACAGCGTATGTACGCCAGTTTTCCTTGTAAACTTTTCAATTCCTTCAGCGTTGTTGGTGGCGGCATATTTTGAATGGCCTTAATTTTTTCTAGATCAATCTCGATGCCTCTATGCCATACAACGAAGCCGAAGAATTTGCCGGAAGATACCCCGAACGCACATTTAGCAGGGTTCATCTTTAATTGTTTCTTTCTGAGTCGACGGAAGACTACTGCCAAATGTTCACGGTGTTCTTGATGATCTCTCGACCTAACCACCAGGTCATCAACATAGCATTCAACATGTTTATGCATCATATCTTAAAAAATATTTTTCATCGCCCTTTGATATGTGGCCCCAACATTTTTGAGACCGAAAGGCATAACTTTATAACAAAAAATCTCAAGCGGTGTTCTGAATGCCGTCGCCTCTTCATCTTTGGGCGCCATCCTGATTTGATTATAGCCTGCATAACCGTCCATAAAAGACATAATATCATACTAAGTAGTACTATCGATTAATAACTTTGTTATCGGAAGAGGGAAGTCATCCTTTGGACATGCTTCATTCAAATCTCTGAAGTCAATACATACTCTGATCTGCCCATTCTTTTTCTTCACAGGAACAATGTTTGATATCCACTTGGGATATTTAACTTCCCTGATGAATCCAACTTTTATTAGTTTGCTTACCTCCTCTTTGATTAACGGAATTAGGTCTGGGTGAAAAGTGCCTTTGTGCTTGCTTTATTGGTTTCTTTTCTTTGGAGATGTTTAATCGATGCATTGCTACAGAGGGTTCCAGTCCCGATATTTCTTCATATGTCCAGTCGAAGACGTCTTTATTTTCTTTGAGAAGTTGGCCATATTTCTCAAATTCCTATTCAGAAAGACTGACGTTGATGAATGTGTTCCTCAGCTCTTCTTCTATTCATAAATTTATTTCTCGCAAGCCATCTATTGTCGGTTGCTCCCCATCTTCTATTTGTTTTGGAGCTGTTTCAGGATACTCGACTACCTTAGTATCTTGTTCTAGTTTTGTGCGGCCGAAGTCATATTTACTGATACCATATTCACTAATGATTCTGCTCCTAGCCCTTGAAACTTTCTCCGCTTTTCCTGATCGACTCCAAGAGGGATTTGAGTTCCTTTCCCATGATTCAGTCCAGTGAGTTTGTTACAATCAAAACCCATATTTCTCATGATTTTCTTGCTTACTGCACTGTATTTTTTCAAATTTTGCGGTGTTAACTCTCCGTGATATTTATTGCTTGTGATTTCATCCTTCACTTCCACTGCAGCATGGAATTCTATCGGCTCAGGGTATTTAACACTAGCCTTGACTTAAAATCTTCTTGGAGCGGCTGTAAATGGCTTACATCTTTCAATATTGGGTAAGGGCATTGTATAATTGGACTGTAAGATTTTCAACTGTTCTGCCGATAACAATGTCAACGGTGGTTGCCCCGGTTATCTCAGACGCTTGGGTACAAAATAGAACTTCTTTCTTGCTTCTGCAGTCCTAGACGATTCCGCCCTCTCTTCTCTAACATTGTTTATTCGGTCATCTTTTAAGACTCTCTTTTCATCATCATTTCCCACCTCTTCAGAGAAACCTTTATAATAGCTGGCGTCCGTGAAGAAAGACTCGGCTTCCGTATATGGTTTCGCGTCAGCCATCACTTTGCATTGCATTCCATCCTTACAGTATTTGAAACATTGGTGTAAAGTGGAGGGTACAATATTGTACGATGTATCCACGGCCTTCCCAAGAGAAGGTTATACGTTGTCACAACATTTATTACGTGACATACAATAGTAGTAATTAAGTCTCCCACTTCCAATGTCACTGTAATCTTACCAAGTGCGCGTTGTCCATCTTAATTGAACCCTTGTATCATCATTCTGCTGGGGCACAAATCAGAGTGGCGATAGCCCAATTTGTTTATCATGGAGAGTGACAAAAGATTCACTGCGGACCCATTGTCTATCATAATCCGTTTTATCTTCTTTTCACAAACATACCCTTCTATCATTAATGGTCTGTTATGTTCTGCTTCACCAATTAAATCATCATCAGAGAACGAGATTACTGGTAGACAATTTGCCCGTTCATTGTGTCTTTCATGTTTCATTTCTAACAATAAAGCTTCTCTCACATCGTGATCGACAACTTGAATCGATCTTCGAAACTCTTCGATAACTTAAGTGCATCATAGATGCTTAGGCGTGCCGGTATGCCTTTCAAATGACTAACTACATCATAAGCCACTTTCATCGCTCCATTCCCGTTTTTACTTTCATTCTCGCTGTTCTGTCTTTTAGTGACTTCTTTTCTTATAATTTCTGCTCTTTGCTTCACCGGACCTATTACTTGCTTCCCTGATCACAACGTAATCATTGCTGCATTCTTTATTGACTTTCGATTTTCCTTCTCCTTTATTTCTCAAGCCTTTTCCTTGATTGACAATACATTTGTTGTTGCCCTTGTATTCTTTTCTTTGCTTTCGCTGGTTATTATATCACCTCTATTTATCATTCGTTGTATGATGCACTTCAACGTGTAGCAATTCTCCGTCGGATGTCCCACTAGGCGATGATAACGGCAAAAGTTTCTTTCCCGGGTCTTCATTACATCTTCAGGGCGCTTGTTCGGTAATTCAGGTGCCGCCATTCAATTTCTTTGCATCATAGGAAGTACGTCTTCTTTATCGAATTCAAATCCTTCATGAGAATCGAGCATTCTGAGCTTTTTCCACCGTATCTGTCCCTTGATTGATTCCAGCCTTCTTTTCCTTCTGACCTTTTGTCTCTTGAGCCCCTCGCATCTTGATTCTTCTTATCCCAATCAATGGTATTGACGGTCGTTCTGCCAGGTATTCTCCTGACAGTTTTATGATGAAATGCTGGCATTTTATGAGTCATTAATTCCAATGCATGAGCTTTGGTAGCCAAATCGCGAAAGGTTCCGATATCGGCGCTGGTAAGTCTGAATGCGATTCCTGTTTCCATAGAGTTCAAACACATCTTGACTTGTTCCTTTTCTTTCGGCAACTGTCTACATGATGCCCCCAGTGTTTTCCATCTGTCTATGAATTTTTCGACTGGTTCTCCTTCTCGCTCTCGTACGGAAGCTAATTCTGTGATGCTAACATCGCGCTCTGACGAGAAGAAGTTTGACATGAAAGCATCTTACATTTCTTCCCATGTGTGTATAGATCCTGGTGCTAAATTTGAATACCATCTGAAAGCTTTACTTGTCAATGATGACCCAAATAATCGTAAGCAGTATTGAGGTATCGTGGAGAAATTCCCTATGCTGGTAATGAAATGCATCAGATATTCTTCTGGTGATCCTTCCCCATTAAACTTCTGGAAGTCTGGATGCTTAAAATTGGCCGGAAACGGAACATCTTCTACCTCTCTCGGATAGGGTGTTCGGTATCTGAAACGGCCGGTATTCGCGCGTTCTCTCTCTATTATGACTGCTTCTTCAACGACTTGCCTTACATCCTCCTGTGTTATAGCTCTTGTTGCCGGAACGGATCCTCGTGACCCTATCCCCTGTGGACGGGAACCTTCAGGTTGGTTCTCCTGTCCATTTGTCGCTCCCATCATAGGTGGAGCCACTATCTGGGCTACATTATGCGCCAGAGTTGCCAGAGCTTCTCTGAGGTTCCGACATTTGTCCATTAGTGCTCTTTGTGCCTCTGCCATTTGGTCAACACATTCTTCAGTGGTCGGCCTGTTTTCTTGACCCGTCTCTGCCATATACACTGCGGCCCCTTGACTGTTTGTCGAAGCTATTGTTGGAGTAAAACAAGAGTATGTTGACGTAACAGGGCTTATAAAGAGAGGAGAGATCGGAGTCTCGTTTAACTTTTGTACGCTTCCCATGCTGCTGATTGATCGGGGAAATACAGTTATGGGTGGATTTGTCTGGGGTGATACAGCCACCAGTGATCCTATCATCAGCGTTTTACCTTTCTATGCTTTTGTCCATTTAGTCCTTGAGGCGATCAGAGCCGAAAAATCACGCGACGTGAACTGTAGGGTTGCTTGTTCAGGGTATATCGCAGGAGGAGCGAGCTCGGGTTTTCTTCTTGCTATACTACGTGTGATTGGTCCCTCAGCTCTTGGTACAGATAAATTTGCCTTACGATTCTTTAAGTTCTTTGCTTTTATCTTCCTAGACAAGACTATAGTCCAGTTCTCGTCGCTTTCTTGTAGTTGAGGTGAGACGAAAATGACTCCCGCTGTTACTTGAGTCACTCTGCGCTTGTTGATGGTGCATGCATTTGTATGCTCGGGAGTTCGGCTGGGCGCGTATTCGATATGAACCCAGTGGGGATGAAGCGGAAGTTCACTTTTCTTGCAATGTTAGCCATTAGTAGTACTATGTAATTGAATTTGGGTACCTTCAATTATGAAACATACGTAAAGTTAGTATGTGAGAGATTCGGTAAGCTATCTTAGAGATGAAGGGGAGGATGTTCCCACTGAGAGTTGCCATTTTGGCGTTTAAGAGACACTAAAAAGTGATAAGAGTCTTACAACTTTCCACAATGTTAATGTTAAATAAGATAAAGTATCCCCAGTGGAGTCGCCATTTTGTTTCGATAAGGAAACAAATGTATTTGCTTTGGGAGAATTATCTTATTCAAACATAACAATGGAACATTATAAGGACAATCATCACACTTTATTGATTCTGAATTCATTTACATCCTCTCTATATCCCTTGATTCTAAGATAGATCACTCAAGATTGAAAATTTATTCTAAGTGCAATTGTTATGATTCAATATAAATTTCAGCAGCACTCCGACGCTATTTTGGTCATCTCCCAATACTTAGGAGGAATTACTGAATTGATCAGTTAATCTTCTTGGAGATAGAAATTCCGGCAGCACTCCGTTAGCTTCTTCGGTCATCTCCCAATACTTAGGAGGAATGTTGAATTAATCAACTGATCTCTCCTTTCAAAGAAGATTTGAAGACTCAGCAAAACTCCTGCACCAAGCAAGTTGAGTGACTTTTGCGCGACCCGCGCAACGATAATGTGGTTTTTCGGTTCGCGCAAGAGATATTCTGGTTTCGCGGTACGCGCAACCGATATCACACTTTACATAGTCCGCGCAACTGATCGTTCCCTCTCTCTCTTCTACCTTCAGTTGCTCTGCTTCAGTTTTCGAATTCTTTCAATCACTAAATGAGAGGGGGAGCGGGGTATTTATAGGCCCCACACATGCGCCAATCCTCAATTCTTGTGTCTTGATTGCGCGATCCGCGCAACTAACTTCTTAGTTGCGCGTCCCGCATAACGGAACTTCTTGACTCTGCAACCCACACAACGGAGAACTTCGTTCCATGATCGCGCAATGGGGAACATTGTTCTGCGACCAGACGTGTCAGCTATCTTTGTTGATTGCGCGACCTGCGCAACTGCCTTCTTGATTGTGCGATCCATGCAACTATCATTCTTATTCTGCGACCCGCGCAACTGTTGTCTCGGCTATGGGACTTGCTCAATTGAATCAGTTGGTTGCGTGACCCCCGCGAGTGACTTCTCGGTTACGCGATCTGTGCAAGTAACTTCTTAGTTACGCGATCCGCGCAACTTGTCTTCCTCCAGTATTTCAATCTTTCTTTTTCCTGATGATCATTTTTTTGTCCCAACAGTTGCGGTAGTGTACATGTCCTAGGTGCTTATGCCACAGTTTGGTCTCATTGGTATGGACCATGTAACATGATAGCTTAGATGAGCTTGAGTCACTAACTATATAGCAATTCTCAGAAATTTTGTGACCAGTTAATATTACAGAACCATTCTTATTTAAAATTTCACATTTTTGGTTTGAAAATTTTACACTATGATTATAATCACAAAATTGAGAAATGCTTAATAAATTATGTTTTAAACTTTCTACATATAAAACATTCTCAAATAGAGGGAGGTTAGAGAGTTGAACTGTAACTTGGCCAACAATTTTGCAGTTGCTACCATCACCGAATATGACTGAACCATCAGTCATGTCTTTAAAACTGGTGAACAAACTTTTGTCACCTGTCATATGTCTAGAGCAACCACTATCCAGGTACGACTTTAAATGGCTCATGGATTTGAATGCGGTGTGGGCAACCAAACAAGCAACCTTAGGGACCCATTTCATTACTGTTTTGGGTTTAGGAACATAATTGGTCTTCTTCTGATTATAATTGTTATACGTCCTACCCACTGAGTTAGATTTTAAGAGCTCCTTAAGCAGGTCTACAATTTTCTCAGCTAAAGGATTAAGGTTCTGATTTTTATAGTTAATATGGTTCTTTTTAGGATTTAAGGACTAAAAATTTTTAGTCATTTTAGAAATATTTTGATTCAGACTTTTCCCTTTTGAGTTAGAAGACTCTCCTTTAACAAATTTAAGAAGAGTATTCTTATATTTAGGAAGAGTATTTTTATCATAGCCCAATCCAAATCGATCACCACATTTTCTAGATCCAGATAGAAGTTTTTCTAATTTAGGGTCACCTTGGGCATACCTTCATGTGTCCTTCAAACTCAAAAGTGAAGAGACTTCTTGTTTTAGGTTTTCATTTTTAGATTTTAAGTTTTCAACTTGGGACATTTTGAAATCTAAGTCACACTTAGTTTTTTCAAAGCAATTTAAAAGGTGTGATTTTTCCACAACCAGATTATCAAAATTCTCTTTCAATTTTAAAAACTTTTCTTTCTAAAGTTTTAATTTAACAACTATTTTACAACTTTCCCTGTATAGGGCATCATAAGTATCCTGAAGATCTTCTTCATTCTCATGATCACTTCCCAGATTTTCTTCACTGGTTGTATCATTATCTGAGAAAGTGAACTTGACTAGAGTCATTAGGGCTTTAACATCATTACCCGACTTGGTTTTAGAATCTTCTAACTCAGAAGAGGCTTCAAAACAGGAAGATTCATCCCATGTAGCCAACATACCTTTCTTTTTTAGGTTTGTCCTTTTTAAGACATTTGTTTACTAGATGCCCATATTCATGGCAGTTGTAGCATTGGCTATCTTTTAAAGATTTCCAATTTTTAGATTTTGATCTTTTCTTTTCAACAGGTTTTTGAACATCAACCATCTTTTTACTTTTAAAAATCTTGTAAAACTTTTTAGCTAAAAGGGCCATATCATCTTCAGAAGTTTCTAAATCAGAATTGTTATTTTCATGAGAAATACTTTTAGAAGATTTAAGGGAGATAATTTACCTTTCAAAGCTTTAAAGTTTAACTCATAGATTTGTAAAGAACCAACCAGTTCTTCAACCTGCATATGGTCTGTATCACGAAGTTCTTGAATGGCCGTGACTTTCGAATTGAACCTTTTAGGTAGTGAGCGTAGTATCTTTGCACAGACTTTGCTTTCTGCGATGCTATCTTTAAGACCCTACATAGAGTTGACTATATCATTCAACTTAGTATGGAAGTCCATGAATGTTTCACTTTCTTCCATACGTATTTCCTTAAACCTAGTGGTAAAGATTTGTATTTTAGATTTCTTGACAGTAGTCGTACCCTTGTGTGTCATTTCTAAGATATCCCAGGCTTGTTTTAATTCAGTTGAATTCATCTGGTGATATAATTTAGTTGAATTCATCTGGTGATAGTGTGTAATTAATTACATTTAAAGCCTTGCAATTGGCACTATTCTTAGTTCTCTGAAGAGTGGATCAAGTGTTATAAGGAGCAACTTTTAGAGTTTTAGTTCCATCAACGCCTAGAACTTCAACACTAGGTGGAGTCCATTTAGTTACTGTGGTTTGCCACACATTTTCATAAATAGACCTCAAGAATATTCTCATTCTAGCTTTCCAATAAGCATAATTAGAGCCATCAAAAGGTGGAGGCCTAGTGATAGAAGGCTATCAAAATTTGACATCTTAAAAGCTCAGATCGGTTCGCTTAGGAATTAAATCCAAACAAACAAGCTATTAGGCTTTGATACCACTTGAAAAGACTGAGCTAAATGTCCTAAGGGGGGGGGGGGGTGAATAGGACTAGGCCAAAAAAAATAAAATAAGCGGAATAAAAACAACAGATAGCCAAATAAAATGCAAATAACCATAGGAAATAATAACCTCGAAAATCAAGTATTGATAGGTTAATACAAACTTGGTTCTAAGGACAACCTAATACCAAAAACCAATGGTCTATGGTAGGACAACCTTACTAGAATGTGGGTGAGTATCAAAAACTCAAACTGAAGAGGAAATGAAAGAAATAGAAACTAATCTATTACAACATTCACCACACAATGCTGAAATTTAAAGATTACAACATTCACATCCACAAATATATCCCACAATTTTAAATCATAAAAGATAAAGAAATAAACCACACATCCACCAAACATAAAGAATTATAGTGGTTCGCTTGTGTGTACACCAACTGTTAAACAACAGCCACACAACTACTCCACTCTTAATATCCACTCCCTAGGATATTAGTGTTCACTAATTAAAATAGGTTTTTCAAGGTTCACCTAAAACCTTCACAATTGTGTCTTTCAAGTGGGCTTACACAATTTAAAAACCCCACATTCTGAGTTTTCTGGATCACCTCAGATAAACCAAAAATGAGATTTTTTGAAACAATCTCACAAACCAAAAATGAATTGAATTACTGAAAAGAAAATACTTATCTGTATGATGATTCTGAAGCAGCCCGGTAGAACCAACTTGATGTCGACTTAGATGTTCAACGTTCAGTCTCACAAGTGTATAACGTTCTAAGTCTAGATGATTTTTAATTAAATCGGCAAGGGCTTTGTATTGATTTTGATCTCAAGGGAAAATCGAATATCTTTTTTCAATATAAGAATGGAATAGAGATTCAAAATCAAATTACAATAGCTACTTTAAAGAATCTTAAATATGCACAAAATAACTTAGAATGTACTCCAAATAAACTCAGACTGATTGTTTAAGAATGATAAGAATTGAATAGAAAACTCTGAAATTTGAGCACTATGTATAGGTGAAAAATCGGTTCGCATGACCGACCTTTGGTTAGCTATGACTAGCCTTATCCAAACAGATTTTCAAAAATTCTGACGCGATAAGATTTTTCAGTTGCATGACTGGCCTTGTGGGTCCCACGGCTGGTTGTGTGGCCTGCTCGATTGGTCGTGGACACCACACGACTGGTCGTGTGAGTTCAGATTACACGTTAGAAAATGTGTCGAGCACTGCACGACTGGTCAAGCACTATTCACTCGACTGGTCAAGCAGTTTTCAGGATTGGTCGTAGACCAACAAAAAAATTTTAAAAATTTATAACAAATCCTGGACAAGTCGAGAAATACTAGGACTGGTCGAGCCAGTGCTAGGGTTAGTTGAAAGAACAGAATTTTACACTTATAAAATGATCAAAATGACCGACCAAAACTATGAAATAATGTAATCATGATCTAAGGTCAATCCAGGTCAATCATACCTTGCTTGTGAGATAGAACATATGAACACTTAATATATCGATCACTTCAGTAGCTTTAATTCTTGCGATATTTAAAGTTTGAATTCGACATACCAAACATAATCTTCAACTAGGTCTTGAGTTCTTGGGCTTTTCTGGTTCCAGATCTTGAACCGTAATATTTTGAAAACTCTGTCTTCACTCAATATATGAAAGTCTTCACTTTCTTCTAGTTTGAAGATCTTAGTAAGTTCGTCGTAGATATTGGCAAGATAGATTCAGCACGAACAGAACGAACATCAAAGATTCAATGTGAACAGATGCACAAGCTTGATACAACTCAAGATACAAACTTGAATTGGTTTGGCACACCAAAATTTGACAATACTTAGGGTTTATCAACATAGCGCTTTCAAAATTGACAAAGATAAAACACTAGAGTGCCAAGGATCCACTTATAGTTATTTTTAATGTTTAATTCACTTGATTTAATCATATAAATCAACTGCAATTAATGTCATATCCTATCCAGCTAGATAATAGAGCGGTTAAATCATCATTCAGATACCAACGTAGATTTGAACCTCAATTGAATTGGTTGCTACATAAAGCATCAAAGTATTGATCGTAGGGAATTCAAAGCACCTATCGTGCCCTTAGTCAATGATAAATCAATGGATTTTACAGATCAAACCCTTGCAAAATAGATAAACAATTATCATTAGCTTTCCTAAGCATCCAATGTGCCCGGAGACGACAATGGAACAAAGTAAACTAAAATAAATCTTCATTCAAACCAACATTAATGAATTATTCAATAATCAAACTATCGTGCCCTTATTCAATGATAGATCAATAGATTTTACAGATCAATCCTTTTTAAAATAGATAAACAATTATCCTTAGCTTTCCTAAGCATCCAATGTGCCTGGAGATGACAATGGATCAAAGTAAACTAAAATAAATCTTCATTCAAACCAACATCAATTAATGAATTATTTAACAATCAAACAAATAACTTGAATTAAAATAAACTAGAACATTAAAAACAACTACAAGCTTCACCTCTTAGCCCTAGCTAAGGGATTTAGCCGACCATAGATATGATTGAACTAAAACTCAAAAGAAAAACATAAAACCGAAGAAGAACCGAATGATTAAAGAAGAAGGACTACGAATAAGCTTCACAACTCCTTGCTCCTTATCTTCTACCTTAATACATATCTAGGAAGGCTAAAATCACCCCTTTATATAGAAAAAAATCACATTTACTTTAAATTTACGCACTTATGTTATGCTTCACTCGCACCGACAACATCCTTCGGTTGCAATCGAACATACGTTTGTTCGCACCAAATTTTCTCTTGGTTGTAACCAAATTTCTCCAAAATAGATTTAAAGTCTCTATCTCCCTCAGGTCGCGTTCAACTCTCCTTCGGTGGCACTGAACATGGCTTCGCTTACACCTAAGTGTTGAGCCAAATTTCTTCCAAAAATCACAATTTCTTTCTGGACTATTTTGTGTAGATTCAGTCAAAACGAACTAACCTCAGGTGGGACCAAATAGTTTGTTAATTATGTTAGTAGACTATGATTTTTTCAGTCTTTTGTCCCTCTTTTGCACTTGATTTTCTTGGATCTTTGACACTTTAATTCTTCATTAATCACCTTCAAATCTCCAATTCTTTAATTGGTCATTCTTTTATCATTAAATCTTCTATTTAATCTTTCTTTTAATCTTAGCTCTCCAAATCACACCGCATATTAAAACATACGTAAATAGATCAATTAAACACATATATGCTTATAAAACCAAAGCATAATAAGGGGGAAATATACAATATTTCACACTCAACAATGATCATTGATTGACAGACAAAGTCAGTAAGTTATGGGCACTACATTGGATTAAGGAAGTAGTACATTCGATTACCGAGTTTTATTGTATCAGACTGCGTCCACGTTTCACTTGAGTTTACAGTAAATTATGAGCAGTACATTGAATTATTTTATGACCTATCAGCTGTAGTCAAACGGACAAACAAAGCATGTGAATTAGATACTTGAGGATCTTTCACGTGAGTGTGCCCTCGATTTTAAAGGAAGTTGGGATGTTAATCTACATTTTACAGAATTTTCATATATCAGCAAGTCATCAAACAAGTATTAGGATGGCTCCCTATGAAGCGCTTTATGGACGTTTGTGTCATGTGCCAAATTCTTCGATTGAAGTGGGAGAAAAATCGTTAGTTGGACTCGATATTATTTAAGAGGCCACGAATAAAGTATAACTTATTAAGAAGCAATTACTAGCAACTTAGAGTAGACAGGAGAGTTATGCGAATAATTGTAATTATTATTTGAAATTCTCGGTTGGAGACCATGTGTTCCTAAATGTCTCACCGATGAAAGGACTAATGTGTTTCGATACGGAAGGGAAGTTGGCTCCTTGATTCATAAGGTCATTTAAGGTATTTAAATGAGTTGGAGTTACAACTTATCATCTTGCTTTGTCACCTCAGTTAGCTAGTGTTCATAATGTATTCCACGTATCGATGCTACAAAAGTTCGAAAGGGATACTTCACACATCGTCAACTGATAAGATCTCGAGTTGTAGGAACATACAACCTACATTAAAAAAGACTGATTCATATTTTGGATCGGAAGGAGCATGTTTTACGGATAAAGACTATGCCACTGGTTAAAGTCTTATGAACTCATCATGGATTTAACGAAGCATCCTCGGAGCAAGAAGTTGAGATTAGAGAAGTATCCACATTTGTTTGACAAGTAAATTAGGAAAATTTCAAGGATGAAAATTTTCTTTTAAGGGGATATAATGTAACAACCATGAAATTTTGAGCCACATAGGACCATTGATTAATCAAATAAAGAATTTATTTTTTGTGATTAATAGAAAAAACAAAACACCTAGCAAATTGGTAGAGGCATTTCGGTGGAGGGTAAGGTTAAAGGATTGATTCCTAACACTGCGTGAAATTGCAAGTGGTGTAGGATACCACGGCTATGCATATAGAAGCTTGGCAGAACTATAGAATTATGGCTATATCCAAGAGTGCGAGGGTGATTAATACTAAATAAAATTTTCACCTTTTAAACACAATTGCCTAACTTAAAATAATATGCATTCAAGCTAAGTAAAACAATTTAATACTAAGGCCTCAAAGCCATTTGTGGGTCCAATCACATAAACTACTAATCATATTCCTATTAATCAACTTGTCTATATATAAGATAATGTGCATGTGTGTTAGATATGCTACCTATCTAATCCAAACATTTATCTAACCATACATACATACGATTCATTAATTCATCACATAAGCATAATGAAACAAGCGATAAAAGACAATCCCGAACATGAGCATGTATAACGGTTTGGTTTCCCTACTCCACTCTTGACAGATGCACTCAACCCATGAGTGTACTGAATTTCACTATTCAAGGTTTTAATTCATGTTCACCTCTAAACTTTACAATCCTACATAAGAATCAGCTCTCTCGGAGACTAACATGGTTTTTTATAAGCTCATCACGAACCTTAGTCCTAATCCAAGGACCTATGTTTACTCCCATCGGAGACTCCCTCAAAGACTAACACGTACACACCCGTATCCGGTGATCCATACAAGGGCATTGATTTAGATCCTACACAAGAACCAAGGTCCCACACAATAATAATCGAGTTTGGCAATTCTAACTTTACACTCAATCTTACACTTGGAATAAGTATACATGGACTCTTACAAATGACAACTTACTTGTCGGATTGCGTTCCTTTTGTAGCACATTCTCAGGTTATTTGATTGATGCTCGACCATGCTTTAATCAACTCACATTCTACCCCTGATCATGATATCGATTCATTGCCAATGCTTTAGCACCAAGATTAATGTAATAACCCAAATTAATATGGACCATCTAATTTTAACCATTGATCGACATACCTAATTAGTCTGATATGACTATCGATCTACAAGATCAACTGGTCCAATCTCAACCATTGATTTGAACATACCCAATCCAACTATTCATTAACTAATAAATCCAACCATACATTTAACCATTCATCTAATGATACAACCATCAAACCGTCCATATGTTGAAATCATCGAAATACTTGTCCATCCATCTCGCTGGTCATGTGGCCACTTACAATTCTACCCATCCATCCCACCACCGATCACACAATAACTCATCTTATCATATATCTACCCATCCATCTATGTATACATCTATCTGTCCATCCATCTACATCATCCATTTATGTACTATTGATTACATCACAACCATAGGTTAATGCATGCATCATAGCTTACACATACATGTGGCACATGCACAACAATCACCTGCACACACACCTATCACATGTGTGGCATGCACATGTGGGACATGCATGGGGCATACCTGAGATGCATGGTGCACATGTGCACTAGACTAACCCACGTTGCAAACAAAAAAACAAAAGAAAAACGTGATGAAAAGAAATGCAAAATGGAATCATAAATGCATGGTGAAATGTTTTGCTTGTGCACATGTGTAAAAGGGGACCATAAAGAGGAAGGAGTGGCCATTCACCAGGTGTGAATGTGGGAAGTTCATTGGGTTGGGCTGCTTACATGTGAGATAAAGAGAGATAGTGTTGTTGTGTTGATATGAGGAAGAGAAGTGAGGTAGAGAGATGGGTTGCTTACACAAGAGAGAGAGAGAGAGAGAGAGAGAGAGAGAGAGAGTGTGTGTGTGTGTGTGTGTGTGTGTGTGTGTGTGTGTGTGTGTGTGTGTGTGTTGTATTGATGTAAGGAAGAGAAAGTGAGGTACAAAGAAAAAAGGAAGAGAGAGAAAAAGCAAGAGAGAAAAAGAGAAAAAGGAAGAAAAAAAAGTGTATTTTCATAAAAGTGAGTTTCTTTCTCACTTGATGTTTATGAAAAAAATTATATAATTTAATTTAATTTAATTTATTTGTTAATTCATTTGTATATAGAATAAAAATTTGCCATCTTAGATGTTCTTTCTAATTTGATGTAATTACTTACCCTGCTGCCTAAAATGTTGTTTAAATTTTTTTTATTACATCGGTTGTCATTATTTCAATACACCTTAATTAAAGTTTTATATTATCTTATTGTTAATCTTACATAAATTTTTCCTTTTTTTCTTTTTTTCTTTTTTTCTTTTTTGCATTTTGACTTTTGTTTTGTTAAAATTATTGTAAAAATCTCGAGTTTATATATAAATTTATAAATATTTATATATAATAAATCATTTTTCATATTTATTGTTTAACGTAGAACTTTAATCATATACGAACAATTTACATTGATTGAAAATCTTGTTTTTAGTTTGACAAATTATATATATTAAGTATTATGGGTTGCTCGAAGAATAGCGGTCGTTGAAGATTTATAGAAATATTTGATCTATGCAATACTAAATTCATGCATCATTAAAGTAATTATGAAATGCCAGAAAATAGCTTGTGTGCTTGATTTCAAAGGGAGTTGGGATGACCATTTTGTTAGTGCACTTATTTACACCCATGTTTGTCAATTACGTGATTAGTTGTGTCTTATAGTTGGATGAGTTCTTGGCAAGTGAAGACTGCCAACACAATTGGATCAAAAGTAGGAAAAGCTATATTGAAGATGAAAAACTACTTTTACGATCTTAAACCTTGCAAATAGATGATCCCAACCCAAATAGGTATACCTACTTAGGTAATCTATTATAAGCCAATCCTTAGTCCCTATTTTGTATCCTATAGTCTTGGCTTAAGCAAGTCCCAAGTTGATGAAAGATGTATTGGACAAAACAGGAAAAACAGCAAAATCTGTCCAACGTTGGTAAGACGAAGGTGCCATCGAATAGCACCTTCAGTACCACCAAAGATACCTTCGGTGCTACCAAAGGGGCTTAAAATAGTCCAGTAAGCTTACCATGATAATTCGATGTCACCGAATGAATATTTTGGTGCCACCGACAAACAAAGTTTGGTGCCACCGAAAGAGACAGTTTTCGATCAGCAACTTGGGTATTTAATTCGGTACTACCGATAAATAATTCGGTACTACCAATAGATAATTCAGTACTACCAAAGTAAGTTCGGTGGTGCCGAAGGTCACTTCAGTAGCACCGTAAACTAGCCGTTTTATAGCCGCTTTCTATCCGTTGGAAGCTTTTATCTATAAAAATGATTTGTGAAAACTTGTAAAAGTAGTGGAAATAGGCACCATAGAGTCTTTAGTGTATCCCACACTTATCCTAACCTACCTAGACTCTATCCATATGAGTTCATGTTCTCTTCATTGTGATCCTTCACTCTTATGAGCATTCAAAGCTCCTAATTAATGAAGAACATGAACTCGTGCCTTCTCTAGAGTACAAAGACCAAACCAATAGGAATATCTTTAGTTCTTTGATACTCTAGAGTGTCCATAGGTTGAATCTCTTAGGAAATCCACTCATTATCCTAGATAGGAGATTCAACCAACTCCCATAACCTTGGTCAGATTTTAGGTACATCTTATACAAGGTTCTTAATCATGAAGCCGAGACAACAAGCAAATCTAAGCTACACGATCGGAGGAGTACCGGGAAGCCGATTTAAGCTTGAGAGCACGAAGATCTAGCAACTCGAGATAAGCTAAAAGAGAGAACTCAATTCGACAAGTAACTGTCATTTTAAGAGTTCAAAAGTTTAGTCTCCTTCCTCATGTAGGATTGAGACTAAGAGTTTGTTATCAACAAACTCAATTAGGTGCCTTGTGTGGGACCTTAGCTGATTGGCCTAAACTGTAGGTGCCTTGTGTGGGACCAATGGGCCTAAATAGTAGGTGTCGTGTGTGGGACATTGGACGGTGGGCCTAAATAGTAGGTGTCGTGTGTGGGACATTGGATGGTGGGCCTAAATGTGGGCTCTAGGTGTAGAACATTTACTCTTGCGAAGAGCATAAATTATGTCATTAGTGTAGGACTATAAAGTTTATTGGTAAACCCGTTTAAAACCATTGATAGTGAAATCCAGTGCACTTTGGGATTGAGTGTGGATGTCTAGAGTGGAGTAGGCATGTAGACGAACCACTATAAATGCTTATTTTTGGAATGATCATTTACGATCTGTTTAATCATGCTTATATATGCTTGAAAGTTTAATTTGTATACATGATTGAATGAATGATATTCATTGATAGGAATCATATTTCACACACAAGCGCACATCACGAGGCTAGCTATTATATATGCATATGTTCAATAGCCTTTGTGATTGGATCCTCTAATTGGCTTGGAAACCATTAGAGTTATATTGCCTTACTTGCTTTAAATTGAATGATTATTTAAGTTAGGCAATCAAGTTTTTGAATAAGTAAAATAATAGAAAAAGTCTTATTCAATCCCCTCTAGGACATTGCCTCATATTCACTCTTTAGTATCAGATGTGTAAACCACAATTTCACATTCACCATTGATCAAGTTCACTTATAATAATAGCTACCAGATGAGTATCGACATGGCACCATATGAGGCTTTGTACGGGAGGCCTTGTAGATCTTCAAATTGTTGGGCTGAAGTTGGAGAAAGTAGCTTGCTTGGACCAGAGATTGTGTAAGAGACAACAGAGAAGAATTTTATCATTAGAAACTGTTTGCGCACAGCCTAAAGTCGTCAGAAGAGTTATGTCGACAATCATAGAAGAAATCTATAGTTTGTAGTTGGAAATCACATCTTCTTAAAAATTTCTCCTATGAAGGGCGTCATGAGGTTCGGTAAAAAAGGAAAGTTGGCTCCAAGGTATATAGGTCTGTTCGAGGTTCTAGAAAGGGTTGGTGTTATCGTATGTATATCACTTTACTGCCTCAGTTGTCCAGAATTCATGATGTTTTCCATGTGTCAATGTTAAGGAACTATGAACGGGACATTTCTCATGTTATAGATTGACAATCATTAAAGATCCAAAAAGATGCTTTGTACATCGATCAACCAGTGCGTATTCTTGACATGAAAGGCCAAGTGCTTCGAACCAGAGTTATACCATTAGTAAAGGTTTAGTGGAATCACCATACCGAGGAAGAGGCTCCTTGGGAGCGAGAGGTCGAGATCAAAGAGAAATACCCTCATCTGTTCGCATTATAAGTATGAAAATTTATAGGATGAAATTTCTTTTGAGGGTAGAATGTAATAACCCAAATTAATCTTGACCGTCTAATTTTAACCATTAATTGGCGTACCCAATTACTTCGATATACAAGATCAACTGGTCCAATCTTAACTGTTGATTTGGACATATCCAATCCAACTGTTCATTAACTAATAAATTCAATCATACATTTAACTATTCATCCAACGATACAACCATTAAACTGCCCATATACTGAAATCATCGAAATACTTGTCTATACAACGAAACTGATCATCCATCTTGTCACACCTTAAACTTGGAAATCGGGCTCACAGAATTTCTGATCATTGAATCTAGTGCCGACAGCCTCCGTAGTACCCCATTCTCGGCTCCTGGCACCCATGTGCCAGGTTCTGATCCTGGAATCCTACAAGGAGGATTTTTAATATGATTTTTTTTTGTAAAGGAGCATAACTACAAGCATAACCAAGTCACAAAACAACATTACCAAATATCCACTATACTAAATCATTTGAGTACAATGCAGAAAGGGAAATACAAGTATAACCAAAATCCCCAAGAAGATCTCCCACGCTCTCCTGCCTCAGCGCTGCTGCAACCTAACATCACCTGCACGCAATGGTCGTGCATAAGCTTACAACGAAGCTTAGAGGGTGAGTGCGTGCATGCACAATACATGTGCCAAGCATAAAATATCAGAGTAAGCATAAATACTAGCAAGTCCATGAATGCTATTAGCCATACCAAGGCTATGCGATGCAAGGCCTACGTAGCTAAATGTCATATACATGATGCAAGACATGCATGCTAGTCCTCATTAAGTCCACATGTCAATACAGTTTATCTCTAGAATATCACCAGGGTCTAGTACACTCTACACTAGATTGCCGCCCAAAATGGACTTGCAACCATGCATGTGAAAAAGATCTCACTACTTGCTTAGCCAGTAGTCTGCCAAATCTACCCAGCTCGTCGATAGCGGACCCATTTACGAGCTGGTCAGACTTAGCCTAGATTTGCCCCTGCCCTCAAGTGGATAAGGCCACACCCCCTTCCAACCCACCACGACATAGTGGGAGACGCTGCCTACTGGTATTCGGCACTCAGGCGCTCATGTATTTTCTCAGTATAGACATTAGAGCAACCTCTTAGTACCATAAGGGTTTAGGGTTTTTCACACATGGATATCCAAAGTGCCTATATGTTAAAACCAAATATTTTCGGTATCTAATCTGACCATCCACCATGTGTCTGTGGAGGCCACAACCCTGATATCATTAGGGCGCCAAGTGATCATGTCACACAAATGTGAGATGCATGAGTCATACCATCCAGTCATACATCAAACCTACGCGTACTGCGCTATCATATGGGGCAACTTTATCTTACAGGGAATCCCACCAACATCTCAGCCTAAAGGCATATGCTATGATCAATCACTCCTCATATCATGCATATAAATGATGCGTATGGGCATGTATCATGATGTTATACTAAGCATGTTCTCAATGTGTCCTACTAGACTAAGTATATTAGCATGATTATCATATACAAATAATGATCAGCCTAAATACATGGCGGGGTCCACAGAGGGACGACAGATCTAGCCTAAACATCCAGATAGGCTCTAAACGGTGGATATACCAAATCTAATACCATATATTCTTCCATCTACGGTAAGGGGTGATGATGTACTAAACAATGGATGGCCTAGGCGTCATACTTACATCAAGAATGGGCCTCATGGGTGAGTTTAATGGTTATACAACAAGGTGAGTTGAGAGGGTAAAACTATGTACAATAAGTAGGCTTTCTCACCCTCTCTTATCATGCCATAAAATGGGCCTTCCTATGGGGCCCGATATGAATACAAGGTGGGCTCCAAGGTTTGGATACATCCTACAAGGCATGGTGGAAGGCTCCATCATCAATAGGGCCTAACAGTTTGGGTTAGACCACTAGGGTAAGGGTGGAAATGGGCTTAACAATGGGCCCTAGGGAAGTTTCCAACAGTGGACATTTAACCACCATTGTCACCTAATGTGCAGTCCATTTAGTATAGGAATCGGAATCACAATGAGGTGGTTGGCCCTTAAAATCTCTAGAAAATGGATGCACAAAGTGTGCACATCACTCATACATGATGGGCCTCACAAGGCAGCCCCATAATGGGCGTATAACTCATACATCATGGTGGGCCTGCATAAGGCGGTCCGTATAAATGAATGGATAGTGTGGATACAACGCACACATCATGGTGAGCCTTATACCTCACAATGGGCCTCATACAATCACAATGGGCCTCAACAATCACAATGGGCCTCACATACAATCACAATGGGACTCTCATACAGTAGGTGGGCCTCACATACAACAGGTGGGCCCTGCTGGACATTACAAAGAACGGATGGCCTGGATAAGTACTCATTATAGTGGGCCTGCTAGGCTGCCCATTTAATGGACGACCTGGATAAAATACACATCACAGTGGCCCTGTTGGGCTACTTATTTGATGGATGGCCTGGATAAAATACACATCACAATGGGCCTTCTGGGCGGCCCATTTGATGGACGGCCTAGATAAAATACACATCACAGTGGGCCTACTAGGCGGCCCATTTGATGGACAGCCTAGATAAAACACATCAGGGTGGGTCCCACTGTCCCACGCTTATAAGGCCGGTATCCTAGTCCGTACCGTTCCGTTAACTCCCACAATTCTGACGAATTTTGGTAATTCGTGACCTATATTTGATGTTTGCGCACAACCCTAAGTCATATCTCATAGATCTGAGTCGACTCAATTTGAGACTTATATTATTGCGACAACGCCGTCGCCACGATTCCAACGCTGTCGCCACGGTTCCAATGCCATGTATTACTCACCAAGGCGATACCTAGGCCAGTAGATGTGGGCCCACGTTCAGTTCAAGAAAATGCCACGCATTTGTAATCCCAAGAGAATCTCTACAACATGTCAAATCAATCCAATCAATCACCTCACAGCATGCACTGGTTGGAGTGGAGCCATGAAATGCAATGGTTGGAATGGATTCACCTGATGCAGGCCCCACCTATGAAAACCACAAAAAAACATTCTTTTCAAAAAAAAAAATCAGCAGCATGCGCTGTTGCTACTGACGTAGTAGCATCTTGCTGCGTTTGACGGATGGACAGGGACCACGGTCCCTACCGTGGGCCCCACCATAATGTGTGTTGATCATCAACACCGTGCATTTGTTAGGTCCCCTTTGGGGTAGTGGCCTCGCCCCCCAAAAAATCAGCCTTATACAAGCTCAGGTCGCCCACCTCACAAGAATAGTGTTGGATTGAACATCTGCCATTGAAACCCTTTGTGTTTTACAAAAGTTTGGATCATTATGAAATTTATTTTTCCTCTGCATCTGGGTCTGTATGACCTTATTAACAGATTGGATGGAAAATTAACGTTATGGTGGGCCCCACGTGGAACCCACTATGGTGTATGTGTTTTACCCACGCCGTCCACACTATTGGACGGTGGGATCCCACTACGACATATGTGTTTTATCTATGTCGTCCAGCCATTTGGCTGGGCTGTTGGACGGCAGGGGACCCTCACCATAAGGTATGTGCTTTATTCATGTTGTCCATCCCTATGGGATCCACCATGATGCATGTGTTGTATCCAAACCGTCCACCATTTAGCAAGCTTGTCTTATTGAAAAGGCCAAGCTATATGTCCTGGGGGGGGGGGGGTGAATAGGACCGTGCCAAATTAAAATTTAACAGCGGAATTGAATACGATAGCCTTATAAAAATAAAGAACACTACTTTAAATAAATCAAAGAACTGAAATGCAAAGCAATCTTAATAAGAGCTTGATACTAACGTTGTTCTAAGGACAACCTTTGCACCATAAAAACCAAGGGTTTATGGCAGGACAACCTTACTAGAAAAAATTGAATATCAAAACTCAAATAGAAAGGAAATAAAGGAAATAGCAAGAAATAAATTCTAAATTATTACAACATTCCTAACTTTGCTTGAAATGTAAATATTACAACATTCACATCCACATATACATTCCACAAATCTGAATGATTAAAGATATGAAAATTAAAAGAGCATTCAAATCACAAAATACACCGATATATAGTGGTTCGCCTGTGTGTTCACCAACTGTTAAACAACAGCCACACAGCTTGCTACTCCACTCCTAATATCCTCACACGGGGATATTAGCATTCACTATCAAACAGGTTTTTTACAGGTTCACCTAAAACTTTCATAATTGTGTCTTTTTAACTTGGGCTTACACAATCCAAAAACCCACACTTTCTGAGTTTTCTGGCTCTCCTCAGATAACCAACACAATGAGATTTTTCTGGCAAATCTCAAATGAAACCAAAATAATGAAATTACAATAAATGTAAAATACCTGGATTTCTTATTTTGTAGCAGCTTGGTAGAACCAATCAGAGTAGAAGTTCAAATCAACGTTTAATGTCCAATACTCACTTCAGAAATGGTTCTAGGTTCTAATTGATTTTAAATTAAACTAAATTGGGCATAGCTCTATTTGATTTTGATTCCAATGAAGAAGGAATACAACAATTCCTCTTTTTCAAATAGGATTGGAATATAGGAATAAAATCAAATAAGAAAAGCTAACAAAAGAATATTAAATATGCACAGCGTAGCTTAAAAAATGAACTCAACTTATCTTAGAGTGGAGGCTTGAATTTTCTCAAAATTAATCGATAAAAAACTCTGAAATTCATGTTCAATTTATAGATACAAAGATCGCGTCTACGACTGGTCTTAGGAACCCTTCTACTGGTCGTAACACCAACGACATTTTGAAATTTTAAGCGCAATCTAAAAAATAGTTCTACGACTGGTCTCAGGATTCTACAACTGGTCGTAGGCCACCTACGACTGGTCATAGCTGACCCAGGACTGGTCGTAGATAACTAGAATTGGTTGCTGGAGTTTGAGTCGTAGTTCTAGGACTGGTCGAAGGATGAGTCGTGACACCCCTACGACCAGTCAAAAAGTCTTCAGGACTGGTCGTAAAATAACTAAAAAATTCTGAAAATCTTCAACAACTTATGACTGGTCGTGGAATTTCTTGGACTAGTCGAACCAGGTCTAGGACTGGTCGAAGAAGGTCCAAGACTAGTCTTAGAATAGACTAAATTCATGTAAAAAGATTCATCTTGAATTATGTATACAAAATGACCTACCCTAAGGTCAAACTAAGGTTTATCATACCTGGGACATGAAGTATGAACATTGAACTTCATTCTTTCAGATAATGGTTTAACCTTTAAAGCTTGAGATCTTTACTTGATGTAGCTTGATCTTGAGATCTTCTATAGCTTGAATTTAAACTTCAACTTGAGTAGTACTTGAGTCTTGAAATGCACTTGAGTCTTTGAACAAACACTCTTCTTATCGATGTAGCTCTGAACAATGATGCATACAGAAGAGGACAAAGTACATAACCTTGCATTCCTTGAAGCAGAGCACCGTACATGTCTTGAACTATTGTGATGTCATCTTGAATCATATATATATATATATAGATATCAACATACAAGAACAAGACACATAGATAGAGGTTTTGGCATAAAAGATGTTTTGACACCACAAAATTTGACAATCAAAAGAGCATGAGACCATAGCACTTACACTTATGGCTTGAGGCCAAAAGGAGACAGATCAATTTATCTGGTGGGCCACTGATAACAGTGGTGGGTTGAACGTCTACCATTGAAACTCCTCTAGCCCAGAGGTTTTGAATAAACATAAAATTTATTTATTTATTCTTATTAGGTCTGTGTGACCTTATCAATTGTTTGATGGAAAAATAAATGTTATGGTGGGCCTTGAGGATTTTAATGGTGGAAATCATTATCACTACTATTATCTGGCATTATCTGGAGTGCAGTCCAGATGATCTTTCGATACGATTCATTCCTTATGAAATGCTCTAGGATGATCTCTACATGGGTTATGACCCATTGCAATGTATATAAGGCCCATTGATTCGGCCCATTTGATAAGGCCCGATGTAATATACAAGGCCTGTTGTTGAGGCCCACCTTGATATATATAAGGCCCATTTGATGAGGCCCATATTGATGTATTTGTGGCCCGTTGTTGAGGCCCACCTTGACATATATGAGGCCCATGTGATGTGGCCCATTTGATATATTTAAGGCCATGGGTCGAGGCCCAATGGGATGTATGTAAGGCCCTTTGCAATGTGTGATTCCACCTTAGTTATGTGATGATGTTTATGGCAGGCCGTGCCTTGGGAGCAATGATGGTTTGACGTCCACATTGTAAGAATAATATTGGTTAAATGTCTACATTATAATCCTCCCTAGGGCCCACTGTTAGGTCCATTCTTATCTCCTTTAGTGGGCTAGCCCAAATCGTTGGACCCCCAATGTTATTAGTATGACCCATCTCACTTTAATGGGCTAACCCAAATTGTTGGGCTCCCAGTATTAACGGTACTCTCACCATGCCTTGTAGGATTGTTCAAACCTTGAAAACCACCTTGATTGATGTGTTATATACATACAGTCCATCCATGTCCGGACTGCGAGACTGCCTTGTGCGGCCCGCCATATTGTGTGTATTGTTCGCCCATTTTCTAGGCTTTGGGCTGCCCACCTTAACATCTTATCATGTAGAATGGTTTTAACATCCCGAATTTTTTGCCAATCTAGAATTAAACATCCTTAGGCAATGGGTCACTCCTGACACCTTAACCTGTCAAAACTCAATCCCAAAGCCTAAAACTGCTTTTGAACCCATTTCCTTCACAAATTCCACCCTTCACCACCTTGATCTTTCAATTTTTCCTAAGTACTTTCACCCTAGACACTATCTTAAACTAGTTAAGTAGTACAACTTGGATCACTCTATATACAAACTACAAAGGACTAAGTACCACCTCAGACGGAAATCTTATAGGACTAAATCCTTTAGAAATGAGATAAAGTAACTAAGTGCTAAACTAGATTAGCTACAAAATCCGTTTGATCCACTTTAAATATGATCTACAAGACTCAAAACTTGTAGAATCATTGACGCTAGGTTACCCTAAAATCTAGGATCAAACTCATTACCCGGCTGCTCTCGGGAGCATCTCGAAACTCCGTATCATATCTGGACTGCATGTCGGAAGTCCAAATAATACGAAGTTAAGGACTTGGGGTCGCCTCGCTGGGCTTGACAATCATCTCGAAAATCAAATCCAAACAGTGTCCCACGGCTGTTCGCTTGAGTCCGGAGCGAGAAGTGTGAAAATACTTGATTTTCTTTAAAAATAAATATCTCAAATAGTAATCTGAGACTTGTCGCTTGCGGATCAGTATTAGGCAACCTGACCATCAGAATCTGACCTAAATACACCCTCGGATCAGGAAAAATTTCATAAACATATCCATGTACTCGGAATCTCCGATCGAGATCCACTGACCGTTAAACTGAAACTGGTCCGCCACGCGTGATCTGGAAACCCGACTGGAACGAAAACTTAACTAAACCTAGATCCAGTATTAGTGAGCTTAAGTCCGACCGCACACAGAAAAGGGGCCGCCAGAAGTCCTCCGTTGAGCTGAAAAATGCTCACTTTGGTTATAACCTAAGTATACCTTGACCTGAAGTCTATTTCAGTGACTTTTTAGGCTATATAAGGACCTTAGAACCCTCTCTCTCATAGCCATACGAATTTGAGAGAGAAGAGAGAAAAGAGAGAGAAAGTGTGGGAGATGTGGGAGAGTCTTCCTGCCCTTCTTCCCTACTATTATCCATGCTCCACCACTCCATTCTAATCACTTTCCTAGTGATTCCAGCTCCATTTCTAGGTAAGAAACCCTAACCCTAATTTGATTTGGGGTGTTGATAGTTGTACGTTATGAAATAACTAACCTAAAGCATCTTATAGGTTGCCAAACTGCCGTATACGGAAGCTTAGCAAACCTATCGACTCCGTTACGATTCTACAACAAAAGGTGCGGACTTTAGATGTATAGGTTATGGTTTTCAACACTTTCAATGTCAGATAATGATAGATTCATGATCTACATGCAATTGCACATGTACAAAGTGCTGCCTGTTTTTCGTTTTGATTAAAGACGTAGAATATGGAATTTTACATATTCTAGGTATTCGTAGAAAATACCATATACGTATAAATTTTGGAAATGTGTTTGCCATGATTATTTGTTATATGAATATAATATATATGGATAAAATACTTAGTTGGCGAAAGGACTCGCCATAATACATGATTTGCTAATATACACTATGTATGTAGAAATAGTGTATTCTAGAAAGTACCGTGTATGTATAAATTTTGGAGATGTGGTTGCCATGATTATTTGCCATGTGAATATATTATATATGGATAAAATACTTTTTTGGCGAAAGGACTCGCCCTAATATATGTTTTGCTAATATACACTATGTATGTGAAAATAGTGTATTCTAAGTATTTGTGAAAATGACTGAATGAGTATAAAATTCTCATTCCTGCTTGCCATGACTAATTGTCATGGATATATGATTGTTGTATTGGCGATACCCCTTTGACGAAAGGATTTGCCCTAAATCACGCCACGACCAATATACACTGTATATGCTTAAACGTGTAGCTCAAGTGGTTGTGGAAATGACTGAGTGAACATGGAGCTTGGATTCCTGCTTGCCATGACTATCCGTCATGGGTGCATGCGTGTTATAATTGGGGCAACTCCCTAGTGAAAGGATTTGGCCTAATACCTATGTGATTAACATATGTCATGTATGTTGATGTAGGTAGTCTAAAGTGTTTGTTGAGATGTTGAATGAGTAATAGTTAATTGTAATGCATCAGGGCGTTGAGATATGATTCTCAACTCTTGTAACTATGTGTATGCTTTCTTTAGAAATCTGTGTGATTAGGAATTGAATATGTACAAACTCATGCTTGTGTTGTACTTCATAACATGCTCAACTGATTATATGATTTTATCTATGTAATGCGTATGTTCAAATTCATGTTTACGTTATATGATCCGTCATGGGTGATAGGGGAGTGGTGTAACGATTCCGTGCAACAGCCCTGACAGCCTTAAACGGATAGTATCAGACCTTGATTGTATGATTTTAATCTTGATCCATTACTGCTTTACCTATCTGTAATTGAATATGATTGAGGCTATTATATAGTCTAGGCAGTCGGTAATGGGATCGAATTCGTGGCTGAGATTCATTCGCCATGTAAGATGTGTTTGACGAACCTGAGTCGTGCGTTGCTTGTCAGCAGTGGTTAGGCCACACGAAGTGCTTATGCACTTCATGTCGTAAAACTCAACGGGCGCTCGTGCTAGTCGAGCTCGTCAAGTAACCCGATCTGACTTATGTATGTTCACCATGTTTGGATGCTACTGCTTGAACCTAAGGTACCAAACTTACTAGTGAAATCCCGTTAACCATGGTACCTCGATTCTTTAAGACTCATGAGCCGGGCATGGTGGTATGGGACACCGTGGTCGAGTTGTCGTCCTATGCTGGGGCCATGTGCCTCCCCGTAGTGACTAGTGAGCAAACAGACTCGTGAGCCGATTATGATGGTATGGGACACTATATTCGTGCTGTCGGCCTACATTGATAAGGTGATGGGGGAGTGGTGCAACGAATGCGTGTAACAGCCCTGGCTCCCTTTGTAGTGACCTCGAGCATACTCTGAATTTACGGTGAGCCTTAGAGCTTTGCCGCGGTGTATAGAGTATGAACTAGGCCTGTATCTGTATAGTGATGAATCGTTAAAGGGTTGATGGGGGAGTGGTGTGATCATTGTGTGTAACAGCCTTGACAGCCTCTGCAGCGACCTAGAAACACATTATCATATGAGATTAACTAGGACTGACGACCCTAGAAGGATCATGTTTGGGAATGATACAAGGGAGGTACCTTAGTTTCCCAATCCTGCTGTTTGAAATAGACTAATAACTACTCGGTAATCATGCTCATCATCGCACTGCATATGCCTGGTAGATGTGGAGCACTGAGGGATGAACACATATCGCGAACGTAAGATGGTGTCGCATGAGGGTGGTTTGGCAAGGGCATTCATCATGTCATTTCATACTGGCATTAAACAAGAGTAGTTAGGATTGTTTGATTATACTTCTTTATCATTACTGCTTGACTGTTTTGATAACATGTTAACCTATGCTTTATTGTTCCACTGAGTTGATCACTCACTCCCACGTTACGGGATAGTGTTGTACACACCAACCAGACTTTGTCTGATTGCAGATGGTGATGTTACTTCTTAGGCGGAGCCAGACCTTTGCATTGACTATGATGTTTGCACGTATTGGTTAATTTCTGGCAGCTTCCTGTGAGCCGTGTCCTGATCGACGGAACTTTCTAGGATATTGACTAGAGGACCTTACACATTTGGTATATTTTAGAATTGTACTTGTAATTAATTAACCTGGTAACGTTATCACACTCCGGAGACTCACCACAATTTATATATTTTATTTATCTATCACAGTCTTCCGCTTGCTAATGCACTTGTCTCTGGAGTATGATATGTTATTTTGGTTTAATCTCACTCATGTTCACTACTCTAATACAGTCAACATTCAATTATCATTCATTTTGTTGCATAAGTGATGCGTTGGAACTCGGGAGTTGAGTTTATGCTCGACCCTCAATTTTCAGGGCGTTACAATTGTCCAAGTCATCAAGTCCATCTTATGCTATTTGGGCCCCGTAGGAAATCTAGTTTACTACGTGATGGAGGGGGTGAGGAAGCCCATTCCTTGTTGTTAGGCCCATTCTTGATATAAGGAGGACATCTAGGCCCATCCTTATGAGGAGAGTACATCATCACCGCGGAATATGCCTAGTACAACTTCATAATACTTATACATCATATGTATTGTCGGGCTACCCCAAAACATAGGGCCCCATTGATAGTGATGCTTTCTACCATACCCTATAGAACTACCCCAAGCTTTGGATCCCTCCTTGCGATTCGTAGCAGGCCTTCCATAGTAAATGTGACCCACCTAGATGCATGAGTTTGCTCAAGCTTAGTGACCCAAACCGAGGCCCACTCAGATGATGGGTGAACTACTCGACCCATTTGTAGGGACACGTAGTTCTAGATGAATCGACCCTACCGAGGCCCACCTGGTATTCATATTAGGCCCCATGTGAAAGGAAGGCTCACTTGTTGTATACCCGCTTGACTAACCCCATGTGACGTGCCCTACCTTTGAATCGATTGCTAGGACTTCGTGTTATGTATGTATCAACCACACCATCCATCTACCTTCTTAGGACGAGTGTGAAGCTCATCCTTGACATTAATATATCATCATTATTCCCCTTGCCATAGGTGAAAGAATATGTGTTACCAGGTTAGGTATATTCACTATATAGGTTGATTCCGATTGTCGAGGCCGAGTATCGAGGCCGATTCCGAGTGTCGATGCCAATTGTTGAGGTCGATTTTGATTGTGGAGGTCGATTTCGATTGCCAAGACCGATTGTCGAGACCTATGCGATGTATATGCAGCCCGTGTTTAAGGCCTAATGTGATGAATATGAGGTCTATGTAATGAGGCCCATTGTGATGCATTTGAGGGTCAGGCGATGGAGTCCATTATGATGTATATTAAGCTCATGTGAGAGGCCCATCGTGATGTGTATTAAGCTCTTGAGTGAGGTCCATGGTGTTGTATATTAGGCCCTTGTGTGAGGCCATGAGTCCACTATATGTTTGGCTTTATGTGGGCCACCCCTTAGGGGCAATGTTAGTTTAATGTCCGCATTGTCGAGGCCGATTGTCGATGCTGATTATTAATATCGAATATGAGTATGTAACAACATAACATCACGATACATGCTCATAGGCATCATCTGCATGTTTGTTATAAGGTGTGATTGACTATTGCATATGTCATTGGGCATGTTGCTATGAGACTCCCTGACAGGCAGAGATTGTCTCACATGAGCGTACAGTATGCATAGGATTGATGCATGATTGGATTGTATGACTCATGCATCTTGCATTATATGATTGTGATTACTGTACGCCCTAACGACATTAAGGATGAGACCTCCATAGGCATGTCATGGATGACCAGATGGGACACCCGAAATGTTTGGTTCGAACATCTGGGCACTTTGGATGTCCGTGGGTGAAAGTCTCTAAACCTCCATGGCAAGGAGATGCCCCAACGTCTAGACCAAGTGGATACATGAGCGCTCGAGTGCTGAATATCAGTAGGTCGCATCTCCCACTGTGTCGTGGTCGGTTGGGAGGGGGTGTGGCCTTATTCGCCCTAATGAGGGGGCTATAAGCTAGGCTGAGTTTGACTAACTCACAAATGAGTCCGCTATCGATGAGCTGGGTAGGTATTAGCAGACTCCTGGTCAGGTGGATAATGTGGTCTCTTCCACTTGCTGGGCTGTGCGGCTAGGGAGGCGGCAGTCAGTGTGGAGTGCAATAGACCTCGGTGATTCCCCAGAGAGGAACCGTACTGGTATGTGGACTTGATATGACGACTGACATGCTATTATGACACCCCGTCACTATTGCACATGTGGACAGGCGCATGTGGGGGGACGCTGATGTGGGCGGGTGCGATGTGGGTGAGCTACCACACTGGGCGAGCTACCACACTGGGTGAGCTACTAGTGGTTAGTAGACTACTGAGCAGGAGTTGCATACTCATTCATTCATCCATTCACGATCTCCTCGGGCTGGTGGTGCGTAACTATTTGTTATGTGTACCTTCGCAATGGCCAGGATTTCGGTTGAGGCGCACGACTAACCTGATATCAGGAGTTTACCACTTGTGTTTGATTATCCAAATTTAGGTATGGGACTAGTTTGGATAAAATTCCCTTGTAATAGACCCCATAGCCTACGATACTACGTACTATCATCCCGACTTCACTCCAGCTTGGTCATTTCATTCGCATCACATATTGTATTTCATCCATGGCATATGACATTTCGAATTGCTACATTTCTGCACTTATATGGCTTAGATGGACTTGGTAGGATCTGCATATTGCATTGCATCCGCAGTATATGATATCTGGGTCATTATGATCTGCATTGCGTACTCTAATATTATATGACTTGTAGACTTACCAGTATATTTCCGCTTACTCTGATATCGTATGATTCATGATCTTGTCAATATTTTCGCTTATTCCAATGATGTATGATTTATGGGCTTTATTGTATATTTGGCACTTACCTTACGCACACTTTCACCACCCTATAAGCTTTCTATAAGCTTATGCCTGATAGATGCATGCAGGTGGCATTAGGTCATAGTAGCATTGAACTTGTAACATGTAACAGACTTCTGGAGCTTAGATTTTGATACATCTGTATTTCCCTTTCAACATTGTATTCAAATGTGTATATTAGTGGATATATAGTGATGTTATTTTGTGACTTGTTTATGCTCCATTACAGAAAAAAATTTTACACTGAAAATTTTCCCTGTAGGATCCCAGGATCAGAATCTGGCTCATGAGTGCCAAGAGCCGAGAATGGGGCACTGCGGAGGCTGTCGGCACCAAATTCTGGGATCAAAAATTTTGTGAGCCCGTTTTCTGAGTTTGGGGCATGATAGAAGTTGGTATCAGACCATAACTTGGGAATACCTGAAGATAACATCATATATCTGCTGATAGTTACCCTTCACTCGATGATTGTTGAGAACTTAGAATAATTAGATCCTCGAGTTCAAATAACTTAGATATTTTCTGATATGGCTCCCTACCATTGAGATTGCGAGGCTGCATAGTATTCCAGTTGCGATCGTTTCTGATTCAGGATCCGAGGTTCAGTGGGATCATTGTAGTGCTGATAAGGTGTCTTGGGAATAAGACGCTGATATTCATGGGCATTGTCCCCATCTCTTAGGTGTTTGATGATTATATCTATAGCGATAGGATTTCCCTCCCTGGTGAACTCTGTATTGGTTGTGTCGTGTTTTAAATTTTGAGGACGAAATTTTTATTAGGTAGGGAGAGCTGTAAGGCCCGTATCATAGTCCGTATTATTCCGTTAACTCCCGCAATCCTTCCCGACGAATTCCGGTAATCCGTGACTTATATTCGATGTTTGCGCATGACCCTAAGTCATATCCCATAAATCTGAGTCGACTCAATCCTAGACTTGTACTATTGCGACCACGCCGTCGCCATGGTTCCAACGCTCGAGGCGATACCCGGGCCAGTAGATGTGGGCCTGCGTTCAGTTTAAGAAAACGCCGTGCATTTGCAATCCCAAGAGAATCTCTACAACATGTTAAATCAATCCAATCAATCACCTCACATGTCAAGTACATGTCCCATCCCCAAAAAGCAACCTCAAAGTCAAAGCTACCCATCCCTTACATGTCAAGTGCACATCACTCACCCATCACCCATCACTCACTCACCCATCCCTCTCTCTCTCTCTACATCCCATCCTCTCTCTCTTTCTCTCTCTCTCTCTCTCTCACTTCTCTCATTTCCTCCCAAGCAACCCACGTCCATGAGAGCTCCATGAGAGAGCTTCGTGTTGCCCACTTCCTACCTCACATCTCCACCATCTAAAGAACATCTCGACCGTTGAAATCGTCCCCTTGGAGCTCTAGATCGTGTTGGTGGAAGAAGGAAGAAGAGATCAAAGGTGGGTGCTTTATAGGCTAGATTTTCATGTTTTGATGATGGGTCAAGTGAGGCCTATTGATTGATGGTATGGATCTCACTTAGGACCCTAGGTGTGGCCGATGGTCCACCTTGATTCTCATGATCATTCCATGATGGGGCCATTCTCCATGGACCCTATCATGATGTTTATTTTCCTTGCATGGATAGGGTCATCTAGACCTTGCATTTTGGTGGAGAAAGGATCTCCACCATTGATTTTAATCGGTGGGCTGATATGTAATGGGACCCACTTGATGTATGTTGTAAATCATGGACGGGAGGGCCTATAGTGCGGGGGTCCCTCCATCACTTGATCTCTCTCTTTCTCTCTCCTTTTTTTCTTGATTTTTTCCCCTTGTTGTATGCAATTTATCCTAGTCGTCCACCTTCGTAGGACCCACTTGATGGACGTGTTGGATCCATCCGTCCAAGCCATGTGGGCCCTACCTTGGAGTGATGGAAAACACAATTATCAGATTGATCCAAGTGGGGGCCACGTCTAGGAGGGACCCACCTTGAAGAGCATTCAATCCGTCCAGCATCCAAGGACGCTGGACGTGTTTAGTCTAGTGTGAGTAGGCGGTGGGTGTACTGGCAGCAACAGAAAGACAATATATATATATATATATATATATATATATATTAGCTTGGTTTAGGCTTTTGGGGTGGGCTGCTCATGTAGGCCCTACCTTGATGTACAAATTTAATCCAAGCTGTCCATCCCATTTCCCAAATCATTTTAGGCGTTGAGCCGAAAAATGAACCCAACCCGATTTTCTGGCGGGCCATAGCATAGAAAATATTGGTTTTTACTGTTAAAAATTGACTAGGACCCACCTTGAGCTAAAACATACTGAATATTAGGCTTGTTTAGTCAGTCTTGAGCAATAAAAAGCAATGGCTGGAGTGGTTTCACCTAATGCGGGCCCCACCTATGAAAAACCACAAAAAAACATCCTTTTCAAAAAAAAAAAAATAGCAGCATGCATTGCTGTTGCTGACGCAGCAGCATCCTGCTCCGTTTGACGGACGAGCAAGGACCACAGTCCCAGTCGTAGGCCCCACCATGATTTATGTTGATCATCAACACCATGCATTTATTAGGTCCCCTTTGGGGCAGTGCCCCCCCCCCCCTAAAAAAAAAAGCCTTATACAAGCTCAGGTGGCCCACCTCACAGGAGCAGTGTTGGATTGAACATCTGCCATTGAAACCCTTTGGGTTTCACAAAAGTTTGTATCATTATGAAATTTGTTTTTCCTTTGCATTCGGGTCTGTATGACCTTATTAACAGATTGGATGGAAAATTAACGTTATGGTGGGCCCCATGTGGGAAACACTATGGTGTATGTGTTTTACCCACACCGTCCACACAATTGGATGGTGGGACCCCACTACGACATATGTGTTTTATCTATCTGTCTAGCCATTTGGCTAGGCTACTGGACGACAGGGGACCCCCACCATAAGGTATGTGCTTTATTCATGTTGTCCATACCTATGGGACCCAACATGATGCATGTGTTGTATCCAAATCGTCCACCATTTGGCAAGCTTGTCTTATGGCTTGAGGCCAAAAGGAGAGATCTATTTATCTGGTGGGCCACTGATAATAGTGGTGGGTTGAACTTCTACCATTGAAACTCCTCTAGCCCAGATGTTTTGAATAAACGTAAAATTTATTTATTTATTCTTATTAGGTCCGTGTGACCTTATCAACTGTTGGATGGAAAAATAAATGTTATGATGGGCCTTGAGGATTTTAATGGTGTAAATCATTGTCACCACTATTATCTGGCATTATCTGGAGTGCAGTCCAGATGATCTTTCGATATGATTCATTCCTTGTGAAATGCTCTAGGATGATCTCTACATGGGTTATGACCCATTGCAATGTATATAAGGCCCATTGATTCGGCCGATTTGATAAGTCCTGATGTGATATACAAGGCCCATTGTTGAGGCCCACCTTGATATATATAAGGCCCATGTGATGAGGCCCATATTGATGTATTTGGGGTCTGCTGCTGAGGCCCACCATGACGTATATGAGGCCCATGTGATGCGGCCCATTTGATATATTTAAGGCCATGGGTCGAGGCCCAATGGGATGTAAGGCCCTTTGCAATGTGTGATTCCACCTTAGTTATATGATGATGTTTATGGCAGGCTGTGCCTTGGGAGCAACAACGGTTTGACGTCAACATTGTAAGAATAATGTTGGTTAAATGTCCTCATTAGAATCCTCCCTAGGGCCTGCTGTTAGGTCCATTCTCATCTCCTTTAGTGGGATAGCCGAAATCATAGGGCCCCCACTGTTATTAGTATGACCCATCTCACTTTAATGGGCTAACCTAAATTGTTGGGCTCTCAGTATTAATGGTACTCCCACCATGCCTTGTAGGATTGTCCAAACCTTGAAGACCACCTTGATGGATGTGTTATATGCATATAATCCATCTATATCCGGACTGTGAGATTTCCTTGTGCGGCTCACCATATTGTGTGTACTGTTTGCCCACCTTGACATCTTGTCTTGTAGAATTGTCAAGTCATCAAGCCCATCTTGTGCTATTTGGGCCCCATAGGAAGTCTAGTTTACTACGTGATGGAGCAGGTGAGGAAGCCCATTCCTTATTCTTAGGCCCATTCATAATATAAGGTGGACATCTAGGCCTATCCTTATGAGGAGAGTACATCATCACTGTAGAATATGCCTAGTATAACTTCATAATACTTACGCATCATATGTATTGTCGAGCTACCCCAGAACATGGGGCCCCATTGATAGTGATGCTTTCTACCATACCCTATAGAACTGCCCCAATCTTTGGATCCCTCCTTGCGATTCGTAGCAGGCCTTCCATAGTAAATGTGACCCACCTAGATGCATGAGTTTGCTCAAGCTTAGTGACCTAAACCGAGGCCCACTTAGATGATGGGTGAACTACTCGATCCGTTTGTAAGGACACATAGTCCTAGATGAATGGTCCCTACCGAGGCCCGCCTTGTATTCATATTGGGCCCCACGTGAAAGGAAGGTTCACTTGTTGTATACCCGCTTGACTCACCCCATGTGATGTGCCTTAGCTTTGAATCGATTATTAGGACTTTGTGTTATGTACGTATCAACCACACCATCCATCTACCTTCTTAGGACGACTGTGAAGCGTATCCTTGATATTAATAGATCATCATTATTCCCCTTGCCATAGGTGGAAGAATGTGTTACTAGGTTGGGTATATTCACTATATAGGCTGATTTCGATTGTCGAGGCCGAGTATTGAGGCTGATTTCGATTGTGGAGATTTGTCGAGGTCAATTGTATAGGCCAATTCCGATTTATCGAGGCCGATTGTATAGGCTAATTCCGATTGTCGAGGCCGAGTATCGAGGCCGATTCTGAGTGTCGATTTCGATTGTTTAGGCCAATTTCGATTGTCGAGGCTAATTTTGATTGCCAAGATCGAATGTCGAGACCTATGTGATGTATATGTAGCCCGTGTTTAAGGCTTAGTGTGATGAATAAGAAGTCTATGTGATGAGGCCCATTGTGATGTATTTGAGAGCTAGGCGATGGAGTCCATTGTGATCTATATTAGGCCCATGTGTGAGGCCTATCGTGATGTGTATTAAGCTCTTGAGCGAGGTCCATGGTGTTGTATATTAGGCCCTTGTGTGAGGCCATGGGTCCACTATATGTTAAGCTCTATGTGGGCCACCCCTTGGGGGCAATGTTGGTTAAATGTACATATTGTCGAGGCCGATTGTCAATGCCGATTATCGGTGCCAGTTATTGATACCAATTATGAGTATGTAACAGCATAGCATCACGATGCATGCTCATACACATCATTTGCATGTTTGTTATGAGGTGTGATTGACTAATGCATATGTCATTGGGCATGTTCTATGAGACTCCCCGATAGGCGGAGATTGTCTCACATGAGCGCACGGTATGCGTAGGATTGATGCATGTCTAGAATGTATGACTCATGCATCTTGCATTATGTGATTGTGATTACTGTATGCCCAGTGACATCAGAGCTGAGACCTCCACAGGCATGTCGTGGATGGCCAGATGGGACACCGAAAATGTTTGGTTCGAGCATCTAGGCACTTTGGATGTCCGTGGGTGAAAGTCCCTAAACCTCTGAGGCTAGGAGACACCCCAACGTTTAGACCAAGTGGATACATGAGCAGCCGAGTGCCAAATACCAGTAGGCCGCATCTCCTACTATGTCGTGGTCGGTTGGGAGGGGGTGTGGCCTTATCCGCTCGAGTGAGGGGGCTATAAGCTAGGCTGATTCTAACCAGCTCGTAAATTAGTCCGCTATCGACGAGCTGGGTAGGTATTGAAAGACTATTGGTCAGGCGGATAGTGTAGTCTCTTCTACTCACTGGCTATGTGGCTAGGGAGGCGGGTCAGTGTGAGTGTAATAGACCCTGATGATTCTCTAGAGAGGAGCCGTACTGATTGTGGACTTGATATGAAGACTAACATTATATTATGACACCCCGTCACTGTTACACATGTGGACGGGCGCACGTGGGCGGGTGTGATGTGGGCAGGGCTGAGGCCTGGGTGAGCTACCACACTGGGCGAGCTACCAGTGGTTGGCAGGATACTATGCTGGTAGACTACTGAGCAGGAGTTGTATACTCATTCATTTATCCATTCATGATCCACTTGGGCTGGTGGTGCATAACTTTTTGTTATGCGTACCTTCACAATGGCTAGGATTTCAGTTGGGCCACACGACTAACCTGAGATCGGGAGTTTACCACATTATGTTTGACTATCCAAATTTAGGTATGGGACTGGTTTAGATAAAATTCCTTTGTGATGGACTCCATAGCCTGCGGTACTACGTACTATCATCCTGACTTCACTCCAGCTTGGTCATTTCATTCGCATCACATATTGCATTTCATCCATGACATATGACATTTCGGATTGCTATGTTTCTGCACTTATATGGCTTAGACGGACTTAGCAGGATCTGCATATTGCATTGCATCCACAGTATATGATATTTGGCTCATTATGATCTGCATTGCGTACTCAGATATTATATGACTCATGGACTTACCAGTATATTTTCGCTTACTCTGATATCGTATGATTCATAATCTTGTCAGTATTTCTGCTTATTCCGATGATGTATGATTTATGGGGCTTTATTGTATATTTGGCACTTACCTTACACACACTTTCACTACCCTCTAAGCTTTCTATAAGCTTATGCACGATAGATGTGTGCAGGTGGAGTTAGGTCATAGCAGCATTGAACCTGGAACGTGCAGCGGACTTTTGGAGCTTTGATTTTGATACATATGTATTTCCCTTTCAGCATTATATTCAAATGTGTATATTAGTGGATATGTGGCGATGTTGTTTTGTGACTTAGTTATGCTTGTGGTTATGCTCCATTACAAAAAAAAAAATTTCACACTGAAAATCCTTCTTATAGGATCCCAGGATCGGAATCTGGCTCATGAGTGCTGGGAGCTGAGAATGGGGCACTGCGAAGGCTCTCGACGCCGGATTCGGTGATCGAGAATTTTGTGAGCCCATTTTTCAAATTTGAGGCCTGGACGGCGCAGATACAATACATACATCAGGAAAGCCCCACCGTCCCATGCTAGACGGTGGAGATGAAACACATACATCAGTGGGTCCCACTGTCCCACAGATGGATGATGGAGATGAAACACATGCATCAGGTGGTTCCAACCGTCCCACGCTGGACGGTGTGGACAGTACACATACATCACATGCAAGATGGGTCCCACCATCTTTCTACTAGACAATGTGGATAAAACATACACCAAGTGGGGTCCACGTGAGTTTGCCACCCATTGATGGGATTAAGCTGATATTTATGGTCTCCCTTTATACAAGCCTATCCGAGCACGGACAGGTAGCAGGGCCTGCCCGCTGGACGGACGATGTGGATGGCATATACGTATGGTGGGATCCACGGAAGGGTGGGTCACCCCACTCTAATCAAGCTAATGTTTGTGTTTTCCTTCATCCAGGCCTGCCCGAAAACAGGTAGCAAGGTGGGATGGTTGGACATGGCAGCGATGCGGGCCCCGGTTTGGGCAGCAAGGGCGTCCCACAAATGAGATGGCGAGGTAAAATATATACATCATCAAGGTGGACCATCAACAGGGAAGGAGAGAGATAGAGGGAGAGAAACGTGTAGTGGAGGGAGCTCTGCCACTATGAGCTCCCTTGAGCTATAATACATACATCAAGATGGGTCCCAAAACATGTGGGGGCTTAAATGAAAAAATCAAGGTGGGGATACCATCCCCACCACAAATTTAAGGTCTAGATGACCTCTACATGTTGAGCATCAAATAAACATCATGGTAGGGTCCATAGAGAATGGCCCCATAATGGATTTACATATGTGTCTTAGTAGGCCATTGGCCACACCTTGGGTCCAAAATGGGATCTCTACCATTAATCGGTAGGCCCCACTTTTCCCATGCATAAAAAATCAAGATCTAAACCAAAGATCACCCACCTATGGTCCTTCTTCTTGGCTCCTTAGACTCCTTAGCTCCTAGGCTTTCTCTTTAATGGATGATGATGAAGATTGAAGGGTTAGATGGTGAGATTTAGGGTAGGAAAGTGGGTCTTGATCTTGGGCTCTTTTCTCTCCTTAGGATTTTCTCTCTTGGTTGTTTGGGATTTTGGGCAGAGAAAAAAGATGGCATGGAGTGAAATGAGAGAGGAGTGGTGTTGTGTAAGAGGAATGATGGATGTGTAAGGGAGGTGACATGAAAGTTGACTTTCGGATGAGAGAGGTATCGATTGCCGTGCTTTGTTAGTAAGAGAGGGATGGGTTGCTTGTCTTGGTGGGAAGAGAGGCACGGGTTGAAATGATGGTTGCACTTGATTGATTAATGGGAAAGGCATGGTGTAACACCCCATGTTTTCAAGACCAGAGTATATGACCCATTTCCCAAAAACTCGAGTGTTAACCTAAAAATAGCCAAATTCCATATATAATCTTTTTCTTTTATCAGAGTTAGCAGATAAGCACAGAATGAACAAGTCAGCATAAAGGAAATTTTTATTTACATTTAGAATATACAAGAGGTTGCCCATAATAACTTATACAAACCAATTTCTCTGAAATTAACAAGTACAAGATTTACATGATTTGATATATGAAAAATAACAGAATGCATATAAATATAAGCCGCAAGACCGCGCAGGTCCTCTTAGCAATATAGTCGTGCATCCATGGCACTTATACCCGGCTCTTCATTAGTTTGAATTTGAAAATCACTTAAGCCACCTGTGCTACCTGTATAGTTATATATTTGATGGATGACTGGCCAACTCAGTGTGAATTCCCCTTAAGATTACACACCGTTGCCCTAAATAAGAAATAACAAGAAAAAAACATCCAGATAGCCAAAACATAGTAGAATGCAGTCTTATTATATGCGTGGATGCGTGAATGCAATCATCGACCCAAGGATGCTCATCTGTTCGGAGTTGGGCTCGTCACCCATGCAAAGGCTGGTTAATAGCGCATCATGTACCGTGTATTGACTGCCTATCATACATCATGTACGTTAACGATAGACACTGGTTTGTGGCATATATGTATGATTAGCCAAACTATTATTAATCCAATTACAACCAGCCAATTTAAATAAACTTAAAGGTCACTATGGGGCTCTTCACCAGCGTAGGCTGATGACTTGGGCATAGTGCCCCACGACCACCATCCCCGGCCCATGAGTCTACCGTCTTAGGGTGTATATAGAACCCATCAACACGTGACCAATCAATTCTCAATGTATGGGAAACTACCATCGTATGTTAAGTGGAAATGACTATCAAAGATACTAAAATACAATATTTAAAAGGAGTCGGTAGGCATGCCTTAAACACAAATAAGCAGTGGTGATAAAAACATTAAACGGTTCATCCCAAAATCAAATAGGTGGGTTCACCCTATAGATGGTAAGTCCCATGAATAAATTGTCATTAACATAACCTCCATGTTGAGGGTCTATTTCTAGCACAATCAGTCTCATTACACCCTGAGTACGGACTCTCTTCTTAAATAGAGGTTCACCTCACAGTCTAGAGATATTTCGATCCACATGTATCTTGCAAACAGTACATATAGCATATTCAAGTAGCATAGAGATCAAGTATCGAACTAGGATACCATCTTAATAGAGTACAACCTAAGTGCAAGTGCAAATACAGTTTAAGAACTATTAAATGAATCAAGGTCTAGCATATGTATTTGATATTTATGATTAATTCTCAACATATATCCAAGTAGGCTAATCATATAATTAATCTAGCTCTAAGACATCATTCATAATCAATTTAAAAGCTATCCTTGATCTAATTTAGATATGGAAAGCTCAAGGGGAAAAGTCATCACCTCATATTTTGAAACGCCTGCTTCATCACTAAGAAATGCACGTTCCCTTATAATTAAATCCTACTATAAATCGTAAAGTTGTATGGTTAGATCCAACTTTACACACTATTTTGGGTTAAGGTCTTAACCTAGGGTTTGGATTACTTAGGTTTTTAGGGTTTTGATGTAGAATTAGGTTTTTCATCTTAGGGTTTAGTCTTAAACTTAGATTCTAGGATTTGAATCCTAAATTATTATTATTATTATTATTATTATTATTATTATTATTGTATAACGGATCGAGTAATATTCATAATAGGAGTATTAATCCATCAATATTAATAATGATGGTTCATAAGTTCATATTTAAATGTACCGACATTATCTAATATTCTTATAATGACTAATAATCTCTTATATAACAAAAGTAATAATGATAGAATATTTACTAATGATAATATGGTGATGTCTAATAATGATATTCATGTTAACAATACTTATACTCATCCCATAATGAAAGTGATAGTATTTTCTAGTGATGATAATAATAGTTATTAATACTGAACCTATTCATGATAATACTTAAGGATAGTAACTAAAATATAAATGTCTAATAATCATAAGTTTGTTTATAACATCTAATATTAGTATGAAGAATCAGCCCATGGTCAATCATGCTTGATAATCACAATGATCATGGTTACGATCTTAACCTAGGTTTAGGGTTTTGATGTGGGATTAGGGTTTTATCCTAGAGTTTAGTTGTAGCTAACTCTAGGATTTGAATTGTAGTTGGTGTATAATAAATTACAATGTTGATTTAAATAGTTAGAAAATAATTATTAACCTTAGTTTATAATCAATATTAGTTAACATAGTAATAACAATTATTATGATGATGATAAATACTATGATTTATTACTAAGGATAATATTTAAGAGAGTCAATTAAAATACTACTATTTAACATAGTAATAACACCTGGACCAGGCCCAACCCGACCTGACCGAGTCAAACTCGGTTTCAGCCAAGTCAACCCAACGGCCTCCCTTCTCTCCTCTTCCTTTCTCTCCTTTCTCTCACTTTTTTCCTACTTACCTTCCCTTTCTTCCTTCTCTTCTGGAACTTTATGAATGCCCAGCCCAGACCCAACTCACAACCCATGAGTAGAGTCAAGATGGTGCGGCGAGTTGGTGCAACGCAGCACAACCCAACCCAACTCTCTCTTTCTCTCTCTCTCTCCTTCCTATTCCTTCCTTTACTTGTACCACTGCCTCCCTCACTCTAGATGATCAGAGGCATGCTGGTCAGATTGGCCCACCTGACTCAGTGAGTCAATAAACCCAACTGGTGCAATTTCCACCCAGCACGACTTGGTTTGGGGCCCAGCCGACAATCAAACCTTCCTAGTGCTCTCTCGCTCTCTCTCTCTCTCTGTTTCTCTCTACTGAGTGGAAGCCACGAGCTCACCTTCACACGGCTTGACTCGAGCTTAGTCAAGCTGAGTCGAGGTGGTGTGGTGAAACAACTGCACACTTGCGACTTCTTCTTCTTCTTTCTTTCTTCTTTTTCTTTCTTCCTCTCTTCCTCACTCTATTATTGTCCTTTCTTTCGTGTCTAACGAGCTCAAGACTCAATTAAGCTGAGTTCAAGCGAGTCAGCGATCTGGTGAAGACAACATGGTCGTTAATGGCGAAACCTCACCCAAATGGTTTTCCATCAATCTGATGGTCACGGACAGCTAGGATAGATGCAAGGGTGCTTGTGAAATGAAGATTTTGAAGCTTGGGGTCCGTTTGGGTGGTGGGTTCGGAAGGAGAAGAAAATGACTAGTTTCTTGGTTGGGGCTGCGAAAATGGAGTGCCCTATCTCTCGATCCTTGTGCCCTTTTATGCATCCCCTAACCTTTCCTAGACCGTCAGATCAATAGCAAGCGGTTTGGATTTTCTCTGGCTGAAACTGCCTTCAAATATGGTGGGTAAAAATCGAAACCAGCCACGATTTCATTTGGAAAACCCTAAGTAAGATAGATGGCTGAGATTTACCTAGACAAATGGTCGGGATTAAAAGATTTCCCCTTCACATGGAT